>CM054382.1:9332500-9932500 GCA_028858755.1 Ara ararauna | reverse complement strand
TTTATATATTTTTTATTTTCTCTCCCTCTCTACCATACCTATTATGGCTGTAATATTAATTATGGCTAAACTCTGATTTAAAAAAAAAATAAATTCTGAGATGGTGAAAACACTCACTATTTTTTTGCCTTTGTCACCCAGAGCTAGTCAATAAGACATTGAGGTTCTGATTATGCAATCCTTGCAAGAGGATGATATTGTGATCCCAATTTCAGCAGGGTTTTGATGACTTTCATAGAATCATACAATAGTTAGAGTTGAAAAGGTCCTTAAGATTAGTTAGTTCCAACCCCTGTGCCATGGGCAGGGACACCTCCCACTAAACCATGCCACCCAGGGCTCTGTCCAACCTGGGCTTGAACACCACCAGCGATGGATCATTCACAACTTCCCTGGGCAACCCATTCCAGTGTCTCACCACCCTTACAGTAAAGAACTTCCTCCTTATATCCAATCTAAACTTCCCCTGTTTAAGTTTGAACCCATTACCCCTTGTCCTCTCACTACAGTCCCTAATGAAGAGTCCCTCCCCAGCATCCCTATAGGCCCCCTTCAGATACTGGAAGGCTGCTATGAGATCTCCATGCAGCCTTCTATTCTCCAGGCTGAACAGCCCCAACTTTCTCATCCTATTTTCATATGGGAGGTGCTCCAGTCCCCTTTCTTTTCAATTGCTTAGCATTAGATATAGTTTAGTTGCCACTTAACTTTTTTCAATTTCTAAAAGCTTCTGTTGCTTTTCAGATAAAGTTAAGGACTTTATTATTAGTAGCAACTGGCAATATAATTGTCCATGACTTCATGTTGACATACTTTATTGTAACAGACAGCCTATTTCTGAAAGAAACTTCCTTCGTTCATGCCTATTGCTATAACACCTGATAGCTTTACTGGGATAGTCTGGGTTCTAAGCTATACATTCACTAGTTGTTCATCTATCAGATATGAGTGCTTAAGTTATCCAGGCACCTTTATTCATTGCATTATTCTTTCATTGCTATGAAGACGGATACAAACTCTAATTTGCCTCTCTGTACCGATCACTGAAGGCATATTGCTTTTGAACTTGCAGTATTAACAGTGCGCTGTTTTCATGTTTTCTCAGGAGATACGAAGTTTACCAAGAACTATTGCTTGCATTCAAAGCCTGTATAAACTTACAGTTCGTAAACACAAAATGGATGAAGAGAGAATACTTGTGAAGCAGAAAACAAATACTTTTTTCAGCAAAACTTCCTCTGTGTGTGTTCCAGTAACTCCTCTAAGAATAAAAGCAGTCTCAAGGTAAATGCTTGAAAATTAGTCTGCTGGCTTTGCTGGGGCAGTATAATATTTTAATGATATGCCATTAACATTTTCACAGAATTAAACCAGACTGGGTTTTGAGGAAAGATAATATGCAAGAAATTGTGGATCCTCTGCAAGCGATTCTGATGGTGATGGATACACTTGGTATTGCCCACTACTGAAATGTAAATGATGTATATGAAAATGTATTTGTATAGCATGTCTTTAGCAACTTTAAAGAAAGCAAATAAATGTCGAGCTACCCTTGACTGTTTGGGGTTTTTTAATTGCAATTAATATGTCTGTAACTTTTTTGTATTTTGTACAGCTTTTGAAATCCTGTTTTGTTCTACTGCCAAAAGCCAATTGTACAATAAAATCATAAGCCCTGGCAACTTCACTAGTGCATTACTGTTGTAACTGATCGCTTGTCATGGTTTAAACTCTGCCTGCAACTCAATACCACACAGCTGCTCACTCTCCCTGCCTTCCCCTGCCTCCTCTGCCCATGGGCAGGATGGAGAGGAGAATTGAAAGAGTGTAAATCCTTCAGGTTAAGATAGGAACAGCTTAATAACTAAAGTTAAAATATAATAATAAAGGAAATAACAAAAAGAGAGATATAAAACTATAAGGGAAAAGGGAAGGAGAAAAGAAAAAAATAAACCAAACATATAAATGTCCCCAAAACACCCACCCAAAGCAGCAACCAACAGTGATGCGTAACACAATTGCTCACCACCCACTGACTAATGCCCTTTCCTGAGCAGCAATCAGCCCTCTGCAGCTAACTTCACCCGATTTCTGTACTGAGCATGATGTGCTGGGGTGTATGGAATACCCCTTTGGCTGGTTTGAGTCAGCTGTCCTGTCTCTGTTTCCTCCTAGTTTCTTGTGCCCCTCCTCACAGGCAGAGCATGAGACCCTGAAACGTCCTTGATCAGGGTAAGCGCTACTGAGCAACAGCTAAAATATCAGTGCGTTATCAGCAATGTTCTCAGACTAAAGCCAAAACAGAGCACTGCACCAGCTACGAGGAAGAAAATTAACTATCTCAGCTGCAACTAGGACACTGGCTATAAGGGGGTAGGTTGGAGGAGTGGGAATTTTCTATTCCCTCTTACTTCAGTCAAGGCAAATAATGTGATAACAGAGTGCCCTTTAAACTTGGAACTCGGGAGGTTCTGCAGGGAACAGTTCAAATAGTTTAAATTGTTCTAAATTGTTCATAAGCTTGTTGCCTGGTTTCAAAGTACAATGACAAAATCTGTTGTTTTTACAGATGTGAAGTATGCGAAATGGAAGTAGAATTCTGCAAGGCTTGTCTTATGGTATTTAGAGAGCTAAAATAAATGCAAGCAGTGTTTTTAGTGACATTCAAAACACCACATGCACTGAGGCATTTTTGAATGTCTGCCTTTGAAAATCCAGTTAATTATTTACAAAAGTAAAATTTAGTTTGCACAGGTGGTGAAAACTTCATGGAGACAGTAATGAAGATGAGATTTAAAAGCTGTTTTTTCTTCCTAGTTATGATGTGTTCAGGCAAACTCCTTGCAGAAGGTAAATACACTGAATTTTGTTGTTAATAAATATACATTGAAACTTGAACATGCAATCTAGGTAACTTAAGTACAATGTCTGTCGTATCTACCTAGAGTAAACACTGATTTTTAAGTATAATTTTGTTGTGAGATGACTGATCATGATTCAGCTGTCACTAGCTCAGGGCTACCGATTCACACCTGAGCTTCAAAGCTGTAATATTGAAAGGTTCAGATCTTTATTCAAAAAAAGTTTCTTTTGAAATGTATTTGAGCATTTTGCTGCATTTATACAAATTGAATTTTGTACTATTAAAATATTTTCTACACTGAAGTGTCAGGAATTGAAGTGTTTTGACTTTACCACAAAGCGAAAGAGTGGAAATTAAATGGAACCTTGCAGAAGCTAGTATGGCGTAGTTCTGCATTTCCTATCCCTATTTTCAGGAGTGTTTAAAACTGCTGTGTTTCTATAGTTTACATACCACTTGAACTGCGAGTTCACAAAGGTGTGTGCGGTATATAGGGGTACACCTCTATTAATTGAAAAGGTGTCCTTTTTCCCATTTTTTGTTTTATGCTGCTGTATGTTTAACTCAAGAATATTTGTTGCAAACCTCCTGTCTTCACTAGAGTTTTGTCCT
This sequence comes from Ara ararauna, assembly GCA_028858755.1. Taxonomy (NCBI): domain Eukaryota; kingdom Metazoa; phylum Chordata; class Aves; order Psittaciformes; family Psittacidae; genus Ara; species Ara ararauna. Next base: position 9,929,025 of record CM054382.1, on the reverse strand, counting down.
TTACACAAACCAGTTGAAATTACTCTGATACCCTTTGGAATGCCAAACAAAAGGTATGTAAAGCAACTGTTTCTGTCTTTCAGTTACTTAAAAACCGTAATTACCCTCAGGTTTGGTTTTGGTGTTGTTTTGGGGTACATTTGGTTGGTTGGTTTTTAGTTTGGGTTGTTTTTTACCATTTTATATATAATACAGTGGCTGTGTGAGGAAAGGAGTTATTAAAAAAACAATTACCTTGGCAATTAGTATTAGTAAAAATACAAAATTTGCAGAAAATTGTAGTAATTGCAGTAAATTCTAGTGACATTACTGAGTGAAGAAGCAATAGTTTGTTATTTCGGTTTTAATATGTAGGGTGAATGCAGCAATGCCAACTTGTGGGAGAATTGCCCAATTCTAATGAGATCCATAGGTGGTAATTCAGTTTTTAAAACTTGATTCTTCAGGTTAGATGGCCTTGTAATGCCATGGAGAGAGTTTTTGAGACCCAAAAGATAACTTTGTAAGAAATCCAAACATTAGTATTGCTTTTTGGTGGTTGTGGTGTTTGGGTTTTCCTTTTGTTTGTTTTGGTTTTTAAGTAGCTTCATGCTGCATTCAGCACAATTCCTTTCAAAGGTGTTCTATTATTGTTTTGTCATCTTCCTTTATTTGTCATTCTGCTTGTTCTTTTCTAAACCTCAATTTCTTCTTTCTTTTCCGTTGTTTATGATCTTAAATTCTCTTTCTTCAGCAACTTTAATTCCTTTATTTCCTCCTGGTAGTTTGTCCTACTGTTCTGATAACATTTACTGAATCAAGGAGCTATCACATAGCTAACCTTGACACTGTTGCCAGTGGATTTTAGAGCAGGCATCAGTATGTATGCGCAGCAAAGTGTGCTCATGTCTTCTGGTTTAAATATAGAGTCAAATAAATGTGTTCTGCATCAGCATTGCCCAGTTCATATTAGGAAGTTTCATTCGACAGCTGATGTTCCTGTGAACGTAAAGTACTCCTGTAACTGTAATATCACTTAATTTCAATGAGTCTTAAAAGACCCTTCATGCTTGCAAGTATTCAGAATTTCATTCACCTTGTTTGAAAGCCTGAGTCAATTTAACTGATATTAAATAAATTAATGCAAAACAGCTTATATTTGGGCTGAGATTTTTAGTGAGATATATATTCATCTTTTTTTTTTTTTTTTTTTCAGATAAACCTTGTGGTTTGCCACATGTAGAAAATGGAAGGATTGCCCAGTACTACTATAATTTCAAAAGTCACTATTTCCCTATGAGTAAGGGAAAAAAGCTTTCCTATTCCTGTATGGTTGGTTATACAACTGAAACTGGGACTCAAGATGGAAGAATAACTTGTACTTCAAAAGGCTGGTCTCCAGTGCCACGCTGCTACAGTGAGTTAGCTTTATTAATCTCATCATAGCTTCTAGCAGGAAACTTTTTTCTAGCAGCTGTATTTCCGGGAACATACAGGAGCAAAAGCTGTGTAACAGGAGGGGTAAAATGTATGTGTTAAGACAAGGTGAAATCAATCACGTATGTGTATAAACTACATCTTTATACATGGAATATGTTTACAATAATACATATTTTAAGGGCTTTAACGTAATATGGTTTTCTAAGAACACCAAGAAAGTTGCCCAGTGTCCTTATTTTGGGAAAACTAATAATTTTCCCTCAGATATATATCTCTAAAGCCTCCCTAGCTCTAGGTTCCTTGATTGTCATGTTCCACGCTATTACTATCAATTTGATGTATTGTTTGATGAATGTGGTAGAGTTTCTTCAATAGGTCAAGACAACAAGATTAGATCAGGATAGCTAAAAATACCTTCTTTTGCTTATTAGAGAACAAAAATATTCCATTAATTCTTTGTACTCAAGCTGTCTCCTTTAATTTAGGAAAATGTAATAAGCCTCTTCTGGAGAATGGCATTTTTTATGGTACAGAAATGTACTTCAAAGTGCATGAGAAACTGCAGTACAAATGTAATCCAGGCTACCACTCTCCAAGTGGTGGAACTGAAGATACAGTACAATGTCTGACAGGAGGGTGGAGCTCCCAGCCAACCTGTACTAAAAAATTTGGTAGGATTCTGCATTTTTCTCCTTTATTATCTCTTATCTGTATATAATTCTGCTGTCCTTGCCATACCTGTAGGGCCAAACTGCCTGTGTCAGGTTATGATCTGAGTACTCCCAAAGTAGGTTCTCAGCAGCACCTTATGGGAAGAACTTGTCAGATTTCACATGCTGCTAATTTTGTGAATTTGTATCGATAAAATTATCTGTAGAAGAAATCAGTATAGATGAAATCACATTGTTTCAGATAAAATCATCCAAACCTTCTTCCCAAATGATGACTGGAAAAGTCATGCAAACTACTGCATTTTTAATTCTTCATTATTTATAAAGATTTTTGCAAATTGTTTTGCCTTGGATATAACCACTTCTAAGGTGTATCTAAGGGAAATTTTAGAATAATACCTTGAAATTAAAAGAGCAACTAATATTATACAAATGTTTTATTTCTTCAAGAGTCATGTCAAGTACCAAGTTTACATCATGGCAACTACTTCACAGCCCAGCAAGAGCTTCAGCTGAATGAAACACTGCTATACAAATGTGATGAGGGATATCATACTGCAGGAGGAAACACTACAGAAGAAGCAGTGTGTTTATCGCATGGGTGGTCCCTTACTCCAAACTGCAGTAGTATGTTGTGAGCTTGAATATAAGTCAGTTTGAAATTTGATTTATCCTACAAATGAACAAAAATCTGCAAAAAGTCTTGTTTTATAAGCTGTTGGGGGGCAGGGTGGGAAGTGGAAACCTCCCTCAGCTGTTTTTAACTGCTTTATGTTTTCTTCCTAGGAATAACTTGTTCCTCTTTGAGTGCAATAGCACATGGAGGTTTCTATCCTGTGAAGAAAATCTATGAAGAGGGAGATGTAGTTCATTTTTATTGTGAGGAAAATTATTCTGCCAGTGAATTTGACCTAATTCAATGTTATTATTTCGGATGGCATCCAGACCCTCCAGTGTGTGAAGGTACCTATTTTCACAGTTTTGTTATGTTAGATTCTTAGTGAACACTTTCTTTCATGAAACGCTACATGAATACAAAATAAAAATATGCTTTTTATAACCATTCACAGTCCAAATAGAAATCAAGTGTTAGCTGAAGGGCATGGAGCCAAGGTAGCAGGGAGAGAGACAATGGTACTTGGAATTAGTTTACAGTGGACTCTAACAGTAGAGTGGATTCTGTCTCTTGCTGTTGCTTCTTTGTATATTGGATCCTGGAGAAGCAGCAATCAACAATTACAGGGAAATTGTTCAACCCCTGAATCTCAAGTTAAAGCACATTCAGATGACACAAAGTTTTAATCAAGTATGTTGAATGCTGCCTTGTGAAGTGGGAGCAATAAAAATAAAATCTTTAACAAGTTCCTCCTGATCTTGGGGAATTGTGGTCCTTTCCAGAGTTTTACAGGCTCACCAAACTGTGTATGTTTTCAACAGAATTTAACTAGAAAGGTAATCAGAAGCACAACTTTAGCAATTGCTTTCACTTCCCCAGTAACTGGGGGATAATAATGATTCTCAGAAAAGAAACTTGAAAAAGAATGAAAGGTCTAGTGGGGCAGGTAAGGTATAATAAACATCAGAAAATGGTACAAATTGACGTCTAGGCTAACTGAGAATTCATATTGTTCAGCATACCTTGATGTGGATATTGTCCCCTTTGTGGATTACTTCTGAGATTTAGGAGATCTCACTGCCTCACGGTAACAAATTCTCTGCTTTATATACAAGGGGTGCCACATTTTGATGACAGAGGATGGGACAATCAATCTTTTTTGTTTGTTTAAGTTAAATGCATGGTATTCTTTTCCAATATATTTTTGTAGGATTTTTTTTCCCATGAAGTACGTTTTTAAAGCAAATTCAATAATTGTTGGGTGGGTAGGATGGTGTGATATTAAAAATTATATTTAGCCTTTAAAAATATAGATGTATTAAGCAGAATTTTCAGTAAAATCAGTTTTTTTTGTAATTCCTTTATAGCTAATCTTGCAGAAGGCTCTGATTGAGTGCAAAGATGAAAATCATCTTCCTTTCCTAGAAGATACTGTAGTGTTTAAAATGCACTAGAATATCCCAATTAAACAGCATGTGTTAGGACCCCAGCTCTGTATTTATTCTGACGACGCAGCGGGAATTTTTCTTGAGTGGATGCAGATGAGGTGGGGTGCTCAGAATGAAAACAAACCCTCAATCTAGTCTTGAGGATATTGCAGTTGCAAACTTAAGGCCAGGTTGGATGGGGCTTTGAGCAACCTGGTCTAGTGGAAGGTGTCCCTGCCCATGGCAGACCTAGGTCTAATACATAAACTGCGTTAAAGAATGTATCAATGGAGTTTATGGGAAATCTCTATTCCCTGAAGTCCTTCAAAAAATATTTTAAGCCTACGTGGAGAAATTATAAAGTTGTTTATAGCAGTGCAGTAGCATAATACCTCATATTTATTGAATGTAAAAGTCACTTTCTTTTTTTTTCTGGTCTCCTATTTTGTTAGGAAAATCGAGTAAAGAATTACTCTGGATCAACCACAGATGTCTTTTGAGTTATGGGCTTGCATTCTATCTAGTGCAATTAATCGTGTATATGGTTTTGATTAGTGAGAAAATAGTATGCATTTTTTATTTACAGATATAAAAAATAAATGTCCTCCACCACCACTTCCTCCTCATGCTCATATCATCACAGATAGAAGAACATATCATAATGGAGACAAAGTTCGTATACAGTGTCAAAGTGCGTTTGAAATAAGAGGATCTGAGGAAATCCAGTGTGATAAAGGAAAATGGACATCACCTCCTTTTTGTATTGGTTAGTACTTTTGTGAAGACTGACAACTGAACAGAAATGAACCTTCACACAATGCTTTATCTATCTAGAGAGCCTCACTTTCCATATCTGCAAAACTGTTTATGTCCTCCTCTGTTAAAATAGTTGAGAGGTTAAGTGCAATCTACTTGGTAGACAATCAGTTCTCAAATCAAAGAGAGAGGATGAGCTAGGTGAATTCAAGTGACATGCATGTTATGTAGTTCTTCCCTAGAATATTGATTTCATTAGATCTTGCAATGCACCAGTGTGTCTGTTGTGGTATTTGAACATGAGTTATTTCTTAGTTTCTGCTCTGGTTCTGTTTCTGCTGTGGTTACAGGAGCTACGGATAAATCAGAATCTGAGGCGCCACCATCACTTGAGGCAGATGTAGCAGCAAGGGCAAGCAAAACATATCACAATGAAGAAATGAGTAGGTGAACATTGCTTTTCTATTTAAAAGGGACTTAAACACTCTCCAATAATATTATAGGCATTTTATGACTACTTTTACTAGTCTTTTGCTATAGTACAGTTACTTACTCTTGAAAATGTTTCCATGTTCTACAGATGTCAATGTAGCAGCCTGAATGAAAGGCCACTGTTGCTCTTTTCCAGTGATTATAAACTACACCTATATGCTTGTTCCTATATTTATTATTTTATTCCATACATGAACATTTACCTTCATTTTGTACCCTTTATGTTAATATTGTCTGAACATGCAAATTCATGAGTATTTTGCTGATCCTCTGATCAATTGTTCCATGGGGTTTCTTTTAATTTTGAACCCTACGTGGGCTAAATATTTCAAGCAACAAATAAAGACTGTTTCATCACAGAAAAAGAACTAATCTATATTGATTAAACCAGCAAGAGTCAAGAGCTGATGAAGATGAGGACTGTACAGGCAAATAAAATACCAGTCTGGAATTCAGTAAGGCAAGAGCAGAGTTTCTGGAAACAAAATTTGAAAAAGAACTTATATTGGTTTAAACTTTATTTGCATGACAATTTTTTGCTCAGTCTATTACTAGCCTGAGACTTTCACCAGCGTTAACATTGTTTCAAAGATCTAATTACCTAACTAACTGCCTCCTTTGTATTAGAAACACAGCAAGACTGTACCTCTCCACCTGTGGTTAAAAATGGTGTTGTTCTTGGTCCATTATTGACAAGTTACAAAAATGGTTCCTCAATAGAATATGGTTGTCAACGTTACCATTTTTTGGATGGACCTAGTACTGTTTACTGCCAACAAGGAAACTGGACAGAACCACCAACTTGCTTTGGTAAGTTAATGAGGTTAACTCTAAAGGAAAGCTAGGCTACCTGATGTGCTCCTCACACTAAATTTTATGGAACCTGTGAGAAAACAACCAAAACAATATTGACTTTGAATAACCTGAAAAAGCCCAAAGAACAACATAAAATTTCCAAAAGGTTTTTGGAAGTTATCAAAATTCTTATAACAGTGACAAAACAAAGAAAAAAACCCAAAGGGAATTGTCAAAACACTTCCTTATGTTAAGAGTTTAAATTTACTGTGTATTAACAACTATCCTCAAAGGGCTTACCAAACCTGTCAGCCAAATCTGATGGGTCAGTTTTGGTGAATGACTGTTGCCATTATGAAAAGTCCTTTCAAGTTACACTGAAGAAGTTCCTTTCTTCAATAGTAAACCTAGGATAATGTATGTTTACAAATGCTTATAGAAACCCAATGTTGTCAGAAGTGTCCATTTTCTGTGATTTTTCTGTTCCAAATTTAGGCTGGTTTTTTTTTTTTTTTTTTATGTTATTTCTGTTACTTCAGCTCATTTCTTTACATTTCCTAGAACCGTGTATTCTTAATGTAACTGATATGAACAGCAGCAACATAGAGCTGAAATGGAGAAAAGAAGAATTGATTTTCCTTCATGGTGATCTCATAGAGTTTGCATGTAAACAGGGATACAGTTTCCTCCAGGCTACCCTTCTGTCTCCTGGGAGGACACAGTGTAACCACGGCAGGCTGAAATATCCAAAATGCATTATGCAAGGTAAACCAATACTTTTATTACCTTTTTAATTAATCAATGTCAAACTTATTTAGAAATAATTTACTTTGGCTGTGTGGGCCTAGAATCTGTGGTAAATAATAGATATTTAGAATTCAACAATACAGATACACAGATACCCATGCACAAGACACCTATATTGTTAAATATATCCGAGCATGGAAAACTTATACAGCTTCTTTGATGGAGCAGGCTGTAGAAAGGAGGCAGGAGCTCATCTCCAAGCACAGGGAATTCAAAGCTCTGTAGAAAGACAGCTGTATACCATTAAATGCACACAAGGGATTTCCCATAGTTAGTATTAAGCGGAGATTGCTTTCTGTTCTGGGACATAATGAAATAGCAAGAAAATACACTGAGAATTGACAGGCATCTAGTGTGGACAGGCATTTAAAGCTGCTGATTTGTTAATTTCTTAAGCTGACTGCTTCTCCAATGTTTCTAATGTCATTTCAGCTCCTACAGAAAAATGTGACTCTCCACCTTCTATTGCAAATGGAGCTCTTACTCTCCCACCCCTGACTCAATATGACAATGGTTCTTCTGTTCAATATAGTTGTTCTGAGTATCATTTTTTGCAAGGATCTGAGAAAATCTACTGTTCTGAAGGACAATGGACTTCACCACCAGTGTGTATAGGTAGGTTTGATAACGTAAATAGGAATTTATTCTTCTCTGTAGTTCATGAAATCGTAGAATATTTCGGAAGTTAGTTTTAAATGTCATCTAACCCACCTCCCCTGCAATAAGCAGGGATGTCTTCAGGTAAATCAGGTTGCCCAGAGCCCTGTCAGCCTGACTTTGGATGTTTCCAGGGATGGGGCATCTACCACCTCACTGGGCAACCTGTTCCAGTGTTTCACCACCCTCATTATAAAAATGTATTCCTTACAACTGTCTGAATCAACCTTTGGGTTGAAAACCACTGCCCCTTGTCCTATCACAACAGGCCCTACTAAAAAGTCTGGTCCCATCTTTCTTATAAACCCCCTTTAAGTACTGAAAGGTTGCAGTGTCTCCCCAGAGCCTTCTCTTCTCCAGGCTGAACAATCCCAACTCTCTCTAAATTCAGATACTTAGAATATATAAATTGGATATTGTTAAGTAGAACTTTAAGATCTCAACTTCATTTTTTCTTTTTTCAAGATGAAATTTTTAGTAGGAGCAAGTGTAAGCTTGTCTGGCCTTTGGGGTTTTTTTTCCCCTTAAATATGATATGCCTGCAGTATCCAAAATTTCATGCATAGTACATTAGGAGAATGGTAAATAATCTATGATTTTAGTGTTGACTAGTCAAAACCATGCTACATTAACACTGATTACATCTCTTTTCTTTAGAGCCATGTATTTTGTCAAAAAGTGAAATGGAGAAAAATAATGTGCTGCTGCAAGGGTTCTATGAGAATCAAGTTTACTTTTACCATGGGGATTATGTTGGTTTTTACTGTAAACAGAACCATTTTGGAGCAGAATCTGGTACAACGTTATTTCAAGTGCAGTGTGAGATGGGACAGCTGATGTATCCAAGGTGTGTTGAAAGAGCAAAATAAGTATGGACTTCAGGAAAGCCTACAGGAAAGGTATGTGCATGTTCTTTATCTGGTATTAATACCTGAATTAAGGTGGTCTTATATTTTTGAGATCACTACAGTCAGCTTTGAAAAATGAGTGATCAGTTGCATTGCTGGGTCTGAGCTGGAGGGAAAGGGAAGTGAAAGGGCTTTGTGGTGTGAGGACTGGGAATGCAGCAGAAGAATGTAATACTGGCATACGCATGGAAAATTTATGATGTAGGAGTTTCATAAGGTTTACAGTGATAAACTTGAGGATGCATCACAGTATGGAGGACCAGAGCAAAGCCACCACAATGAGGAGATGCTGAGCAAGTAGTACACATTGTGAGGACATTGGCAATTTTGACAGTATGGATGCATTTGTGACTACAGAATATAGCTAACTTGAGACTTTGTGCCCTTCAAATAGACTTTAAACTCTAATTTTACAGTGAGGCCTAGTATTAACAGCACCCATGTCTTCTTTCTCAGGTAAGAACCCTCTAATGGACAAGGCTTGAAGTACAAGAATAAAAAAGCAAGTATAAAAACAAAATTTCAATTAAGGGTTCTATGAAACCATTTAGAACCTAAGAATGTGCAAATTCTACTGAGTAGTTAATTATTATTCGTAAAAAAGGTCAAGCAAGCATCATTATTTTGCTAATTGAGAGCATTTAAATTATTAAAATATCTAGTCCAACTATTTTGTATGATTCCCTATGACACTTAAGCATTGATACTCTTGGAACTTTGCCTATGACGATATGAAGAAAGTTCAGGAATATGGACATTTGCCTTGCATCCATTTTATTATGTTTTAATAAAAATGTCACTGTAAGGTTTTCTTCTGTATTTTGTGTAAAATCTGCCTTTCTCTGATATTATTGCATGTACATTGTTCTGTATGGTTTTCCAAAGCTCATGTGAGTGCTAAGTGAATAAACCAAAAAGGTATTGAAGCATTCAAGAAATCAACAAATTCTGCTCATTTAATCAAAACCCAGCCAATCATTTGGTAGGAGAAGAAAAGTTTGATAAAAATGGCTTTTTATATGCTACTTACAATAGCATTCCAAAATGCTTTCAAAAGATTAGAAAGTCATTGTTTTGTAAAGTGTTATTTAAAAACTAAGACAAATAACCATGAGATTTAGCAACTTAACAGACGTCTGATGTATGACATGTAAATCCAAACTAGATGTTCACAGCTTTCACTTTTAGGTCATGTTATGAACAACAATTGTAATGTGAATTCGTGAGTCTTTCTGAGTTAAGAAATACAGTAAGCGTTCATTTAAACAAACTGATCAGTTTTTAACCAGTAAAGAACTGTGGCTCAAATATGTAGAAATTTATTTTAGTCTCCGAGTTTTTACATCCTAATAATTCCTGTATCTATGACAGATAGATGAAAATCTATTTCCTTTTAACATGAAAGATGTCTACATGATGGACTAGATCTTGTCTTGATTGTAAGCAAGATCTTGCAAGGCAACTAGTACATCTGTGACTATATCAGTAAATCCACACAAGGTCAACATCACCTAGGTATCAGGATCAGAAAAAACAAATTTGGATACAGACCTAACCAAACTGGGATGAATGGGGAAAAAAGTAATTTGGGGCAGGTTGTTTATTTGGAAGGATACTGGGGTGGAGAAAGGGAAGTACAAACATGGTGAAAAGAGGAACATTAAATAATAAAAAGAATAATATGGTGTGCACGTGATATAATTCAGACTCTCCAGGGATACCAGTCAAGCAGTTCTGAGCTTGCTCGCCTTAGTGTTGATACAGCCAAACCCCTAAATCTGTAGTCTTGATTATACTACAGAGATCAAACCTGTTCCCATGGTCTGGAAGACTAATTCAGGGCATGGAAGGAGGGCTTATTCTTTAGCTAGCAGGGAGAAACACCTCAGAGAAATAGCTGGAGCATCCACATATTACTATGTTGGTGCCCGTTCCAGGCCTGATGGCGTCAACATCTTTGCAGTTGCTTCCTAACACCAGCCTGTGCTAGTGCTTTTAATTCTCTTGTTATTGGGGTTTTTTTCCAGCATGTTCAGGACACCATCCAGGTATTTTCTCTGGTCAAGAAAAAGTGTATTTCTTTCCTTTTCCCCATTACAATTTTTCTTTTTTCATGAATTATCTGAAAACAAACTTGTTGCTTGCAATTTGAAATCTTGGACTATGTTATTTCTGTTAAGTAGCACAGCAGAATTACGTGAAAAAAAATAAGAGCTAGAGTTTGGGTTTCAAAATCTGAAAAAGCTAAGAAAAATCTGTGTGAAATCTTGAAAATAAAGATTTACAACATGAACATAACAAAACAAACTGAAGACAAAACTCTCACAGAAGTTAATGAAGACACAGGGAGTGATCAAGTTGCTTTTTGTAAGGTAAGGAAACCTTGTTAATGACTCTTTTCCAGTACTCTAATTTTGCCAGAATGTATTCGTGAATGTGAATGCATGTGGCTAGGCAGTGTGGGAAGACATAGAGCAGCTACATGCACTGCTGTCATAGCAGAGAAACTGCTGCAGGTGCACAGCCCAGGCCTGTTGTTTTCCTAGTGTGGATGCGATGCTGAAAGCACATCTCTCAAAACACTGTGCTTAGTGTATGTGGAATATATAGTGCAAATGAGGCTCAGTGATATACAAGCCCAAGAGTGTTTCTGACCTCTGAAGTGTATTTGGAAGCAGAGAAAGAATTTTTCTTTGACATTATTTGCTTACATTTACTGAACCAAGGTGCTGGAGTAACTTTTAAAATAACCATCAACGTACCAAAGACCTCAGTTTTACCCTTTATCAGTCCTGAATTTTTGCTATGCTTTCTGTATAGTTAGGCATAGGATTGCAGAAGAATCATGTTGCTCAGGACCCTGTCTGGCTGAGTTTTTAATATCTCTTGGCAGATGTTTTCTAACCTTTCTGGGCAACCTGTTCCATTGTCTGCCTACCCTCATGGTGGAGCTATTCTCCTAATATCTAACTGGAGCTCCTTTTTCTGCAGATTTGTGTCTGTTGTCTTTCATCCCATCACTGTGCACCACTGAAAAAAGTATGGCTCAGTCTACTCTGTACTCTGTCATGAGGAAGCCAAAACCAGAAATAAGTGTCCTTACAGCCTTCTCTTAAGAAACAGCTAGAAAAGATAATTCTGATTTGGGAGTATGTAGATACAATATGATAACATGTGATATGATAACATTTCTGCACCAAGTTTGGCTTGTGCAAATTTTTTCAAGATCAGCCTTTTATTTTTATCATAGAATGGTTTGGGTAAGAAGGGACCTTTAAAGATCATCTCATCCAACCCCACTGTCATGGGCAGGTTTATTTTTCACTAGACCAGGTTGCTCCAAGCCCTGTCCAGCCTGGCCTTGAACACTGCCAAGGATGGGGCAGCCACAGCTTCTCTGGGAAACCTGTGCCAGCACCTCAGCACCCTCACAGCAAAGAATTCCTTCAAAAGAAAAATAATTTCTTTAGAAGAATATTCTTTAATCTAAATGCATCCTCTTCCAGTTTAAAACTATTCAATCATGAGAGACGTGCCTTTCCTCTTGCACAACAATCTTGCACTTATGCATTTTTTGATCAGATGAAAAAGACATTCAGATCTATTTATAGATTCTTGCCTCTGTGGTACATAATAGAGAAAACTGACTTTTGTCTGGATATAAACTCACAGACCAGGTCAATCCCTGTAACCATCAAAGTTTTGAGTGCTGTATGTGCTGATTCAGACTGGCACATTTTAACAAAGGTGAATCTTCTCCCTGCTGAGGTTTCAACAGCTTTTATATTTTCTTTAAAGTGTTTCATGCAGTGAAGCTGTGGGTCTGTTGCCCAGGCCTGTTGCCTTTAAGGAGCTCTGGATTAAGGATAAGAATGTTTGTTAAGTGTAAAAGGCACCTTTTTAAAGAGCAGAACTGGAGATAACGGAGGGAAAGTCAGTCTGCAGAACATGTGTGAGTAGAATTCAGAGCAATTTCCAGTGTTTTAAAAAATGGTATTTTACTTTCTGGAGTCCTGATGTGAAATCACTGGCTTTTAAAGTCAGAAAGGTGTCACAGGCCTGCAGTACAATAACTGACATCAGAAGGGGAAGATAGCTGACTTAGGGAATTCTGGGTAGAGTGGATACAAGAGCAGTACTGCACCATTCAGCGGTATATGATTTAAATTTTCTTACTAAGCAGCAGGTTTGGTAGAGCAAGGGGATAGTAATTTCTACTGTAAGCTTTCTGTGCAATGACACTGACAAACCAAAGGCCCTGATATTCTTGTTCAAGAAGAATGGTCATCTAGTCAGGGCTGCACAAACGCAGTCAGATTCTAGCTTATCTGAGCAGTGCTTTCAGGTAGGCTTCACTCCATAGCAGTACTGCAGAAGGCTGGTCTTGCTGAGCATCCTTCTGTGTTAAGGCAAAGCCAAAGTGATTTTACACAGCGAGTATAGTCTTCTTTTACCTTGCTGTGAAGATCGGATCTTTTAAACAGTGCCTGTATTTTCTCCTCTGAGTATAAGGAAACATAATCTTGAATAGGAAGAACACTTTCTTTTGTCTTTTTTTTCTAAAAAGAAATCTACATGTTGCATAATAAAAATTATGTAATCTGTTTGGAGCTAACTGATTGGAAATGGCTGCCTGATCAGCAATTGCTATTTAGAAAACGCAACTCAGTGTTTTCCAGTGACTGAGTTACAAACGAGGCCAAAAGTTAATGACCTATATAGATCTATAAAAGTTAATGATCTATAAAAAGGGGCAGGAATGTCGGCATATAAGGTGGAAATTAATTTTCTTTCAGTTCACTTTTTTTGTTTTTCTTAGTGCTATACTAAAAGGAAAAATTCCTGAGTTGAGAGACCAGTCTTTCTGAAGCACAGGAGGATTAGAAGGTGAGGAAGAAGTGAGCCAGAAAAACTGCACTCGGTGAAATCCAGCAAGCTTTCTTATACACTGTTTGTGGGGTTTGGTGTTCTGTATTGCAAACCTGCCAGGACTCCACAAACAACAGTCTTTAGGGCATGTTGGACTAGCATGTAAGAATCTAAAATACAAATAAATACTTCATGTCTCTAGAAATGTAAGTCACATGTTTATATTTCCTGGTTTTCTCTAAAGTATGTGCTTAGTTCCTTAAGCAAATGGTTAAGATAGGTGTTAATATTAGGCATTTGTCACTGAGAGTTTAGTAATTCTTTAGAAAAAAGCCTTTTGGAAGATGCTCTGAAGTTCTGCCAGTTGTATAAGGTGGTATACCAATAATGAAATTAATTTTGTGTATATAGTAACAGCAGTATCTGTTGATCCTCAGATGGATGTTACCATCCAGTAAACAAAACAATGCCATATGTTTTTAAGGGAGAAAAAACAACTCGAAGTCAAATGCTGTGCTAGTTAATCCTGTATTTCACAATAGTTCATAGCAGCAACTGCATTGGAAGAAAAAAAATGAAATCCCCTTGAAAATAGGATTGCGTAAAGAAACTCCACAGAAAATAATCTTTAATATATTTTTAGTATTGTGATGACATGAGGATGGAGCTCAGTTTGCTCAAAGTCATCCTGCTGGTGCAGCCCAATAAATGAGGGTTTTGCCTTTGCTAATAAAAGAACACAGGCTCTGCACTGACTTTGCAGTGCAGGATCTCTGGGCTTGCCTGGATTTGTCTGGAGCTGGTTTTAGCTTATTCACCTGTGATAGCAGTTGTTTAGTAATCACCCCATTGGCTGCCTAAATGTCTTTTAGTTTAGCTCTAATTCTTACTGGTAACAAACACTTATTGAGCTATCTATGACCCCAGACTAAAATGTGGTGTGGGAAAGGAGAATGTGGGATGATATGAGGGTGGACAGAGATCAATGACTATAAAAACAAACCATGGCGGTCAAGCAGCGGCCCCAGCCCAAGTGCAACTTGGTCTTATGCAGGTAAACCCAATTTTAGTGGACAGAGAAACTGAATAACTGGGATCCAAACCAGTGGACTATATTGAAAATATACATTTAAGCACAAGCAAATGTCAATACTTAGGAGGAAGGGACCCCTGCTACTTGAATTGAACTCTTCTCAACAAAGACCCTTGTGCACTAATGGATCACTGTGGCTTTCCCCTTCTGTCTTGCTTGATTTTAAGCAGACTGATAATAAATTATGAACTCCACATATAAGGTGGTTTTGCCCAAAACAAAATCTTAAGTTTGAAGAGCTAAGTGCACTGTATTACGTGTGTTATGAACATACAGAAGATTTTGGTTATGGGCTTCATAATGCTTCTGTGTCAAGTTCATTCTGAAAAGCTTTGTGACAAAAAACATCTAAGCCTTTTTGCAACAATTGCATAATTTATCTGTACAGATTGACTACTGTGTTGCAAGAAAATTATTGGAGGAGATTGCAAGGACAACCTCCGGAATCATGGGAGTGTATACGGGAACATGTGATTCTGGGCACAGAAAGCAGCGACTGTTGCAGACGACATCTTTAACTCCTGAAGCTTGAAAATGACTCTGTTGTACCACACCATAGCATTCCTGCTGTGGATGGGCTGTACTACATGTAAAGGTAAGTTATTAAATGATAATCTACATTTTAATCTAGGTAGCTGGTGACAATCAAGAAAAATGAACTGCAAAAAGCTACACCATTTATTTTTTACAGAATTCCCTTCAGAAGTTTGACATGAGAGTTATAATTTAGAACTATGAACTATGCATTCGAGAATATTTGCTTTGTATTTTCTTGTATGAGCTTGGTTTTTTGCCTTGTGCCTAAACTTAATGACTCTCATCAAGAACCTAACCTATTACAAGCCATAACTCACTAAAAATATATTAGTCCATATAAATTCCTTTGTATTTAAATTTAGCTACTATTATTTTGAATACATACTATTAAAAATGCAAAATACTGATTCAATTTTGAATCATAATACAACTCTTTAAAAATACAGGTACTTATTATTTCAATAAGTTCTATGATACAAAATCCCATACTGCCTGAAGGAGGTCTTCACTGTATATGTACCTTTATTAAAATAACCAGTTTTAAACTCTATGATTGATCCATTTAAATCTAGTCATCATATTAAGATTATTCTCTCCCCTCTGCCTTTAAAAGTGCTTTTTTGGTATATAATTCATACTTTAAGAAAAAATGATCTAACTTCTTTCATTTGGAAATAATTTTAGAAATCTCGGACAAACAGATTTATTTGTAGAATTGATGTAACTGCATGTGTAAAACTTCTTTCCAGTATAATGCTGAAAAAAACAGAAACTGTACTCTGAGAATTTCAGGTGCTTATTCATATTTTCAATTAAAATGTCTTCAATGTTTTTTCAATGCAAAGACTGTAAAAATAGTGAAGGCAATGATAATTTCTTAGAGCAAAGAGTCAGTGCTGTTTATTAGTATAGTATATTCCCAGATGGAGGGATGTCAGTAATTGGAATATTATTTAACTCCTGTGTACTGCCATTATTTGCAACTGTCAGTATTGTCCTGTATCTATCAATTAACAAGAACTTGTACATGGTTTCTGCTAGAATAGCATTGCAAACACCCACCCATCACTGATTTTGAAGAAATTGCTATTAGGGATAAATAAGGACAAGAAGAAAATGGCAGCATGCAGTCAAATAACAAGAATCTGTGCACAGCTTCTGCAGGAGCAGCCTGTGAAGACCCACCAATTGTTGACTTTGGAGAAATTGCTAGTGGGAATAAATCAGCATATAAGGAAAGTGACCGTGTGCAATATGTGTGTAACCCTGGATACACTTTATCAGGATCAGAATGGGTAACATGCTATAAAAAAATCTGGGTACCTGGGCCACCAAAATGTTTGGGTAAGTGTAGCTTTTATTGCTGGTTGATTTTGTACTAGTAGACAATTCTAATGATTCTGAAACTCCTACTTTGTTAGGTTTACAGTTGTTGCTGGATTACCAAGTCTGGAATGGACAATAATTAATCCCTGGGTTCAATGCTACTTAGCTTGTGTATCTTGGCCTTTAGTGTCCTAAAGCCATTTGCACTCAGTCGTGTTTTTTATTGCAAGAATTTTGGAGCTGTCTGGAAGGTTTCAAGGAGATAAACATTTTACCTGTACTTCCAAGAACTTGTGCAACAAGGTATAGATACTGACAGTGGTGTCTGCCTCCTTCCACCAAGATTACATTAGTTAAGACATCCTTTCATGTAGTTCCTAACTGTCCCTCATATGTGGGAAGAGTGCTGTTGTGGTAAGCTGCTTTGCTGTCTTCAATTTCCTCCTTGCAGCTCTTTGTTAGGAGCCTTATAAAATTAATTTTTAATCTTAGGTAATGGAAACACAACTGGGATAAAGTTAGACATAATCTCTCTGATGTCATTAATTATTTCAAGGGCTGTGGTCTCCGGAAGTCAGTACCTCTTGAGGTCATCACTGCTGTTCCCAAAGTCTTATAAATATGCTTGGAAGCAGTGGATATCATTTATAAACTACCTAAAACTAAACATTCTGAATGAACTGTGATGGAGAATCAAGTGTTTTAAAGTCCTCCACATTTTACTTTTTAAAATCACTGCTGAATGATAACCAAGCTGGTTTTCAGCTATTTTTGCTGAGGAGGTGCTTCACATAATAAAAGCCACTAAACGTTCATACTTCATCATTTTTAGTTTTTCTTGTTTCCTTCAGCACCATGTACCATTACAAGACAGCAACTGGAAGCCCAAAACCTGCTTCTCTCCAATGGACAAAGACGAGCATTTTTGATTCAAAGTGGTCAGTGGGAAATATTTGCATGCATGACAGGATTTAAACTCACAGCCTCTCCTATCAAGCAGTGTTTTGATGGGCATATTGAGCTTCCTTCGTGTATTTCTGGTAAATATGCACCATACTTGAATAAAATTGATCAGTCAAATACATCTTCTCTGTGATTTTGCAGTTGTTCATGTAAACGAGCTGCATCTGCCTGTACTATCAGAGACTGTTTATTCTATGGGAAATTGGTTTTCCCACCACAAATGCACTTGCTGATGGTAAGGTTGTGTGAAAACCCAGTGTAGAAGGCAAATCACCAAAATCACCAGTGCATGATGTGAGAGAATCTCGCCCTTCCTCCTGCTTAAAGCAAAAGCAGTTTTCAAACAATAGTTATAAAGTATGTTTCCAAATTTGCTCATAAGGAATAAATATTTTGGTTTCAACAATTGTATAATTTCTTGATTTTTTTTTTCTCATTTTATTTTTGTGCCTTCTTCAGCTAACAGGAGTATGAATGATATGATGACATAAGTCAAGACATCCATAGTAAGAAATGCTGAGGGATCTCTAATTCAGTTGCTAAAACATTACCAATGCAGGAGGTATCTTATAAGCAGAAATTCATTTAGTGGTAGAATCAAGTATTTTCAGAAATGGAGATAGCTCAACATAGGACAAATGAAGTGGTTGATGTGCACAAAGTGCCAAACATGTCTATTTTCAAGCTGCACAATTCTGATGCCACATGTTTTCTCTTATATGGCATTACCTTTTTCTGTAATTTTCTGGAAAGCACTCCTATGATGATGATAAATCTGAATGGATTGTGTCTCAGGACACAATCTTCTCTTAAGGAACCGTCTTCAGGAATCACTCTTCTCTTAAGGAACTGCACATTTCTAAGAGTGACAGAAAAATGTAACCTTTTCTTTGCCCTTAGAAACATCTTCTTAACAACTTCACGCAGTTATGGTCAATATACTATGCAAATAAAAACTTATACAGTAAGTATAAATATGTTCTTCAAATTAGCAAACATTTTTGCTCACTAAAGAATCTATATGGTGGAAAAAGCACATTCATTCTATAGTCTATCACATTACCACAATCATCAGCTTTCCACATCTTTTCATAAAATGCCATGTGGAAATATCTCTCTTCTCAGATGTTGCCTGTGGAGCTGCACCTGAAATTCCCCATGCCTACATCACAAGCGCTCAACAGGAGAGGTATCTGCCTGGTGCCAGAGTGCACTTTGAATGCGAAAGCAATTTTCAAATGATGGGTGGAAATTATGTCACGTGTACAAATGGCGAATGGTCACAAGCACCAACGTGCAGAGGTAGGAATCTGTGCTTTCATATTGCCTCTTAGCACAGAGCGGACTGTTGGTTTCCCTAAACTCTTTTACGGAACTCAAAGTACCTTTTGTACTTCACGTTGTGTTCCAGAACTTAGTGCTTGCTATTCCTTCCTTGCACAGTGCTTTACTTTAGCTTGATGCTTCTAGAAATACTGGGGATCTTTTTGTCAACACCAAAAATGTCTTGGAGAGGCAGGGCCTAAAATGTGCTGCTCTGTCATTCTCCTATATGATGCTGCTGTTTCCCCAGAGGCTGCCATTTCAGCCTCCCTCTAGAAAGATGCATGAGGGCTCCTCTGTCCTGTCCAAACCTGCCAGGGAGCACCTGAACGGAAGAAGCAGGAGGGGAGGGAAACAGTTGTTCTTCTCCAGGGCGCCGCTCTGACCGATGCAGATCCCAGCAGAGACTCAGATCTAAATCATGGTAGATCTGCTGGGGCCATGAAGTGGGAAGAGTGCTCCTGTGACAAGGAGCCGTCAGGAGCTGTGCTCTGTCCCCTGCCCAAGTCTGTGGCTGTGCAGGGTGAACGAGAGCTCCTTGGTTTCCTCACACCTCCACGGAGCTGACTGCGCTTACCCGTCCCTGAGCGGCGCTGACAAGCTCATCCCCTGCTGCCACTGCTCTAGAGCTCAGAGTTGCACAGAGCACCAGCTTGGTGCTACCTGGTGATTTCCAGGCATTCCAGGGCTCCCTGGGGAGGGCCATGGGCATGCGGGAAGGCCGGTGTGGCTTTGTGTGCAGCCAGGTGTAGCTACGCTGGGGCTTTTACTTCTCCAATTTCAGCCTCATTGCTGCACGCAGACACAACATATCTGGTGCTTCCACGAAAAAGGCCTTTTGCTAGGCTCTGTTCAGATGAGTTTTCCAGCGGAGAGACCCAAGTGGCTTCAATCGATAGGGTCACATCTGCAGAATTACCCTGGGGCTGAGCACGGTTGCTGGCCAGGCCTGGTTTTGAGAGGCAGCCTTTGACTGCCTGGGCTTTCTCTCTGATTGATTGGGAATTTTCTTCCAGGGAAAGGTGGGAAATGTGGCTCGCCTCCGGTTATTGAAAATGGAGACCTCGTATCCTTCCCCATGCAAGAATACCCGGAGGGTGCAACTTTGGAATACAAATGCCCAGACTTCTATGTGCTGGAAGGATCTCCGTCTATCACCTGCACTGATGGGCAGTGGACAAGCCCTCCGGTTTGCCTAGGTAGGCTGAAGCACGTGGGCAGAGGCTGTGGGACTGCTCCTGTTGTCGTTTTCTCAGAGCCTGAGGGCAGAACCTGTGCGGCAGCGCTTGTGCAGGGGCTGTGATGCCGGCAGGGCAGAACAACAATGAGTCCTCCCTTTGCCTACAAGGAGTTTCTTCTTGACATTAGCTCTTGGAGTCCCCTCTGCTGCCTGCCAGACGAGCGGGTTCAAGGGGAGGGGAGTTTGGCTGAACCCTCCTGTGTGAGGGGTCTCCATCTCTGGAGATCTACGCTCAGCAGGCGGTGAGCACGGAGTGTGGGTCTGAGTGCAGGGCAGTGCTGGCGAAACGCAGGGTCGTGTCCATGACACGGCCACAGGGGAACAAACGTAGGGAAGTTGTGAGCAGAAGGGAAGGACTGATCTTGGAAAAGGCATGGGGAGGTTCGTTGCAGACCTTCCCACCCCTGCTTCGGTCTTGCCCTGTGTGATTGGGTTGCCAGAGGGAAAGGGCTTCATCACAGCTCTGTGTGGGTTCTCAGCCATGGTCTCTGTTCCTTTAGGTTGGATGTGAATGTCTTTGCTGTCACATGTAACTGAGGGTCACAGCAAAGAGCTGGAAGCCCTTTTTGATGCAAAGAACTTCTGTAGGCTCTGGGGGAAAAAACGTAACATGTGGTGAGTCTGTATGGAATGATGACACTCTTCTTTTGCCTTTTCAAGTGGCCTGTACAGCATCGGAAGAAGACATGGGCAGAAACAATATTGAGCTGAAATGGACCAGGGGAAGGAAGCTGTATTCCAGATCGGGTGACTTTGTTGAATTTCAGTGTAAAAGGGGCTATATGGAGGACCCAGCCTCTTCACCATTCAGAGTAGAGTGTTTGGAGGGGACCTTAGAATATCCACGGTGCAAACCAGCAAGTAAGTCATCTCCACTTTGGGCAGAGCTTAGGTGCAGTGCTATTGCATTTTCAGTGCTGAAGCTGAGGGCAAAGCCTTTAGGTTTCCTGGGAGAATGCCTCGTGTGGAGCCAGGGTGTGGGAGCATCCTGTAAGCTGCAGGCGGTGAAGGGTAATGCTGTAGATGGGTGTACCTGAGCTGGAAAGACTGCCTGGCAGAGGGCCCTGGGGCTCGTGCCAGAGCACCAGCATTTCCAGAGCATCGGTTATCCATTAAGAGGTCTACAGGCAAATAATGAAAGTACTTTTTTCAGGGGACTGTAGGCTGAATGAGAGGGCAATGGAAATGAACCACATTCGACTGCAGTCATCAAGCTGGTCGAGCCCCTCCACCTTCCTCACTGGGGATGATATTTTGTTTGACTGCAAACAGTGGTACCGGCCAGTTTCACGCCCTGAAAAATTCAGAGCAGTGTGCCGGGATGGAGTGATCGCGTATCCTACGTGTGAATGTAAGTGCTCGGTGCCCAGGACAAGGCAGGGCTGCACGAGGCAGCTTTGCTGAAATTGCCTGTCCACTGCTCTGAGGAACCCCAGTGGTGTGTGTCAGGCTTGGTCTTCATGTGTTTTACTCTTTCCTCTCTTCCAGACACAGGGCTTTTTGGATGAATGGAAATGGCATAAAGGATCCGAGCTCTGGCGAAGGATCTCCACCAACCTTGTGATTTGAGCTTAATTTTTCCTGGCAATTCCTGTTCTCTTGTGGTTTCTTTGCAGCTTAAGCTATGTTCCATCTTGGAATTTGTTACGGTGTTTATGATCAGATGATTGCGTTTATATTTTATTCACATTTTATCCTTTTTATGTAAATGTATTTACATTTTGTAAATGTGTTTACATTTTGTCCATTCAAATTGTTGTATTTGCATTTTATGCAGTCTGCATTGATCTCATTGTTAGTTTTATTAACCCTCGTGTCCTGAAATAGTCTGGCTTTGGTGGTATATGGAGAGAAGAACTAAAGCCTGCAGTTTGTTTGATTGTTAGCAAGTAGAGTGTATTTAGCTTTATTCTAGCTCCTAGCTTCAACTCCATGCACTTGCCTGAAAACTACCCTACGGTCATGGCAGAGGTGAGTGTCCTGACCTCTTGGTCAGGAAGAGGAAGTGTGTAGAGTCTCCTTTATATCACTCAGGGAAGTCTCTACGTCACAGACCCAGTTCTTATGGGTCACTTGAGCCTACCTGACATTTGCTGGAAGGGCTAGATTTTGGGATGCAAGTTATGGGGATGGCTGGATAGGGGTGGGGTTGACTTCTTGTTCCAGGTCTTGGATGGGCCAATCTGCACAGTGCACAGCTCCATCTGCTGTTCACTAAGAAGGAAGAACTATCTGAGGCTGTGGAAATCAATGGCAACCTTGGATGTGATGACCATAGAATCATAGAATAGTTAGGGTTGGAAAGGACCTTAAGATTATCTAGTTCCAATCCCACTGCCATGAGCAGAGACACCTCACACTAAACCATGTCACCCAAGGCTATGTCCAGCCTGGCCTTGAACACTGCCAGCGATGGAACATTCACAGCTTCCCTGGGCAACCCATTCCAGTGCCTCACCACCCTTACAGTAAAGAATTTCTTCCTCATATCCAATCTAAACTTCCCCTGTTTAAGTTTGAACCCATTACCCCTTGTCCTCTCAGTACAGTTCCTCATGAAGAGTCCCTCCCCAGCATCCTTATAGGCCCCCTTGCACTCATAGATTTTGTGATTCATGGGAGAGAGAGCAAAACAGGTAGCTGAGTAAATCATGCACTTTAGAAGAGCAGATTTTGGCTTATTTGGGAAACAGGTAGGTGGGATTGCTTGGGAGAGTGGTAGAGGAGTCCAGAAAAGCTTACAGGTCTTGAAGGACAGAATCTTCCAAGCACAAAAATATTCAATTCTGGCACTCAGAAGGAAAACCACATTTATCAGGACTATGGCTTGACTAATCAGGGACTTCTTGTAGATCTTTGAAGTAGAAATCAGTGCCCAGAGATTGAGGCAAAAAGCAGGTTACAAGGTCAACTGTCTATGGCATTGACTTAGCCTGTATGAACAGTGCTAAGAAAGCTGAACCTTCCCTAGAGTGACACTTCAAGGGTCATCAAGGGTCAGAAGATATTCTATTACTACACTAGCATTAAAACAATAAAAATGTGACCTGTCACTAAATGGGGTAGGTGATCTGCTGACAGCAGCCCCACATGGAGCTCAAGTACTTGATGCATCCTTTACCTTAGTATTCATCAACAAGACTCTGTCTTCATTTCTGTAATCCACCCCATCCTGTCCTCTGCTCACAGATGAACATCATTGTTATGTGTACATCCAGGGGGTCTGTGTGGCTAAAGGACCTCAGAGGCTTGGAGACACTCACTGAGAGCTGTTTTGCTGTGGCAGTGTTCTCAGCAATGCAGTCCTGAGGATGTAATGCTCACAGGGATAGCACCCTTAGGCCTCACAGTAAGAAAAAGGATTTGCATTCTTTTAAAACTGTTCTAGGTTAGTGTTATTCCTCTCTGTATCTAGTGAGGACGCATGTGAGAGGAGCAGAAGTGAAATTTAAAAAGGCTATTGAAGTTACCTCTTCTTCTGTGATAGCAGATTTAAGAATTTGATTACCAAATCGTAATTCAGGCAATTCCTGTCTCTCAGTATTTTACCTTGGTGCACAGTAGAATTCCTTCCTTCTTAAGAAAACAGGCAAAGTATAATCGCTTTTGATTATAGGTTTTAATAAGTTAAGGTAGCATCAGGTGATGTTTCTGACGACTGGAAAAAGGGAAATATAACCCCCATTTTCAAGAAGGGGAAAATGGATGAGTCAGGGAACCACAGACCAGTCAGCCTCACCTCTGTGCCTGGCAAAATCTTGGAGCAGATTCTCCTGGAAGGCATGCTGAGGCACATGAAAAACAACAAGGTGGTTGGTGACAGCCAGCATGGCTTCACTAAGGGGAAATCCTGCCTGACCAATCCAGTGGCCTTCTATGATGGGGCTACGGAACTGATGGACAGGGGTAGAGCAGTTGATGACATCTACCTGGACTTGTGCAAAGCATTTGACACTGTCTCACATGACATCCTTGTCTCTAAGTTGGAGAGACATCAATTTGATAGGTGGACCACTTGGTGGATTTGAACTGGCTGGATGGCCGCATGCAAAGAGTTGTGCTCAATGGCTCCATGACCAGTTGGAGACCAGTAACGAGTGGTGTCCCTCAGGGATCAGTGTTGGGACCGGTCTTGTTCAACATCTTTGTCAGTGACATGGACAGTGGGATTGAGTGCACCCTCAGCAAGTTTGCCAATGACACCAAGCTGTGTGGTTCGGTTGATACGTTGGAGGGAAGGAATGCCATCCAGAGGGACCTTGACACACTTGTGAGGTGGGTTGATGCCAACCTGATGAAGTTTAACCATGACAAGTGCAAGGTCCTCCACCTGGGTGGGAGCAATCCCAGGCACAGCTACAGGTTGGGCAGAGAAGAGATACAGAGCAGCCTGCAGAGAAGGACTTGGGGGTGTTGGTCTATGAGAAAATAAACACGAGCTGGCAGTGTGCACTTGCAGCCCAGAAAGCCAACCGTATCCTGGTCTGCATCAAAAGGAGCGTGACCAGCAGGTCGAGGGAGGTGATCCTGCCCCTCTACTCTGCTCTTGTGAGACCTCACTTGGAGTATTGTGTGCAGTTCTGGTGTCCTCAACATAAAAAGGACATGGAACTGTTGGAACAAGTCCAGAGGAGGGCCACGAGGATGATCAGGGGACTGGAGCACCTCCCCTGTGAAGATAGGCTGAGAAAGTTGGGGCTGTTCAGCCTGGAGAAGAGAAGGCTGCGTGGAGACCTCATAGCAGCCTTCCAATATCTGAAGGGGGCCTATAGGGATGCTGGGGAGGGACTCTTCATTAGGGACTGTATTGAGAGGACAAGGGGTAACGGGTTCAAACTTAAACAGGGGAAGTTTAGATTGGATATAAGGAAGAAATTCTTTACTGTAAGGGTGGTGAGGCACTGGAATGGGTTACCCAGGGAAGTTGTGAATGCTCCGTCGCTGGCGGTGTTCAAGGCCAGGTTTGGACATAGCCTTGGGTGGCATGGTTTAGTGGGAGGTGTCCCTGCCCATGGCAGGGGGGTTGGAACTAGATGATCTTAAGGTCCTTTCCAACCCTAACTATTCTATGATTGTATAAGTTTTGCTGATGGAATGAAATATTAATGGCCTAATTAAAAAGACAGTATGGATTTAATAACATCCATGGTCAGTAATGTTTTTTTTCTTTAATCTTTATTATTTGTCTTATGAAGCTCTTTCTCTTTTGCATGCTTGCTTAGCGAAAATCAGGGTACAGAAGTTCTCTTCACATAAGATCTATGTTTTTTGTTGGTGGTTTGTTGAGGTTTGGGGCTGCAATAAAAAGGCAGTTTATGTTATACATGTAAGTATCTCTTTTGTATCTTTCTAGTATATTTCTAGTTCTGTTACAATGCTATGTATTTTTGTATCCATTTAATTTTATAAAACAAACACCCTCAACAACCTAACTAGTAGGTCTCTCCATTGGCCAGCATTTTATCTGACAATATTATCTTCCTTAATTTCACAGAAATAGAGATATCCATATTGCACTGTTGAAGCTGGTGTATACTCTTTCAAGCAGAAGAGAGTTCCCTCTCAGAAGAGAACCACTGTCTACCCGAACTCCCTTTGAAAGCAGTGGGACTGTTAGACTCACATACCATATCCACATTTAATATCATTCAGCTGTGACATATCACTGTGAGTATACAAAAAGCAGAGCGATGGAAGTGATGTGATGGTGAAAGGTGTGCCTTCTGTACTTCCACACAAAGGTGTGCTGACAGCTTCAAATCACAAAGTGAGAACATATTTTCAGATGTGTTACAAGAAGAACTGAAAAGCACAATGCGTTTTAGTGCATTAAATGTTATTAGATGCATAACCTTTACAGAAAATGAAGCTTATTTTTTGCAATAAACAAAACCAGATTCTTCATAGGCTGTTTTTAAAACTAGAAGGCAAATTACCTTTGCATTCTGGTGGCTGTGACTAGTTTCCCTGACTACAAATTAATCTTCATCCTGAAGAAGGTTGGTTAGCCTAAAGAAAGGGATCTCAGAGGGGATCTCATCAATGTTTCTAAACACCTGAAGGGAGGGTGCAGAGAAGACACACCCAGACTCTTTTCAGGGGGCTAGAACAAGAGGCAATGGGCCTCAGACTAAAACACAGTTTCCTTCTGAAATTCAGGCAATACTTCTTTTGCCTAGGGAGGTTGTCGAGTTTGCTTCCTTGGAGATATTCAGGAGCATGCTGGACATGGTCCTGGACAGCCTGCTCCAGGTGACACTGCCTGAGACAGAGGACTGATGACCTTCAGAGGTCCATTCTGTGATTTGTAAATGCTTGTGCTCAGATACAGAATGGTGCAACCTATCATTTGCCTACCTGAGTATAAAGCATGGTGCTGTGGCTTTCTCAGACAAGCATGGAATTATGATTATGTGCAGCATTTTGACTGTTCATGTTAATGAACTAAACCATATTCTATCTCAGCCTGAGCAAATTGTTTGCAGCATCCATCCGAAGTGAAAGTCAACCACCAAACTATTTGACTGGTCAGTGTTTCCCAATGCCGTTTTTTATTACATTATAAAATACAAGACAGTCACTAGAGTGAAAGAAAGTCAACAGCTGTACACGTGGTCCACTTCTTCCATATTTCACAGGTAATAACCAGCCATCTGGTAAGAACAAAAAAGGGTTCTACTGATAACTAGATTCATAACTCTTCCTGTATTTTCCTCTAAGGATACATGAGGTTCCTGGGAACCTTTCACATGCTATTTCTGAAAACGACCAAACAGCAGATGTGAATGAGAATAGCCTTTGTTCATGTGACTGAACCATTTGTAACACTTTGGCTGCACATATTGGTTATTGAGTACAAAAATGTCAATCAAAGATCTGTGTAATCTATGGGTTCATTTCCTGATGAAATTTAAACTGAGTTAAACAGCAGTAGAAGCAAATTTCTGCTGGACCCCCACTTGCTGTCTGCACTACCATAACAAAGCACTATTTCTTTTTTCAATAAGATTAATATAAAGCAACTATAACAGAAGATGTCTCTTGGGCACAAGTAAGCTTTATACATTTTGTAGATTGGAAACCAAAGCATGGATCTGAGATATTTTGTTACGGTCACACTATGTGCATCCATGCCAAGAACTGCATCGGTGTCATCGCAGCCAGAACCCTGCCCTCACTGTCTGTTTTAGAAAAGAAATGCTGCTTTTGGAAACCAAATTGTTCTTGAGATCCTGCATCCTGAACTGGTATTTCTCAGTAACCTGAGTAAAGCCATAAAATTACCTTAATTTTCCTTAATTCTGCTTTGCATATAAAAGTATCAAGTTCCTTATTCATTTCTCACGTACGCACACACCCACAAAATAAATACTCAACTGTGTCACTGAATAAAGGACTGAACTTTTAATTCACTGGTGGTAGGGAAACTACTCATCTGAACACCATTCTTCCAGTGAGAAAAACACATCCTTGTTTACCAGAAACTTTATGTCACAACCAAAGAAAGTAATTCCATTGTATCTTTTTGCTAGAGACAGGGAAAGAGGGGGAAAAAAAGATGGTGGTGATGTATTTGGCTTTTATGTTTCTTTGTTTCTTTCTAACTTCGTAACTTAACAGGGATTTTACACTGGCTGATGTGCTGTCATTGGTATTCTCAAGAAAACAGAGTTGCAGCTGGCTTCCCAAAATGCCTCACAACAAAAAGGAGCTGCAAGGAGGTGGCAGTGGGGCAGTGCTCTGCTCTCCTTCCAAGGCAGTAAGACTCTCTTTAAAAGCGTGATGACTCCCAGCAACGTCCCTTCAGTGCAGCAGTACAGGAGGTGCTAAAAAGTCTTCGCGTTTGTACAACTTGGATTTCATGATTTTTTTTTTACTTGGACTTTTCAGTGCAGGTGAGTTAGCTGATCGCTATTCTGTTTCTCCCTGTATTATCTGTATTCATAATAATGGTTAATATTGTCGTGGTTTAAGCCTCTCAGCCATGCAGTTTCGCTCACTCACACCCTCCTCTTTCTTCCTCCTGCTCCCGGAGGGATGGGAAAGAGAATCGAAAGAATGCAACTCCCACAGGTTGAGATAAGAACACTTTAGTAACTAAAGTATAACACAAATCACTACTGCTACCACCAATAATAATAATGACAAGGCAAATACAAGGAAAGAATACAATCGCTCACCACCTATATCAAGCCTGACCCCACAGTGCACCCCCACCCTTCCGGGTCTCTGCTCTCTGTTTTACATCCTGGCATGACGTGCTGTGGCATGGAATACCTCTTTGGTCAGTTTGGGTCAGGTGTCCTGTCTCTGCTTCCTCCCGGTTTCCCCTCCTCCCTCGCAGAGCATGAGGCTCAGAAAGTCCTTTGTCAGACCAGAACATTACCAAGCAGTAACTGAAAACACTGGTGTTATCAGCGCTGTTCCCAGGCCGAAAGTCAAAAACACAGCACTGCACCAGCTACCAAGAAGGAGAAAAATGACTGCTGCTGCTGAACCCAGGACAATTGTTCATGTTTATACTGTCAAGATTTCTTCTCAT
This sequence comes from Ara ararauna, assembly GCA_028858755.1. Classification (NCBI taxonomy): domain Eukaryota; kingdom Metazoa; phylum Chordata; class Aves; order Psittaciformes; family Psittacidae; genus Ara; species Ara ararauna. Next base: position 9,900,584 of record CM054382.1, on the reverse strand, counting down.
TCTGTTACTAACACTGCATACAGTTTTCTTGTATTTCCCAGGTCGCCAGCTCTGTTCTTTGTCTATAGCCAGGGTAGGACCTTCATCATCAACAGCAATGGATTTAAATCCCTATTTCAAAACACTCTTCCTCACAATTTTGAATTTTTTTGGATCAGCTTCCTGCCAGGTGTGATTAGAGAGACAACATCTTTTACCTCATAATGTGGCTCATGAAGAGCTTATATTAGAAGCATCAGATTTGTCACTTTCTTGGTTGCTTGTGTGTTATCTTCTGTGTTGTTAAAACTAAATATAACCCACAAATACACTTAAATGGGCACATGGAACTCCAATGCATTGCAATACGCTGAAGGTGAATGAATGAGTGAGAGTGCCGCTGTGAACAGCTCTGAACTGCAGAGCACCTAATCTCCCCCATCAGCACCAGATATGACATGGAACCCTCTCAAATGCAGACCAAGTGAAATCACCAATGTCAAATCTCATTTTTTTCCTTTGGCAAAAAATAATTATAAATTGAAGTTCTAATATTTTCTTCCTGCAACTCATTGGATCAAATTCCAAACCCCAAGCGGTACCTATTCACCACTTTGGAGCCCATTTTTCTAAAGGACATTCAGTGTTAATATATATCTGCTCTTAAGCTGAAGGACTCCCTCCCCTACAGGTCCCTACAAGAAAAGACCTGTCTCTGCTCAAAAAGTCAGGTCAACTTTACTATCTTCACATCACAAGCTACGAAAATATGTCCAGATATTTGGTTATGGGACTGTCAAAGCAGAGATTTTACTCCTTTGATATATCCATTAGTAGCCAGCAAAGGATATAACAAAGGGATTGCTTTTTTTCATCACAGAGAAATCAACCTATATTAATACACCACATGAATATTGAAGAGTTAAATTCCTGTCTCAGTATGCCACTGAAGGCAGCCTATTTAAGGACAAGATGGTTAATAAAACTAACAATGAGATCAATACAGACTAGATAAAATGCAAACACAACCATTCGGGTAGACAAAATGGAAACCAATTAAAAAAAAAAAAAAGGATAAAATGTGGATAGAATGCAAACACAATCATCTGATCATAAAAACCACAACAGAATCCGAGATGAAACATTGCTTAAGCTGCAACAAAAAGAAAGAGAACAGGAATTGCAGGAAAAATGAAGCTCAAATCATGAGGTCAGTTGAGGAATGCTTCACTGCCAGAGCTTTTGTGCCATTTCCATTCATCCAAAAAGCCCTGTGTCTGGAAGAGAGGAAAGAGTAAAACACATGAAGACCAAGCCTGACACACACCACTGGGGTTCCTCAGAGCAGTGGACAGGCAATTTCAGCAAAGCTGCCTCGTGCAGCCCTGCCTTGTCCTGGGCACCGAGCACTTACATTCACACGTAGGATACGCGATCACTCCATCCCGGCACACTGCTCTGAATTTTTCAGGGCGTGAAACTGGCCGGTACCACCGTTTGCAGTCAAACAAAATATCATCCCCAGTGAGGAAGGTGGAGGGGCTCGACCAGCTTGATGACTGCAGTCGAATGTGGTTCATTTCCATCGCCCTCTCATTCAGCCTACAGTCCCCTGAAAAAAGTACTTTCATTATTTGCCTGTAGACCTCTTAATGGATAACCGATGCTCTGGAAATGCTGGTGCTCTGGCACGAGCCCCAGGGCCCTCTGCCAGGCAGTCTTTCCAGCTCAGGTACACCCATCTACAGCATTACCCTTCACCGCCTGCAGCTTACAGGATGCTCCCACACCCTGGCTCCACACGAGGCATTCTCCCAGGAAACCTAAAGGCTTTGCCCTCAGCTTCAGCACTGAAAATGCAATAGCACTGCACCTAAGCTCTGCCCAAAGTGGAGATGACTTACTTGCTGGTTTGCACCGTGGATATTTTAAGGTCCCCTCCAAACACTCTACTCTGAATGGGGAAGAGGCTGGGTCCTCCATATAGCCCCTTTTACACCGAAATTCAATAAAGTCACCCGATCTGGAATACAGCTTCCTTCCCCCGGTCCATCTCAGCTCAATATTGTTTCTGCCCATGTCTTCTTCAGATGCTGTACAGGCCACTTGAAAAGGCAAAAGAAGAGTGTCATCATTCCATACAGACTCACCACATGTTACGTTTTTTCCCCCAGAGCCTACAGAAGTTCTTTGCATCAAAAAGGGCTTCCAGCTCTTTGCTGTGACCCTCAGTTACATGTGACAGCAAAGACATTCACATCCAACCTAAAGGAACAGAGACCATGGCTGAGAACCCACACAGAGCTGTGATGAAGCCCTTTCCCTCTGGCAACCCAATCACACAGGGCAAGACCGAAGCAGGGGTGGGAAGGTCTGCAACGAACCTCCCCATGCCTTTTCCAAGATCAGTCCTTCCCTTCTGCTCACAACTTCCCTACGTTTGTTCCCCTGTGGCCGTGTCATGGACACGACCCTGCGTTTCGCCAGCACTGCCCTGCACTCAGACCCACCCTCCGTGCTCACTGCCTGCTGAGCGTAGATCTCCAGAGATGGAGACCCCTCACACAGGAGGGTTCAGCCAAACTCCCCTCCCCTTGAACCCGCTCGTCTGGCAGGCAGCAGAGGGGACTCCAAGAGCTAATGTCAAGAAGAAACTCCTTGTAGGCAAAGGGAGGACTCATTGTTGTTCTGCCCTGCCGGCATCGCAGCCCCTGCACAAGCGCTGCCTCACAGGTTCTGCCCTCAGGCTCTGAGAAAACGACAACAGGAGCAGTCCCACAGCCTCTGCCCACGTGCTTCAGCCTACCTAGGCAAACCGGAGGGCTTGTCCACTGCCCATCAGTGCAGGTGATAGACGGAGATCCTTCCAGCACATAGAAGTCTGGGCATTTGTATTCCAAAGTTGCACCCTCCGGGTATTCTTGTATGGGGAAGGACAGGAGGTCTCCATTTTCAATAACCGGAGGCGAGCCACATTTCCCACCTTTCCCTGGAAGAAAATTCCCAATCAATCAGAGAGAATGCCCAGGCAGTCAAAGGCTGCCTCTCAAAACCAGGCCTGGCCAGCAACCGTGCTCAGCCCCAGGGTAATTCTGCAGATGTGACCCTATCGATTGAAGCCACTTGGGTCTCTCCGCTGGAAAACTCATCTGAACAGAGCCTAGCAAAAGGGCTTTTTCGTGGAAGCACCAGATATGTTGTGTCTGCGTGCAGCAATGAGGCTGAAATTGGAGAAGTAAAAGCCCCGGCGTCAGCTTCAGGACAGTCTCACTGATAGGCAATGGTATGGAAAGAGAGAAATCACCTCTGCACATTGGCAGCTCCGTCCAGGTCCCGTTCTGACACGCTACGGTGGAAGCCCCGGTCATCTCAAAACCTCGCCAGCACTGATAGCGAGCACTCTCCCCTGGCAAGTACCTCGACTTCTTAACACCTTGAACTTTACCACCAGCGATTTCAGGAGGAGGTTTACAAGTCGCATCTGAAAAGAGACACGGCTGCAGTCACGTCTGCAGGGGTTGAGCTGTCCCCCTCTGCACCCTTGTTCCAGTTGCTGCCCGGTTTCTCTGCCTCAGGTGGGTCCCAGCTCCAGGAGCTCGCTGTGGAGGTAGCAATGAGGAGTGACAGAGAACACTCTTTCTGGGACCCTCAGGAGAAGGCAGGGTCGATGAGAGCTTCCAGAACAGCCAGTGCTTCTGTAGCTACACCTGGCTGCACACAAAGCCACACCGGCCTTCCCGCATGCCCATGGCCCTCCCCAGGGAGCCCTGGAATGCCTGGAAATCACCAGGTAGCACCAAGCTGGTGCTCTGTGCAACTCTGAGCTCTAGAGCAGTGGCAGCAGGGGATGAGCTTGTCAGCGCCGCTCAGGGACGGGTAAGCGCAGTCAGCTCCGTGGAGGTGTGAGGAAACCAAGGAGCTCTCGTTCACCCTGCACAGCCACAGACTTGGGCAGGGGACAGAGCACAGCTCCTGACGGCTCCTTGTCACAGGAGCACTCTTCCCACTTCATGGCCCCAGCAGATCTACCATGATTTAGATCTGAGTCTCTGCTGGGATCTGCATCGGTCAGAGCGGCGCCCTGGAGAAGAACAACTGTTTCCCTCCCCTCCTGCTTCTTCCGTTCAGGTGCTCCCTGGCAGGTTTGGACAGGACAGAGGAGCCCTCATGCATCTTTCTAGAGGGAGGCTGAAATGGCAGCCTCTGGGGAAACAGCAGCATCATATAGGAGAATGACAGAGCAGCACATTTTAGGCCCTGCCTCTCCAAGACATTTTTGGTGTTGACAAAAAGATCCCCAGTATTTCTAGAAGCATCAAGCTAAAGTAAAGCACTGTGCAAGGAAGGAATAGCAAGCACTAAGTTCTGGAACACAACGTGAAGTACAAAAGGTACTTTGAGTTCCGTAAAAGAGTTTAGGGAAACCAACAGTCCGCTCTGTGCTAAGAGGCAATATGAAAGCACAGATTCCTACCTCTGCACGTTGGTGCTTGTGACCATTCGCCATTTGTACACGTGACATAATTTCCACCCATCATTTGAAAATTGCTTTCGCATTCAAAGTGCACTCTGGCACCGGGCAGATACCTCTCCTGTTGAGCGCTTGTGATGTAGGCATGGGGAATTTCAGGTGCAGCTCCACAGGTAACATCTGAGAAGAGCAGTAGAGCAGCAGATGAAAATCACAGACGTCGCATTTCAGAGCATTATTGTTCCCAAAGAACAAAAACATTTTGTGTATTATAGATCATTTTTGCACAGGAAGCAAAGTGAGATGCTACGGTCTTTATTTTGCACTGCTTTGCCACACAACACTATTTTTGCCTAGAGCAACTAAAAGTGAAAAGGAGTGGCAGACATCCATCAAACGTGCAGACTGGTGCAGTACAGCATCGTTTGTCAAAGCGCTGGAGAGTGGAGTGATTTCTTTACTGTTTGAAGGTAACTTTCAGCAACCAATATGCTTAATGATGTGAACATAAGATACATTACCCCACCAGTTGTCCCCTCCTGCACAGCCTGCATCCATTCTTCCATAATCCTCTGCCTGCCTAATTTCAGCAGAGAGCCGAACTTCAGCTACTAGCTTTTGCCGACAGAGGATACGTTTCTTTGCTGATAGACCCTGCTTGTTGTTTCTCGGGAGCCAGAAAAAGATGAATTGTAGCAGCTCATTCAAAGCAAGTCACCTTTTGGCTCTATTGGCCAGACTCATCTGCATGCCCGAGTTGAAACAATTTTAATTCACAACATGAAAGACCAAGAAGGATCACGGACTAGTTAGAAGCAGAACCTATACCTTCACAAATGGGCAGTGCTGTCCAATTTCCTTCTCTGCAAATAATTTCGGGGGGGCCAATAATCAGGAACCCCACATCACACTGGTAGCGAATTGTTTCACCAGGCTCATAAACTTCCTTTTTTCTGCCTTCTGTTTGAGCATTGGCAACTTTTGGAACACTTCCACATGGCATTTCTGTAAAGATACAGAGAGCTGATGCTTGTGCTAATGTGATAGACATAGAATGAGTGTACTGTTTGCACCAAACAGAAGCTTTAGTGAGCTTTTCTTAACGTCATCATAGCCATCTGCCAACAGTGGATTTCATGTAATAGGTAGCATGTGAAAGATTAAATAAATCATTCCCCTAAACAGGCATGGACTTCAGTCACTGAAATATTTAGATCCTGTTCCTAACTGTGCCAGGCAAAATTTTAACAGTCTTCTATCTCCTACTTCACTGAAGAGGTTTCCACCACTGAAGTACCAAAGCAACTCCTAGGCTTTAGTGTAGTAAACAGAACCTTGGATTGTGAGGATGTGCCCAGGACCCACCTGACAGAGATAGGAACTGAACACAGACTGCATGAGTACAAGAGAAAATCTAACAGCTAAACTGAATTCAAAAAGTCCGTTTTATATCAATCAGGATTGCTCTGAAGACATCCATGAGGCTGATAAGATTCCATAGCAAAATAAGGAGTTACTGGCACTTACTATTGAACCTCCTGTTTCAAATTATTACTATTTCATGGCTAAAAGCACATCAAAAATAAAAAGGGATTTGTTGATATTACCCAGGCACGTAGGAGCTGAAGTCCAGTTTCCCATAGAACACGTTATCTCTGATGGTCCGTCTAACTTGTATCCAGGACGAGAAGCATACTTAAGTCTGGCACCAGCCAGATAAATTGTTTTCCCTTCTTTTCTAATTTTTAAGTTTTGATTTTCCAGCCTGGGATCATCATCACATTCTATGGGTTGTGGTGGCAGACAGGGTCTTTCTAAAACATATGTAGAACACACAGATGAATAAACGTACGACAACATCCCAATGGCATGTGCTGTCTTTAAAGTGGAAAGAAAAAGAAATAATCCAAACTTCAATTAATTGGCTTGAAAGGAAGATGAAGAAATAGATAACATACACAGAGCACAACTTCTCTCTCCTTTCTCTCCTATGTGGGGTTTCTCTCTTTTCCTTTCAACCAAATTAAAGCCATTTCCGGTTCAAAGCAAAGAGATACAGTTACAGCTTAGCATGAAGAACAGGGAACATTTCATAGGCAGAGAAATAGAAGAAACATTATCTTGTTTGGGGGCACTGAAGGTGAGTTTCTAGAATGATAGCCATTAAATTTTTCCACCATTAATAAAGTTATACTGATGTCCTGTGGAGTTTTGTGATGACATGAAAGTCAAAATGAAAAGAGAAATTATGAAGTATTAGAATGTTTTTCCTGATACATACAATGGATGAAATCTCCGTGAAGCTGAAAAAACTGAAAGAGAAATCCCAACTCCAAACCAGTGATTGCTACTACTGTAACTAAATAATAAATAATACTGATTTTTTCAACATGATACTATTTAAGGCTGCCAGTCAAAACTGTGCCAATCCATTCTGCAACATACTAAACAAACACACAGCTCTTGAGGGTCCGCCTGAAAGTTGTATTTCCCGCCTCAGATAGAGAAGTCTGTGTACATGAAAAGATTTACTCTCCAGCAGTTGGTTAACTGCACTTTCTCTAGCAACTTCATTCTATTGCTTTTCTGCAGTTACCTGTTCATGATACTATTAACATAAACACTACCATTCCCCTGTTAATGATGGCGATAAATGCATAACACAGAAATTCATAACAAAATAAATAGGAAAAAAGAACCCACTACTGACCCACACAGTGAGGTGGTGATTGCCATTTCCCTTCTACACATGTTATTTCATTCACGCCAAGGAGCTGGAAACTCTTCAGACACGAAAAAGCTATTTTACTCCCATTCTTGTAGTTTCTTCCAGCTGTTATCTGTTGAGCATGAGGCAGCTGAGGCGGAGGTGGGCACGCACTTTCCTCAGCTAAGGACACATACTCGTGTTACAACAAAACATAAGATAATGTGGAACAGTTTATTGTAGATTACAAGACAAACAACCAAGAAAATGCTGGCAGTAGATAATTCTTCAGTAGGTATCTCAAGCTTATTTAATATCAATTATGATCATTTTGTTCTGCTTCAGAAACGCCAGAGCTGCCTTCGGATGCTTATGCGCTTTCCAACTCACAGAAGACCATTGCCTACACCAGCTGAAGCTGGAACTTTTTGCAGTCCTTCCTTTCCCTACAAACAGCTGCACACTCTTGTGTGCTTTCCCTGTTCCTCTCTATGGTGAACTACTCTAGGAAAACAGGACCAGCTCTTGGGGTTCTTCTTTTGTTTCACTTTGTGGGTTTTCTTTTTTCTTCAGACTTATCTGGTAACAGAGCTAAATAAGAATCACAAATGGAAACAAAGAAATAAACTTCAATTTTGCCACTCAAGGAACAAAGGGCTGCTCCTACCAAAGGAAAGAAAAAGGGAGGGAAGGAGACAGATCTCAGAAGGAGGTCTGGAGATCTCCAGAACTTGGTTTGTTGCTTCTAGTGGTTCCAGAACACTGAGGAGATAGGGACACTTGTTTCTGAAAGGGAATGCTCCCTTGAGTGACTGCCCCTCTGTCTACTTCTCCCACTTCCATGCATCCTTTCCCATAAATCTGTCATAATCAAAGCAGGTAGTGAGGTGATGACTGTTTCACAGTCATGCCTTCTACAGGCAATAGTCTGCTATATAGGGAAAAATAGAAGTTAAGTGGGGGGGGGGGGGGGGGGAAAGGCAAAATCAGGACTAGAAAAGCTTTGAGTGTTTCCAGGAAATACAGGAACTTTGGCCTGAGTTTCAGCTATATGCTACTCTCATTTGCACCATAGTAAAGACCTTTTGAAGAACTGAGCTTAAATTTGCCATTGCATCTTTCCTTACATCAGACGTGACAGTGACAACTGTTCCGTTGTCAGAGTACACATTATTAAGTCGGGCTCACCAAAGCCATGCAACTCTAAACCCAGTTAAATGCTCAAATGATTGCCATAATTATTTATTACTATCCCTTAGCATATCACTGACTAAGCATATATACAAGCATATGTGTAAGCACTCAATATTTCAGACTTAAAACACAGCCGTGGGTTTAATAATAAGCATTTATCATTCCTTCATAAAAAGAAGAAATCTAAACCCATACCTGCACATTCAATCTCCGGTGACCATTTTCCAGACACGCAAGTTGCATTTTTAATCCTTCTATCACCTGATGTACATGTGTAGCGTATAACTCCAGGAAACCCAGGCTCCTTTTTTGACTTGTGAAGCTCAGCACCCATTGGAAGAACACACTGAGGGGATGGATCTGAAAAAAATCAACAAAAAGAGCGAAACACCAAAACATACACATGCATTCTGTAACAAAGAGATCATCAGTTTCCTAATGCATGTCCATGTGAAAGAGTCATGTTTTTTACGGTAGTGTGAAGTAACCCCTAAGATTCCTAGATTACAGTAACAGAATGATTGCTTGCTCCAGATATCTAAAGATGAGGCTGCTCCACCTCACAAAGCATTTCTTTTTACGCTGGCAGTTTCTCTTTTGGTGAGTGCAGTAAACAATACAAAACCTAATAACCCTTTTCTTCCCTAAGACTATAAAATGACAGTAAGATGAGCAAGAAGCAGCTTGTAGAAGCAGGAGCATAAAGGAAATACTACTCCACATTGTATATGTATCAGGTATCAATCTTCTGCAGAAGTGTAGCTAAGTCACAACCATGTCTCATGCCCTCTACCAGTGATTCTGAGAGTCAGAACACAAGCTGATTGTGAAAGCTCATCAGTCCGTGTTTTGTGCCCGATTCAAACCTCAGCATAATTGTAAATAAAGGTAGAGTGTTCTCAAATCACTGATGAATATAAAATGACTTCAGAAGAGAGGAGGAACCAAGAATTGAATATATCATAAATGGTGCTCTGTTAAAGAAAGACAAGCAATTTGCTGGAAGTGATTTTTCACAGACAAGAGTTATTCTTGTCCAGTACTGTTTTTTTCTTTAATTACTGACTCTAACATAATTTTTTTCTTTTTCTTAGGAAAAGGCTTTGGTTTGTATCTTTGTAAAAAGCATTATTTTCATTCAACTTAAGCACTGCAAAACTAAATGGGAAGATGCGAAAAAAAGAGAAAACTACTGATCAGAAATGAAAAGGACTAATCCACATAAAAATGGTGAGGATGAGATAAGCCCAGCACTCTTTGGTTACTAATATAATTTTTAATTCCCAGTAGGATTTTAAAAATCAAAGTACTACAAAGAGACATGAACCTACAAGTAATTAATGCAGCAGGCATGCTACTTTATTGAAGGTATGTCCCAAGGCCTCTGAAAGGTTGTTACTAGGGAGGAGCACTGGAAAAGGGGTAAAAACCATCATCCACAAAGGATGTACACCTGTAGACCTATGCTTGATTTTACCCACTATGCAAGTGTCCATTCCCTTCACCAAACCTACTCAGAGTGCTTATAGAGTTGCAAGTGTGGAGTCTTTCCAGGATGAAGGACTTAGTTGAGATGCATGAAACTACAGTAGCTTTGGCTGTGTATCGATAGCTGAAATCCTTGAACTTTTAAATAGAATTATGTTACACTCAGATCTGATTACAGAAATATTATATATGGAGTTAGCATACCAACACAAAGCGGTAAAGGCTTCCATTCCCCATTAAGACATTTTATTTTAATTTCCTCAGTATTGCCAGAGCCTTCTTTACATCCACCCATTACTTCATCACCATGGGAAAACTGTGGCTGGTCTTCCTGATGAAGAACAAAATTCGGAATAGAGGAAGGAGATCCACATGGCATTTTGTCTTCTGTTGAAAACAGCAGAAATATTCCACAATAATACTGGAGTCATATATGAATAGCTGAAAGAACTTAAATAAAAATAACTATATTTGCATTTCATGAGGCAAACCTACTCCCAGTAATTGTAAGAGCAGCTGGAGTACGTATATCCTTTAGTCAGTTTACCAAATCCCTCTCCTGTTTTTTCCCTTCCTTTTCCTTCACTGTGATAACTCCACAGCATGCTCCACACAAGTACTTTCAGCTAACAGTAATTTCCCCAATCTGTTTTTCATTGGTATATAAACCCGAAAGAGTAAGAAAACCTTCAGTTAATCCAACTCACGTGGATCCCTGAGTGAGATCAATCCAACTCATCTGAATCTGATCAGTCAAAATTATATTTGATTATACAACTACACATTTGTAACATGCACCTGCAGTTAATACTGTTACAAGAACTGAAAACCACTGTATCATCACTTAGAGGGCTGCAGCGCCGTCACCTGCGTGCGACAACAGGATGGTTCCTACTTTGGGCTATCAGTTTTGCAGTGGTAGCGACAGGACAGATGAGGGCAGCAAGTGAGTATTTGGTTTTTTTTGAACAGGAAAAAGGCACAAAAGCGGAATAAGGGCATACGCCTGCTCTGGATGAGGGAGAGGGAAGATCCATGATAAACTCAAAAACTGTATCCGAACAACCCTGCACTCAAGTTTGGACCACTCTTCTTTCAAGCCTCTGCTCCATGCTGAACCGTTTTAATCCATCAGTGTTGCTCATGGAAGATGTGTCAGAATGTATATGTATAGGGACAGAGTATACCAGTCTTATAAAACCTGCAGCTTTTATTGGTTCTGCTGTTAGATCATCCTGCTCCATAAGAATGCCTTGAATTATTTTCTGTATTTACAGATTTTTAGCTTGAATATTCCATTCTACTTTAATTCTGAGACGCTGTCTTAACAAACAGTCTTTCTGCACAAGCAGTTTTTTAGCTCCTGTCATTGACATTTGTACTCTCAGGTTTGATGTATGCTACCTAATGATATTCACAGAAAGTGGGCACTTTCTTCCAGAAAAAGGGGTAAATAAGAGAAGTGTGTATATAACAACTGCAATTGTATACTATAAATTGCTTGCATTATGTAGATATTCGGTATTATTTATTTATTTATAATTATTCTTTCTATATTACATATTTATTTTCTTCCTATAATCACAAGAATTATTTTATTGGACTGTTAAGATTTCAACCATACTACTAATACGGTTTTGACTTTACCATATAGTGTGCATTTACTTTCCAGCCATAATGTGATTTTGAAAACAGTGTGTTATACCTGCAAATATGTAATTTTAATTGTGAAAATATCTGTGAAGTATTAGCCTACAGTGAATTACAGACTTCTCACAAGTATGAGTTACATAGATTACCAGTGCAAGAGGGAGGAGATGACCACTGTCCATCAACACATTCTATTTCCTTTGATCCAATCAATTTCAATTCACTGTTGCATTGATATATCCTTCTGTCCCCATGACGAGACCGTTTCCCAGAGCCACCAGCAATACTTCCATTGGTAATCTCAGGTGGAGGTCCACAGCCTTCGGCGTTCACTGAAATCAAGAAATCAAATCTATGCTCTAACATATACTACCTCAGTACTTTTAGCACAGTTTTAAGTGAAGTGCAACATAAAATAAATTGAGCTTGTAGTTTAAAGTTAAGAAAAATCAGTAGAAGAGGTTAAACAGGTCATTGGCTTATGCCTTTGAATATCCGGATTTGTGCTGGGCTGGAGATCACAAACAAGCATCACCCTGTCTCACTCTACTCTCTTATTTCCATATACTGCCAATTGCCTGCTATGACAAAAGAAGTGGTTGATAAAACCAGCCCAGTTTTTTAATAATAACCAGCTCTGTATCATCTCCAAAACAGCTTTTTTTCCTTCAGTGTCATGTGATCAGAAAAAGGTACAGAAGGTACAATATCTGATGAGTATCGACATTAGGCAGTGGCATAATGTAGCACATTTAGGGTACAGTAAGAGAGGCCAACAGTCAGACTAATCACTCCTGGCTGCCACATTGCACATTATTTATGCTTTTTTTAAAACTAAGGAATTTTTCACGCATTATAGTCAATAACCTGAGCAGAATTTTGCACAATTCATTTACCAGCTCACTTCCAGCTCTTGCCAAACTTCAGCTGGTGTAACTAAAGCTAGCTGAAAGTTCAGCATTGAAAGTTCAGCATTGAAAGTTCAACTGTTCAGAATCTTTCACGTAAAACAGCAAAACACATGAAATGATGCAAAGTTCCTGCCCTTTTAGAGACAAAAGATGGGATAATTGTTCCTGGGAGCAAGACTGGTTTATAGAAGGTGTCCATAGAAGACTTTAGGACCCAAGCATTTCCACCTATTTCCTACCAAAGTTAACAGAAGAATTACCTTTACACACAGGTGGTGATGGAAACCATCCAAAGTAATAGCACTGAGTAGAGGCAGGTCCCACTCTCACGTAATTGTTTGTACAGGTAAACTTCACAACATCTCCATTGTGGTATTTACCCTTCTTGGGAGAAAAGTCTCCATTGGGCAATGTCAACATTTCACATTCGATTGCTACAAAGACAAAATATTTTAACATATAATGTGCACCTTACAACAAATAGACAAAATGCTACTGATTAGAACGGGTCAAACAAAAAATAATCTTTAAGAAAACAGCTTCACAAAATATATGGAGAATTACACAAGTACAACAATATTCACCAAGACACTGGGGCTCTGGATTCCATTCACCATTTATGCCACACCTTGTGGTACCAGTTGGCATATTATTCGCAGGTTGGTATCCCTCCCAACATGCATACTCAATTGTATCTTCAGGCATGAACACAGTTTTATCTGCGTGGTAATTCAAAATGTCCACCTGAGGTGCTTTACATGACTCTGTAGAACAAAACAAAAGTTAGCACATTTTGTGATCCAGAAACACCGTCCTTCGGACACACCATGTCTGTAGGTGCTGTAGTGTGTGCTAGTCTGCTGAACTACTCAGGATATCTGAAACATTAGAAGTTCTGCATTATCAAAACATGAATGTAGAGTATTGTATGTAGCATATTGATAGATCTATTGCATTAATTTTCAGAAATATGTGTGTAGAAATAATATCTTGCATGAACAGTTCCTCCTTAGATTCAGTCCCTTTACTACATATTTTTATTATGATTGATCGGTGCCATAGCAAACAGTTTGTACTCCTGTTCCCCACCACCATTTGCGAGCAGGGCAGAAAAAAGGCACAAAATCCTAGGTAAAGGCAGCCTGAAATAAAAGGACAAGATAAAACATCAGCTAAAGCTGGTCAATATTAGAAGCCTTAGTATGATAACACAGGGGGAGATTAAGTCTCATTTTTTTACTCTCCTACCCATGTTCAGGAGAGGAAAAAGACTCAAAAAGGAGAAAGGCAACACCAGCATGGAAGCCTTTTCAGGAAAAACCACTCGGGTCTTTTTCACAAATGGATTTTCTGACACTGGGGCAGCCATATACATAGTGCTTTTTATGCACAGTGATAACATATTTCCAAATAATGAACCCCACTTTTCTCTAGTTTGGTCACACTTGAAGAAAGTTTAAGGAAGAATCCCTTGGTTCACAGGCACTTCTTCATATATCTTCCCTTCCATCTGTGCAAGGTGGGAGAACTGGGAGTAAATTTGGGCATATGTACCTTGTATCAGGTTAGAATTACTGGTGAGGTCAGTGATTGCCATCTACTTTATGCTACAGAGGTGCAAATAGACAGCTCGCCTAGAAGACAGTAGATATTTTCCTGCTTTTGTCGCTCCCTTTATGTATTCTCACTTTGCTTCCTGAAGCCCCAGAAAAGTCAATCTCTGGAGCATCAGTCGCTGGTTTGAGTCTCCCTCTGCCCAGTAAAAATTCTCTCTAGACGACAAAAAGCTGTGTACATCGTGTCTGTGGCTGTGACGGTGACCAGGAGTTTTGAAGACTTTACAGTACTCACTGCTGCAGGTTGGAGCAGGCGTCCAGCCATTCTCTCGACACTCTGTCACTCCTGTTTCCCGTAATTCTGGAGTTACAAAGCCAGTGAGACAATGGTAGTTGACTTTCTCCTGTATTTTAAATTCTCTCTTTTGCGAGGAGAAATAGCCATTGTCAAAATAGAGGGTCTGGCACTTTTCTGAAAGAGACAGACAGAATTTGCCGTGAGGGCGGTGAGGCACTGGAACAGGTTGCCTAAGGAAGTTGTGAATGCCCTAACCGTGGCAGTGTTCAAGGCCAGGTTGGACAGGGCCTGGTCTTGTATTCTGATAGAAAACTTCCATAGTGTGCCAAATTCCTTACTAATAAACCATTCTGTTAAGGAGTTACTTCATTTTCAGAAATCAACACCACAACAAATAGCAATATTTGACACTAGAGCGTCAATTAATTCAAGATAGGGTTAAAAAAAGACTTTGAGGAACACTTGAGGATATATTTCACTGCGAGGAGGAGATAGTAATACTTTAGTGCAAGAGCTGCAAAAGTTTAAATTCCACATCAGTTTTGGTGGGGGTTATACCAGTGATACCCACAATTGCCTAGGAATCATGAGATTTTATTTTGCGGGCTTGTTGCTATGTCAAGATCTCGGTGGGAGGCAGCATGAAACATTCCGTAGTCGGTGTCTCTTTCAGGGTGGAAATTTTTCCTAAAAAAAATATTTTTATAGCTCAAGAGAAGTCAAGTTGAATTATTTTCCTTCTATGAAACCATTATCTAAAGTGTTTAAAGTTGCCGTGAGACATTCTAGCAATTTCAGGCTTGGTGCAAGTTAGGAACAAAAGCTGGAGCTTGGAGAGGTAACCTTCCTGTTTCCCCACCCTTCCAGTATGGTGCCAACTAGAAAGGAAGCAAGAGAAATAAGGATCAGGTGGTACGGTAGGAGGCTGAAAGGAGACACATTGCACATAAGCTGTGCAAGGGGAATGATGACTCTGTATTATATTACCATGATAGAACAAGATTTCACTACTGAAGACAAAGAGACTACGGCTGCCATCCCAGAGCTTAAGGAGACCGGAATGAGACACATGTGGACGTTTTACAGGGTTACGTTCTGCACATTTGTATAGCAACCGACCTCAGCTGCATGCAGGGACTGAGAGCTGCATGAGACAGTTGAGAGAATCACAGCACTGTGTTCCAGTTGTAAAGCCCTATACTTAGAGCAGTGATGGATTAATGTAGGTGATGTGATGATAGATTTACTGGCTTTGGCTAGAAATGGCAACAAAATACAAGGACACTCACTTTTACGGATACATCTTGGATGAGGTGTCCAGCCACCCTTCGTGCATGTGACTTCCCCATCTTCACGTTCAGTCTGATAGTCATCATTGCAGATATATTTAACTCTTTCACCTTCCTTGTGAATGCTTTCGCGACTTGAGAAATACCCATTTTCCAGGCGTTTGACTTGACATGTTTCTAAAGAAGAAAGGTAAGTACCCTTAACCACAGTAAGTTTGACAGCAAGAAGCCAGGTAAATAAATTCTTAGGAACACAGCTAGCAAAAAACAGGCACCCTTCTTGTAGCCTTCAATCCCAGAAGACATTTGCATTCAAACTGGAATGAAAGCACGTTTTGCTGCACTGCCTTAAGACTGACAAATCACATCAACATGACTGCAAGTCACTACATAAGGTGCTATGAAGTGGTCTATTAAGCAATATTACTTACCTAGTTGCTCATAATCAAGCTCAGTTAACTTCAGTGCATCCATAGTCATGTACATGAGCTCTGGATAGCTGGCTCTGGTTGAAAATGCTGATGTCTGCCCTGAGTGATTTTCAGCACAAGGAAGATGGCTGAAGCAATACTATAGCCATAATACTAATACTGTTACAGTCTGGGCACAGTTCCAGGGGTCAACTAAAGCAGTTCTACTTGAACAAACTGTTCTTTGTTCCATCTTGCACTCCATCGGCACAATTTCGGATGCACAGACCTTTGACAACTTTGACAGAATTGAGCATATAATGAAAATGCACTTACTGAGGCATTTTGGCTCTGGAGACCAGCCTCTTTCGGAACAGACCATCCGAACCCAGTATCTTCCACTCGGAGTTGAATAACCGGTATTGCAGTGGTAATCAGCGTGCTGCCCAAAACTCATTGGAAAGTAATAGCTTTTGTAGTACTCCAGTGAGTCACTTAACCTGCCATTTTCTATAGTGGGGTAGTCACACGGTTTCTCTTGAAATAGAATTTAACAGCAACAATATCAACACATGCATGACAAAATGCTCAAGGCACAATTCAGATTCATCATCATCAACTGTGTGTTTTCTGAAACTGACAGAGACAAGACGGCACAACTTGGCAGATCCTAAGGAGTGCAGGAATATCGCACTCTGCTTCTGGTGTCTTCGTCAGTGCTTATGCCTGTGTTGCTTCCCTCTAACTCCAATGCAACCAACAGAAATCCAGTTAATTTATGAGACTAAATGTAAGTGTTTATTCTATATGGTGAGACGACACCATCTTTGTAGAGTGTCTCAATTAAATTTACTATAGTGACCATGATGGCAGCCCAGACAGCTAGCTCACATATACACACTGAACAGTGGATTCTTAAAATTGAGATGACTCCTGTCACCACTTTAATTTGTAACTTTTGGGATCTTGCACCAAAAGTTCTTAGCTCTTCTCCTTCTCATTTTTATTTTAAAACTGTACTGTTTTTCTTTTGTTGTCTCAGTTCCTCAAAAGAACGGACCTTTTTCAGGGACAAGTCAAGGATAGAAGGAGGAGGTTCCTAGGAGGTTTTATCCAAGTTTACGAGGGTGTCCTACTTGGATATGGCAAATAGTTTCCTCCTGAAGCCAAAGCCTTCATGCTGGGGCAGGGGAGATCACCCACTGGACAGACCATTCAATAATGAGTGGTCTCAGAATGACGCCTTAGTTTTAGAACCCACACACATATAGAGAGAAGTTTAATACAGATACTAACTGCACTTTTTTTGGAGTAATTCAAATAATCTTATCCAAAGGTTCATTCACAAGACAGATTTCAGCAGGGTTTCTTTCAGATTTTAAGTTTTCCCCTTACTTTTAGAGACCAAAGATCAATGAGCGATAGCTCATTAATTATCACATTGCTTCCTGATTTAGTTATTTAGTCATTAATACTGTGCCTACTGGGCAAAACTATCACTGTAGTTACGTGAAGTTTAAGCCAAGAAAGAACTCATCAACAATCAAGAATATCATGCTTTGTTATTTGACAGGCTATAACAGGTAGAATAAAACTGTGATTGTTCATAATATACCAACATACAACAGCAAGTAAGAGTAAAAGTGTGATAACTGTGATGAAAGATACCTTTCAAACATTATCTGTGTTCTGTTTTGGTTTGGATGCTTTAACACTCACTGTTCTCTTACCTTGACTGGTATGCTACTCCTCAGGTGGGCCATAAACCTTCCTGACAGGGAGCTGACTATAGCACTTTTTAACACATACTTTACAAATACAGTAATAGACAATACCTGTCTTTATAACATAATGTAAATGTAGATTATACCCTTGTTTCTACAGCTGATTTTTCCACCACCAAATGAAGCTTTGCATCACAAAGAAGCACAATGAATAAGCAGCTCGTTTCTCATGCTGCTTCAGTTTTTCTCTTGACCTCATTTTTACTGAAGTATTTCCAATAATGCTACACATTGAGTCTTCATTCATGAGAGCTACTTACGGACACAACCTGGATCAGGCACCCAGCCATTCTTGGTGCATTCAGCTGTGCTTCTGCCAGTCAATGTTTTAAAATGATATCCAGGATTACACTGTACTGTGATTATATCACCTTCTCTGTAGTTGTCTCCTTGAGGATTAAAGCCCCCATTTGGAATTCTTGGGGGAGAGCACGTAATTTCTAAGTAAAAAGAGAAAAAATGGTTGCTAATTTGAAGAACACGTTCATACTTACTGCATAAGTTCTTATTTGCATAGTGTATTGACCATAACTGCATGAAATTGTTAAAAAGATGTTTCTTACGGCAAAGAAAAGGTTACATTTCTCTCCCAGTCTTAGAAATATACAGTGCTGTAAGAGGAGAGTGAGAGCTGATCCCGATGTCGTGCTAATTAGAAGATTAAAACTTAACTGCAAAGAGAATGGTTCGAGCAAGAACTAGAAGTGACCCAACTGAATTTGACTAATCTTTTCCAGGAGGTCATTTCACAGCTGGAGCTCAAAATGACCTATGCTGGGCTCACTCACAGCTCTCCAGGGCTGGTTAATGAACGCTGTCCCAAAGGAGGGCATTCATTGACAGGTTGTAAATGGAGAAATCACTATACTTCTAAATTAGGAACTGATCCTTCAAAGGGTGTGTGATTAAGATTAGGGTCTTGCACCGACACTGGAAGTATTTTGACAACTGAGAAAGGATGGGAATGCTATTGTAAAAAGCCCGTAGTATCTTTATGCTTGGAGAAGCCAAGAAAGCACATTATTTATAAACCAGAGCTTCAAAAATACCACTAACACACTCAGGGCTGGGAAGGAATGACTACAAAGTAACTACAGGTTGGTCTTGCTGGGGAGTGAAGGTGCGCGAATTAGCTGCATGCATGTACTGCTGAATCATCTAGGTTCAGCGATAAGTCCGGTAGGATCCAGAACCACTGTTTGAATATGCACCAGTATCTTTGCCCAGTGTATCAGTGCCTGGAAGAATGCTTTATCTGGCACTTCTCAAGAGCAGCATGTTGCTAAATTGTAGGCAATGCATATTAATTAATATAATTGCTAATCTTGATGCAGAAAGGTCAAGAACTGAGTGGGCACTATGACTACTTTTTATCTCTAAAGGAGTCTTTCTGGAAGAGGTCCCAGGAAAGTGGGTGGTGCACAACATCCTACAATGTTGCCCTGTTGCCAACATTTTTTTTCCCCGTTTCAAGCCTTTGGCAATTTCTTGAAAAGAATTCGAGCCACAACTGATTTCCACCAAATTTACACAGAATTGTTTCAACTGGGACATAACATTTCTCTTTGTGGGATTTGGAGAGAGATTTTAATATAGTCTTTAAGTTCTGTAATTGAATGAAACTAAAGAAAGATCCATAAGCCAGAGGGATGATGCTCAACAGGGCTAGCCTCAGAAATTCTGGATTTGTCATCCTAAGTGAGTGCTCAGAAGGCATTTGGGAGTTAGAAAGCAAGAGGGAGTTTCAGCTTTGTAAACATATTAATTTGTAGAGATTCTCAGACAATTTCTGATGGGAAGTTTCAACACTATGGATAACGTGGTTGTGCAGCTGCAGTTCTGATGACATTAAACAAACTGCTATCTTCAGTGATGGACAGTGGCAGGATTCATGCATACCGTGTTACTTTGGTCTCCATTTAATACATCAGTTCCTGTCCATGGTTCTCAGGGTTAATGAATTATTATACTGTACACAGTTCTTGACATAACGGCTGTGTAGAAAGTTTTCGGCTTTATGTACAGTCTAGCACTACAATTCCAATGTAATTTTAAGCTTATGCGCTTATGGTTATCAGTGGGGTACTTGTTTTCTGAAATTGGGCTGCTATACATTTGCTTGAACTCCTATGGAAATGGCCATGTCAACTTCAGAGTATTCCTTCGACAACACTATCTTACTATTTCCGAACAACTCTAAAGGCAGTTTATAAAAAGTCAGGATTTTAATTTGAAAGATACTTTGAAAGACACTTTTGTAATTTCCTGTCATTTCTGAGAGGTTGCACTGTACACTAACTTCTTACTGAAGCTCCATCAGTGACATTGGGATAATTTCTGAATTGTTCTTTGATTGCAACTAGTTGATCAGAACTAGTAATTTGGAGATGTAAGGAAAGGATGTAATAACTAGCAGCCAGGTGCTCAGTCTGCTCACACTACAGTAAGACATCAGGACACTCAGACAAAATGTGGATGCCAGCTCAGCAGGTCAAACAAATGTCCATTTGTTCATACAGGGTGAGATGCTGAGTGGTGATTCAGAAGAACGTCATCAAGCTAAGACTATTATTTTTCCACAATGTGGTTTAAGCCCAGCTGGTAACTCAGCACCATGCAGCCGCTCCCTCACACCCCCCTGGCCAACTTCCCCGTCCCGGCAGGATGGGGAGGAGAATTGAAAGAACGTAAACCCCATGGGCTGAGAGAAGAACAGTCCAATACAGAGAGTATAATACAAAACTACTACTAATAATAATAATGATAAGTGAAATAACAAAGGGAGAGAATATAACACTAAAAGGGGAAAGGAAAAAACCCTCAATAAACAGCAGTGATGCATTATAAAATTGCTCACAACCTGTTGACTGATACCCAGCCCAACCTGAACAGTGATCTGTCCTGGGCATGATATGCTGTGGTACGGAATATCCCTTGGGCTACTTTGAGTTAGGTGCCCTGTCTCTGTTTCTTCCAGGCTTTTTGTGCCGCTCCTCACTGGCTGAGCATGAGAGACTGAAAAGTCCTTGATCAGTGTAAACGCTACTTAGCAACAACTAGAACATCAGTGTGTTATCAGCATTGTTCTCAGACTAAAGAAAAAACACAGCACTGCATCAGCTATGAGGAAGGAGAAAAATTACTGTTACAGCTGAAACCAGGACAGCTGATTTTATTCTTACTGCAATTCATATGCTATCAAACAACAATTCCTTAACGAGTCTTCCAACAATACAGCACAGCCCAGTACACTGATTTGTACCAGTTTTGCTCATGTTACACACACTTTAAAAACGTTGAGACTGTATATGAAGACAACAGGACTTCAAAACCCACACCACTTCTCTAAGAAGATGGTTTCAAATGTCAATTTACCCATGCCACTACAGATTTCAGATTCCCTCTGTAGTTCGAATTTCTCTGGTATTAACAGCTATTTTTTCCTGCTTGCTTAATTAATCTTTTTAGTGTCTGATTTTTCCACTCCTTGGATAAAACATTTTCAAGCATATTTTGTAGAAAGTAAAGAGATTCAGCTTTTTCCTTCTTATTTTTCCAAATTAGGATTTTTTTCCTGTATTCGTCCCACTAATTCTGAATCATATAAAAAAAGAATAAAACAACAACAGCTACTAATGTTGCATGAAGTATTTTAGCATCAGTCTCATTTATGCAGCATACTGGAGCAATCGTTGTTTTGTGGACCTATTTAACTACACACGAGTGAAAAAAGACTGAATTAACTGGTTTTGCTACTGCTTTCCATGGAAAGCTCTTATGCAGTTGTTTGGTCTCTTTAGCACTTAATACTTAATCCTTCCAGATCTTCATGTGATATTGGTCAGAAGTGGATGGATTTCTTTTCTTATGAATAAACTAACTTTTGTCATTACTAATCTCTGAAATTACTTCCAAACACAGAAAATGTGCCAAATAAATAACTTTAGGTAAGGTATACCAGTGCAATAGGGGGTTGGATTCCATCCTGTTGCTGTACATCGTGCATCTGCTCTTTCACCATATCTGTATCCTTTATCACAGGCAAACTGTAGTTGTTCAGTTTCCTTGTAAGATGCCTTTGGAGACCGTACATATCCATGCGGAATTTTTGGCACATCACAGATAATTTCTGAAGTTGAGAAAGACAATATCCATATATTTTTGTTTTTATTTGCTAAGAATAAATGCCTACGGGAATAAAATTTAGGTTTGTTTGGTTTGAGGGTTTTTTTTCTTTTTTCATTTGACTCCAGAAAACCATTTGCATTTGGAAACTGTTTGAATCTTATTTGAAAACTCTTCAGCGACCTGATTGTGGGTGCCAGTTAGAAAGTGTGGCACAGCACAGCATCAATAGCAAATTGGTTCGTGAACCAGATTTCAAGTCTCTGCTTTGGATTTTAATGGATCTCAGGATCACAATATAAGGCAGGGGACATTCTAAACTAAGTAACTAGGCTGCTGAAATCTAGGAATTTCACTTTTTCAGATCATTTCATTTCCTTGTAATTTCCAGCAAATCTAAAGCTCTCTCATTGCCAGTCGATGGGTTTAGTCATGGCATTAACGCGAAAAAAGAATTTAACTACATTCTGCAAAAGTTACTAGCAATTGTGTTTATTCCCATTTTATGCAATTCAAATTCTAATAAATGGGAGTTTCAAAGCAGTAAAATGAAGCACTGAAAGCGTGAACAAACCATACATGTATCTGACATCCTGACATATGTACTCTGCTCTTCTAAACTCACACTTCCCAATTAGATAACACATACACAGTCTAAGAAACTTGATGGACTGAATATTTAAGTCTTTGCTACCATAAGCTTCCTAGGATTCATTCTTAAATATTGACAATCCAATCTCACACAACCTAGAGTCTAGAGAAGAGAGCTTGAGGAGGAGGGAGGATCTTATTTACATGTGTTAATTCCTGCCTGTGGTGGGGCAGGCGGAAGCAAAGATGATGAAGGAATTGGCACCCAATGACAAGATGAAAGGCAGTGGGCAGAAATTACAGTACAGGAAATACTATTTAAATGTAAGAAAATAAAGTTTTACTTAACAGTGGTCAAACACTGGAATGGGTTACCCGGAGAGGCTGTGGAGTCTCCACCCATGGACATGTTCAAAAGCTGACTGGACATGCTCTTGAGCAACTGGCCTTAGCTAATTGTTTTGAGGGACCTTCAGGGGTCCTTCCAACCTGACGTATTCTATGATTCTGCGGTTCTGTACAAACTAAACATGAGTTAACCTTCTAACTTCCCAAAACAGATTAGTCTGAAGGAAAACAAAATCCATCATGATTTCTTTGTATTTTATATACCCTAAGAACATGGGTGAATGAAAACCATACTCACTTTTTAAACTTGGTTCACATAGATTCAAACTGTTTGTAATTACTTTGGCTAAATCAATACTGAAGTGATTGAATCATATGTAGACATACCAAAGCTATTTTCAAAGAACCTGCAGCCTGGCAAAACATACAGCTTGTAGTGAAAATGTGGAACAAACAGATGGTCCACTGTGAATATATTAGCATCCAATATTCTCTAATTTCTCTTTCTTATCCTACTTCTCCTGCATATATGCAATGGAGATCGTCTACAGCCAAGCTAGGCTTTGTTGCTGTACAGTAAAGTGAAAGCTTTGTAGTTTTCCATATAGTAACCAATCCTTACAAATCTGTGAGAACAAAGCTTCTTAATTACAGATAATAAATCGTGTCTTATTTACCTTGGCACTGAGGCACATCACTATTCCATTTTCCATTAGAAGAGCAAATGATTTCTTTAGATCCAACAAGCCTGTATTTTGCATTACATTCAAATTTTACAACCTGGCCAAAGGAATACTCTTGGCCGAGCTCAAAGGCACCAGTTGTAATTATTCTTCCATTTTCTGGTGCTTGTACAGGTAAACACTTTGCCACTGGAAAATAAAACAAAGCAAAACAAAAGGAAAGAAGCCCAGCCATTTTGAGGTCTATTTTATAAAACGAATTGTCAGACAAAAAAGTTAAAGTACAGAAAACTCACTGTAATTTCCTTACACATTTTAGAAATATACACTCCTGTTATGTATTCAGATACTATTTGCAACACATATAGTACAAAACCCTAAGGAAAAAGACAGACTGACATAGGAGTAAGCTTGTAGACTGGATCTCATCAATCCTCTTCTCTGCCCGTGAAGATTAAAGACAGAGCACCCAATGAACTAGGTGACCTCCTAAGGTTTTATGCAATCTAAATTATCCTATGAGCGCTTAGATATAAGGGTTCATATCCTATGAATTCTATGAATGGTTAGATAAGCTTTGACTGACATGTAGGGCCATTGAACTTTGTCAAAATAGGTTAATTTAACAAAACAATTATATTACCAAAACAATTATGTATTATCAGAATATTATATTACCAAAGTTAATAAATATAATATCAGCCATGAACTTAGACCTCTTATTATTTCCTAATTTTGTAACTGCAGAAAAAGAAAGAATTAGCATGCTATTATATATTTCTTATTAAAGGGGAAATGTCTATCAAATCTCATTCTTAAATGCTCACATGGATATCACTGAGCAAGTGGCTGTTTTTTGTCTACCATAGCTTCTACTTTGTGACAACATTTGTCATCTTATAAGTCTATGAGCCTTTTCTATGAGCTCACATTTTATCTTCTACTTTCCTCACAATTAGGACATTATACAAACTCCTCAATCATGAAAGAAAAATCTAATGAGGACTTTAAAATTGCAGTATCTTGGTGACATGTGACAAAAAATGTCGGAAATCATTGCTCTGCACTGTGCAGACAGAGACCTGCATGCCTAAAACTGAGGAGATTCAAAATCCAATAAACTAAAAGTGGAGAATCTGAGACCAATGAAATGTCAAAACACAGACTATCAGTTCTTACTTACTGAAGTTCTTCCACGGTATGCTAATAGGGAGAGCTTACAATAAAATACTAATGGCTAGGATATTCGCAGAGGTGGAGGAGAAAGCTACCTAAAACCACACATCCTTTCACATACATCCAAAATGCCTCATCCCAATTGCCTTTTGTAACCATGTCCTGCAGGCATCTACTCTATCAGGGCCTTTAGGTGAGGCAGAGCTTTAAGCCAGTCTGAGGTGACAAGAGTCTATTTTGTGAATGCTTTCAATAAAAGTTCAAGTGGTTATTGGACTAAAATGGCTGAGCAGTAATTGTAAGTTTCATTGCTGTACAACTTGAACATATGTGAATTAATACTAGTAGAGAGATCACAGACTAGTCCTAGACAGTATCAGATAGATAAAAAGACAGTTTGCTAAAGAATTATATGTCAAACTTCATTTACCTTCACAGTGAGGGATGTCATTGCTCCATCCATCTGCCTGACACTCACGGTAATTTCTTTGGCTGAGCATCCAGTATCTTACCGAATAAAGAATAAACAATGCTAAAATACAGTCTCATTATGTGACAGGAACAGCAGTGCTGCTGATTTTGAAGCAAATGATGTAGGCTTCATATGCTCTAGCACAGACTAACCAAAACTGAGAAGTTTTTCAGCTGGCATCTTCCCTATTTTCTTTAATTGCTTATGGCAAAAGGCAATAATAAAAACATAATCTGGAAGTAGGAAGTAATCAGTAAAATGGCTTCTTCATTACAGAGATAGCAAGCTTTGGCTACATAACAAATAACCTAGCGATCATTTACATGATCAATGGCAAGCAGAGTAAAATTCCTGTTGTTTGTGCTCTAGTATGACTGAAAGCCAAGTGATAGCATCAAAACAGGACTTAATCCAAACCATATGTATCTCATGCTTTGATAAGCTAGTACGATCTTAGGTTTGAGGGCAACATGGCCACGATGCTGTGGTTTCTGCCTTGTCTAAACTGTAGTTGGAGGAATCACTGTTAGTCAGAAATGTCAGTGAAGAATGGGCTGAAATTATGGGATTAAGGAGACTATTGATTTTGGATTTTTTTTTTTTTTTTTGTGGAATTCTGACTAGATTCCAGAAATGCAGAGACTACAACAGCAAGGTTGAACTGCCATGGCTGGTTTACATTTCAAGAAGCAAAAATCCAGTCCAGGGGATCCTTAACTAAGCACAATACTGTGTATTTGCCTTACTGCAGTTTTCATTGGAGAAGATGAATAAAGGTGGAAGAGAGAATTACTTCCAAGCAGTCAGTGAAGACATTAGCGAGTCTACAGAAATGTCTTCCCTCAAACATGTTTTACAATGCATTCTTCTTCAAAATAAAAAGAAAAATAAAATGAAATCATTTAAGCAGGACTGATAAGTTGTGGTTCTAAATATGAGACTATTGTATGGCCTAATGTCTTTGCTAACATAACTGCATCATGACTGCCTACTGAAAGGACTGCTTCCAGCACGCAAAGCTGCATTTCCATCTGAACTAGCTGGCGGAGACATGAGGCAGCCTTATGGACAGATCACTATTTTTTTTTTCTACTCAGCCATGATTTCAAGTTAGCTACAGCCTTACATACTTTAGACACTTTGGGTGACAGCTTCAGGTGCATGAGGTCAGTTACTCCAATAGCACCAGACATGAGAATGAGTTTTGTTTAGCATTACCGTAATTGCAAAAATTTAAACAATAATCAAGCATTAATATTAAGTTGCAGCTGCATTACAGACAACAATTCTATAATTGACACTATAATTAACATCTTCTGTTAACCCCCATATATTAAGTTAAATAAGTATTACCCATCATTACATCTGTACTCCACTCTGGCACCAAATACAAATTCACTTCCACTGGTAAGTTCAAAGGAACCAAACTCAATGTCTCCAGGATGCCCACAGGGCTTATCTGGTAAAAAAAACAAACCAAACAAAACCAAACAACAATGACAACAACAAGGAAACAAAAGCAGCAGAAGAAAAAAAATTACTTACACCACATATAGTGTGAAAGTGTGAAAGACAGCACTTTCCTAGTAATTAGTATTGAGTACAGCCTTTCAAAAGTCAAGGAAGAGGGGTTTGAATAGATTCTAACCCTGCTCCAGTGTGATTCAGAGAAAATGGACAACCTCATGATCAATATCACTGTCTAGTGTGGCTTATCCTGAAAAGGGAACATGATCACTTCATCTGTGGCACACCATCCCTTTTCTCATTCCACCTGCACCTTGCTAGTGTCAGTACCTATTCACTCAGTGGCAGTATTTACTAAAAAATATTACTAGAAAGCAACACCAAATTTAGTATAATTCAAAACATCCTTGTTCAATGTCTGGTTATACAATTACATATAAAACTGAGAAGATCTAAAAGAAACTAGTAACAACTCCATGAATTTATTTTTACTCATGATTTGTATCTGTCTCTACTTGAATGACACCTGGGACTTAAATGTATATTATCAAACCAAACACTACATTCTACTAGTAGACATTTTGTATGTCAGATACGCAAGAAAAAACCCTCATGTGTGTGAAACTTCTTTGTGTGTAAAACGAACTTATTACAGGAAAGAAGTATCTGCTGACTAACGATAATAAACTTTTCTTCACTAGTGAATTCTGCATAAGGATGTGAGATACTTTTAAACTTCTAACACAGTATATCAGAGATAATAAATAGCAGCTATCTTACCAATGATGATTTTTTTCTTCACAGATTTAAAGAAAAGGCAGGGAAAAATAATTTCAAGTTCAAGAAATTATATCTTTCACAGAACTACTTGAATAAGCCAGAGAGAAGACAATACCGGCTCTTGATTTGCATTCAGAAGCTAGGTGAGTGCTTTATTCTGCTTAGACTGTAAATTTAATCTGCATGAGACCTTTTCAGAAGTTTTGGAAGCAAGCTCCTAATAACTTAATAACCCAACCTAATAGCAACATAAATCTGTAAAGAAAGAAAATGATAATCCTTTGATCTGGAGAAAAGGAATTACCAAAAATGTTTCCTTATGCATACATACTTTTTCAGATGATATTTTAAAGGATGCTGAAATAAGTAAGTTAGTTACAGGTAAGGATACAATGGCAATTTCATATTGACATCACTGGCAAGGAATGAGAAATGTCAAGTCAAACAGTTGCACATATTTTGCATAAATACTGACTTCTGCATTCTGTTGCTGGGGGGAGTTGCTTCCATTCTCCATCACCACACTCAAATACAATTCGTCCAAGTTTTATATATCCAGGTCGACATCTGTATGTTACTTTAGTGCCATGTGGATAGGGAGGCTTGTCCCACCTTTCAGTAGGCACTTCTTTAATCCTCCTAGGTGGAGGTTCGTTGCAAGCTAAAAATTGTAAACAACAAACATTGGTGACTGAAGCACATGACACAAACACCAAAACAATTTTACAATGGAAAATGTAGCAAGAAATCCTGGGGACATTTGTGATCAAATGAGCATGTTTTCTACTTAATCTCACAAAACAAGAAGCTGCCAAGAATCCATATATTGTAGGAATATGAATACACTTTTTGAAGGACATAAAAATAGTCAAGCAAGCACCAAGAAACCACACGGGAAAGTCATAATTCATAAAACAGATTTTAGTTACAAAGACCGAGATGAGATTACTACCCTGGTTCTAACCACAGACATCCTTTACACTTCCATCTGCAGAAGTGCCTCTGCCTGTCCTTCTGTTGCCACAGGGAACAATTCTGTGCACTCTGTAGATTCCTTTCAAGCTGCTATTTTCTTCTCCAGCTACCACCATCCTTACTGACATTAAGCCCATGTGTCATTTGACCAAGCTCTGCCGAAGCTCCCCTCAAATCTCCTTAGAGCTTTCTCTCTAAGCTGAGACCACCTGATATTCCAAAACTTATTTCTTCCTGTCCATGAGCTATTTAATGCACAATGTGATTGTCGTGGTTTAAGCCTCTCAGCCATGCAGTTTTCTCACTCACTCACTCCCCCCTCTTTCTTCCCCCCCACTCCGAGGGGGGTGGGCAGAAATGGGGAGGAGAATTGAAAGAAAGTAACTCCCACAGGTTGAGATAAAAACAGTCCAGTAACTAAGGTATAACACAAACCACTGCCGCTACCACCAGTAATAATAATGACCAGGGAAATACAAGGGAAGAGGATACAACCGCTCACCACCCGACGACCGAGCCATGAACTGAACTCTTCCGGGTTCCTGCCCCCAGTTTTTACATCCTGGGCATGATGTACTGTGGTATGGAATACCACATTGGTCAGCTTGGGTCAGGTATCCTGTTTCTGATTCCTCCCAGCTTCCCCTCCTCCCTGGCAGAGCATGAAACCCAGAAAGTCCCTGGTCAGACCCAAACATTCTAAGCCGTAACTATAAACATTGGTGTTATCAGCACTGCTCCCAGGCCAAAAGTTAAAAACACAGCACTGCACCAGCTACTACGAAGGAGAAAAATGACTGCTGCTGCTGAACCCATGACAGTATCCACCCCTTACTCCATACCATTCATGTCATGCTCAGATCCCATACTTTCAATATACCATCACATATATATATATATATATATATGTCCATCCACACACACATACAGAGGGAGGTAGATCATCTCTCAGTGCATGGACCAATCCCTACAAAGCTGCTGAGTCCATTCGGTCCGTGACATTAAGCTCCATCTCCTGTAACAGTCCTTCAGAGCAGGGGAGGCCGGGTGCAGTGTTGGATCGTTGCCTGCTGATGCTGATCGTTCCTTTATTGCAGAACTCGTCTAGTTTCATTAAAGTTCATTCTTTGTTGGGATGATGAACAGAGGGCCAGTCGATGATGACTTGAAGACATCTAGCTGGTGAGCTATAAAAGTATTACATAGCAGGCAACAGCATACAATTGAGTTCATTGGCTGTTTTCCCCTAAAATCAAATCTCCTTGAGGTACACATGGGTCTTCCCCATCTTCTCGCATTACCCACCAAGTATATCCAGGTCCCTGAGCAAAAGCAATCCCACGAGTGGGTTTGCCTTTACCTGAAGCAGGAATAACCCAGACTGTCTTCCCCAGCAAATTCTTTATATGCACCACAGGAACTTTATCCCCTTCTACAGTATGCAGAAGTTCTGACTGGGCTGGGCCAGCCCTGTTGGCAGATCCTCTGGTGTTGACCAGCCAAGTGGCCTTTGGTAAATGTGTATCCCAATGTTTGAAAGTCCCACCACCCATTGCTCTCCGTGTAGTTTTTAATAGCCCATTGTACCATTCGATTTTCCCAGAGGCTGGTGCATGGTAGGGGATGTGATATACCCATTCAATGCCATGCTCTTTGGCCCAAGTGTCTATCAGGCTGTTCTGGAAATGAGTCCCATTGTCTGACTCAATTCTCTCTGGGGTGCCATGTTGCCACAAAATCGGTTTCTCGAGGCCCAGGATAGTGTTCCCGGCAGTGGCGTGGGGCACAGCGTATATTTCCAGCCATCCTGTAGCTGCTCCCACCATGGTAAGCACATGGTGCTTGCCTTGGCGGGTTGGTGGGAGTGTGATATAATCAATCTGCCAGGCCTCCCCATATTTGTACTTCAGTCATCGTCCTCCACACCAAAGAGGCTTTAAACGTTTAGCTTGCTTAATTGCAGCACATGTTTCACAGTCATGAAGAACCTGGGCAATAGTGTCCATTGTTAAGTCCACCCCTCGATCACGAGCCCATCTGTATGTTGCATCTCTGCCCTGATGGCTTGAAGTGTCATGGGCCCACCGGGCCAAAAATAATTCACCCTTATGTTGCCAATCTAAGTGCATCTGAGCCACTTCAATTTTAGTAGCTTTATACACTTGTTGGTTGTTCTGCTGTTCCTCAGGGGCCCGACTCTTGGGTACATGAGCATCTACATGGCGTACCTTGACCACCAGGTTTTGCACCTGGGCAGCGATATCTTGCCACAGTGCAGCAGCCCAGATGGGTTTACCTCTGCGTTGCCAGTTGCTCTGCTTCCATTGCTGCAACCACCCCCACAGGGCATTTGCCACCATCCATGAGTCAGCACAAAGATAAAGTACTGGCCACTTTTCTCGTTCAGCAATGTCCAAGGCCAGCTGGGTGGCTTTCACCTCGGCAAACCAACTCGATTCATTCTCTCCTTCAGCAGTTTCTGCAACTTGTCGTTGGGGACTCCATACAGCTGCCTTCCATCTCCAATGCTTTCCCACAATACGGCAGGACCCATCAGTAAACAAGGCATATTGCTTTTCCCTTTCTGACAGCTCATTATATGGTGGGGACTCTTCAGCAGCCATCACCTCCTCCTCTGGTGACATTCCAAAATCTTTGCCCTCTGGCCAGTCCATGATGACTTCTAGAATTCCTGGATGACTGGGATTTCCTATTTGAGCTCGTTGTGTAATTAGTGCAGCCCACTTACTCCATGTAGCACCAGTTGCATGATGTGTAGAGGAGACCCTGCCTTTGAACATCCAGCCCAGCACGGGCAACCGGGTACTATGAGGAGCTGTGCTTCAGTGCCAATCACTTCCGAAGCAGCTCGAAACCCTTCATAGGCTGCCAGTAATTTTTTCAGTTGGGGTATAGCTGGCCTCAGATCCTCTGTATCCCCGACTCCAAAAGCCGAGAGGTCAGCCTTGAGTGTCCCCTAGAGGTTTCTGCCAGGGGCTCCAGGTAGGGCCACTCTCCCCGGCTGCAGTGTACAGTACATTTTTAACATCTGGCCCGGCCCGGGCTGGTCCAAGGGCTACTGCATGAACTATCTCTTGTTTAATTTGCTCAAAGGCTTGTTGTTGCTCAGGGCTCCATTTAAAATCATTCTTCTTCCAGGTCACATGATAGAGAGGGCTTACAATCAAACTGTAATTCGGGATGTGCATCCTCCAGAACCCCACAACACCCAAAAAAGCTTGTGTTTCTTTCTTATTAGTTGGTGGCAACATTGCTATTATCTTGTTGATCACATCTGTGGGGATCTGGCAACATCCATCTTGCCATTTTATTCCCAAAAATTGAATCTCCTGTGCAGGTCCCTTGACCTTAGTTCATTTTATGGTAAAACGGGCTTCCAGCAGGATTTGGATTATTTTCCTCCCTTTCTCAAAGACTTCTTCCATTGTATCACCCCACACAATAATGTCATCAATGTATTGCAGGTGTTCTAGAGCTTGCCCCTGTTCCAGTGCAGTCTGGATCAGTCCATGGCAGATGGTCAGGCTGTGTTTCCACCCCTGGGGCAGTCGGTTCCAAGTGTACTGGATGCCCCTCCAAGTAAAAGTGAACTGTGGCCTGCACTCTGCTGCCAGAGGAATTGAGAAAAATGCATTGGCAATATCAACTGTGGCATACCACTTGGCTGCCTTTGACTCCAGTTCATACTGAAGTTCTAGCATGTCTGGTACGGCAGCACTCACGGGTGGTGTAACTTCGTTCAGGCCACGATAGTCTACTGTTAGTCTCCACTTTCGGTTAGACTTTCGCACTGGCCATATGGGACTGTTAAAGGGTGAGTGGGTCCTATTGATCACTCCTTGACTCTCCAATCTACGGATCAGCTTATGGATGGGAATCAGGGAGTCTTGGTTGGTGCAATATTGCTGCCGGTGCACTGTTGTGGTCGCGACTGGCACTTGTTGTTCTTCGACTTTCAGCAACCCCACAACAGAAGGATCCTCTGAGAGACCAGGCAAGGTGGACAGCTGCTCAATTTCTTCTGTCTCCAAAGCAGCAATACCAAAAGCCCATCAGTACCCTTTTGGGTCTTTGAAGTACCCTCTCTTGAGGTAATCTATGCCAAGGATGCATGGAGCTTTGGACCAGTCACAATGGGGTGTTTTTTGCTATTCCCTCCCAGTCAGGCTGATTTTAGCCTCCAGTACCGTCAACTCTTGGGATCCTCCTGTCACTTCAGAAATATAAATGGGTTCCACCCCTCGACAGCTTGATGGTATCAGGGTACACTGTGCACCGGTATCTGCTAGAGCTTTATACTTCTACGGGACTGATGTGCCAGGCCATTTGATCCACACAGTCCAGTAAACCCGGTTGTCCCCTACCTCCACATGGCTGGAGGCGGGGCCCCTCTAATAGTCATCACATTGGTCACTCCCATCTTGTTGACAGGAATTATTCCTTATCACAGGAGCTGAAGTAAAATCGGCTCTTCCACTCCATCTGGGAACCTGCTCACCAGAGACTGAAGCCACGGCCTTCATGGGGTGATCAGCTTTGACCTTTGTTCTCCTCTTCAATTCACGCACCCGTTCCTCCAAAACTGAAGTAGGCTTTCCATCCCATTTCGTCATATCTTCTCCCTGATCCCGCAGGTAAAACCACAGGGTGGCCTGTGGTGCATACCTTCTGTATCTTCTCTCTCGAACAGTAGGATGCCTTTTGTTAATAGCTGAGACATGTGTTAGTACACGTGAGGAGCTGGATAGATCGTCTCTCAATTGTTTGGGTCCTCGGACAGTTTTTCCACAGCTGAGATGATAGAAGGGGTGAGATTGTCTTCAAACTCTTGGAGTTTATGAATCATTTCATCCACTGTTGGTGGTATTATGTCATTCCAGGTACTGTTGCCAATGAGTGGGCATATGACGGGGGTGCATTCTGTGTAAATTTCCGCCACATGGGTCGTGTACATTCGACTTCATCTGGATTTATGGGTATATCCCCGTTATTCGGCTTGATATTATAGATCATCTCTACAATGGCTGATTCCCTCAGAGACTGGATGCCCTTTTCCAGAGTAGTCCACTTGGCCGAACAACTCATAACATCGTCCTTGTATGGAAACCTATCTTTCATAGCTACCAAGAGCCGTCTACAAAGGCTGAGGGACTGTTTCTCTCTTGCAATTGCTTTGTCAATTCCCCCTTCCCTAGCAAGTGATCCCGGCTGTTTGGCTTCACTACCTTCTAGCTCATGACCATCAGCCCCATTATGCCAGCACCGGAGCAACCAGGTGATGATGTGCTCCCCTGGCGGATGGGTAAAGTCTTTTCGCATATTCCGTAGCTCGGTTGAGGTCTGAGATCGGGAAGTCGCCTCTTTTTCTTCTTCTTCTTCTTCATGTGATGATGACTCCTGGTCAGATGCTGTTCCACGTGGTGAGTACGTTGCTTCTTCATCTTGCTTTATCCTTCTTGCCTTTCTTGCTTTTCTTCTTGTGTACAGGGGCAACCAATATTGGTACGAGTTGGTCCTCTGGTTTAGCTGTGGTGATTATCACTGTGGTTTGGGTAGCTGCTGTACTTGTCACTGGGGTTTGGGTAGCGGCTGTACTTGTCGCTGGTGGTGGTGTAGCTGCTGCACTTGGAGCTGGAGTAGCTGCACTGCCCATCACTGTTGAAGTTTGAGTAGCTACTGTACTTGTCCCTGGGGGTGGTGAAGCTGCTGTGCTTGAAGCTGGAGTAGCTGCGCTGTCCGTTAGAGTTGAAGTTTGAGTAGCTGCTGTACTTGTCCCTGGGGGTGGTGTAGCTGCTGTGCTTGGAGCTGGAGAAGCTGTGCTGCCCATTACTGTTGAAGTTTGAGTAGTGGCTGTACTTGTCCCTGAGGGTGTTGTAGCTGCTGTGCTTGGAGCTGGAGTAGCTGCACTGCCCATTACTGTTGAAGTTTGAGTAGTGGTTGTACTTGTCCCTGGGGGTGGTGTAGCTGCTGTGCTTGGAGCTGGAGCAGCTGCGCTGTCCATTACTCCGCCCTCAGATCCAGGGACATTTTTTTCTTTTGAAGGTGCTGGATGGTGTTGAACAGAGCTCTGTAAGCATAGGTGTCATGGTTTAAGCTGTAAATCACACAGCCCGTTCTCTCACTCACTCCCCTCTGTTTCTCCCCCCCGCTCCCGGAGGGATGAGGAGGAGAATCAAAAGAATTCAACTCCCACAGGTTGAGATAAGAACAGTTTAGTAACTAAAGTACAACATAAGACCACTACTGCTACCACCAATAATAATAATGACAAGGCAAATACAAGGAAAGAATACAATCGCTCACCACCTATACCCAGCCCGACCCCGCAGTGCACCTCCCACCCTTCCGGGTCTCTGCTCTCCGTTTTACATCCTGGGCATGACATGCTGTGGTATGGAATACCTCTTTGGTCAGTTTGGGTCAGGTGTCCTGTTTCTCCTTCCTCCTGGCTTCCCCTCCTCCCTGGCAGAGCACAAGACCCAGAAAGTCCTTGGTCAGACCAAAACATTCTAAGCCATAACTATAAACATCGGTGTTATCAGCGCTGTTCCCAGACCAAAAGTCGAAAACACAGCACCGCACCAGCCAGTACGAAGGAGAAAAACAACTGCCGCTGCTGAACCCATGACAATAGGCCAAGCCCAGCGTGTTGCCATGATTTGTCCATCTCTGGTGTGATCAGAATGACAACACACCTCCTTTAAGTGTTTTACTAATTTTTCTGGATCTTGCATTTGTTCATTGGTGAAGTTCCAAAGCACTGGAGGGGCCCACTGGGCAAGATACTTGCCCGTACTGTCCCACACACCCTGCCACTCATGACTATCCAGCCTCGGTGAAAATCTCTTGGACCTCCTATATCATCGTTTAACCGTAGACAAGGCCCAAACCCGACTCTGCATAACTCTTGGGACCAGACAAAATGGTCGTGGGTAAAACATACTCAGTATCTGCGCCAACATGGCAATCCCCATCACAATCAGGAGGCAGGTCTCAAGGGTATCTAAAGGCCATTCAAAACCTTCAAAATTCTCAAACAATGCTGTAAACGGTCTCGTGGGGGGGCTGGGAGCATAAAAGAATGTCTCCTTCACAGTTTGACCACCCAAGGAGGTGAAAAAAGATGTGTAATTACTAAACACTTCTATTATATACCTCCCAAAGTATAGAGTTGGTGATCACACTGGGAACAAAAGCCGGGTCAGTTTCATGATCATTGAGTCTATTGTATTAAAAATCAGTGCAATAAAGTACAATGAAACAAGAACCTTAACCCAAAACCCATGTCTGAAAAATGTGAAGAAATACCGGCTGTAAGTAAAGTATCATACGCTGAACCTGTGAGATCCAGAGCAACAACTTTGAGAGCCAATAAAGCAGCATTGTGACAAGTGGCTATCAATCCTGTTGTTACCTCAACCCTTCGTGTCCCACGTTGGGCGCCAAAAAGAACTGTCGTGGTTTAAGCCTCTCAGCCACGCAGTTTTCTCGCTCACTCAGTCCCCCCTCTTTCTTCCCCCCCACTCTGAGGAGGGGGGGGAAATGGAGAGAAGAATTGAAAGAATGTAACTCCCATGGGTTGAGATAAGAACAGCTCAGTAACTACGGTATAACACAAATTGCTATGGCTACCACCAATAATAATAATGACCAGGGAAATACAAGGGAAGAGGATACAATTGCTCACCACCCGACAACCGAGCTGTGAACTGAACTCTACCGGGTTCCTGCCCCCAGTTTTTACATCCTGGGCATGATGTACTGTGGTATGGAATACCTCTTTGGTCAGTTTGGGTCAGATATCCTTTTTCTCCCAGCTTGCCTTCCTCCCTGGCAGAGCATGAGACCCAGAAAGTCCCTGGTCAGACCCAAACATTCTAAGCCATAACTATAAACATCGGTGTTATCAGCGTTGTTCCCAGGCCGAAAGTTGAAAACACAGCACTGCTCCAGCTACTACGAAGGAGAAAAATGACTGCTGCTGCTGAACCCATGACAGTGATTAATTCTGGGTATTCACTTTGACCTTCGTTAGCTTCAAAACATTTTGACCCAGTTTGGGAGGGGGATGTTGTCTGATATTTCTCATTATTCCAATACTATACAGTCCTTCCCTAAAATCTCTTTCCTGAGACTTCTTCAGTGTCCATGAAATGTACAGCCAAGCCCATAAGAGTTACAAGAAATAAGACAGAATTAATTTTATTAAGAAGTTCCTCAACAGCTTGAGAATGAGAAAAAACACATTAAAAGAGAAAGAAACAAATGTTGGGAAGCTGTTAATGAAAGACTAAATGATCTTTGGTAAGAAACATTTCTTATTGTTTTGTTTATAACAGTTGACTTAATTTCAGTGACTAATTCTCTGTGTTTGAGTGACTGAAATGCACTTATTTTGAAGACTGAAGCTTTACCCAGAATAATAGAGTCTGGACAGTCTAGTGAATCAGATGTGGTGAAGTTTGTTTTACATCTGAACATGAAGACGAGAATTCATCAAGAATAAATGAAAGAACCTCTGAGAAATGCAGACCTGGAAAAGAAATGAAACCACTCTATAGAAAATAAATATCAACCAGGGAAGGAAATTCCTTAGTGAGTAAATTCATTACCCAGCAGAGAGCTGGCACGAAAGTCCTCTCATCAGTTTGGTTGTAAAGCCAGAGTTTGAGAAGGCAGCAACACTCTCACTGAAGCTTTCCTATGGACTGTTCGGATGCTGCCTCAAAGTGGGACTACAGAAAAAATATTCAGGATCTTTCCTCTTGCAAGGGATGTGGAGTTACGGCCTGCTGAACTAAACTGTGGAAATCACAACCACAGACTAAGTAGCTGTGATTTCTAATGCAATGTGAGCAGATTAAGTAGTTATTCTTCCGCATCAAAGTGTGGATGTGGATTTTACTTTAGCTGTGCAAAGACATACCCTTAAACACTCACTGCTGCTATTTCAGTCAGTGAAACACCTACCAAATTAGAGGCATATTTTTAGAAAATTGTTTAAAGATCGAGAAAAAAAGCTGCAGTATTTTAAGTGTTCTGTAGTTACGGCCTTTTGAAAATACAAAGAATGTTAACTGTGAGATCTAATAACTTTATTTTGGCTGTCTTAAGTAGCCAGAAGAAGTAGACAAGCTTTGATGATACTGCTGAGGCGTTCATGGATGAGTATGCTCACACATTCACGTTCTTTCCAACTACTTTAATAACTACCCTCCCTCCTAAGAATTACATCCAAGTGAAAACTATTGCTCCTGCCCACTAGAGGGTACTGCTATACTATCAAAAAAGGCAGTAGGGAGTTCTGCCTCAGCAAGGTTAAGACTCGCTCACCTTCCAACGACGTTTCTGCAAAATGCAGGAATGAGTGAACTGAACAGGACTACTACTCCAGCTAGTTCTGCCTTTCAAATGTGTTAAAATAGTTTACTTAAATAAAAGCAACAGCTTTTTGTAATAGTGAGAAAGGAAGTTTTCTAATTCTACATATTTTTCACCAGAACTCGTTACAATTCATGCTTTCAGTTTGCAAGCTGAGAAAGCACGCTCTTATGTGATGTACAAATGAAGCTGTTTAGTACAAGGAGAACTTCTCTGCTCTATTCTTCACTTCTGAGTTTTATCATATTTTATTATCTGTTGTGCAGAATGGTGCCTTCTAACTCCTTTTTCACATAGAAAAAAAAGGCATGAAAAATAATTGCCTTAGTCTCTTCATCATTACTAAGATATGCTGCTTTCTGGGTTTTATTTCAACTCTCAGATTGTTCCTTACCACTCCTGCCCCAGTGTCAAACCATGTCAAACAACGTTATCATCAAAAGTTACAGTGTGTACATACATTTCTGACTACAGCTAATTACTCTTTTTTAATGCAGTTTCTAAGTAGCTTGAAAAGGAAAACTCTGCTGACAGGATGTACTTTTAAACTGTATTAATTTACATCATGCACTTTGTCATGTGTACTCACCAGAATTGGTAGGCTTGTGGTTTTATATTAGAAAGCATGCACCAAACACATACCTTCAAATCCTTTAGTGAGAGACCAGGGAAGCTAGAATTAATCATTTACTATTAATATGTGACTTGAACCCAGTTAGAAAGAGCAATAGCTCAAGCTGCTTTCTCGCTGTCATTGTGCTGGTAGCAACTTCCATAACGTCAAGCACAAACTATGGATTCGGGTAAAAGTATTTTTCAACTCTTATGCAAAAACCCAGCTCTTGAACAACTCACATAGACATTCACCATAAAACTTGAACTAAGAACCCTGGTAATAGTTGTCTCCGATAAATCAAATATTGCTACATTCACATTCCATTGCAATCTCTCTGATCTAAAGAAAGCACGGTGAAAAGGAAGTGCAAATTCAGGCAAACTTTCAGATTTCAGGACTTACTTTTCTGGGCTTTTTTCCAAAGAAATTAAACTTTGTTAGTTGCTTTGGATCAGTATTTATTATGAGTATACATGAAAAACATGATACATTTCAGTAATGTCCTGATTGTTCAGTTTTTCAAAGTAAAATCAATCAGATCATTTTGATTAATAAAGTGTTCATCAACTTCACCTAAAACGAAAACCAACCTGAACCAAGCAAAGACACCCCAGCTCAAAAACACAAAACACCCTTCCCCCATCAGGATATGTACAGAAACTGAGACAGAAAGCAAAGAAAAAAAGAATCATTACTAAACATACATTAAACAATATAAGCACAGTATCAAGAAAAAGAAATGGAACAGAGAAGTAGAAAATATCAGAGGTTTCTGAAAAGGATCCCAGAATACTAGCTACCTCTTTAAACATGAATGAAAGCATACCTGTATACATTTATGTCTCATGGAATGGATTCAAACCAGTCTATCAGTCAAAAGATGTTTGTGAGCATTTCAGTCAATTTTGCAATTATTCCTCCTTCTCAGATGATTTTACAGATTCTTCCAGGCAGAAATAAATGCTTATTTATTGAATATTCTCTATTTTGATCTACCAGCTCTTTACAGGGTTTAGATGTTAAAATTAAGGAGCATAATTAGTAACAAACGAGTTGTTTTGCTCCAGTTTATAAGGATTGCAACCATTGAAAAGTTGTGCAACAGATTAATAACAGCAGTAGTTATCCAAAAAACCAGGTGAAATAATACCTATCACAGGATACTAAGTACTAAAGGTGCTAAACACTGCCAGAAAACATCTCAATTATTGTTGTCAGCAGTTCATTAAATAGTTACAATGCAAACATTTTATTTACATATTTAGTTACCATCTTCACGTACACTTTAAGAAAGGGTTGAGTTTTATTCTCCCGCTTTAAAGCTTACCTCTTTCTGCAGTACAATATATCCAGCATAAGACCAGAGCTGTATAGCCCAGGAATGACATCCTAGAGATTCAGAAACTCAAACAGATTTAGTATCATAGCCTACTTTTTTGATTACTTTGTGTTATTTCCAGTCGTTTTCCTCAGTAACTGTTCCAGGGACTGACCTTGCAGGGCATTTATACTCCGGTTTCAGCATCACTTCCCCTAATCCTCTTGCAACACACAAATGTTTCTTTTTTTTTCCCCCTCCCTCTCCAAACTTTGCAAATGAATAAATAAGCAACTGTCCAAAATGCAATTCTGGGTGACACAGTCCCTCCCTGCGCTCTGCTTGGTTTAACATCTTAGCTCATTTTTTTTCCAGATTAATCCATTCCACCCTCAGATGAGCTCATTCCTCCTGGTATCCCAAAGAAGCTGCACAAATAAAGTATTTTGTGATTCCTCATCTTACATGCTTAGTTGAAAACCAGAAATTCATGTTAAATGTGCGTAAGAATTAACTTTATTATATGCACATCATTCAAGATCCGTGTTGAAAGCACTTGAAATAAAAAGCAGACAACAAAAATACAAAGTGACTTACTAACGTCCTGGTTCTTGTGTAAGAGCAAAGGACATGTACTTGATCAAATACTTGATAAAATAAACTTAGCTGATGTTGAAGCACTTGTTTCAGCATCACATGAGAAATTACAAGACAGAGAGGATGCGAATGAATTGCAAGATGGGTAATGAAATATACAAAGAAAAGTAATAAAGGTTGTGGTAAAAGAAGAACAGTATGGCAAGCTGTGTTAACAGAGGAACTCAAGGATTCAGGTAAGCAACAGACTTATTAATATTTTCATTTAAATGTCTTGGCTTTGTAAGAAGTGCACTGCAGAAAAGTGGATCATATGAAGAGAATTATTTGATACTGAGAATCAGGGAAAAACAATTTAAGAGTGCAAAGTGCTCTTGGGATATGGACATAAAACAACTGCACACCAGATATCCCATAGTGGTGATGACTAACTAGCATGGAGCACAGATTGATCTTGTATACACTCCCAAAAGACCACATAACATACCCTTAAAATCACCAGCTTAGTCTAGTGATATAGGATAAAAAATAGTGTGTTTAGAGAACAGAACTCAAATCAAACATGAATTCCAAAGCAGTTAAAACTTTCTTCTCAAAATACAGCTGGAATTATTTTAAATGGCCTTAGTGAAAACTGGCATTCAGCTGTTTCATCTACAAGAACTCTTCCAGACAGCCCAAAATCTCTTCCTTTCCCTTCCTTCCCCTTCTTCTTGCTGAGCAACTCCTAAGTGGAGAATGAACTCCGTGACCTGTGATGATCGGTCTGCATGGAATTGCAGTTACTGGTGCATACCTGGTCAGTAAAAAGATATTTCTTTGCACCTGCCTAAGTTGAGTTCTAACGAAGCTCCACACAGAACTTCACTGCCCAAATCTTCAATTCTTTTTGCTCTGTGGTAGAGAACCATGTGCTGCTGCAGACAGAAGTGCTCTAACTGCATCAACAATCCCACTTGTCATCTCTGCACCAGTCTTAACTGAACTACCATACATGCATGCTTTTACCTGCTTCTGTACCAGTGTGTTGCTGGATGCAAAAGATAGTTTTCTTGCAGCGGTGAGGAACTTGGGATGGTTTAACTTTGTCACAGCAGCGGTACTATTGCTTTCCAAATGTAGCAGTGACACTGCTGCTTTTCAATTCCTTACCCACTGTGGGAAGCTTGGAAAGCAGGGAAAACACTGAGGCAGAATGCTGGGAGGCACTCAGATTCCAACCCAGAGACAGTGACTCAAACCAATTAGCTGTAAAAATCTATGTTGCAGGCATGGGTTCCAAAATGTCTCCAATTTCAAGCGTTGTATCTTTTGATATCAAAGTGATTCAGGCTTTACCAAAACTGCTTTTGGGTTATTAAACCACTTGCCAAATCATTACTGGCTTGAAACACAGTCAAAGATACCTTCTACTACAGCTGAACCAAAACTGGAACTGAATTGAAAATGTACCATAAATTTCCTGACTGCTCTCTATGAATACAGGCAGTGCTAAAACTATAACGTTAACACACAACAGCAGGTAGATATAAACTTCCTATGAATAAATACAAGCTGAAAATTACAAGACTCACCTAACCTAGTGAGGCTTTGAAGTAATCTTTGCACAGGCATAATGCAGGCCTATGCAAAGAAACCATCTTCAATCGCAAAGCAAGAGACTGGACTCAGTCTTTTCCAGTCTTGCATTTGTGATCTTAAAGTAATTGATTAAACTTACCCTAACTAAATGGAGATAAAGTCAGGAACTTAATGACTCACAGCATCATAGAATCATCATCCGACATATTTCTAAATGACCTTTCTTCACTAGCATCCCAAAGTTCTAACCATACACACAAAAACTGTGCACGCACCCACAGTTATACACACAGTCCTCCTCTCACACATACCTTCTGTAGGAGATGTGGGTGCTCAATGTTTACCTGTGCTGCACCCTACAATCTGCTAAAGCATCCACTAGGGACAAGGCAGCACAAGCTCACAACCCGCCAGTGGTGGGTCCCTACCGGTTACACCCTGCACTGTCACGGCCCAAGCTGGGCACAAGCTCCTGGCAGAGTCACACAGTGAGAATGCTTTGCCTGGCCCAGACAGAGGTTTTGATGCCAGTAGGGGAACATATAGCAGTGTCCAACCCAGCTCCTCCAGTTTTGACTGACTGTTCTGTTCTCACTGTTCTCCCTGCTATTACAAAGTTTCATTTGTCCCTTACATTTCTTTCCAACCTGGCATCTTCCTTGCTTCAACACTGTAACTCCCTGGTTACTGTTTAATCTGACTGATGGGTGTCATCCCCCTCAATACCATCAGCTGTAGCATATGCACTCTCAGAGAGTTTTGGATGCTTAAAATCACATTCCTACCTTTAACAGCTGTTGTTGTCCAGGCCATTTTACCAAGGACGGGCCATGCAAGCAACATTGCAAACAGAAAGCAATATTAGGAACTCTTTGAATATTCCTTCAGCTTCTTTCAACACAAATTAGATAACAGCATGTGTTCAGGCATGTTCAGGGCTTTGCAACAACGACAGGAGACATATCGTGTCCAATTCTAAAAGTATTTTGTACCACACTTCTTGTAACTCTTGTTTAAATAAAAACTCATTCTCCCACTTTTGTGCTCTGTACTCAAAAGCAAAGTTAAAATTACTTGAAAAGGTGTTCTTTGCAAAAAAAAAAAAAGATGCTCTCCTTTATAAAAGCAGCTGTCAGTATATCTAGTTTTAAATGAAGTCCTCCTACTCACAGCCAAGTGGAGATATACTGGAAGGCAATTCAGAGGTTATCACCATTTCCTACCAGCTTGTTCTCCCCTGCTGCAGTGCTGCTATTCCTCTTGTTCCTACAGTTTCTTTCCATGTCACCACTGGTCTGAGGACTGTGGTGCACCAGGACCATAGGTAACCCTGAAGTGGATGCTGTTTCTTTTTGGATCTGTGCTATGATGGTTTGGCATATAAGAATAAAGATCAGGTCATATCGTATGCCCTGTGTGTCTGAAAGAGCCTTATAAGGATCATGCTTGCTGTATAGTCGTGCACACGAGGCTATGGAAAACATACCCTCTACCTACCAAGCCTTCAGTTTCATCAGATAAAATATTAAAAAATCCCCCAAAACAACCAAACCCACCTCCATTTATTTATTTATTTATGTATTTTTAATCCTTTCAGAGAAATTATGAAATTGGAAATTACTCACGTTTCTCCTCCTGCCCTAGCTTTGTAGCTTACAAGTGACCTTAAAACTCTGTTCTCATTCTGAGCTATTTCAGTCTGTTACTGTTTCTGAATCACTCTCAAAACTTTCAAGTCAGTGGGAGAGCCTGCTACTGCACAGCGATTTAAAAAGTAGGCACCAAGTGGAAAGATAAGGGGACTCCAAGGATATTTTTCCCCTGAAGTTTAAATAATTCCAAACATTGCAGCGCTGTACTCTGGAAGGCGTATCAGACAGTGAAATGAAGAGACATACAAACTGAAAATGCAAAATACGCAATAACAAGTAACTAGGAGCATTAAAGACTGAAAGGTGCGTAAGAAGAGGAAGACTTGTTTAGAAACAAACACTTCTTTTGAAAACAAAAATATGTATAGCCTTCTGGAGCTAGTGCCGCTGCTTGGAGAATATTAGGATTAACAAGTCTGTAAAAGTTTCATTATATATTAGTAGCATTCCTCCAGTAGCTGTACTTTCTTAAAGGACAATTAAGATTATCATCAATTATTCCTGTTACTAGTCCAGCAGACAACCTCAGAAAGAGGTGACATAAGGATTTCTTTCTGCAGAAACACTGCAGGAACTTACTGGACAATGTAATTATTATTTATACTACAGTACTACTCAGATACCATCCCCCAGACTGTACTGTAAGATTCAGAATGAACCAAAAATGGGCCTCATCCCTAACAGCCAAGAATCTAGTGAGCTGCAGCAAATGTAAACTAAAAAAGAAAGGGACAAACACGATACAGTCATGTTGACCTAACTCCCTAGCAAGTTCTTTTTGAGAAAAGGATGTGAAAGAGTGGCATTACAGTGGCAATTCCTTTGCAGCGTGGGAGAAGTAAGAAAATGATGATGCTTTCAAATCATAATGTGTGGGAACAGAGAGTATTAGGGAAAGATGCAAGACAGAAGTAATCATGTGAATAGGAAATGGCACAGAAGAATACGGCAAAGTCCAGACAGTCCTTGGAATTGAAATAAGTAGTCAATCTTTGATCTAACAGATACGGTGTTATGGTCACAAAAATGAGGAAGGTAAAAAAGGCTGCCCTTATTCAAGCAGTAAATGACACACAAAATGATGGGTCTAAGAAATGTACATTAGATTATATGAAATAAATGTGCAAGAACTAGATGTTGTAGATACAAGGATTTTAAATTACAATTTCAAAGTACTGTGGGCCCTATATATGTTGTACTGTTCAGTTCAGCAACATCCCTTTGCTCTCCATCAACCTTAAGAAGCACAAGTATTGTGTAAATGTAAGGTTATACGATTTAAAGGTAATCTTGTTCTCTTGCAATTCAACAGGAACCCACTTGGGCATCCTGGCCTGAGCTA
The DNA here is from genome assembly GCA_028858755.1 of Ara ararauna. Taxonomy (NCBI): domain Eukaryota; kingdom Metazoa; phylum Chordata; class Aves; order Psittaciformes; family Psittacidae; genus Ara; species Ara ararauna. Next base: position 9,855,722 of record CM054382.1, on the reverse strand, counting down.
TGTCCATTACTAAGTATTATTAGTATACAGTGGTGATATATATGCTTTTTAGACATACATTTTAAAAAGTCAAAATTTCAGTCAATGAGTTTAAATGCTTAAATCCATTAAGGTAGACTCTAAACAACCATTTCACACTGGTGTAGTTTATAGTCATATATTCCACATCACCAAATAACAGTCCTGTATCATGGCAGGCAAAGAGGAAGAGTCCTCAAAATACATTTTGTATTGATCCTTGAGATCCCTTCCAGCATGGTATTCTATGATTCTATAACCTCTCACCAGTTTTTGCTATTGGTTTCATTTAGTCTCTCAGATACATTCAGATCGCAGAATGTTGTGACTCTCAGTCCAGCACACCTAACTTTAGTTCTATAAGACATTTATGTCCTGGAGTTTGGATTTAAGATTGCTTTTGGAGTTGATGGTCTGAAAGTCAGACAAAAAAATTAAAATAAAAGGAAAAAAAAAGAAGAAAAAAACCACTAACAGATTTCTTAAAAAATAAACACTGTTGTTTTCTAACTGAGGACTATACCTTTTTCAATGTTGAGAACCCATTTTCTGAGATAAACAATATCTATCGCCATGGTCTCCTCATTTCAGAATTTCATCTAGGCACATTTTAACAGATAATGTCATTACGCTTTTTCCCACAGAAGACTCCACCTTTGCAGATTCTTTTGGAAGTGAAACTGAAGCTAATGTGAACCAAATATTGTTTAAGTACAGTTTATGGTTCTAAAGCCCAAACCATTTTATTAACTGTGAATACTGAGTCCCTCAATAGTCTACTCAGCTGGCAAATGCTATCACTAAAGAATGTCTGGGTGAGTGTCGATAATTAAACGTTTTCATAATAAAGACAACCTTTCTGGGGAAAGTATCAAAAACCTAACACAATAATCTGATTTACTTTATTACATTAGAATGCATTATTCAGATTTGGATAGAGTGGCAGAACCTACGCCCATAGAATCAGCTAGGTTGGAAATGGTCTTTAAGATCATCAGGTCTTCCAGGACTGCCAAGTCCACCACTAAATCAGGTCACTAAGGGCCTCATCTGTACAGTTTTTGAACACTTCAGGAATGGTGACTCTATCACTGCCCTGGGCAGCCTATTCCAATATCTGACAACACTTTTGGTGAAGAAACTTTTCCTAATATCCAATCTAAAGCTCCCCTGGCACAGCTTGAGACCGTTACCTCTTGTCCTATCACTTGTTACTTGGGAGAAGAGACCAGCCACCTCCTTGCTTTATCCTCCTCAGCTGGTCATACAGTCTTGAATTAAGAGCAGTATTAATAATCTATGTGCACCACCATACACACTGCAACTACTCAGAAAGTCCAGAATACGTTTGCATTGTGCCAGCCTGTTTTGCCTATGCACCACCAAAAATAAGTAACCTAAAAAGGAAACCTAAATATTTTGTTTTGTAACTCAATACGATCCAAGATTTATATCCAATAACTAACAACAAACTCAGTAACACAGTTCCTAGTTGTGTCTCCCCCTCAAACTTCAGAGTTCAGTACTTGAAAAGAGTTACTCACCTATATCTCGCCAGTTTGGTTTGTGTCTTTTAAAGAGATTCGTTAAAGTCTATTTTCAGTCCTCAAGTCAATTCAGGGCTACAGATGCTTCTGACACTTCCCAGGGCCAGAATCATCCCAAGAATACAAACCTACATTTGTTCTTTAAAAAAACCAAGCATGGCTCACACCTTCTCTTTAACAGACCATGGCAGAAGGAATGCCTAGCTTGAGCAAAGTGACCCAATAGTTGATATATAACGGCATCTGTCTCCAGGTGGATTTCAGTGTCTCCTCAGCTTTGAAGACATACATGTCCCAGCTGTTTTGAGTTGCTAATAAAAATATCTGATTTAGCTAATTAAAAATCCCATTTCTGTCCAATTTTATATACTTAGACTAGGCCTCATACTGTCAGGTAAAACCAGCTAATTTTATACTGCAGAGAGTTTGTATTACTTAGGAGTGTAAAAATAAGCCTTTGTACAAATTGCATTACTATAGTCTCAGTTATGAGTTTGCTTTTCATTAGCTCTGCTCAACTATTCACCAGGTTGCTAGTTTGCATGTCAGCTATTACCATTCTGAAATGCATTTCCACGGTGGAAAAACCTCAAGCATGAAAACAAATGTTAAACTGATCAGTGAATGTGGAAAATTTAATGAGGCTGCTGTTAGAAGGTACAATAGAAACACCATTAATTTCCCAATTGATCTAGGATTCATAGGCTGCAGAAAAGGACTATGGTTAGCCTAACCACTTTACTTTTATAACAAGCCATTATAATATACAGGCTCCATCCCCCCTCGAGTTTTGGCAAGATGAAAAGATACCCAGGTAGAGAGAGGAAGCAGTGTTTTCTTAGAAGAAATAGCCCGTTCAACAAGAGAAGCAGCTGAGAGAAAAAAAAAAAAAAAACAGAATATAGCTGAACATAAATATTCTAAGGAAGAAAGACCCTGTATTATTATTTTTTCTTTCTTTTTTAATTAGGCTTTTAGAGAGCTTTGCCCTCGGAACACAGCATGGCAAAACCAGCAAGAATGTGACAGTGGGGTAATGCGTTATTTTATTTACTTCCCATATCAGCCAAAGCAAAGAGTGAGCTACCTTTGAACTCTTGCCACATATGTGCATCTGTTTTGCTTCATCTATCAAGCCTGAGAAGCACATTGTAAATGCTGAATGCACCAAGCTGTGAAAAAGGGTCGGCATCATACCCCAGTGATCCCAGCACTTTACAGGACCTGGGATACAACACTGCAACTAGCTTAAGAAACAGCAGAGAACCTATGCTTAAGAACTCTGTGCTAATGAAGCAAGGAAAGATGTACTGTCTGTAACAACAGCAGAGATAATCCGTGTCCTGAATTGGACTACCTGTTGGTTACTTTGAGAAGTCTTTCCATCACAGTGTGAAGCTCAGAGCTGGATTCCCAGCAGGGCACATTATTATATGATACACTCAAGCTGCTACTGTATGCACCATATCAGCTTACAACCAGCTTACTTTCTACACAGAAATCCAACAAAATGTAAAATAGAAAGTTCACTCTTCAATATACAGTATGAATGCTAGCACCTAATTAAGAATGTGGTATTTAAACCACATGTAAGAAATAACTTCTTATTTATCACTTAGCCCCTGGTCCACCAGAATCTAAGTTTGATTCTAAACAAACCACACCAGTGTTAAGACTGTGCATGACTTCATTTGAGGAAAGGAATGCTACAACTCAATGGTTTAGGTGAAGACCTCATCTCGGGAGGCAAATGAAAGGCTGCCAAAATGTAGTAATATTTATGTTTACCAGAACTGGAGCATTAGATGGCAAGTATGACAGTTAGTGTATATTACACTAATAATTACACAAATATACACTAGTATATATTACAAGTGTAATATATATTACACTTCAAGAGCAAATCCAAACCACATTATTCACTATTTCAAGTTGGTGACAGCGGATTCCAGCAAATCATCAATCAGGAATACGTCCTTCATCAGTCACACAAGAAACTCAAGTACTTCCTAGAGTGTCTCCTACTTGGCGGCATTGCCTACAAGTTTCAAACATTGTAACAAGTCAAGTTCCCTGTATGTTTAAATGACATGTGTCAGCACTCCCCATATGTGCAACAAACCCCCATTTAATGGAAAGTGGAAATTGACCAATGGCTTACCATGTTTGCCCTTGGGACTTCTGAAGAGTTGACACAAACAGGGTCAGGCATACGTCACTAACCAGATGCCCCTTACTGATGACCTACCATCAGTACAATGTGGGCTGCACAGAGGCCACCTATAGTCCCCTCAAGATAAAACGCCTCACATGTCAAACGCTGGAGCCTACATAAGAGTACTTCTGAGGACGTCCCAGGTGATACAAGAGGAGGTTGCTGGCTGTGGGAGGTAGCTTGTGGGGGAACCTCACGAGCGCCCTCGGAGAACGGCTGGAGCCCCCAGAGCCCCTGCCCTGCCGCTGGGAGCGGGGAACTCGCGGTCCGCCGACACCCGGAGAAGCCGCCTCGAGGGGACCCTCACTCAGCCGGCGACGCTGGGCAGCAACGCGGCTCCCCGGCCTATCTCCGAGGTGCCTCCGCGGCGGCCGCCGGCCTCACACCCACCCCGAGCAGCGAGGAGCCCCCGCGCCCCGGCGCGCTGGCGAGGGGCTTCCATTGGCCGGCAGGCAGAGGTTCCCGCGCCGTCACCGGAGTATGCAAATGAGCGCCCACCCCATTGGCTCCCCCGCCCGCGGCGGCGGCGCCAAACAACATTTGCATGGCCGCGGACGGCTCTTTTGTTGTCAACCGCGGCGGGCGGTGTGCGCGCGCGCTCGGGGCGGTGGGCGGGCGGGAGGGCGCGCGGGTGCGCGCGCGCGCGCGCCGCCGAGGCCGCCGCCCGCCGGCACCTGCTATCCCCCGAGGCGGGTCGCGCGGGGCTCACCCCTCCCCTCCCCATCCCGCGCCGCGGCGCGAGGAGGAACTTTGACCGCCGGGGCGGGGGGACCGCTGAGCGCGAGCTCGTCCCGCCGCTCCCCTCAGCCGCCGGCCGCCCCCGGCTTCCCCCTCATCCCGCCCCGCTCCGGCGGGAGGCGGTGGGGCTGAGCGCCCCTCCTCCGGGCAGGATGGTGGACCTGGACAGCGAGGTGCCCCCGCTCCCACCCCGGTACCGCTTTCGGGACTTGCTGCTGGGCGATCAGGGCTGGCAGAGCGACGACAGGTGAGTGCGTGCGCCGTCCGGCCGCGGTGATAAGCCCGGGGGGTACCCGTCTGAGAGGGGTGGCCCGGCGGAGCGCGGCCCTGCTGCCGGCGGGTCAGCGCGCTGGGAACGGCGCGCACCGCCCGGCGGATGCCAGCCCCGGTGGAAAACTTTCCCGGGAAAGGGATGCGAGGGCCGGCGGGGGGGCTGCGCTGCCCCGCCCCGCCGCCGCCCACCGAGGCGCTGGGCATCCCGCTGCCTTCGAGGCACCGCCGCCTCTGCAGAAGCGCCTTTCTCTATACCCTACGACAACGGTAGGAGGAAGAGTCGGACGGGTACGGTACCGTCTCCTCACGCTAACATGTACTGAGGGGAAACCCCACTCAAAACACTCTTCTGCCGTTCGTCGGAAAGCCAGCTGCCGAGAGCGCTGGATGTTTTCATGATCCAGTGTGCATTCTCCTTTACATGCAGTTTCTTTTCATGTGAGGACCCTAGCCTGGGATGTTACTACCATTAGTTTATTCCTTTATGAATTATTTCAAGGAGTGTCAGCATCTTTAATTTCAAACGAAAAGATATTTGTCTCAAGTCAAGTAATGTCTCTAAAAGAGGAAAAAAAAAAACCCCAAACAAAACCTTATATCAAAATAAACAAACGAACCAGGAATGCGTGTTTAATTCAGAAAAGCTAAATGAATAGTATTCATGAACACGGACAGCATCATGCCACTCTGACTGACCATTCAGTTTGGTGTGTCTGTAGATTATTGCATGATCCCGTTTTGCAAAATTATGTGTGAGATCCAGTGTGTACTAATGATTTAGTATGGTCTAATGACAGACAAGCAAAATTGTCTGGTACTGTATGAGGGTGTATTGGATTGATTTTAATTCAATGTATTTACACTGTCAGAACGAGTCTTCAGCTCAGCAGTCAGAAACTTTGTTTTTAAAGCTGGTCTACATAGTTTAGATTTTAGCTACTTTCCTAAAGAAAGATGGATTCTCAGTGATGGTGCTAATCACAAGATCACGCAGATATGTAACTGATGATTACCTTTGTTTAGGGGACTGTGCTACACATTGAAGCAATTAAACAGATGTTTATTCAGACAGTTATGAAATGGTGACTGACGAGATAGTCGGAAAAAATGAATGCTGTTGGTTGGAAATGACAGCATTGTAACTACATAATGGAGACTTAAGATCTTAGAATCTCATTTCTCTTGCAGTAGGTTAAAGAACGTGCAATCTTTCGTATTTTATCAACTTCATCTAGCTAGAGTGCGAATGGTTGACATAAACAAACTATTCTCTATATACCTCTTTGTACCACTCCGTGACTTAATGCTTTTTCCAGCTCTAGTTTAAACATCTGTCAGGTGCTTCCCTGATACCAGTTGTGTCTTGAACTTTATGGAGTTATCTTCTATGGAAAAAGTGTTATCTGATCTCAAATAGGAAATAGTGTATAAGCAACTGCATAAACTATAGCATCCATTTAGCTATGTGAATGTCTATTTCATGTTTGTGTGTAATTAAAAAAGTGAAAATAAATAATCCTTTAAAAAAACCCACCCTATAGCAGAATTCTAGCATAACAGTATTATAGAGCAGTTATTATTGAAAATCGTAGAGAAGGACTGGTAGAAAATGAATAGTTACTTTTAATTATTTAGTATTCATACAAGCATTGCAAGAAGATCTCTGGCACATCTGGAATATAAAGTATGAACCTAGGACTGGAAATGGCTAGTGGAAATGGGTTTCAAGATCTTCAGGTATTGTCCCATGCTGGGGCTGCACAGCTGCACTGTAGCAGGAAGGCTGTGTGATACTATCCCTACAATGCCATGAGGATTGTGCTTTACATTAGGCTGTGACAGCAGCACTCTCTCCTCCAGCTCTGCAAGTTGCCATAGCAGTCTTGTTTGATACGAGCTTTCCAGTAACTGAACAAAGTCCATTTTTAAAAATCTTGAGTGTTATCTTTTTTTGTCCACCTCACAATAAGGTTCTGTCCAGATTCTTGTTGTCCCATACTAGAGGATATCACTTTTAATACTGAAATACTAATCCAGTCCTCTGTTGCTGGTATTTTGCTACTATCTATTATAGAAAAAGCATACATATTCTGCATAGAAATAAATACTGTCTAATGGAATATTTAGAGTATTAGACATACATTCAGGAAATATGTAATGAGAAAGACTGCTGACCTGTGTGGACCGTGAGGTCAGTTGGTTATTAGTTATTAATGATTAGTATCACACAGGTATATCCTATTTTTAGTTGTTTACTTTTTTGCCTTTTCTTTGTCGCCTTACATAATAAGTTTGGTTTTGGTGAAGCATATCTTTAGTACTCTATTCTAATTAGTGTGCAATATAAATATTGCCAAAGGTGTTGCTTGTAACCCCTTCAGCTTAATGGACATTAACTATGAATGGAATATCTGAATGCTAAAAAACAGTTAAGTAGCCTTACAGTATGGCTACAAAATGGCAAGTGATCAAGACAGTTCATTTTAGGAGGTTATTGGCCCTTGGCTGAGATGCAGTGAACTGGAAACAGGCAGACACAGACTTCAGTAACGTGATCTAGCGTGAGGAGTCCCTGCCCATGGCAGGGAGGTTGGAAACAGACACTCTTAAAGTCCTTTCCAACCCTAACTATTCTATGATTCTAAGAAAATTGTTTCCAGCAACTACTTAGTTCTATTTGCTTTCAACTCTGGCAGTTTGATGTGTATCAGGGGTTTTCCATCTCTGTGATCTGTGAATTTCAGGTCTGTTACCAGCTGACTGCTTTGTCTTCTATCTTAGCCCTGTTGCCTTTTTGATCTTCCCAGTCTGTTCATCCTTGAGATCTCTCTTTTCTCCTTCCGTTCTGCCCTTTCTGGAAGGATGCTCCCTTTTTGCTGGCTGGGAGGCATATGTTCCATCTCTGTGTTTCAGGTAATAGTTGATTCTTCAAAGTGGAGAGGAGATGGAATTATTCCTCTCTTCTGCCACAAACTACCCAGGATTCTTCGTCACTAAATCACAGTTTTGATAGCATAGTTTGCCAGTAAGTAATGTGATAGTATTTAATAACAAATATGATTGAAATGATACAGACATCTCTTCTTTTTTTTTTCCTTATTTCTAACATAAGCATTGTACCCAATTTTGAAACCTGACTGGTTATGTTTCTTTTGGAGAAGAGTTTGATCAGCTATTTCTTTTAAATGATCCTGCCCATTTATAAAGTGTAGACCTGCTAAAATGCTTACCTGAATGTAACAGGACTAGGAATTTTGTTCTTAGATATAAATCATTTGGAAACGATTTGCAATCTTCTGGTTGTTTTTTTTTTCTCGCAGACTTATGTGGTGGAACACCACTTGGGCTTGTTTTGGGTTTTTCTGTGTGTCTAGCTCACAGTCCATTTTGTACCTGTACTTCTCCAATACAGTGACATCCATCTCACCGCTTTTGCATTTCTCTCCCAGAAAGATAATTCTACTTGCATAGCTTAGATTCCTAACCACCCTTGCAGTTGGCTTCAGTAAGAGGTGGGTTCTGGGCTGTCATATTCCACAAACCACCAAAGTGGATTGCATATTATTTTTCATAAAAGAAGTTGCTGTGGGCAGAAGAACATGGTGAATCTTTGGCAAATGCATTTGTTTGGTAAATACACTATTTTTAATAATTATCAGTCTTGAATTTGCTGAGTGCTTTTTTCCTGAAAAAAATGCATGTAAAAACCAGTTTTGTATTTTGAAGGGCTAGATTTTCAAAGGACATGGCTCCCTTGAAAACTGTGGAGATGAAGCTTGATGCTTCCAGTACACACATCTTATACTGAATATATATTTGAAAAGCTTCCTTAGGGCAACATGTAAAAGATCAGCCCGCAAGCTAGAGTGTATGCATGTCAAGTGGGTGAATTCTTTGGCAGGTAGGGTAACGTAACAGGTTTTCTTCTGGCTGTGTAAATATCCTAGTCACTGGGCTAAGGGTTAAGAGAAGATTGAGTCATCTTCTGTTTCACTAAATTTGTAAATATCACTAGTATCCTTTTGCAACTCTCGCATTTTACTTTCATCATTGAAAGTATCTGAAACTGAAATAATCTGTTTTGATTTGCTGGATAGTCTGAGATGTTTCTTGACCATCATAAAGCAATTTGTCTTTCAGTACTGGGGGAGGGAGTAGAAATAAAGGGAGAACTTGGTTAACATAACGAGTTATTCACCTGTTAATACAGTGAGATTCACTGTATTGTATCAGTTATTGTAATAGTAATATACAATAGTAATCGTTATTGTAAAAGTAAATTATAGAACCATAGAATCATAGAATAGTTAGGATTGGAAAGGACCTTAAGATCATCTAGTTCCAACCCCCCTGCCATGGGCAGGGGCACCTCCCACTAAACCATGCCACCCAAGGCTCTGTCCAATCCAGCCTTGAGCACTGCCAGCGATGGAGTATTCACAACTTCCCTGGGCAACCCATTCCAGTGCCTCACCACCCTTACAGTAAAGAATTTCTTCCTCATATCCAGTCTAAACTTCCCCTGTTTATGTAATAAAACATTTCATAATCTACTGATCATCAATCCTTAGTCTTATCAGCTGTGTTGAAGAGCAACACAAATAAAAGTAGAAAGTATCCTACCTTGTGAAGACCTGATATGTTTAAACCTGGTAAATTTGCTTCAGAGGAGGGGTGAAAAGAGGATATTTCCCATGTAAGCTTTGGAAAGATACAATGAAGAGGTTATTCACAAAAAATACTTTCCTGTGTACATATATAGTTACCATGAACTTCAAAATAACTAAACCACAAGACACTGGAGGTGTTAAGAAAAAAATCAGTTAAAAATAGAAAAGCTTTTACATGCTGTTGGTAGCACTGTTTTTTTAGTAAGGTCAGTCATATAAATTCAGTGACTGAGTATGTTGCAAAGCACAATTTACCTCACATTCCTTAAACCACTGATGTAAGGACATTTAGTCTGTTCTTTAGAAGCTTATAAAGATACAAGAGCTGTATTTGTTTTAGGAAATTGAAACAAGCCAGGAAAGTTGCCCACCACTGAAGCATGACCTCTCATACTAGTGAGCTCTTCAAATTTTCTTTTGCATCCTTTGGCCATAGCCAGCTAGCCAAAACTATATTGAACAGCGCAGTGCTGTTGTTGTTTAACCCTAGCAAACACAGCTGCTCACTTACTCCCCCCTCAGTGGGACAGGGGAGAGAATCAGAAGGGAAGAGTGAGAAAACTTGTGGGTTGAGATAAAGACAGTTTAGTAGGTAAAGCAAAAGCCATGCACACAAGCAAAGAAAACGTAGTAATTCATTCACTACTTCCCATCAGCAGGCAGGTGTTCAGCCATCTCCAGGAAAGCAGGGGTCCATCACACGTAATGGTTACTCTGGAAGACAAAAAGCATAACGCCAAACATCCCCTCCTTCCTTCTCCTCCCAGCTTTATATGCTGAGTGTGCAGATAAACTGTGCATATATGTGTCCATATATGATATGGAATATGCCTTTGGTCAGCTGTGGTTAGTTGTCCCATCTGTGTCTCCTTCCAACTTCTTGTGCCCCTCTAGCCTATAAAACATCTTTAAAATGTGCACGTATGTCCACCACATATGTTGTCTCTATTTAGTCCATGGCTTTGGGCTCCATATGTTGCGGTGGTCACTCAGAACAGTAGAGGCTTTGTGTTGCATGGAGTTACTGGGCACTGAAGCCAGCTCGGATCAGGTCACTGCTGCACTTGCACTGCTGCTTGTAAGGCTTGTTCTCCTTTAGTTCACGTGGTTCCTGCTATAGTAATTCCCATAACATGCAATTCAAATCTTTGGTTAGTACAATGTAAAGGTATTGCCATTACAGTCTCCTCCATGGGCCCTTTGGACTGGGTTTAACATTCCAATAAACACCTCCCCTTGCCCTTGTTCTGGGTTGTACTTACCCACACACTCTAGTCCCTTAGGGGTCTATCTGCTCCAAGTGGAATTTTATCTGTGAGCCACAGTCTCTCCAGGGCTTTACCTGCTTCCACAGCCACAGGTGCTTTGAGGTGCGCATGTTCCAGCGTGGCCTTATGCATGGGCCGCAATGCTTTCAGAGGTATACCTGCTTCGGCATGGCTTTACTCATGCTTGTAGTTTCTCCAGGGCTGTACTTGCTCTGTCCTGGTCTTAACCATGGCCACAGGCTTTGAGGTGCTCTCATGAGGCATGACTTCATGTACAGCCACTAATGCTTCAGGATGTACCTGCTGCAGCATGGACTTATCTGCAGCCACAGATGATTTGAGGTGTACCATCTTCATTGTGGAGAAGGTACAGGTGGCACAGACATGACCATAGCCACAGACACTTTGAGATGTACCTGCTCTGGTGTGGATTTATCCAGAGCACAGATGCTTTGGGGTGTCCTGCTCTTTTGTGGACTCCTCCACAGGTCACAGTCCCTTTGATTCAAGTTCACACCGGAGTGCTGCACAGAAACAGCAGTGATGCCCTGGCCATATGCCAGCCTAGTCGCATGGCCATTGCTGTTATCAAAATGTTCCCAGGCACAGCAGAGTAAGATGATAAGCTGTACAGCCAGCAGCAAAAGCAAAAAGCAGCCACTAATGAGCACTAGACTCTGATACACAGTAAGGGAAGCAAGCACCATGGTAAGTATGGAAGCTGTCCGTTAATAGCTGAACAGCAATAGCACCTATAAATTTGATCTAGCACATTCCAATCAAATCTGCCATTATATTGAACCCTTCGATGTAAAGGACTTCTGTGGTTTAACCTCAGTTGGCAACTAAGGACCACATAGACACTCACTCCCCCCTTGGTGGGATAAGGAAGAGAATCAAAGAGTAAAAGTGAGAAAATCTGTGGGTTGTGATAAAGAAAGACAGTTCAGTAGGTGAAGCAAAAGCCATGCATGCAAGCAAAGAAAAAGTAGTAATTCATTCACTACTTCCCATCAGCAGGCAGGTGTTCACCCATCTCCAGGCAAGCAGGGCTCTTTGGTTACTCAGGTCTCATGGTTACTCTGGAAGACAAACACCGTAACTCCGAATGTACCCCTCCTCCTCCTCCTTATGCTGCTCCTGCTCCTGCTCCTGCTCCTGCTCCTGCTCCTGCTCCTCCTCCTCCTCCTCCTCCTCTTTTCCCAGCTTTATATGCTGAACATGATGCCATATGGAATGGAATATCCATTTAGTCTGCTGTCCCAGCTGTGGCCCCTCCTAGCTTCTTCTGCACCCCAAGCCTACTTGCTGTTGGTGTGATGTGAGAAGCAGAAAAGGCCTTGACTCTGTGTAAGCACTGCTCTGAGGTAATGAAAATTTATCTGTATTATCAACAGAGTGTTCAGTACAAATCCAAAACATATCCCTTTACCAGCTATGATGGAGAAAATTAACTCTTTCCCAGCCAAAACCAGCACAAGTGCCCAGGAATGATTTGGCAGTTTGAGCTTCCAAGGAAACACTCCGAGCAGACACATTGGAGGTAGTCACCCTTTCCCCATTAGGGAAGCTGAAACTGTCTTCTGAAACTTACATAGACTACTTTGTGCCATTTAATGTCACTGCCTGGGAATGTTCCTGGGCAAGTTAACTTAAGCATGTACCCAGAGAGGATCATTTTATCATGAAGGTAACCTCTACACTTTAACACTTCATGCTGCTTCTTCTATTTGTTCCTCTCTTTCTAGTCTGCTATGTTTTCTGCACAGTCACACATTCAAATTATGCATATATGGTGGACTGTGTTGCAGAGAGATCCATTTGTAAAGTATAGGCTAACTTATACATGGTGTCTTCCATTCTGAAGTAAGGAGTATAGCCCTTATACATAGGCTGTAAGTGTGTTTTGTCCAAGAGTCCTTAAATAAAGCAAAAATCCAACAAAAAAGAACCAAAACCCAACAAAAAAACCCTTTCTTCCCACATTTTAGAGAAAGAAAAAGAGAAAGAAACATATGGATATTTTTAAGATATGCAGAGTAAGATTAATTTTATAGACTTCATAAAAATATATATAGTATTTTTTGCTTTTTTGTACCTTTACACTTTAAGCCCATTTGGGTTTAGGTAAGATTAAGTAGTATGTTTGGCTTTCTTTGGACCTTACACACCAAGGTAAATTTTATCAATGCTGAATACTTCTAATAAAATTAATCAAGAGACCATCAAGTACACATTCCAGCATTGAACTGATGAATTAATACACTGTCATATGAACAAGTCATTCGACAATCAAAATATCTGTTTTATACTACTATTTCATTCTATTGCCGCTGAAGCATTGTGTACAGAGCTAATATGTTATAAGAAAAATCACTATTAATGTGACACTTCAAAACACATACAACAAACAGAACGGAAAGAACAAAAAATAAATAGAAACCCAATATATTTTTCAACCCCCACCCTGAAAGCTGTGTATTTCATAGCTTTTCTGTATGCTGTTGCTTTAAATTATAAATAATTTTTGTGAACAAAAGTTTACATTTTTCTAGTTCTGTATTGTTTTGTCTTTTCAGTATATATATTACAAGACCCATTAACTGATACCGGAAATAGATTTCAAATCTTGCTCCTGTATTGAGATGAAAATTGTTACAGTATATAATTTCATGATGAAACTATAGACCTAAATTTGACCTTTGTGCAAGAATTGTTCTTATGTTGGATACTTAAAAGATTAAATTAAAATTGGCTTTCCTTTTTGATATGCTTACTGCATAAGTGAACATTACCACCTATCTGAAAAGGAGAAAGATTCAGATAATACAGAACACCTCCACACATCACTTGGACAATTGTATACTGCTGACTGTCATGTTGACTAGTGACTTTCAAGGAACAGGTCCCTGCAGTAAATCTCAGAAGGCACTTTAACAGTCATTTATCACCGTGTGAATTAGCAAGGAAAGTCCTCCCTTTGCCTTTCCCTTTAGAAATCACCTGAGATTGTTAAACTGAAAGGAGATGAAAAGCCTACACATTTCTGAATCAACTGATTTAAAGTATCTGAGCCTAGATTCAACTTGAACAAAAATTCTATTATGATTTTCTCAAAATTTCATTATGGCTTCTTCAAAATAATACTTCTCTTTCCTTCAAGAAATACTTCAGTCAATTCGTTCACCTTTCAGAAAATATGTTAATGTTTCTGAGTTCTTCCATTGAACAGAGGCTACAAAATAAAAGGACTTAAGCAAATACTGACAATTTTACTAGATGATCTTAAGGTCCTTTCCTACCCTAACTATTCTATGAGTCTATGATTTATCTTGATTTATCCTTGTACATAATTTTTCAAAATAAAATTGCTTAGAACCTAAATTCTGTTTTAAAAGCTTGATTTTGATTGAAACTGCTCAAGATTTTAACAGTCTAATTCACAAAAACAGAGTTTTCATATTTGCAGTGAGACTTTCCACAGTAGTAGTTGGAAAGTTTGAGTTGCCCTAAACCCTGACAAAAACTGTTGCAAGTACAGGCCAAGCCCTTTCTCATTGTGCAAACCCAAGTAAATTAAAAAAGGATTAAAGAAAAACATTAACATTTGTAAAAACACTGAGGTCTGAGTTTACACTTTAGTGGCTGGTGGGTTTAGGGGAACAGTCTCATATATGCCTGTACACACCTTCCTTCTAAATTTATCTTAGGATTGGGTCCCTAATATAGATAAAGAGGAAATCAATTTGTTTGCCTGGAGGTAATACTCTATAGAAGGCAGTTCTGTCAGCCTCATGCTAATTTCTGTTTTAGCATCATTCTTGCAACAACAGTGGAATGATTTCTTATATTGCACTTAAACTGGGAGAGGCTGAAATTGGAAGACAGGGAAAGAGAAGAGGAACACTTCAGTGCTGTTACAATTTTATCTGTCTGAGGAGGATGGTGGTGGTATGGCCCCAGCAAAAGTTTTCTAGTGCAGAAAAGGTTTAAGTGTCTCAGCTTAAAAACTCCCACAGATCAAGTAGCTTTCCTCCTTTGGGACAACATGATGCAGAGTTTGTAAATGTGCTTGGTACTTCAATCAGTACTTAATTATACACTTATTACTCTAAGGCTCTTATTTTTCCATCTAGAACTTGATTCATACTACTTTACATCTGGCAGACACTATAATACTCCACGGGGAACTGAAGCAGTGCTTTCCCAAATGGTTTCTGTCTTAATTTTATGGTTATTATTCTATCACAGCCAATGATTATGATTATTTATTTTATAACAGTAAACCTGTGTGCTGCACTATGCATTACTGTCAGAAATGGTAACACTGATTCATATTGTCTCTTTTATCTCGTAACAAAGAAATAGATCATTTGGAGCGCCAGAAAAATCTGAAACTTCAAAACACCTTTATTGTAAAATGAATTTGCCAACCATTTCAGTGCTGCACATTCAGTTTTTAGACTTCAGTTAAAGGTGATCTTTTATACTGAATTCTGATACATACAGGATGCCCAAGTACTTGTACTAAGCCACTAGATGCTTTGAAAGTGGATTCTTATATTTTTTCAAGAAAATGAACAAGTCAGGTCCTTCCTGGAGGCCTATACACCATCATCCCGTAACCTCTGTGTCATTGGAGGGAGTGCCAATGGAAAGGTTTTGCAGCATAGATTTGGTACAAAATGCCTTAAAACAGCTGTTAAAGATTTCAGCCTCCCCAGTGAATCATCTGCTAATTGTATTTGCAGTCAACTTCCTGGTGGGAAGTAGCAGTAGGACAGAAACAGTCATTAAGAGACAAAACCCACTGTTTATACTCACAGATAAAAACAGTGATATTATTATTTACTCAGAAGTATCTCTTGAGGGACAAATTTTGCCTCCACTTACAGAGATATCTGTTAGGGAGTGCTGTAGTTGCGTGGTGGAAAGCAGGTTGCTAAGTCTGACACTGTTGTGCATGACTTGAGAGTTCAAACTATGGTAGATGGGGAAAGAAGGCATTAGGTTAAGATCAGTGCAAGTTACCTAACAAGTCAGCAAAAAGAAGACGACTGTGCCTACCTCTCTGTGTCTTACAAGTCTCCTGCTATTTTTAGCCATTAATAGCTACGTATCTAGCAGCTAGCACAATGATCAGATGCCTAGCAGGGGCAATTACATGATTTGAGCAATAGTCCTCACTGTGGATTAGCTCTGGAATCGCCTCCTAGACTCTGTACCTTGAGTTGAACCACTTTGTCTTTTTGCAAAGAAAAGAATTTGTCCTTTAGCTGTTTATGATGTTAATAGCATTTACCGTGCTTCAATCAGCTTTAAGTTAGGGCTCCTTTGAAGTATAATGATTGTTAAAATATTTAATAAGGAGTAAACACTAGAAAATAGCCTCACTCTTTTATTGTTCTAAATAGCCAAAAATGTTCTAGAGATTTTATGCTTTTTTCTCACTTTGTTTTCTCTTCCCCTTGTGACTAGAGAAAACTGCAACACAGATAAAAGCAGTGTTACCAAACCAAATCTGAAATAAATACAGATGGGAAAAAACAACAAGCTGAGTTGCAAATGGAAAAATGTGGATATATTTATTCCTTATGTGACAGCACTTGTTAATACACAGTATTCCTTGATTCTGGAAGGTATTTTAGTTTCCTATCTTCACACCAAATTAAAAAGAAGGACACTGTTCACTTACCACTATCGCCCTGTAATTCTCGCCATCAAGCACAGTTAGCTATAGCAGGGATGGTCTAAAAGCTAAGCTCTGTATATAGCTGAATGTACCCTTTTGGAAAGTCAGCAAGGTACATTTTTCACTGTGTACAATAATCTAATGTTTGATCACATGTTAAAATGGGTTTAACTGGTTAAACAAATAACTTTTTAAAAGGCATTTTTGTGGATGTTGTCCAGTTTTTAATTACTTCTTTGATCTCTCAATAGTCATTCAAAAAAGACAAAAAAAAAAAAGTGGAACAAAAAGTGGAACAAAATATTCTGTAATATGCAGATGTTGATTTGTCAACCAGGTTTTATAAAGACTATAAAAATCTAAGTAGATTTTTCACTCACCTGAGTATCATAAAAGTGAAGGTTGTCTCACAGGAGTAGTTCCAGACATCATGTATCTAACTGACACTGCAGAATTAAACTAAAAGTTGTATTCAAAGTGACTCACATGATGATTTATTTTTATACTGAGGCTGACCACAGATTGCATGAAAATTACGATTTAGCTAAAATGATACAAACAATATCCACAATGCACTGAATTTATTTTAAAGGCTTGATTAGTTTTTGCTTCCCATTTGTCCTCTTATTTGGCAGTTCACAGATCACAGTCTGAGTCCAGGAAAAAACCTACAAATAAGTTAAATTTGTGCTGACATTATGAATCCATTTTATACAATTAATTGTGGTATAGTTACTGTTTCTGGCTAGCTCAACTGGTCAACAGAATGTTGGGATTCTAATGTGATGTTGGCAGAGTATTCCGTGTGGTGGGAAGAACAAGGCTGGCTACTGGAACTGTTTTGCAGTATAAAGGAAGTATCTTTGAGGGGAAGAGGGAACTTTCATGGAACAGGCAGTCTTCTGACATACACCATGAGCTAGTAAGAGACTGTTCTGGAGGACCTTAGGTTTTGCTCTTAATTTAAGACAAAAAAATAGCTGTTAGAAGATCACCATTATCAAAACTATGAGGTGAAAGTCATCTTCTAAGGCAGAGGTGACTGGGGATGTAAAGTTGTCTAGCAACCTGCTGCTGCTTGACTTCAGGCTAAGGTGAACTGAGCATTTAGAAATTCCCTTCCTTTCTAAGATGGCAGCATCACTTTACAGTGAATAGAAATGGTCAGTGATAGAAACGGTCATGTGGAGAGAAGGAAGTACTTCTGTGCCTTCTTGTATTACCCCAGACATTTAATGGTTGATTATCAGATCTCCTAATAGCAATACATCCAGTCCAGTCCAGCTCATAAACACAGACCTCATTCTATCCGTATATTCTATATAAGTCTGATCAGTGTTACGATCTATACAAGACTTCAAGGTGACATAAAAAGGACATGGAACTGTTAGAACAAGTCCAAAGGAGGGCCACGAGGATGATCAGGGGACTGGAGCACCTCCTGTATGAAGATAGGCTGAGAAAGTTGGGGCTGTTCAGCCTGGAGAAGAGAAGGCTGTGTGGAGACCTCATAGCAGCCTTCCAGTATCTGAAGGGGGCCTATAAGGATGCTGGGGAGGGACTCTTCATTAGGGACTGTAGTGAGAGGACAAGAGGTAACGGGTTCAAACTTAAACAGGGGAAGTTTAGATTGGATATAAGGAAGAAATTCTTTACTGTAAGGGTGGTGAGGCACTGGAATGGTTTGCCCCGGGAAGCTGTGAATGCTCCATCGCTGGCGGTGTTCAAGGCTGGGTTGGACAGAGCCTTGGTTGGCATGGTTTAGTGGGAGGTGTCCCTGGCCATGGCAGGGGGGTTGGAACTAGATCTTAAGGTTCTTTCCAATCCTAACTATTCTATGATTCTATGATTCTATGACAAAACAGTACCTGTCCTAACCCATCTCACCAATTAAGTTAGCTAAGGACTTCTTAAATAATTTGACTCTCACCAAAGCCATCAAACTATGAAAGTTCTGCATTCGTTCAGGAAGTCATATTTAAGGAAAAAAAAAAAAATAGAATTTAGATTGAACAGGCCAATTTTATGAAGGCATCTGCCAAATGATTTTCTGAACACACTGAATAAAGATGACAGAATTAAACTTTCAAAATATAGTAAAAATGGGTATTTTTCTTAATTTAATGAAAAGACAATTAAAGCCATGCCATATGATTAATCAGGAAGTGTAATAGCTCACTCTGAGTAAGGAGACTGAGATTTATATGAAGTCTGTAATTATATGTACTGTTAGCTGTGGAGAGAACAGTATCAGATACATGAAATTTTAGAGATAATAATGACTTTTAAAATATTTGTTCTATCATATGTTCTGAGTTCTTAAATCATTGCCACTCCTTAATGAAATATTTACAATTTGTATTAAAATATTGTAATTTTTTAAAGTGTAAACCAATAATCATATACTATGGTTGTCCTGCGTAGCAAGCTGCATTTGAAAGAAAGCAATTCAAGACTACTGTTAGATATATTACAGTGTATACATATGTATTTTATCCCCCACCTGTATGACAACATTGAAGCCAAAGCACTTTCAAATACTAAAGAATGAAGACAGATAGGTATCAATGCACAATTCTTTTAGAAAGTGTCATCAGCAGGAAATGCCATCCATATTCTTCCTTTTGATTTGGTAAATGGAGTCTGCTGACAGCCTTTTTTTCCTCTGTGGGAAACCTGAGGGGAGACACCTACCACTGGTATTGGACTTTTGTTTTGTGCCTTTTTCTGAGTCTTTGCCTGAGCACTCCTCCTCTTTGTAATTATCTGTTAAATGTTTGTGTTTGCCTGCCTGTTAAACACGTGATGATGGGAGACTGAAAGCATACACAGTTCTCATAAATTCGAGGAAATTGTGATAATCTCAAATTCAGCTCTGTATTTACTTGTTGTCATTCTAATGGCTGCTTTTGGAGTATTGTATAATTGTTTCCAGATTGCAAGTCTACACTGATTGAACATGAAACTTTAAAAAAAGAAAAAAAAAAGAGATACTCCTTTTTATAAAATTACCCTAGTCCTGGGCATGTGTAAAAAGCATGTGCAGTATCACTTTTCTTTTGACATTTTTAACAATTCAGCTCCATGTGGAATCTCAGATAAGTCCTTTCTACACTTGTTAAAGTATCTGTGGGAAGTTCCTGACAAATTTGATTTGCCTTTTTACTACTTTTTTTCCTTTCAGATCTGGTACGGTTCCTATAATCTCTTATCCTGTAATAAAAAAATATTGCTGATCTAAGTGAAGCTGTAGATAAGCAGGGAATCAAGCAGAGTACAGAATGAATGTACATGAAATGAATGAAACATTTAAACTAATTTTATTTCTTGCTTTGCATGTCATATTCTTGGATCCTACCTAATTTAATATTGCTTCTATCAGTAGAAGGAAAACTATAGCTTGCAGAGAAAATAAATGTTTGCACGAGAAAAATTTAGTTTAAACCATCTGATGTAAACGTTATTCCATGCTTCAGTGTATTTTGTGACATTCAACAGTACATATTTTTGGAATACAGTCCAAAAGATAATGGTATAATATTTTTAGTTACTAAAAATTCTAAAAATAGTAAACTGAGGATGGTTGTCTTTAAGAGTACTATTATTAACTAATGGTATTTCTCCTTTGGGAATTCTGGTGCCTATTAGTAGAGTCAGGAAAGGGCTATAAAAGCTAAACTTCACTGTGTATTGTTGTGTGTGTGTTTTTTTGTTTTCCTCGTAAATGGAGTTTATATGAAGGTAAAGAATGTTCACAATTAGCTAAATATTTATTTTAAATGAGAGGGACTATGTATGTATTGACCACACAATTCAGTCAGTAAATTTCCATAATGACTTTCAGAAACTCTGAAGTTTCTGAAAGCTATTTTTAGTCCTTCCCTCAAAAGAAACTGAAGAAACTCTAAATTATTATATTGAATGGGGACTACATGAGAAGTTGCAGAAGGCTTTATTTTAATTGGAAGTCTCATCTCTTCAAAGTTTAAAAATCTTTTTCAAGTACTTTTCTGCTTCATAGATCAAGTAAAGATTCACACTCCAAAAAGTTCTGGGTCAATTTTCACTTTAGATCATAGAAGAAAAAAGAGATTTCAGCATTTATTCCCTACTGCAAAACCTAATGTAGATAACCTGTAAAAGGCATTGTTCCCTAGAAATTATACACAAATGGAAAACACACCAATACTATTCCTTACTTGCCATGCGCCACTCTTCTCCTAATCACTCCTTTACCTCCAACAGATTTAGAGTTGAGACTATATATTGTGGGAACAAAGCACCAATGATTTATCCATCAGATTTGCCATGCTACCTAAAATGGATTTGTATGAATTCTGATCTGTGCAGCAAGACTGTAAAATACTACATCAATCTTGTATGATACTGTTTTGGTCAGTTTCATTCCCTGTGTATCATTAAGTATTCATCAAAATACTGTAATAACACCAAATCTGCATGAAGAAAGTTAGCCACAACATGTTCTGAGAGTTGTGGAGAAATGTGACACGCACATAACCTACAGCTGCTTTTTAAGTAACTTGCAGAGATTTTAATCCTTTTGCATTATCACCTACTACTGCAAGTAGACCTGTTTATTTCAGTGGGAATATTTGTGTCTCAGTCTGAGTAGAGAGGTTATTTTCCATTGAAGAGATAGTGTATCAGGCAACATAGTATTTTGCTTAGTCATTAGTGACAGCTTTAGTCATTGAGCCTTGACCTGATGTAACTTATTAAGGCTCCAGATATAACTGCACAGATTTTTGAATACATGGAAAACTCAAAGCTAGCTTCAGTCCCCCTTATTGCTAGAATAAATATGGTCATAATAAGTAAAAACCACATACAACTAATATAAATGAATGTCCTGTGAATTCATATGATTTTTTTCATTATAAAATGTCAAATAATTTATTATTCTATTTTAAGTCTCAGTTTGATAACTACATTTTCATACCCTACAAAGTTGGGATGTATGAACAGCTAATAATTACTGGCTCCTTTCTGCACTAGTCTATACTATATTGTGGTTCACAAAGCATTATATCAGTGGACCCCTCTCTTTTATGTTATATATTTTAAATGGCAGTGCTACTAACATGTACTATTAGGTCCTAAATAGAATATTTCAGGTGACATTTTAGTGACCAGTGTCTTGACAGTCTGAAAATATTCTAGAAGGTTGAGAAGCTCACAGAGAAGTCTTGTGTATCTGTCAAAATATTGAAAATAATACATTAATTTGTTGTTATTCAGTGTGGATGCTTTGAACACTTGAAAATATAGCTGCTCCACAAATCCAAATCTAAGCAAGCAGATATGAAAATGATAACTGAATACTGTTGCACTTACAAACCTTAGTAATAGGTCCCGTTTCAAGTGCTCTGACCCCTTGTCTCAGAGAATGTAAACTGGCTAATATGGAGTATCAGAAGCCTGGAAATTTTAGTTATATTATGAAGCAAAGAATGTCCAGAATTTATTTTAACTTCATTTATGTTAACTTGAAAACTACCTCAGGTTGAAGATTACAGTGTCAAATAACAAACTGAAACTTTTTAACTTACACTTCAGCTGTGTATTATTGCACCAAAGCAATATAGATAAAAGAAAAATAAAAGGTAATCATTAGCAATTTTATACTGCAGCTAAATTATCTGAACATATGATACATGTACCTAGGAATACACAGTGTTCTGACAGCCCGTTTCAGCTGTTTTCCTCTCCCTTTGCTAAAGTAGCTTATCCTGTATCTCAAGCGTATGTCTGACCTGTTTGATCACAAAGCTGTGTACCAGCTCTGTGTACAGAGGTGAGAGTCTGGTTATAAATGCCGATGAACACAGTTTTACATAAATGAGCAATCTATTCACGCTACTGAGTAAGAGTTGAAGTATATAGGTTTATTGTTCCTTTGTGATACAACTGAATATATGTGTACAAGTTTCAAAATATTCATTGCTGTTACTTGTTTTGATATTCTTACTGTCTGGGTTCAAGGCCAATAAAGATAAATTTTGTCTTGCTTACTCTGCTTCTGATTTATAGGTACAACCAGCCTCTTTACTATGTCTATAAGAAGTTATCTGGCTTATTCTGTTAGGATTCTCTCTGTTCTATCTAAAGGAACATTGTATGTTCATTATGAAAGGGGTTTTTGTGCTATTTTATTTTTCAAGTTAAGTTACCTTCCCGTTCAGTCAGTTCTTACTCTTTTTAACTTTCAAGTTAATTTGTTATAGAATCATAGAATAGTTAGGATTGGAAAGAACCTTAAGATCATCTAGTTCCACCCCCCCTGCCATTGGCAGGGACACCTCCCGCTAAACCATGCCACCCAAGGCTCTGTCCAACCCAGCCTTGAACACTGCCAGCAATGGAGCATTCACAACTTCCCTGGGCAACCCATTCCAGTGCCTCACCACCCTTACAGTAAAGTATTTCTTCCTCATATCCAATCTAAACTTCCCTCTTTAAGTTTGAATCCATTACCACTTGTCCTATCACTACAGTCCCTCATGAAGAGTCCCTCCCCAGCATCCTTATAGCCCCCCTTCAGATACTGGAAGGCTGCTATGAGATCTCCACACAGCCTTACCTCTTCTCCAGGCTGAACAGCCCCAACTTTCTCAGCCTATCTTCATACAGGAGGTGCTCCAGTCCCCTGATCATCCTCGTGGCCCTCCTCTGGACTTGTTCCAACAGTTCCATGTCCTTTTTATGTTGAGGACACCAGAATTGCGCACAATACTCCGAGTGAGGTCTCACAAGAGCAGAGTAGAGGGGCAGGATCACCTCCTTCGACCTGCCGGTCACGCTAAAAACATTAAAAAAAAAAATAAATTTCTGTAGCTGAAATAGCATTTTTACTGTTTCCAAAAGAAAATGTCTTCTGTAAGGACAGGTGCTCACTTTGTGTTATATCAACCCTGTTTATTTAATTTTGGGTTGTTTACTTCTTTTCCTTATTACAAGTATTTGATTTTTTACCTTTGGTATCAATCTCCAGAGAGCCTTTTCAAATGCTTTATAAAAGTTTAAGTACATGATGTTCACTTCAGACTTCCCCCTTATCTATCTTGTCCAATTATCTCATAATGGAGCAGAGTGCTACAGCTCATACTCTATTTATATCTGTCATTTACTTCATTCTTAGTTTATTCCCAGGCTAAATCCAACTTGTGGGTCTTGCATGGGTACCATTTACTCTTTTTCATATCTCGTTGACATTCTAACCAATAGTTATATTTTTATCATTCCTAATGTACATTATAAGACTACTTGATTGCCTTTTTCCATGATTTTATTTAGCTGCTATTTTTAATTCTTTACTGTTATCACTAATACTGTGATTACGAAATATGTCAATTCAGTATCTGGCATTGAAGCCTAGTCTGTGTGCCTGGAAACTCCTGACATTTTAACAGTGTTGGGAGTATGGCAGCCAGAATATATAAAACTAAGAAGAATTATGATATTCATTGAATAACATTAACCATATACTTGAGAATACTATACATATGCATACTGTTCACACCTAATTAGGAATTGTATGAACATATTTGTGCTAAGAACACGGCTTATGCAACTCCACAGAAATTGAAATCACTCCACACTGAGCATCATCTCCTGTCCATTTGCAATATTAAGGTGCTGTCCAACTTAAGTGGCTATAGAATTAGATCCTTGAGACTCTTACATCTTAATTTTTTTTAAAGCAAAGCATTCGTAGGAGTTCATAAAGAGAAAAATGGGAGGAACAAAAGAACATTGGAAGGAAAACGTGATATACAAAAATCTGATTCTGAACTTTGTACATACTTGCCGCATATTTTTATTATTTGCATTTTGATGCAATCCAGAGACCTTGAATCTAGGTAAGACCATTATAGAAAAGCACTAGAGAAACAGAGGAGCTTGTGATTCCCATTTCAAAAAGAATATGGCATAAGTCAAGCAATGTGCCTCAAGTAGATGGCGCACAGGACCAGGATGTATAGATCAAATATGAATCACACAATGAAGAATTCAGAGTACTGAACTATCCCTCATCCTGAATACATGCAAAGGACTGATATTTGAAAAGCAGTTTCAGAGAGGACATTTGAAGACAGCAAATAAGAAAATGGAAGCATGGTGGAAGGGAAAATAGATAAGGTTACAGCAGTAAGTGGAACACAGCCCTCCTCTAGACAGAGCAGGGGCTTGATAAACTTCATGCATCTATGTGTGTGCAGTAGAGTAAGACAGGGGATTCAGCTCCTGACTGTGTGTGACTTCTACTTCTCCAGAATCAGTTTAGCACAACAAAGAAGTGCTAAATCACATTCAAGCCTCTTTTTAGGTATACTGTGTTTATGCATCTTCTTCCTTGTACTTCTTTCAAACACGGTTCTAATTGTGCCGGTAAAGGATCAGTTTTGATTTTTATGAACAGTACAAATTGAAATAGGAAATGTATCATGCTTTATTTTAGTAAGCTAACAATGTTTCAGTTGACTGTAAATTTATACAACTGCAAGTTAAGATTTTTTTCTAATTCTCATTGTTAAAAGGGTGAAAGCTCTTACAATATTAATTTTTTGCCAGTCATATTTTCCTTTACTCAATTAGGTTTCTTTTAAAATTGAAGAGTGTCTGCACCAAGGCAGACTATTTAGTCTGTTATTTAGCAGATTAAACTGGTCTGTTTGGTCAGTTATTTAGCAGGCAGTGAAATGGTAATGCAAGAACAGAGCAAGTAACACACTGTTGCTTATTTTAATACATCCTCATTCTGTTATACCCTCTTTTCCAACTTTCTCCTCCATCAACACTCAGCCCATTCCCATGTCTATTCCAATATTCTGGTTTGTTCTTACCATCACTATAATTATTCTTGAAACTAATTATCAACATTTTCCTAATGATACCAAAGCGCTCCTGTTACTATGTTCTAAAGTGCTAAAACGTGTTCAGGAACTTACGTATTAGTTAGCATTATGTAAATATTATTAGCCTAATATAGGCAGCGTGATTAAGGAAAGGTTGCAGAGAAACATCTGTACTATCTTAGACAGAAGTAACTTGTGTTTGTGAAATGGGCTCTGACTAGATGATTATTAGCATGATCACTTTAACAGCTTCAAATACCTCTGTAGGAGTTATCCAAATAGTGACAGATGTATGATTTTTTCATAATCCACTTGGAAATATTTCAGCACTTAAGAAAACTCGTTAGGGATTTGGTCTATAAAAATATTGTCTCCATTTAGGGAATTTTGAAAATAAAATAATTGCATTTGTCCAGATTTGAAGGAGACAAAAATGAACCAACTAATTTATTTTTTTAAATGCTATTTATGAGTATATGAATTTGCCAGTTGCAAAAAAAATCTGAATGAGTGTGTAATAGACTATGACAGCTATCATTACTGTATCATGAACAACATAGATATTTTACAGAATCAGTGACGACATATCCTAAGAGGCTCACTAGCTAAGGACCAGTGATGGAAGTAGGTATAGTCAGCGGAAGTCTGGTAATGAATAGAGAATGGTCTATTATGCTAAATCAAAGCTTAGTTTTAAACATAGTTACAGATAATACAATTAAAAAAACCCCTAAAACTCAATCGCAATATAAACCCAGATATCTATAATCGCATTTATGAATGCAATTCCATAAGCATCACACTGTACAGTTCTAGACTAGAGTTTTGGTTGTCTTCTCCCCATCCACCCTTTCCTCCCATTATTTTCATGATCTGGACAACTGAAGAATTGGTCCATTAAGTTTGTGGCATCTTATTATTTATGCTGCCTTTTCCAGCAATACAAAGAGATAGTTCATCATCACAGCCTTTTCCACTATCCCAGAGTGTTTGCTCTTGCTATGCTTTGCATTAGCTATGATACTGTCCTGGGTTCAGCAGTAGCAATCTTTTTTCTCCTTCTTAGTAGCTGGTACAGTGCTGTGTTTTTGGCTTTCACCCTGGGAACAATGCTGATAACACCGATGTTTTTAGTTGCTGCTCAGTAGTGTTTACTCTGACCAAGGACTTTCTCAGCTTCATGCTCTGCCAGGGAAGAGGGGAAGCTGGGAGGAAGCAGACACAGGACACCTGACCCAAACTGACCAAAGAGGTATTTCATACCACAGCATGTCATGTCCAGTATATAAACTGGGGGCAGTTACCTGGAAGGGCTAGATCACTGCTCGGGTTGGGCTGGGTATTGCTTGGCAGGTAGTGAGCAGTTGTATTCTCTTCCCTTGTTATTTCTCTTATCATTATTATTATTGGTGGTAGCAGCAGTGGTTTGTGTTATACCTTAGTTACTGGACTGTTCTTATCTCAACCTGTGGGAGTTACATTCTTTCCATTCTCCTCCCCATCCCCCTGGGAGTGGGGGGAGGCAGAAGTCGGGGAGTGAGAGAGCAGCTGCGTGTTTCTGAGTTGCTGGCTGGGCTTAAACCAGGACAGTTTCTCACAATGATTAAGATGAGTCTGATCAACAAACTGATTCAACTGAAAACTCTCCAAATGAAAGAATAGAGTCTTCAATTAGAGCAAATTCCTAGTCAGACTCATCTGGAAGTCAGCTCTTTGTAAGGGTGACATGAACAGAGACCGCCCTTGTGGAGGCGGCAGCTTCTTACACTGGTCATAAAACATCCTGGCTTGACAATGTACCTACTGCTGTCTGCCAAGAGTCAGCACAAGCCTATTTTACATGGTTGACAGAAATGATTTGTGTTTACATCTAATTCATACACAAACCTGTACCACTAGTTTATCTGGTAATAAGCAAATCAAGTGTTGATTGGTCAGTATTGATTTAACAATAGTTGGGAAGAAACTGCATTATTGAGAGCAGTAGAGAAAGCAGTAAACTGCATGTTGGTAAATAAACAGCTGTCTAGTTCCAAACATAAATAGAACAGCTACTGCATCTGTAAGCTAAAAACTGCATACACGAGTTCCCTCAAAGCCAGTAGTAAGCTGCTAAATACCAAATAGGTTGTTCAGTGAAGACATGCATCTGAATATTCCTTAATGATTTATCTGCTTCTGCAGAGATCCCTAATCTGCACTAGTAAAATACTCGACAGTAAACATGTATTTTCCATATTGTGTATACACGTGACTGCAAGTTTGTCACTCATACGCCACAACATTGAAGAGTTCAGCTAGCTTAGACTGAAACTGATAGACCTGGAAGTGCAGTCTAAGCTTAGCCTCATATCCTAAACACCTGCGCTGGCAGGCCTCTAGCTCGAGCTCTTTCTGTAGTGCAAGATATAGCAAGCTCAAATCAAATCCCAAAGCTTGGGCTTCTGCTTTCAGGGCTGCTACTCCCTCCACTGTAGGTTGCAAAAGTAAGGAAATTAAGTGCTCTTCTGTTTCGTCAGTCTGAGCCCAACTGTGTAAAGTAGGTACTGCCCACATTAAAATTCTGGGCAGCTGCTTTTATTTGTCATATTGTATGCTGCTTTGTGAGATTTTGCTACCGCTTCCTCCAGCTGTATGTTTTGTTTGTTAGGTTTTTTTTTCGTTGTTTGGGGTTGTTGGGGTTTTTTTCCCCTTCTTTTTGGTGTTTGGGTTTGTGGGGTTTTTTTGACACACAACTGGAGAATTAACCAGTTTTATCATTTGGCCTTCATGTAGTTAGACTGTCAGACTTCTATTTAAACTCTTACTGCACTATATACCACCTGTCGTATACAGGTTTTGGGTCATTTCTCTGAATATATCTTAACTTGCCAGTCCTACCCAGATATTTTTGTTTAGATTGCAAGGTAGAAGCACACATGGATTTACCTTCCAAATAGCATAAAACTCAAGCAGCCTGCTTCATGCTGTATAAGCTGTTGTGAGCGAGTCTGCTGCACAGGGCCCTGGAGAGCAGCTTTGGCACTTATTCCACACTCATCATATCCTTCTCTGAAGGGATTAGGAGGTGACAAAGCAAACTGTGGTGACAGCTGGGGGTGGCAAGAGGAAGTTGTGAGGACTAGGGATGGAAGGTAGGGAGTAAGTGGCAGGGGTGGTAAGAGAAAGTGAAATTAAGCACTTCTTCACATCTCTTAAGCTGAAGAAACATTCCACAATTTTGCTGAAGAAAACAGGCAATAGGTCAGACAATCAAGGAATCAAAAGAGGTATGTATCACAGGTATAGAGGGGTATCTATACAGACTACAGGCAGTCTCACTGGAGACTAAAATTAGGAACAGCTTCATTCTAGGGAAGTAAAGGTCTAAGTATTTGAAGGTTATAGTGTCTCAAGAATTTAGCTGCTTACTTTCCCATGACTTGGCAGTAAAGTCAACTAATTTCTGAAAAAATGTAGTTCATACCTGGACTGCATCTGCAGAATCGGCAAATGTGAACTGTAGACTTGAGTGCCAAACTTGCATTGACTGGAGATGAATTTGAACTGCAAAGCTTTTTCTCCAGCAGATAGAATAGTTTGGAGGGAATTCTGTGATTCAAGTCCTGAGGCATCATGTTGGTATCACAACACAGAAATTACAGAAGGCATTTCACTGACTTCATTTTGAAGCTGGATTTTTAGATCCAGCAACTGCAGTACATTCAGAGGTTATTTTCTCAAGGTTAATATTTATATACACTTCAGGTTTATAATTGCTTTAGAGAAATATGCTAAATTTTGGGCTTCATTTATCTTCCAGATATCCGTAATATGGACATTTTGTTTGTCTTTAAGGAAGCAGCTTTAGGAGGTGGAAGAAAAAAGAAAACAAACAACCCCTAGATCAGTCTGAATGGGGTTAGAGAGCTCAGATTACTTAGAGTTACCTGTTTGGTAGCCAATTTAAAAAAGTAGGATCTTAAGTTTAAAAAGTACTCATTTTTAGCTTAACACTTGGGAAGAAAGTCTTCCATGTTTGAAGGACAAATGCAATGTTTTCTGAAACTGCAGGTTATTCTAATTCATCTGATGCTTCTTATAAAACTTTTCATAGTATTTTTTATGGAAGATGGCCTTTTTTTGACATTTTTACTGCTGAACTCTATGGGAACCTGTTAAATAGTAAAGAATCATTGTCATCTCCATATAGTTATTCAGAAAGCAATCATGACAACTAAGTTAGGGTAGAGACTTATGAGAAGAATACAGCTCCCAAAAGGGAGGACACAGAATATAGATCAAATCCCATCAGGTCAGTGTGATACAAAAGGCAGCATAATGTCTTGCATAGCTGTACAAGAAATTAATTTAAGGCTTCAAAAACTTACGAAATTTCAGACATTCTGTTTTAATTGGGTCAGAAAACCCACGCAATGCCAAAAGTTAAACAAAACAAAACTATTCTTTGGGTTGATGAACATATTTTCCTTGGGAAAATTCAACTAATTTGCTACTTATAGAACAATAAAGACATATGTAATTACCTTCTTGAACAAAACAATTTTCAGAGGGAAAACAGGAACCTGTGATTTTGACATGACATGTTGACATTTCTTAGAACTCAGAACGTTCTCTGTCCTCAGGAAATGTTAATGAGTAAGACGCCATACACAGATCTTGTAAGTTCATGTGCTTACACCGAATGCTGTTGTTTAAGAGTTTTCATAAGCTTTTATTTCCTTTAGGGTAGGTGCAGCTAATACCTCCCTATAATTTACTATGTCTTTGGTAAAAATATAGGTTAACTTACTGAATCCCAAAATCTCAATTTGGAAAATTACCCAAAACAAACACAAGCACTTCAAATTCGGTTTTCTGACTTGATATAATTATGCTGTGCACTCTTCCATGAAATACTGAATATACTTTTGGTTATAATTGAAGATTATCAAGTATAACCAAAGTAATTCAGTAAAAAATCAAACCAAACCAGAAAACCAACAAAAGCAGAAAACCCAGCAAACAGAGGTAATGATAAAGCAAGGTGATAACAAAAAGCTGTGGAATTACATTAGAGAAGAATCAATATATATGCTTTTCTGAATCTTACACTGACCTGCCAGTTTTATGTACATTGTGTAATTGAAATAGCAAGAAAATTGCTTTCATTTTGATGGAAAAATAGTAATTACATACTTAAAGCAATAGGAAAATACCTCGTTTGAAGATTTTTCCTATTTGATTACTTTAGTCAACTCTGAGTAAACAGATTCTTTCCATTGATATAAGTGGTCATTGGATCAGACCTGCTAAGAAGTTGGGTGTGTGTTTCAGGTAACTTATTAATGAGTCATATTTAAAATCATAAAATTATATTTTATTCATGGTGATGTGATACTTAAAAAAATGACAGATTGGGATTCTCCCACAAAGGGTTTTTGTTCCTTTTTTTTTTCCTATCCATCTGCTCTTTTTTTCTTCTTCTCCCTTCTGCTGCATTTTCAGAAAACTAAATCTTAATTTCTTATTTTTTTAAGTAAAAATAAAACTGAGATAAGCGATCTGATCTGTGAGGATGCCATGTACCAACAGCTCTCAGCTTAGTTCGACTGCTGCTTTTGAAAAGATGCAATCTTGAAAAATGACAAGAAAGCAAAAGATAACTTGAAGAGGAGCAGTAGCTGACTACTGAGATGCATTTGCCTTACAGATGAGAAGCAGAATTTAAGTGAATAGTGATTTAGATTTCTCTGTTAATCAGAGGCAAACTCGAGTCACTTGCAAGGGTCCAAATCAGAGTATTTGCTCAGCATTTCCTTGAAGTCAAGGCATATCATACATATCATGCTCATCCTTTCTCTCATTAAAGATGAGACTGTGCACAAAGAAAAAAAGAAAAAAAAAGTAGTAAGAACCTAAACAATGCCTAATCAAAGCTGGTATGCTTCACTCATAGGTATTTGATTTTTCATACATAAGGATGGTATGTGCCTGTAAACTGCCATATCTGAAGTGAGCAATTTGTCTTTAAGATTTTTATTTATTTAATATTCTAGAGATGACCATAATCTACTAGAACAGTTTAAGACTTTTATTTATCTGGACACCTCTTTCTATCTTTAGCTGGATAATCTCCATGACAATGTCCCTCATAGTGTTTAGCTGCTTGCTTTGTAGAAGAAAATTGGTAAATGGGGAGTACGCAAACTTAATCCAAACTTATTAAAATAAAACCTGAAACAAAAATTTAATGTTTTTGAATGGCAAAGAGAAAATTAGTACAGAAGAATTTTAGGAAAGCAATAGGGAAATTGTCCTGGTGAAGAGAGAACAAGATTTGAATAGAAAAAAATAGAAATACATGGTAGATTTTGATGGGTTACTCTGTCTTTCGCTCCTTACAGTCTAAATAGTTAAATCCAGACTGACAGTAATGGAAAGGTGTTATCACAGTATGTTTGGTATTCAACAAGTTTGTTTCGAGTCTCTTTTTGATAAGCAGTTACCAACACTAATAATAAACCCCAATGGACATTCGTGCTACTCAGGTATGATTAATTAGCACAACTACATACAACTGAACAGCGTCTGGAATCAAACCTCATGAAGCATACCCCGTTACTCAGAGTTCTCAGACTTACAAAGTTAAAAGGCCTCACTTAATGGATTTTCATTGCAGTAGCTCTGTGCTGTGTATATCGTATTCATGAAGTATTTTTGCCCAGAGGTTAAAAAAAGCTATTTTCACATGCAGTAAATTCACTTTAAAATATTTATGCTTCTTCCCCTTGTACCCTTGCAGGGGGGAGGAGTGGAGACGGAGAAGTTTTACCGAACTTGTCAAGTATCTTATCTTCCTTGTGTGATTTTTCTTGCAAAGTTTAGCTTAAAAGTCCACTATTTCTTTATGAATCATTCACATATGATTTATTGACTGTCTAGCTTTAGGCAATAGATTTGCAATAGGAAAGTGTATTTGCAGCAAAAAGTCAAGTGTGTGGTGTTTACAGGGCCACTAAAATGGATGGAGATTCTCTGCAGTTTCTGTTCCCCAAAGTAAAGCAACATAAAGCAAGTAAAAGAAAAAAGTTCCTAACGGCAAAGAACACAGATTGCAGATTCATTTATTACCACACCATTACTGGAATGGTGAAGCTGTCACTGGTTTTCATGGGTCTGGGACTGAAGCGATAATTTCCTTTTTGAATTTTCGAGACTGACTGTGAGCGGAGGCTTTTTATTTTTTTTTAAGTACTATTATTTGATTAAAAAGCACGCATGTTACCCACTACTGAGTCTCAGCTGCTTGCTATCAGTCTTCCCCTGAAAATCGTTCCCTCAAAGAAATGGAAAAAAAGACAATATTTTGCACAGAATAGTTCAAAAAATAATGTAATTACATATTTCTGTTGCAGTAATATTAAATTGCTGCCATGGACTCCTATAGATTTCATGAAGATAGTTTTATATAACTGGGGCCAGCTGATTGGAAAAAGGAACATGAAGCTGGCTCACGATCAGATTTCAAGATATATTCTAGATACACATATTCTATTTAAATCGTAACTAAGAAAATTTTAATTAAGGGCTGCAATTTTTAGTGTTTTCTCTTGAACAATTAAGAAAGCTTGCTTTTAACTAGAAAATATTTTCTTGTGGTTTCAGGTGTAAATTTTTACTTTGTACAGCCTGAAAATTTCATCTTGGCCTATTTTCTGATGCTATCTTGGATTTCTTTCAATTGAAACAAGCAGCACTTATTAGAAAGATACAGTAAAAAGGGTCTGAGCACACATACAGTTCTAAGCTACAAACTTATTTATACATCGTTGATCCTTTATCCTGTAACTTGCGATTAAACTCAACTCAGTTCATGCTATTACTATCTTTATCAATACAGAGAATTTTTATGATGACACTGATAACACCCGATCTCTACAAATCCATTAGTTATGGTAACATCCAGTTACATAATCAAGCAAAAAGAAGTATGTCTGAAAAACCTGCATTAGATATATTAACTCAGATTCACTGGTTTAGAAGGTAACCTTTAAATAAATATATACATAGAAAGAACAAAACAAAAGAAACACCCAGGAACAGATGTCAGAGCGTACACTGTAAGTATTAAGATGACCAAATAGGTCTGTTACATGGCAGTTGAAATTTGGATCGAACGATTACACTGCATGAGTTGTTCTAGAGAAGTACTGTGAGAATTTAGTTTGAAAAAATAAAGAGGTAGTAGGTGGCCTACTACAAGGCAATTGTTAGAAGGTGTGGAACCTGTGTTCTGTTACGTACATTCACAGCATTAGATATTATAAAGAATCTAGAAGACAATTTTGCACAGGCACAGTTCTGCAGAGATCTTGAAAATATTAATTGGTTTATTTGTAACAAACAGATAAAATCCCCTATCAGAAAAAGACCATTAAAAATACAGTGTCATGTTGCAAATGTTAGATTTTATCAGCATAGTGCATGGCAAACAGCTTCAGTTGCAATGTATCTTTTAAAGACTATGTCCTAAAGTAGCCAGAAAAACGTTGAGACGCTAATCTCCACAACTCTCTCGTATCCTGCTCTCACTGCAGGAATGGAGTAACAAATTAGGAGGCTGTGAATGAAGTAGCATCTCTTCTGTGCTTCCAATCAATGGGAGGCAACACTGATTGGAAGCACCCTTTCTTTGCACAGGGGAGGATGAAGCACCCTCCTTTCCACAATTACTACCATTTATTTTGGGGTGCAGTCATTCAGCATGGAAACAAAATAAAAAACTCAGAACTTCATCTGGTTAGTGTTCATCATGACCTATGTAACTGATGGCTGATTTCCTCCCAGAAACAAACAGAAGGCCTCCCCAAGTTAAGAACCAGTAATGGAAAAGTAGTGTCTTACATCCATTTCCTTCAGCACAGGGTGACGAGTTGTCATTCAACAAGTGGTCTTGATCTGTCGTATTGATTCTGACAGAACAAGCAGGCCTGAAAAATCAAATGCCCATTTTTCTGTGAAGCTGTAAACAAATCAGAATTCTGAGTGCTTCAGAACATGCAAAACTTTGAGAGCTGCTATTCAAGACAGCCATCATTAAAAGACATTCATCTTTTATTAAAAGCTATGAGAAAAAAAATGCCCATTTCCTTTTTTTTTTAGTGTAAAATAAGCTCTAACAACAGCAGCTCATTTCAGCACTTCAGATGCTTTATTTCTAAGCCCCAGTCTACACACTACATAATAAACTTTCAGGTTTGTAATCTAACAGGATTTCACATATATTGGATTGGCAAACTACAATAAAACCCCATATTTTGTCTATATTACAAGGCTTTTTTTTGTAGGAAAACCATGAAATGTTCCTTCCCTTAAAGACGGACTTAAATTGATGTACTTTTCTGCAGATTGGCTCTATTTGTACAATTAACAACTTTTCTTGATTCTGAAGGCAAGAGGTAGTCAACGTAAGTATTTACAGCTCTTAGCATGCATGTAGTGAGAAATCCACTTATACTTTCATTTTTGAAGGGATTAGTTTTGCCGAATATGCTATTTTCTAACACAAAAGACAATTGGTAGATCTGAGGGTGCAAGGTAATATTGTTACTATAGGAAAACATGGCTATGGAGTTAGGATGACACTGTAAATAGCAATGGAAAAAATGAAGACAAAATTAGTTAAGTAACTGGAGTGCAGACAGATTGGTCCCAGTTATTTAAAGTCACGAGAAGTGCTTTGCATTAGTGTCCTTGGCATGAATTAGTATTTTCCTGCTATACTTTGTATTACATTAAAATGTACTGCTCAAGTTACGTCTTGACTGAATTAGAAGAGTGCAATGTATACTTGTACTTTGTGTACTTCAGGGTGCTTCTTGCAGTTTGCAAGATTCCATTGACATCACTGTTCTTTGGGTTTAAACTAGGGAAGCCTACTATTAGTGGTATTTAATTTTAAGAAGAAGGTTAAAAGAACCAAACAGCACACTGTGATTTCAAGAGAATCATAAATTCAGTTGGTTTTGCCACAGGTATATTAGCCATATATTTGTTCATTTTTAGTAAGGATTAGAGTTTGTGTTCTATTCCCAAAATACTCATTTTTTAGGTTACATTTCATAGTGGGAAAAATACAGAAAAGAGCAAATAAAATAAGTAAAATTTTAATCATTAAAAGATTAAAACAAATGTTCAAGTAGAATGAGTTTTCTCTGTAAGAATCAAAAGCAGAATACTGGAAAGGAATAGTATCTGGAGGTTTCTGTCCTTATCTCTGCCAGTGGCTCCGTCACCCATTCATTCCTAGCTTTACTTGGTAAATAGTAACCTTTAAGAAACAAAGTGAAATATTCTCTGTCTGTATCATTTCTCATGAAAGCTTACACTGGTTATACATACACAATAATGTATTTCCTGAAAATGTAGAAACCCCACACAGTTTTTGCTGAAGTTTAAAAAAGTCAGGGGAAGGAGGAGTTGAGCCGCAAAAGGGGTATTAGCAGCATTCATAATCCATTTTGCCATGGAAACTGCTGCACTGTGGAATCCTAGTCTGCTGTGAGCACAGGTTGCTAAGAAAAGAGAAGTAGACAGCTGTTAAAAGGCTATCAGAGCAATTCAGAATGGTAGTGATAGGAGGGTGATTAGCTCCCACGTCCTCTTTCCTTATTATCATTAAGTGATGGCTTACTGTTAACATGTTGTTCTTTCATAAGTGACTTGTAATTTTCTGACTGAAAAATCTGAGAGACTAGTTTAAAATGTGTAAAAAAAGATCACCGATACAGTGCACCTTTTGAAAACATCCCTTACCTCAATAGCTTGTACCACTTTCTTTACCTACTAACATATGCCCTTAAAGATTATGTATATACACTTAGCATGTGGCAGCTGCCAAATAATGGGATAGATTTCCCACTAAAACTGTCACTGCATTGATAGTAAGTACCTTAGGAAATGTGCAGAAAAAGAACTGAAGCAGTGCTCAGGGCCCCACAAACCTGATCACCTACTGATTAACCTCTGGTCATGCTTCCTTAACTTCCCTTAAGTTTACCAACTAAGTTGTGCTTCTGTTATTTGGCAGTGACTCCTGCAGTCTTGAGCAGCACAGCACTTAGTCTATATTTAAGCTCAATAAAAGCCAAGAAACAAGTTGCTCTTCATCTGATGGGCTTTTCCTCTAGTTTGGTGGCAGTTTCTAGGACATTCTTCTGTGCCCAAGCTCTTACGCAATTGGAGCTACTCTCCATTTAAAGCAGAGGGCAGGTGGGTTCCTCTTCTTTAATTCCAACTGCTTAAAGGTCTTCTCACAGAGAGATGAACCAGATAGTGCAGAAAAGATGATCTAGGGTAGGGGTTGCTCTAACCACTGTGTCAAACATGTCATTGTACAAAAATAAATATAAAGTTCTGTGAGCTTTAGAGCTAAGTTCCAATATAGATTCTTAAAAATAAGGTCACATTTTTCCTTCCTCTGAAAAGAAAGCAGTGTAATTTTCCATTCTACAAGGAATACTACAATAAACCACACCAAAGCTAAATGACTAGCTAAAATTAACTGACCTCACTGAGTCATAGAAAGCCTTTTTAAGACATGCTGACCCTATTCTACAAAGTGATATGCCTAAGCATCTGGTAGTAAATAAGCAAAACTGAAAAAGTCACATTACCTGAGATGCCATCCGTGCTGGCCCCATAATTAAATAATTCTCCAATTCTGTAAGTGTACAGAAATATATGGTATTAGACAAATATTTGAGGGGAAGAGAGAGACTATAGATAACATTAGATTATAAAAAAATTGCTTCAGCAAAGACTTTACATGCAAGAAGGGAAAGACTAATGTTAGGATCCTGCTTGCAAAATGCAATAGTACAGATAAGAATAAATAACTGAAGTAGAGTCATTTGATGAAAGATTGCTGAAAAGAATTATGGAAATAAAGGCAAGCATGCCTATAAACAGAAAAGGTATACGCAATTTTGCAGCACATGAGGGTGTACAGAGAAAGCAAGACATAAGGGAGTAACTCACTTTTGTGGTATCACTTTATTCTTTAGCAACAGTAGAATAGTTCTCTAAGTGAGGACTGACTTCTCAGGAAGGCACTGAAATTGTGCTGTGGTTAAAGTGATTCATTGTGAAGGAGTATTCGGACTGGTGAGGGAGAGCCAGCCAGTTGGGTAGAGCAGGGACTTCAAGGGAAATGGAACTAATGCTGTGCTTATCCTATAGCAAGCAGTACAGCTCCAGAGCTCTGGAATGGCCTAAGTTTTTCTACACAACTGTTGCACATCTTTTCCCCTTGCCAGCCTCTGCAACAGTTCTCTCTTCTAGTCTGTAGAACTATTGCATGAGCTATACTCAGACTGAATTGAGGGATAGAAACATGAAATATTCTGGCAGATCCGGGGGAAGGGAAGAGTAAAACTGTTACTGTTGTTTTAATATAATAAGGGGATTATTTTCTGTATAATATTGTATGACTACAACATAATTTTGCTTTCAGGCCTAGGTATTTCCTTGTGACAAAAGCAAAATTCAGAGAGATGGTTTTTTTGGTGCGTGAGCATTTGCTTAATGGTGAACACAAGCAAGTGAACACTTAACAGAGATATGAACAAGACAGAAAAAAGAATCATCATCAAAATTCAGTTCTTTCAGGAAGGAAGTTAAAATGAGAGGTTTAATCTGAACATCAAGGAAATTTTCCTTACAAAGATGCAGACAGAACAGTCTTCCAATGAAAATAACGAAATGTGGATGCTTCTGATTTTAAAGTATAGAGTGTCCAAGTAACATGAAAATGATTCTGCATGTAAAGGGGATAAGTTTTTTTTTGCCTTTTTTTTTGTTTGTTTATTTTTTAATCTTCCAACATCAGTCATTTAAATTCAGTGAGTTTTTGGCTGAATACTCTCTCTATGTTCCTCCAATTTTATATGAAGAACAAATAATTAGAGATAATGTAAAAAATTAGTTATCTTTAATATTCAATTCTAATACTTCCTTTTATATTTCAGGGTGCAAGTTGAATTCTATATGAATGAAAATACATTTAAAGAGAGACTAAAGCTCTTCTTCATCAAAAACCAAAGATCAAGTAAGCAGTTGGATTAATTTCTGTTAAGCATAATTGTGGTACTTTGAGTAGAATCCAGTTCCACTGAAGGCAACAGCAAAGTTATCGTTGATTTTCTTCTGAGCTAAAATTTTATCCCATAGTCAGTTTTACATAATATCCAAAACAAATTCAGAAAGTATTAAACTTAAAAATAATGTATTTATTTGCAGACTCAAATGCTTAGTAACATGGCTTTATTTCTGTATTGTGATCAAGTGGACTAGTTTGCATGGATGTGACATTACAGTGCTCATTGGCAAGTCATGATCTTATGTCTAGGAAATCAAATAGACTCCAAGATACTGGAGGGAAAAAAGCTGCAGAAGTACCTAGTGGTTTTGAAGTGTTCAGTTTAATTAAGTATTCCTAAAGAAATTTTAAAATTGATCTCTACTAAAAAAAAACCCACAGTTTGGAAAGGAAACTAATGAGAAGGACATACCTCCTTCTCCTGAACATGATACCATAGGTCATGATACTGGAAAGTAATATGGAGGGGCTAAGATATTAATCTTTTTAAATACATCCATGCAGCTGGTCCAAGGAGACGGAAGCATGGTATATTATCAAATCTTGGTCAGATCAGTGGAGCTCATAGCTAGGGAAGAGCAGCAACTGACTTAAATTTTCCTCCATGTCCATGTAGCAGGATTGAATTTGCCTCCATTTGTCCTACATCTGTAAAGAACTCAAATTACAATAGTTTTGTACATAAAGCTTTCGGAATATAAAAAATACATTTTGGCCTTTGTAATACAGTTAAGACGGGTCCATGGCTCTGTGTCTGAGCAAGGACAGAAGGGAGAAAAGAACAAACTACTTTTTTGGTATCCCAATCTAAAAAAACCTCAGATAAACAAAATTTGGGAGATTAGACAACTTAAAAGAAAAAAAAAAAAAAAGACAGACCATAAGATCTCCTATTTGTAAGAGATACTATTTCTTAAGATTTTTTGTATTTGAAATAAGTTCCTTATTCTATATTAACACACTTGAGACCTCTCTTATTGCATTTTGGCCAACATGAAGAGAACATGGACAAAACCTCAGTATGCATAGAATAAAGAAAGGACGTGCATGAAGAAAAATTTCATACTCTGTGTTTACGTAGAATAACTTTTTGCTGATACATTTTTTTATGTAGGTTGTGGAGTCTCCCTCCAAACAAGTATTAAAAAACTGTCTAGTCACCATCCTGTGCAATCAGCTGTGGGTTACCCTAAGTGAGTAGGTGGGTTGAACAAAATGATCTCCAGACATTTCTTCCAACCTCAACTATTCTGTGATTGATTATAGATAAGTGAGTTTAACTAGATTTACATTTTAAATTTAATTTATTGCACTACAGCTTCTCAGATGATTTTAATTCTCTTCTACTTTTTTCCCTGTGACTTTATGCTCCGTTTAAATATATCTTTATAGCCTTTGACTTCTGACATCATTGATATAGTGCGTAATGGAGTGAGACACTAAATAAAGAAGCATCCTAAACTAGAAAGGAGTATTACTCCTGGCTAGAAAGGCAGTCTGGAAAGCTGTAAATAATAGCCTTTTTGTTTCTGATCTAGTCCGCCAAACAGGGCTTTGATAAACTCTGTCTACAAGGAACATCTGTGAAGTTATGACTTGACTCACTAATCTCTTTTCAGTGTAAGAAGGGAAGGTTCTGAATAGGACCTTCTTGCTTAAGTGAAAGATTTTTCTCCCTACTTAGATCTTAGCAAGATTAAAAAAATATGTATATACAGGTACATATTTTGATGGCAGAACTGCTGATCCTGTATGTATAAAAATAGATAAATTTGTGATCATCAGCACAAAAATTACACAGGAGTTAATCAGTATGAATTCATGGCCATTCCTTTTCCAAGTGTATACGCTTCTGGCGAAGTATATTAAGGGAACTGTAATAAGTTACTGTCCTGGGACGTCTCTATTAAGTTTTGATTGGGTAAGTGAGATATATGTGTCCAAAGGAGTGGAATGATATGGAAGCTTTCAAGAAAGAGAATGGGAAGCAGCTATTAATTCATCCTATTAGAGATGGGTTCATGCTATAGACAAGTAGCACAGGAATTTTCCTGTTTAGCTTGCTTGATGATAGATGGAAAAATTCAGATTTTGATTAATTTTCTTCCACAGTGATGTCATACAGAGCTGAAATAAATTTTACAGAAGCATGCTGTGGTTTTGATTTACAAATAAGAACACATTACTGAGTTCTTCCTGTAGACAGCTAGTAGAGACACTGTCATTATGGGCACCTTCTTTTCCCGGCAGAAAAAAACCCTCTAAGATATGAGGCATGTTTCATCTCCTGTTGAGTTATGGAGCCAGTCTGCAGAAAACAAGTTGGAAATGAGTGTGCTTACTGTACTTACAGCAGTGTATGGCATGGGCATGGCATTTCCCACTACAACCCCACAAGCACTGCTTCTGGTTCTCATGATACAAGAAGCTTAACCAACAATTAGACATTAAACAAGACAATTTTCAGGAGAAAGAAACAAGAAATACAGCAATTATTACTGTACTGAATGAAAAAAAAAAAAAAAAAAGAATTAAAAATCCCCAAACCAAAGCATTCAGGATTAGCAAGTTCAGTCAAACAGATCTTGGTTCTTGTCCAAATACTCACAACCCGAGTTCTCCAAAATACAATCTCTGAAAACCTTCTGCCAAGATAGTAACCTGGCACTCATTCAGGTGTACTCATTCAATCCTCCACTGAAACTGGAGAATTCTGTTGCCTAGTGGCCTTGAGGAGTTGATAAGTAAAGATATTACCCTTTAGATCTTAGCGTTCAGTGAGAGCACTGAAAACCTTCCTTCACATACTAATGATATGATTTCTATCATTGAGGAAATAATTTGCAATATATTAGCAAATTTTCTGATACCATATCTAAAACTACATGTTTACCAAACAGTTTCTGCTAATCCTCAAGACTTCACAGGTGAATTTAACACATCAGAATGCAATATCACATGGTCTTGTCAACCAGAGCAGTCATCTCTAGAATTCATATGAATTTTCTAGAGAATACTATTCTGATCTAAGTCATATACAGACCGGTAGCATGAAATATAAACTGGTTCTTTCATTATTCTGGTTTTGGAAGTATTTGTATAAACTGATAAAACAAGCCTTCATCTATGCCTAATACCAGCCTAGCTTTCACTCGATCTTCTGCAAGCACATATCTAATTGAGTTCAATCAGTGCATGAAAAGCATTTTACAAAGGTATCAGCCAGCCATTTCCCCACCACACACCCTTAAAAATATTCATATATATAAAGAGAGAGGAAAAAAAAAAAAGATGAAATATTGGTATGACTTGTCTGTACTTGCCAAGATCACACATGGCTTTATCGCAGCCCAGAATAAGTCTCAAAGGGAAAAAATAAATGAAGCTTCAATTCAGTGAAGAGGGAATAAATGACAACCATCACCACGAAATAAGTCATTAACACTATATTTTGATTCAGCTCCTAGAGCCAGCTGCTACTTAGATGATTTTGGTAAAAATCAAAAATATGTTAGAGTTTTATGAGAAAGAAATAACAAGGTAATCATAAAAACTTCGGCTGCTACCTCTGTCACTTTTGCTTTGATTTAGATCAGCTCTCCAAAACTGAGGATTAATCTCCTAAAATGCTTCTGAGAGAGTCATCAAGAATTTGTAATAAAAGTGAAAGTTGCAGTCAGTACTGCTGAAGTAAAATGTATCACTCTGTACTTAAAAATGCCTGAAAAAAGTCAAATACTTGTTCAAGCTGAGAAAGAAACATTAATGTTTGACATGGTTATATTTATTTCACAAAACAAACAGATTTTGAGCTGTTAGCAATTTCTTCTTCTAAAGAAGACAAAGGATGCAACACCATGGTTACATGACAATCTTATTGAACAATTCATAACTGGATAACAGTCTATGGCTATTGTAGCTGAATACAAGTTTCAGGCACCAGCATCAAAACATAGACATGCTCTGTGCAAATGACCCTGCTACTTGAACAATCTGGCTGTGAATGGAAAAGAAGAAACAAAGTCAAGCAGACCATGTCGATCTACTAACAGCATGTAAAATAGAGGACAAAAATAGTCAGCCAGCAAGCATAAACATGAAATGCTTGCTTTGTAACCAAGTAATAAATGAAAACCTATTTTAAATACTTTATGTCTAGTGACTGTACCCTCCTTCCCATATTTGGAATCCTTGATCTCCATGGCAGTGGAATAAATGCATTTTTTCCGACTCACACGTGACATCCCAACTATGAGGCTACAGAAGATTTCAACCAGAAGGAGCACTTAGTTCTACATTAATTATTATAGGGGTGACCGAATACACTCCCTTTGACAGCACATCCTATTTCTAAAGGCTGAAACATACAGAACTAGGAGAGGTGGCCTTCTGAAATAGGATGGACTTGAAGCCTTTCTTACATATTTACATCCTAATAACCAACCCATATGGTACCAAACCTAGCATATCACCTTACTTCTTATATAACCCAATCCATGATATGCACTATGCATCTACATTAAATACAACCCTTGGATGAAAGCATATTTGTTGGGAAAACCCTGCTTATATTCTGTGGGAAACAGCCATTCCCGTGGAGAAGCACTTTTAGGCACAGCTAGGAATAGATCTGTGGAACTTATTTGAATACATAAGTAGTTCTATTTCAGATTGAAGATTTCAGAGAGAAGATTTTAAGGCAACAAGCAGGAGCATAGGTCCCTTAGTACTGATGTATATTTTAATCAGAAAAGCACTATTTTATCATTTAAGCAAACAGATTATTGCAAATGATGATTCGAAACCAGGCCATTATAAATGCAGAAGTGTTTCACGCCAAGCTTTACATTTACACAGCTAAAAACTAGAAGAAACAAATGCAGACTTTTGCACTTACCCAAGAAAAAGTTAGACAACACATAAGTAGTAAAGAAGAGAAATCATGGTGGGCTTTTCCTGTTAGTTTGGTGTTAGGTGTTCTTTAGGGGCTGGGAGGTGTGCATTCATTTTGTTTTTCCTGTTAGTTTGGTGTTAGGTGTTCTTTAGGGGCTGGGAGGTGTGCATTCATTTTGTTTTTAAACATTATCTTCTCTTCTTGTTGTTATGACAACCATTCATACTCCCACAGACTTCCACAAAAGGGTTAGTACAGACAAAACAATTTGTGTTTTCTTCAGCAACAGTTCAAAAAAGCTGAAAAAAAAACCCTAAAAACAAAACCCATAGCATTGTCGAAGAGAAGTACTGGGGTTCTTCCTAGTCAAATAACATAACAACACACTCACCCACCTCTTACAGCCCCTAAACCCATTTACCACCTCAACCCCTTCAATCATGTTGGGTAATAGATAGCCTGTGGCTAATTACTCTTAATAGGAGAGCAGGAGTCATTAAGTTAATGTTCACAATCCTAATTGCCAATAGCAGCTGTGGGACTTCTCATGGTCAGGGCCACAGGATTTTAACCCCTAGTTCAGAGTTTTCAAGATTCTGTAAAAACCTATCCAGTTCCCGTGTGATAACTGCAACTTCACAGTTAAAGGTAGTAAGCAGTGTTGTGAAATAGACCTTAAGATATCTTTCAGCAAGTGTCTGGTAGAATATTTAGGCATCTATTTTCTATTTTTCAGTCTTTGCTATATAATATATTTTAATGGGAGGGGATAGTAAATATGAAGGGTGATTTATCAGTTTTACCTGAAAGGCATTCATTTTGAACTTAGGACTGAGTGAAGTCAAAAAGTATGTGATATTACCGTAAGATAATTATGGTTTCTTCCTTAGAATGAATGCACACAGCTTTGGGTATGCATAATGAAGCTGTAGTTCTCAAAGCATAGAAATAATCATATTGAGCTCAGCAGACCTGATAACGTACTTGCAACACCGCAATAAAAAATACTGTCTTTACTATGACTAGGTGCTAATGAAGCCTCATCTGTGTATGACTCAGTCAGTCAGTTGTATTCTGCTTTGGACAGAAGTGTTGAGCGATGCAGAATTGGACTCTCAGTTCACCAGACTGAAAAAAATATCCCTTAGAGTGACCTCCCACCACTTGACCTTAGTCAGCTGACAGTTTTAACTTAATTAGTGAATGGAAACTTAAAACCAAGAGTTAGATACAAATATTTATACTGGCAAAAATATAAGGCTATTGAATTAATAACAAAACCAAAAATTTAAACTCTAATCCTCTAATGACTGCAAAATCTGATTGAAATTCAGAAGGCCAGCAGTACCACTGTAGTAGATTATAGCTCCAGTTAGCACTGA
This sequence comes from Ara ararauna, assembly GCA_028858755.1. Lineage (NCBI taxonomy): Eukaryota > Metazoa > Chordata > Aves > Psittaciformes > Psittacidae > Ara > Ara ararauna. The sequence continues at coordinate 9,811,008 of CM054382.1, read as the reverse complement.
AATAAATTGCCTATGTGATAGAAGCAAGTATCCATGCGGTCCCTTTGAAGGAATCCTGTATTTATGCCGTAGACCTATGTTTTTGGGAAGTGGGGTAGTATTTTATGATAGCATTTAGGATATATCCTTTCAGCTAGAACATTTCAATATTCACGTAGTCTATAAAAGAAGTTGTTGATTCAGTTCGGTTGTGCATTCATGTGTGCCCTGATTCCTAGACACATAATTAAGCAACTTCAACATTAACTACAGTTTTATTTTTTATAAATTGGGATAATATGAACATATTCTGTATGAGAATCTACTGCATGAAGAATTTCAGGTATTAATATTTAAATACTTGCCATGGTATATTCTCTGCCTATGGTTGAAAGTGTATTTTTGCTTTGCTGTATCTTGCATCTCAAATACCATATGTAATTCTGGTTCCCATTTTAAGAAAATGGACTTGTAAACCTATAAAAGGTGCAAAGAATGGCATCAGGAAAGATGAATAGCATAGAATAGCTTTCAAATGACTGAGTAGCTCTTTACATTAAAACTGACTGAGTCTTAACCCAGGGAATTCTGGAACCTGGAAAGACGTGTTATATGTGTATCTGACAGGCTTATTCTTTATGTTCTTCTGTATGATACGCCGATCACCCATATCAGAGACAGATTACTGGTTAGGTCATCCTTTGGTTTGTTGCAGCAAAGCTATTCTAGTTCTTTTTAGATTTACTTTAAAAGTGGCTGAAACTGTAGAGAACCTGAATTTATTTCTGTATTTTCTTTTAAAAATAGGTCTGAGAATACGCTTATTCAATTTTTCTCTCAAGCTACTAAGCTGTTTCTTATACATAATTCGTGTGCTTCTGGATGATCCTACACAAGGACTTGCATGGTAATGTTTGTGGATTTTTAAAATTTTATTTCTGCTCTCAAAGCATTGTTTAACTTATTAGAAATTAATATAATGAATAAACATTTGATATTCTCTCTACAGGGCTTTGGTCTTTCAAATATTTTGAAAGAGTTATAAAGCTAGTCTTACACTGTGAATGGAAATAAGAACTAAACAGGAGCTAAAATAACAATATTCTTTTTTCACTTTACTGCTAAAATAATCCTGTCTCTTTCCTCAGATGCTGTGCATCAGATATAGTTGTGCAAACATACATTTTGGTAGTACTATTTCATAACATTCCAATGTATCATATTTCTGAGAATAAAATTGAAAATATCTGGTTGCCTGTTTATGCAACAGTAGTTTTAAGATTTTATTTAAATAATTCTACTGAAAACCCCAACCCCTGGAAACGGACAGACAGATACATGAAACTGAGCTTTCATGCAGGTGACGTTGATGATAATTTTCTAGCCGTCTGCTTTCTTTATACACATAGAAGAGAGGGAGACAAAAAGTACATTCTACACTCGTGATGACCTATGGTCACAATGTGTGATTTTGCACACCTACAGTGTCAGAATTCTATATGGGTCAGGTATTCTATATAGGTCATTGGGTACTCTGCTTTTTTTTTTTTTTATGTTCATGTCTCATACAATCAACCACCAATTGTAGAAGAAATTATAATTTATCCAGTCCTGTATTTCAGTTGGTTTTTTACCCTGCATATACAGAATCTTCTCAATCTTGGATACTAGGAAGCACCACATTTCATTGTGCTTTCACTTATTTCATTCTGTTTGCTGTAAGTATTGAAAGAAACAAAGCACAGATTAAATCACTAAGCTTGGGATGATAGATCTAGCACTCTTCACACAATGTTAGGCAAAGGACCAAGTATGACTTCTAATTTTAATATCTGGAAGTCTGTTAAACCTGGTAAGGGTAATACTGTAACTAGTTCACAGGAGAAATACTGTATCTTACAAGAATCAGGTCGAAAGCAAAGTGAGTAATATCAGCTTTACTCAGCAGAGCATAAGAGAAGGATGTGTGAATGGGAGGTATAGAAGATGCAGTTGAGATTTTTTTTTTTCTGATTAAAATTTATGGTGAGAAATTAGAACATCTGAAAAAGGGCCAGGAAAAAAAAAAATCTCACAGGAAAAGTACTTCAAAAAACCTATTTTTTGACTCACATGTGTCTTAGAATGATTCTTCAAGGAGAGGAAATGTGTAGGGAGGAAATGAGCAGTAAAGATTTCATAAAACCTTTAACAGTGATGAAGAAGAGAAAATCCATCCTTAGTGATTTAGGCATAGTAGCACAGCAATTCATAGACTTGAAAATTTAGTTATTGATGTTTTCTGGCATGAAGAAGTTGCTGATGTTGTTTTGTTATTAGAAATCTAGTGAGCCCAAATAAGCATTTTATACTGCATTGTTATGTTTGGGTACGCAGAACAGATTAGAGCTTCAGCGCTTTTGTATTCATATGCAAAGATTTTTCTGCATCTTGCAGACTACTTAATTCCCAAGACCATTGCTGACATGTTCCTTCAATCTAAGGAAAAATGTTTGACAATTCACCAGCCAGAGACCATATTTGTATTTTCCCTATGTATTGATATTTTATGATGTGTTGACTAGTATGTTCTACCTCTGTATAACATTTTTCTGGCTGAGAAGTTTCAGATCAGTCACTTCTGCATGCTGAGACCCTAGGTTTAGAAGCTGTCTGTGCCAGAAAAACCATCCCTGTGCCCAAATGTTACCCCACTAATGTCAGTGGTTTTACTCATAGAGATCCTGAGAGCTTGATACCTAAACTACTGCCATAAAGCATTCTTACAAATGCAGTGTTATGGAAAAAAATCTTTTCTAGATGCTGTGTCAGACCCTTATGAAAGAAACTATTCACTGTACCGAGGGCATGGCCACAGGAAACATTATCACCTGGTTGTTTTTTAAAGTGATAATCCTGGGAGGGATATTTTCCATCATAGACTCCCCCTGCAGGTTTATTTCCTGTTCTTCTGAAATGCTTGCAGACGTTAATATCTTTTATTTACTCCTTCAGGCACAGCAGATGTACCGGGCAGAGCTTAAGACATAAAGCATTCTTATTAATGGATACTATTAGCACCTATCTCACTCATAGCCAGTAAAAAAAAATACAGCATTTACCAATCTGTGGTCTGCAAATCCTCTTCTTTTCTGTTGACCTTGCTATCCCGGGAAAAACATGGATATTTTTCCTCATTTACACAAATATATATTCCCACATCCTTATATGACCATCTGAAGGGAGGATTTGTGCCAGCAATTCCAGGCAAGATAACATCACATATACATAGCTATTATTTTTTTACATAGATGTCACCAGTTTCCAACTTGAATTACTGCTACATGAATCTTCAGCCCTCCTCACATCCTCCCAAGAGGGTATATACTGTAGATTGGTGCAGTCTTTCCTGTTAAGAGTGTGGCAGGCATATGTGCTCTTTCTATCCCAGCCTATCCATGTCATAGAATTTTAGTATCTCTGGATCTTCATATTTATTGTGTACTTAGTTCAGCTATTGGAAGAATAATTTCAGTTATTTTATTTTTAAATTGGAACACCTTTGAAAATTAATCTAAAAAAAAGTAACCTGAAATGCTTCATAGTCCTTTATGTGCAAATGCAGAACACATACAGAACTACTTTCTAAAAGTTATTTTACTTTAAAACATGTCTATATCCATTACCTAGGGTTTCAAACTATTGCATGCATTTTATAGAACACTTAATAATGTAATCAATAACCTTTTCCTCCCATATGTTTTTATAATCATGTTCCCAAATACATTTGCTAATGAAAATGGACTTTGCATGGATGGGATGACAACTATCAGTAAGGAATTAAACTGGAGATGTTCCAATCAAACCTACACACCTGGATCAATTGATTGGTGAGTTCCCAATTTAAAAAGCAAACCAAAAATCCACATAATGGTGGGAAGGGGAGGAAAACAGGAAGACAAATCCATTTCCATCTGGAATGGTGGCATGTTAACATGTAATAATGATGTTTCCTCAAACAATTAATTATGTGTTTCTGAATGTTCAAAATTGCCTTTAATATTTTGCTTGTTTCAGTGACTGGATGCTCTTGTAAGATCTGAATTCCCTCAGTGTTTATACCTTGCTGAAAAAAGATGGATGCCCTTCTTCAAAAAACTATTATGACTAGTGATAAATGATTACCAGTGAACTACTGTGCCAGATTCCAGTAGCACTGCATTAAGTACCTGTTATCATTGAGTTTAGTAAATGCCAAGACAACATGAGATTTTTCCAAGATATAACAGCCCCTATGAGTTAGATAACATTTTTATTGTTGTAAAAATAACAGAAAGTTCACACAAAAGAATTGCCAAATTTATTTTTCCTACCACAAAGAGTTATTCCCCTGCATCTCTAGAATCAAAAGCACAAACTAATTTATAATTTCTGGAATCATAGGGCATGGAGTAGCAACCGGTGATGCCACTAAAAGATTTTGGTGTTACTGGATTTGGATTACTCCCATGGGAACTCAATGACTGGCTCTGGACTAGGAATGCAAGCAATGTCAATGCTCAGTAGAAAGCTACCAATCAAATATTTTTATTAATGAGATTTTTTTTAATTTTTTAAATAAGGCTGCTCTAATTTCCATTCAAATGTACAAATTTTTTCCTTGATTTTGTTCCAAACATTAATCAGATTTTGATTAATTTTGTATTTATTTTCTCATTGTAATGAACAGGTCTCCTATTATTTGGGTGAATCGAAGCTTGCCGTTATGGGGATTACAGGTAATATTTAAATGGCCAGTTTAACTCTTTCCGTTTAATAACTGTAGACAATACTGATTTATTGCATTTTAGTTATGTTAAAGGATACTTGCAAAAGTTGATATTAACACAGAAATCTACTTGATGACCAAGTACGACAAAAGCATAAAGATAAGTTGAGCTAAGTGATTTAAATTTATATGGCTTTAGAATATGAAGTATTAATACTTATAAAAAAATCCTGTGGAATTAGATAGCCTTTTGTCTTAGAATTATCAAGCTCTGTTGAGTCAAGTAGTCAGTGTTTGCTTCAGTGATGATTTTAAATTTCAAAATTGCTTATGACATGTTTCATGAGCTTTCTTGTTAAATAAACTAGAAATCTAAAGTTACTTCCTAATATAGAAGCCTATACGTTTAGAGGAGTATGTTCCAAAAGGTACACTACATCAGTGCGTTGTGGGTTGGATAATCTTTTGAAGTTTCTTGTTCAGTCTTCAGTGTCCTGAAGCCTGCTCATTTTAAGAACACTTTTTTTTTCTTTCTACTTGTGCACAGCACGTGGGAATTCTCCCTTTGAAACGTGTTTTTTTACTAAGAATTCCTTAGGCTTCCAGAATGGTTATACCATTACATTTTGTCACCATGCATAGCGGAATTCCATTACAGCAGTTTGGACTTCTGTGTAATATACGACTTTACTAAGGGATGAATCTCTTGATGAAAACGTCTTGGAATTCCTTGCTTAGAATATGCTCAGTTTGAATAAATTTTGACCTAGACATTCAGTTTAATATATTCAATTTAATTTAAAAATACTGAGAGATTTATTTCCTTATGGTTCTAGTCTTTAGAATAACTTTATTTGATAAAGGTCCTTTCCAACCATAACTATTCCATAATTCTATGACTCTACGTGTATGTGCATGCATGTATGATATACACATGCATTCACAGTAGGATATATACAATAGATACAAAGAAAGATTTGATTTTGTTTGAGATACAGCCTGATTTTATATAAAACTGTAATACCTATTTGGAGAAACAGATATTCCAAATAGGTATTCTGTTTCCATGGCCGGGGGGGGTTGTGGACTCTTTCTCTCTGGAGATATTAAAAACTTGTTCCTGTGTTACCTGTTCTTAGGTAGCCCTGCCTTGGCAGGGTGATTGGACAATCTACAATATTTCCAATCTAGGAGATGATCTCCAGAGGTCCCTTCCAACCCTAATGATTCTGTGATTTTGATTGCATGTTTTAATCATTTTCCAATTCAGAGTATCTTTTAATTCTAAATGATGATATTGTGAGTGCAAATTATGAACTCTGCTAAGTTTTCAGCAGTAATGACCTTTAGTTTAAAATCAGAAATCCTGAGCTTGCTTGACATCAGGCTCCAGCTGAATTTGTACATCTTCATGGTAGAATATTCCCATGATATACATTAAAGCCAAGTATTTGCTGTGCAAAGGACTTACTTAAGATTTATTATTATTTTATATGTAGAAAGTTTTAAGTAATTTTTTTACTATTTTTGTATTTATTTAAATATTTTTAAATTACACAATACCTACACTAGGTACTTATAATCTAAGTGGCAAGGTTATAATCTAAGGCTGAGAAGGTGATCTCAGTTGCATTTAAATATTGAAATCAATAATGATTAATCTGTATCATTTGTGCTGTTTTCAACTTTCCAAGTTACACACAGTAAGAAAAGTGTTTTTCCACACATTCATAACATCTTTATGGAAAAGTAAAGAGCTGACTAGCTTCCGTTATTTACAGCTTCCTTCCCTCTGTCTCATGAAAAGATCTCAGTACCTTTTAGGAACAAACAACTGAAACTTGAGAAACAATCTGGCAGGCTGTGTATGGACCTCTCTAAAACATGAAAAGGCCACCCTGTAGGCTCTCTGGAGTGTTGTAAAAGAGCCGTGAGACTGAGGTTGGAGTCTGTGCTTTAGTCAGAAAATAACAATATTTAAGCTTCATGCTAAATGTCAGTTGAGATGGTTTCAGAAGATGCATGCAAAAGCTGGGTTTTATTACCTTTTACTTTTCATTGTCATGCTTAATGTCATCTATTCTTTGGAAGCCAGTATTAATACACATATTTTATCACTTAAGGTTTCTGTGGCTTTAATAAGTCTCTTTGAAACTCTGCTGCTGAGTTATCTAAGCTATAAGGTACGTACTTTCAGTTACTTTTAGGCGTAATTCATCACAAAATGTTAAATGTTTCAATATAAAATCCATGTGCCTGCATTTGTGCCCACATGGAGGTACAAGCGGGAAGTTGAGGAAAACACACATGTAGAGGACAGCATATTGGCACAGGCAGCCCTGTGCCTGTTTCCCCAATTTAGGAGCAAATGCTAATATCTAGAAAGTGAAAGCCAGAAATGAAAATTTCATTTTTTTTCCACTGTCCTCAAGCACATTGTAATTTGAAAACACATTCTCAAAAGTGACCTTCATTTTTGGATACTGATTTTAAAGTGCACAGTTTTATATGTCTATCCATAATGCAATGGACACAATTCTCATTGATGTCAAACTGTATCTATAGCTCACGTTTTAGGCCTCTAAAACCACATACCAAAAACTTAGGCTGAGGTAGCACTTTCTCAAAAAAAAAAAAAAAAAGAAAAAATGGGAACCTGCATACTTGTATTATTCATCTCTCTGATGCTATTGGAGCATCCTTGTAAACTGCCTTAAAATCACCTGATGCGAATACAATATATTTTTGTATTTGCATTCTCCTTTAAAAGTTTTATTTTCCTAATATTTTTATTCAATTTTCTTCATTACATTTTGTTCTGTGCTATCCTAGTGAGTTTTAAGTACTCTGCATTTTTAGTGTCTTCAGGAGAACAATACTAAAATCACTTATCAAAGTAAATATGAAAAGACTTGGTTTCTAAAGCTAAAAATATCTTGGAGCATACATTCAGTAGCTATCAGAGCCACCACTGAAGTGAGAGTTGTACTTTAGCGTGCTTATCAAGTGATTATGGCATAAATGTTTTCCCTAGCACCCAATATTGCTAAAAGGCTTAAGACTGCTGCCTAAAAATTATTCTTCTTAATCCTTTTAGGGTATACTTTTTAGATGTTGGGGCATACAAATGCAAATCAATTATAGGCAGAAGCAATCAAAAATTAACACATCTAATACCAAAACAGTAATGACCGATCACAATTTATGCTCTTCCTGAGTTTATTGAGCAGCATTTTATGCCTATCCATTCTGTTTGTGTTCTGCATCAATTTCAGTGAGTACAGAAGATGAGAGAAACATGGACAAGTCAGCCCCTAGAAGAAGTTACTTAGTGTGCAATGGGTGTAAAGCTCTACTACGCTGATTTGCTTCATATACCTGTCATTGAGGCAATTTTATGATTGCTATATTTCCACTCCCCATAACGGAGTAAGAGTAATGTAAGGAAGAATAATAGTACTGAAATGCACTTTGACAATCCACCTAATGTAAACACCTCCTTCCCTCTGGTCCTGTCCTCTTAGTTACAATCTGGAAACATCATGATAGAGACATTTACCCCAGTTTTAAACAAGCCTCTGGAAGACAAAGCGGCTGATATTTCACCCACTGTAAGGCCTTTCTGCAAAGCCAGGATGACTGAAAGAGTGTTGGTTCATGTAAATCTGGGACAGATTACTTATTTCATACATTTCTAAAGCTTTGCAGTGTAGGCACAAGTCAGAACGAGCCAGAAAGAAAACAAGAAAAAGACGATTGTGTTTGCATCTGTATGCACATTGCGAAGATTTCAAAAACAACCTGTAAAATAAATAAAGCAGTCATTTGAGAGAATACTCCAAGGAATTTACCTTTCTGATACCAGGCTGAGGACACATGAGGAACAATTCTACTTGCAGAATAATAAGAACATAATAGTATGTCATGCTACTAGGATACAGTGAATTTGCATCTTTTTTATTGCTTTTATATGGGGAAGAATGCAAAAACTGTAGCACTGTATTACACTGCTGATTACTTGGATTGAAGAATAAAGGGTTTACCATCTGCATTCTCACAGCTTAACCCATATATGTGCCGGTTTGCCCTTGGCTAAAATTTTGGAAGATGTCTGCGTTAGAAATTTCCATTGCCAAAATTCGTGACAAACATCTGGCATTCCTACTATATCTCTGGCACACAGGCAGTCTTAGCTGCTTTTATCAGTACCATACATTCTCATTGCAAAAGGCAGCTCTGCAGAAGACACAATGCATTTTTATGTGGAAGCCAGAATTTTACAGCTGGACAGATGGCTAAGTACGTGGCGCACATTTGCGCAGACATTTAGCCTGCGCAAGTAAATTCTGTGACATTTCTATATTGCAGAAAAGAAAGCTCTTAATAGTAAAAATGAAGAAATTAATGAAAACACAGAATGGGGAAGTTGGGAAAATCACATTTTCTTTTGATTTTACTGTTCCTACAAATAAAACATCAGCTTTAAGTTTCATAATTTCACTTCTGTTTAGAGGGCTGTTTATCACATAAAATATTAAACATTATTCAAATCAGTCTAACTTTCCCCAATTACATGGAAGACAGTAATCCTTGCCCCCTTGTAATTACAGTTACATCTTCCAGATGTAAAAAAGTAAAAATAACCTATGATGGTGTTTTGATATACAGAGTTAGAAAAGCCGAAAGTCACTGAATTTTAAATACCTTATTTTAAAAACGTATGGATTTTCATCCCAGCATTTTATCATTCACAGTCACTGCTCAGGTGTGGAAAAGAAGTAGTATTATCCCCATCTTGTAACTAGCAGTAAGAGATTACCGCTTTCATTGAAATATGTGGAAAAACATTAATTTCATGTAAGCAAGATCAGGTTCCAAAAAGCCCTGAAATGTACTGACATGTTTGTGGCACAAATACAGAACTTTGATCTGGTAGTCCTAACTGAAATAATAAACACTAGATTATCTTCCTTACTTCTCTCTCCAAAACAATTGGGAAAGAGAAAATAAAAAAGTGAAGAGAAAAGAAGACAAATGCAGAGAATGAGGAACTCACTGTAGAATAATGCTGTCTTTCCCGAACTTAAGTGCATTCCTCTGTTTAATACTTATTATTAATAAGTTAATATCTTAATAGCAGATTTGAATTAATAAAGAGAAATATCCAGACCTCTGTGACTAACATGCAGAGGCTAATGAAACAAGATTAAGAGAAAACAAGCTGTTTATTTTCCTTTGAAAAGTACAAGATGTTTGCATTCCTCTTATGCTTTATGTTTTGCCACAAAGTTCTATCAGAAGGTTGCACAGACAGTGAGTCAGCATTCATAACAAATGTGATTATGGACTACAGGGTGCACAGAGGTAATCAAAACAGTAGATTTGATGGGAAAACCTCCTGAGCAGCGCATGTCCTTTTGATATATGTCTCGGCAACTCTTATGCTGTACTAGGGCTTTGTCTCTAGCTTTTAGACACTGTAAGACAATGAGCCTTAAGGTAAGGAAAACTTTGGCATAATCAAAAGCTAAAACATTGCAATGGAGGATTTTAAGGATTTAAAGGTTTCTAAGAAAAAGAAGTAGAAATAGTTGTAGATAAAAGACTACCTAGCAGGGTAGTCTGTTACTTCTATGAAGAGTCACTAAAAACTGAGAATTAGTAAGATAAATTCTTTAGGACAGGAACCTCACCTCCTTATGTGTGTGTCAGTGTGCATGTAAAAGTCAAAGTAAACTAACCTTTCGAGAACGAAAAAGTAGAAACAAAATGTATATCATTCCAAGGTACCTAAAAATGCAATAGAAGAAAACAGGAACATGTTATTCACAGAAAAAAAATGAAAATTTAATGATGCTCTTCATTAGCTGAGAGAATGAGTTGACTAGATAACACAATTAAAATCCATTCAAGCTGTCTTACTTACTAGGTCATAGCAAGGAAATATAGGGTCATATGGAAACAGAGAACTGCTCCAGTGAAAATATAGATTTAAAAGTATATATTTTTACCTGTGAGGTACATTATGATAAGCAGCAAGAAAAAATAGGCCAGAGTAGTTCTATATTCACATTTCACATATGTGTTTAAATCTGAGATGAATGATCTTCCTGAAATTCGACTTAAAAAAAAAAGTGAGTGGGAAAGACTCCATATGTGGCATTGGAATGTTGCATATATTTCTCATCAGAACTGTATATAAGCCTACTGTGACATGGTGGTTATTTTTTTCTTTTCTTTTCTTTGAAGGGAAATATCTGGGAACAAATTCTGAGAATACCTTTTCTCCTAGAAGTAATTAATGCTGTCCCTTTCATCATCACGGTAACCATATTTGAATGACTGCATTTTCTTACTGCACTGTTGTAGCTGCACAAATACCCTTAATTTCTATTGCAGTAAATTTGAATCTTATGTGGATGACAAATTTGTGCCCGTAAGAACAGAAAGTTGTCAACAGCAAGAAGACAGTTTGCTTCTTGAATGAAGTAATAATACAAATCACTTGCCTCATCCTCCCCGGTAGGGGACAAACAAAATCAAAACACTCCAACTCAAGCTATAGCACAATCAATAAGATAAACCAGCTAGATATAAAAATCTAAGAATCTCTGAAAACTGTCCTTATTTTATCAGTTTATCTTAAGTACAGTTAATCACAAAGGAAGAAAAGATAGTATTTAAAACCATATCTCATACTAAAAACACATTAGTAGTAAGTATTTCCCCAAGTGTTTCATTGTTTCATTGCTGCTTAAATAGAAAAGTACTATTCTTGAATAGAAAATCTTGTAATGAATTTGTTAATTTTTCTTTCAGATTTTCTGGCCAGTCCTAAGAAACCTGTTTATTCCTGTATTTTTAAATTGTTGGCTGGCAAAGCATGCTTTAGAGAACATGATTGTAAGTATGACAAAAGAAATAACTGGTTTAGAGTTTCCTTTTTTTTTTTTTTCTAGTATATTGTCTTTAGTGGGACATTGGCAGTAGAGTCCGTTGTCCAACTTCAATAGGAAGCCAACCAGATCTGTATTTAGGTTATACAAATGGGCAAGCATTGCTAAACTGCGTTCTGCATCAAAATTAGAAAAAAATAAGACATCAGTTGAAATCTCAATTAGCAAAAATTGTTACTGTGCCAATAAAGGAAGGTTGGAACGGCTGGCTCTTTTGCTATCTTCCATTCATACACAATTGAAGGGAACTCAATGCCTTAATTGGTCCTTGCAGCTTGTAATTTGTAAGCTAGACATGAGCAGACAGACCTTAAGGCACCTTAGAATAGTATCAGAATTGTGCCAGGATGAACAAAGAACTAGTTAAATGATCACAGAATCCCAGATGGCTCTTTTGCACCCTTCTGTATGATCAGCAAATTCCAAGTGCATTTGAATGACTGTATTTTATCAGGGCACTAGATAATTCTTCTATAGAATCAGCTCATGCCTTATTGATTAAAAACCCAAATTAACACCTGTTTTCCATTAATATAGAATGATCTTCACAGAGCCATCCAACGTACACAGTCTGCAATGTTTAACCAAGTCCTTATTTTAATATCTACCTTACTATGTCTTATCTTCACTTGGTAAGTGGCTAAAACCCCTTTGTTTTTATTATATATATTGGCTTTTCTTTACTACATGGTGATAAAACAGGCATTGTGGAAACCGTGCACTGAAATAAAGACAGTAATATACTTGCAGTGAAAGTGTTAACTAGCACCTGATACTATTGGGCTCCTGATACACTGGGTTTGGAAACAGAATGTGCACGAATGGGAAAGGGAATCATTCTCACTCTAAGGAGGGAAATAGAGGTGATGCAAAAAAACAGGAGAAAAGAATTGGGGAAAATTCACATACACACAAGAGCACAATCTGTGCAGAAAAGTCACTCAAATTTGAAGAGTACCAACAGAAGTACCTATACTAAGGTCACCTTCCTTTGATTGGTGTGACAGACAGAGAAAAATATGCCAGATCTCAGCCTTACCACTGACGACCAGGTCAGGTTCCCATAAAGAGTACAGGTGGCAGCTGCTAATAATCTAGACTTTAGAAAGTAGTGGATAGTAGGTTCAAAACCGAAACTGTGTTACTCTGAAGAACTTTTTTCTGCAAGACCTTGGAAACGTAAATTTATAGGAGTTTGGGGAGTATGGAGAAAAATCTGTTGAGGGCATTAAATAGAAACATACTTGGTTAATGGGGAATGTGTTACAAGACAGTGCACAAGGGGGCAGTGAATAGAGAAGATGATTCTGTGTGGAAAGGTTGTCACTGGTATTTATTTTGCCAGACAAGATGAATTTGGGTCAGCATACTGATGAAGTTTGGTCTGTCATTTTGGAGACAGTGATTTGATTTTCTCTTACTTTATTCCTCCAGCTTCTTTTCTTGATAGCCACTATTATGAGATGCCTAACCCTTTGAGTAATAACAGCGTAAAATAACACATGGCCATTTCCATTCTTGTCCTTCTCTGTCCTTTATTCAAGAAGAGGAGCTTGTTCTAGCCAGTGGCTAAACAAATGGTCCAATTTTACCCTTTGTTTTATGGCAACACAGCTGCATAATGACAAATCCTCCCAGTTCTAAACAGTAACTATTTTCTGTGAGTTTAAATTTTCTGTTGAATATTACGTCCTTGTAAGAGGAAATTTTACATGAAAGAGGACTAAAATACTTAAATCAGAATGCATAAAAATCTATCACTCTAGCCCTTGAACATGTTTATCTGGTTATAGTTTTTACTTTTTAATTACTCTTGAGTAAATATGCCTTCACCTTTTTTCCTAACCTACCTCAAAATTTTACTGAACTGCTGAACAAAATATGTATCCAGTTCTCATTGCAGTAAGCTAGTTAAGAGTCTTTCCAAAGAACTCACTGTGATGATCCCTGGTTGAATAAGGTATGGAAACTGCAGCTGAGCAGAACATCATGCTCACCACCAGACATTTTGATAACTGAGAGTAAAAGATGCAGAAAATGGCAAGCTCACCTACAGTAATTATGTCTGGTCTCAACAGCTGTGGATAGCAGCTCATTATAGATCATTATATACTGACCTAGTACTGACCCTGTTAGACCACAAAATAAGCTAAATAGGATGAAGACACCCAGTAATGCAATAACTAAGGAAATGAAGTACTTTTGGAATGACTAAGAATAGTTGTTCAAACATCTGTGGCTTGCCTAGGACTTGAGTTCTGTGTAGGCAATTATTGTTATTGCTTATATGAACATACATAATGGCATTTTTGCACTTTTTTACACATCTGTGTATGATTCTGTATTACAGAATATGTTTTGAAAATATCTAAAAAATTCTCTATAAATAGGAAAAATCAATTATCTTAATGTTGTTGATTATGTTACATCTATGGTTAATTTGAGACAGCATTTCATTTTAAGAGACATTATTTAGCGCTTACATGGGTTTCTTCATGCTGAGAGAAGCAAGATCCATTTCTGGATCTGTCCACTTAAGGGTGGCTTTCATCAGGCTGATCTTTCACATTTTCTGCAGCAGTGAGCAGTAACCATGTCTATTCCCCCCAGACATATATGGGAGCCGGCACTAAGCTTATCCATACGTGTAATGGAGCACAAGACAAAAAAAATTTGAGCTAGCACTGTTCTGTTTTCATAATCATGTTTTGGTTACATTTAGAGATACTGTCTTGGCCCGAGAAGTACCATAGATTCAGTAATGTAAAATTAATAAGTCTATATTAGCAGCTTGAATAGAGTGCCTACAGTTTCACATCACTTTCCCGTTAGAGTTTGTTCAGTACCATGGGGACACGCTTATGGTGTGATTTTGGCACCACTGTGCTCACCATGCCTCCCTGATGACCGATGACTTTCAGGAACTGTATGGATTAAATTATATCACCGCAGCCCTTCTTAGTTATTGGTTGACAGGCTTGATTTTGCCATCTGCTTCAACAGGAACACTGGCTTCTCAGCACTTCTAAAGTCAATATAACTTTACAACACAGGGTTCTGTTGAAAACCATGCTTTTTTATCAGACACATAGGAAGAGGTGGCACATAGCTTCGTATGGGGATCACACCATTTTATAAGAAGTTTAAGTGTGAAGCCCAGAACGACTCCTACTTCCATTTTTCACCAGTTCAGTTAGACTGATGCACTGAGAAAGTGCAGCAAAAGTGCTTTCTTACTGCTTCAAGTGGGGCTGAAACCTTTTGTAAGTCTTTTCATGGTCATTTCTGTGAGAAAACCAAATAAATGCTGAAACATAACTACTTTCCAGGGGTTAGTTTGTAGAATGGTTTGGGTTGGAAGGCATCTTAAAGATCATCTCGTTCCAACCCCCCCTGCTATGGGCAGGGACACCTTCCACTAGACCAGATTGCTCCAAGCCCTGTCCAATGTGGTATTGAACACTTCCAGGGAACCACAGCTTCTCTGGGTAACCTGTTTCCGTGTCTCATCTCCATCACAGTAAAGAACCTCTTCCTAATATATAATCCAAATATATAATCTCTTAAAGTTTAAAGCCATTACCCCTTGTTCTTTAGTCAACTATTCAGAATTTTGGGTATATTTTTAACATATTTAGCACTAGATTTTTGCTGAGGTGTGAAGGAGGTGTGTTGTTGCCTGTGCAGTAACAGAAACCTGTAGTTCTATAGAGTACAAAATAGCCAGATATGTACAAGGATACAAGGAGCTGACATGCCTCCGCTGATAAGTACATTTTTGCTTCAGAATGTATATTATAGGATCTTTTCTGAAGGCTTGTGTGTTTACAGAGTAAAAGGCTATTTATATCATAAGATATTTATATCTGATTTTGTATGGGTGCAAGTTCAGTGAGCAGGAATGTGCCTCAGCCATCTATGTGATCAGTCAGAACTGAAGTTATGCTGTCAAAGTGGAGGAACTGTTCAGTCCAAGTCACTTAGAATTGCCTCAGCACAGCCAGGATCCTGGGGAAGAACCTGACTGGGCCTCCTGGTCTCCTGATTATTTACAATGGAGAGAGAAAAATTGGTATGTCTGTGATCAGTACATTCTTACTTGTTCCTCTAGTGTGTAGAAAACAACATTGCATTTGTTACCATTTGACTGTCATCTTTCAACAGAAATTTACTTTAATGATCAGTTTGAGGGATCTGTGCACAATAGCTACAAGAAAATGACATATTAATAGAAAATATTTTTTAAATGATATATGTATAAAAGGAGCTCTTCCTCATCAACTTTGCTCCTGTCTACAAAGAAGTATTTTCAAAGTAACTTCTACCATACCTAGCAGAAAACCCACAGCAAGTTAATTCTGCCTCATGACCATCAGCAAACCCATCAGTTACATCTCCACAACAGAATTGTGTAAATGATGGTTGCACATGTAGATACATGCCAACTTATAACTCAGCTTTCAGATAAAAAGGTAAAAGAAAAAAAAAAAAAACGTTTACAGCTAGTTGGCTAATCTCACAATTTTTGGATGTCATTATTCAAGCTGTCCTTTGCACTCAAAATAGAATGGGAAAAAGGCTCCTTTTGTATTTTTGTATACAGTTGACAATTTTTTAACATGTTACAGAACAAACAGCAATCACAAACCAATTGTTTTTCCTCTATTCCACTCTTTCGTTTTTGATGATAATTGTTTATGGATCTAGGGGTAGTACTCACTTGCAGATCAACAAATTCATAGGACCAACTCTACGTATCTGTAGCTTACAGATTACATGCAAGCATTTTCTTCTCTTTTGATTTCAAACACAGGTTGAGCTATCCAATAATTTTTCTTTTTTTAAATACCTCAGTGGCCTCCTAACCAGAGCAATTATACAATACACTATAATATGTGTACTCGTATGACTGTTCAGCAATTACTATTGATAGAGTTCTAGTGAAATTTGTAGACTCAGTCAAAGTATATGTTGTGTCATTTAGCTAATGGATGTTTTCACTTGTTTGTCAAATGGAATACTAATTATTTCTGTAAACTGTACAAGACGACGAATAACAGTGAATGACTCAGGCATTTTTCTGTGACACAGTGAATCATCTACTAAGAGTTATTTTGCTTTTGAAATCAGTATTAGTCATATATCACCAGTGTAGAACGATTAGCTTGTGAAAAGGTGGCTACAAACTAAGATGGACATGTATTTTTTTCATACTGAAGACTAAGAAGCCTGTACAAATTTTGCTTATGTCTTCATTGAAAGCTCACTGAAGTCAATCTGAACATTCTTTTTACCCTTCAGGGCTTTCAACATCAGAAAATTAGGATGTTTCTACACACTAGTTTACAGAAGAAACAAAGTATGCCAGTACTGTATGCTCAATGACAATTACTCAGTCAAAATTCTTGTCTGGGGAAAACAGTATGAATAAGTTGCATGTAAGGATGAAAACAAATCCAGAAAATGATCTAGTCCAAACAAGACACATCAAGACCTTCAGTTTTGGAACACTATGTTATAGAAAAATACCAACAGAACAAAAATGGGTTAATCCCATGTAATGTTAAGTGAAAATAAGGCATCTCCATGCTCTGTTTCCTTTCATTATCAATAAGCAGAGACAGACACTCCAGAGCACAATTCAGATTCAAAGGGAACTAAATCAGCACATGGAGGTCTGTGCTGCTTTGCCCTTCTATGTTGATAACATCAGGAGCTTACAATGGCAGTTCTCCAAGAAAGATGTCTAACATTAATTAAGATGAATTCGAAGAGTGTTGGCGGGTTATGTAATGTAGAATAAAATGTGGGGTTTGAGTCTTCTGTTCTCTCTATGATGCTGTGTTTTGTTGTACTCAGTGCTCAGTCCCAATCTTAGTTTATTTGGAAATATTTTGTGCATTCAAAAATAGCACAAAATTAAACTTTGGTTCTGTCATTCAGCTTGATCAAATCCAAGATTCAAAAGTGGTAAAGCGCTTGAAGTCTCGGGATCTTACAGACTAAACAGGAGCTGCAGAATTTAAATTCCATAATATTATAGAACATTAATTGAAAGTTCCAAGTAACCGTAAATAATACAAAATAAATTTTTCCATTATGACAAGAATACCACAAAGTCTTAAAATAATAGCAGTTCTGCTTTGCTTTCTCTGAAATAAAGCAGATCTGTTAGGAACTTGCTTGTTTCAAACACAGGATCTCTATTTTCCATTTTGAAATATTCCTACGCAGTGCTCTCCAAACATTAACAGATAGAAGTAGGCCAGAGAGCACATGTAAGTACCTTCCACATCCATTTTACCAGCTTCCACCCAAGCCTTGTCCTGCTTCTTAATTGCTGGAATCACAGCAGCTTGTATGGGTAGTTTTCCTCTGAGTGTATACAATTAGAATGGAGGTCTACTTCAGACACTTCCTTAAGTGATGGAACAATGAAAAGGTTGTGCAGCTTCTGGAAGGTCAATAACATAATATTTTAAATATCCATTTATTATTTGCAAACAAATAATGTATAAATTCAATTAGAGTTTTTCTGATTGATTGCTTTCTGGGAAAAACTGTGTGCATGAACACAAGGACAATGTTTTCATCAACTTTGGCAGGAGAAAAATATATTGCATAGAGTTTATCTTTCCTCAGGTATAGAAATTTTTAAAGGTGGCTTTGTTAAAATCTGCTGTAAAAGAAGCATGCAAAAGTCTTGCCAGAAATAGCTGTCAAACCAGATTATTTAACTGAAACAAATTCAGATAAAACTCTTGCTGTTTCTAGTAGAATATGGATTTATGGGATGTGCCACACCTTTTTCACCTTTGCTAGCACTGGCGATCATTTGGTTACATCCATATTATTAGTACTTAAGGGCCAAAGACTTTGAGGAGACTTAATGAGAAAATGTAATGGAAAGTTGCAATGTCAAGTAATGAAGACCCCAACTTGTTTCTTGTATTAATGCCTTTGCTTATCTTTACACAACTGTTGTGTTGTGATAACACAGAAGTATTACCATATGCGAATCTATTCTTTTTTCAGTATTCTTCCTTTGTTTGTGAAGCATGGTATTTGTTATAATATGTTTTTTAAAATATTTTTACATTTTTTAAGTTCAAGAGTTCAGATCTTAAAAAGCTTTGGGTGAGTGCTTCTTAAAGAGTATAGGATATGCTACTGAAAAATTGGTTAGTTGTTTGTGAAAGGCAGAACAGAAATCATATCTATTACAGGGAGAGCAGAAGTATTAAAGCCCAATCAGAAGTCTTTTTGGCGACCTATCAAACATGGTTTCTATGGAAACCTAGATAATTATACAGTGATTTTCATGCTATTTTAGTTATTAATTTGGTAGTGACATAATATTTCCTTTGTTAATCTTTTTAGATGTTTCTACATAGTTATTTCTAAAATAATTAGGTCAGCATCTTTCGCATACTACATGCAGGGAAATCTTTGTGCAGCTGATGTAATAGAACATTTAAAACTAGACACAGACACCAATGAAATTAATAATAATTTGAATAGCCTGTTTACTGTGGTCCATGGAACAAAATCGTAAAGGTTAGAGAGTTCTATCTAAATTATCTTCTAAGTGTGAGATACACATTTGTGGTCATCTTGTCATCTTCTAAAAATTAAAAATAATCACAGACTAAATGTTAGCTCAGAAAGCTGCCCCTCACAGAGCCTCATTAAAATGGAGTGTCAGCAACAGATTATTTATAAGCAAATCCTCCTAGTTTTTTAATATGCATAGAAAAAATAAATTAAGGAAGTAAACAACATGATTGAGAGATTTCTGTTTTTTTACTGCACCTTGGAAGATGAATCAGGGCTTCAGGTGTTAGTGATCTTTTTGACTTACTATTGGACCTTTCCTGATTTTCAAGCACCGGTTGCAGATCATTTATTAACCTGAAAATCAGTAGCTCCAAACTGAATTTAGATAAAGTTAAATTTGAATAAGTAGAAAGACAAATAAACTTGCCCACATTTTTTGCTCTCTGTTGTACCACACAATATTTTAATATTTCATATGGTATGTAAATCTGCATTCTAAGTCTTTTTTTTCTGCAGTAGAAGGTACTGAAAATTCAGTAATCAGAATGTGCATATTTAACTTAAGTGTATAAATAGATTCAAAACCAAACTCCTCCTCAAGAAGGAGATAGAATGTCTCTCAGTTTCTTTCCCAATGCTTTCCCCAGTAAGTACCTCCCAGGTACCAAATGCTGCTAATATTCACAATAATCTCAACAACTTTTCATTAAAGATGCATTAAGAACATTCAGGATACACAATATTTTGCAAAATGTTATACACTGTAAAAATGCCATTGGGAGAACAATTTTTCAGCTTTTATTATCATAACATCTTGTAATAGAGTAAAAATATTATTAAATGCCATAATAAGCAAAGGGTGTTCTGGCAGCAAAGACAAATTACCAGTACGAAAGGAGGAAAAAAGTAAATTATTTTGAGTCCTATAACATTTGGGTTGTTAGAAATGCAATTCTAAAACACTGCATCTCCATAGCATCCTTTCTTTAGCAATCATAGTTTGAATTTTGTAGGACGTAAATAAAATCAAGCTATTGCTACACGTGTAAAACAACTCATAAAATTCCTCAAAGTTAATCTGAATTCCTCAAAGTTAATCCCATCCTTGTTTTGCAGGAACACAGCACAAGATAGAATTGGCTATAAAGAATACGTAAATTCTTAGTGAATTAAGATCAAATTAGCAAAGCCTGCTTTAATTTTCTCTGTCATGTTTCTGTACATAGGGACAGAATTGGGGCCATAACATATGATTCTGTAATTGTCTTGTGAACACTATGATATAATAAAGGGGGGTTTTGTGAAAATCTAGAAATTATTATCTAAAGAGCAAGGACGTAAAGAATGTCAAAGAGAAACAGAATAGCATATTTTGTTACATTAAAATAAACCCCTAAAACTTACCATATTTTAATATGTGTAACATGTGTTTGAGATATGTCTTCAAAAGTATCAGCACTGGAAAAACAACCACAGGAATAAAAGAAAAAGGTTTTGGGGATTGAGACATAGGGAGCTATGGAGGTAAACTCAACAGACATGCAAAGATATGCAAATTATTATGATGTAGGCTCTCTAGTAAGCTTTTCATTGGTTTATAAACACACATGCACGCATACATCTGCTGCTGAATCACAGGCTTTAAGTAGGTATCTTGTGTGAAAATGTAAATGTTACGTATGCAAATTATGCATGTTACCTTCACAACAGATCTGGAATGCAACCAGTCTTCAGGTTGTGAAATACTGTGTCGTCATACTGGTAAAAGAAATCTTAGGTTTTGATTTGGTTTTGGGAGGACTTCAATAAAAGCAGATAAAGTTCCCTTTAAAGGGGCAATTTTATATATATAATAAGTGTTAAAAACCTCTGTTTTACATCTCTTTCATTACAGGAAGGCATTATGTTTCACATGCTTTGTTTTACCTTTGCAATAAAAAGAAAAACCTGGTGCTCACATATTGCTTTTGAGAATGTTATATCATTTTGGACAGTAACACAGTAGCAGACAGAATGCCATGTGTAACAACGGATGACTGATTATGTTGAGGATGTTTCTTCACCATTTAAAATTCAATGCCTGGCAGTAAACCATCATCACTCACAATTCCTGGCTCCACAGTGAAGTTGTCGTTAACATGCAGACTTTTAAAAGTCTTTCATTGACTGATTCATTAGGCTGACAAACTGTTTATTTTACTAAAATTTCATGTTTATGGTAATTGCTGACACATTTAACTATATTATTAGATGCCATCAGTTATTCTGGTTCCCTAATGAGCAGCAACTCATTATGCTGATTTGTGATCAACGTAACTCTTCAGTGATTTGTTCACTTTCATTGTTTGTTTCGTATTCCAACTGTATTTTAACGGTGTGCAGTTTAGCAAAGTTCATACCTCAGAACAGATACAATTTTGACCATACCAGCAGAAATTGGCATCAACCACCAGGAATTACTCACTCACACTCTGTTTGTATTAGGCATAACTTTACAGAATATTGAAAAGACATCTCAGAGGCTTTGGCAGAGTTAGGGATGTGATATGAGATGATCTGGAAAGAAGGTAGATTTTAGTACATTTACAATGGATTTTAAAAGAAAAAATTCTCATTTTTATCTTGTCTACGCTTGCTATTCCACTAGAACTCACTGTAATGTTTAGACAGATGTTTTTCAAACAGGTGAAGACTAGAGGCTCAGTCGTCCAAACACAGTGTCACATTTGAGTGATAAACAAATACATGTAAAAGTTTAATGTCCACAGATTCCTCTAACTCACCTGTTTGTGATATTCTTTCCATTAGCAATAGAGGTCCCATGCCAGAGCTGTCACATGCAAAATCACTTCCTGAGCTTAAATAAAGTA
The DNA here is from genome assembly GCA_028858755.1 of Ara ararauna. Classification (NCBI taxonomy): domain Eukaryota; kingdom Metazoa; phylum Chordata; class Aves; order Psittaciformes; family Psittacidae; genus Ara; species Ara ararauna. The sequence continues at coordinate 9,788,899 of CM054382.1, read as the reverse complement.
GAGAATTAAATGTATGATTCATTATGAAAATGTTACCTGTAAACTCAGTCTCTGATAATTGGTTGTGGACTTCCATGAAAGTCTTTACCAAAACATATGGGTACAACTACTTGATAGTCACAACCATTAAATGTCAACTTGATGTCAAAGAGTGTTAAAGATTAATCTCTGAATGGTGCCTCAGCTTCAATAAATTTGTATTTCTATCACTGTTAGCAGGTACTGCTTCCCATTCTCTCTCTCTCCTGCAAAGTAGAAATCTGTAAATAAAGACCCTTTATGGTGTGATCCAAATAAGCAGCACTTCGATTAATGGGTTCTGTATTTCCATTGGCAATTAAAGCCTTCTTCTAAAATAGGTTAAAAATAGTAATTAATATTGTTTGCTGTTGTCTCTCAACCTCAGTGAAATACCTAGCTGTATACTTATAAAATAACTCAAATTTAAGCTTAAAATTGAATATATGCTCCTAATCTTTGCAAAAAAAAAAAAAAAAAGAAAAAAGAAAAAAAAGCTGTTTTTTATGCTTATGTAAGTTCTAAATTTTGGCAATATAAATGAGAAATTATATATACTGTATTTTACAGTGGAGGGCCTGAGTCACAGCAATAAGAAAAAAGAAATTGCTATTCATTTAGTAAACGCTTAAGTAGAAACCATGGGTGGGCTTTGCAGACTGAAAACTTAACAACAGGCTTGAAAACAAATTTTCAGTTCCTTTGGGCACAGAATACTGTCGTCATTAGATTCCACAGCAAAGCAGTATGTTTACTAATATATTATAAAAGGAGTATAATGATGTAGAAAAGGGATGAGGCTATTTAAAGCTGTCCGATACAGAACGGTCTCTTGTAATTGCATGCATTCTTCTGCTTAGCTCTATTGCAGCTTCCATACAGTCCTTTGGATCTTGTACTACTATTTTCGGCAAACTTCTACTCATCATGAGCCTACAGAGAGCGTTCTAAACAGACAGAGGCTAGATATCAGTGCACTTGTCTTAAGACTGCCCATACAGACACTCATTTAACCAGCTTGACAGACGCTATCTTTGTAAAGCAGCAACAGAGTTCATGCTTCCATTTTGCTCACTGCCTGTTTGAACAATCTTTCTCTTTCTTAAGAGAATACGGAATGTATCAGCTAAATTGACATATTAATAGAAATGCACACTTACAGGATTTACTTCTGCTGCCAAATTCCAGCAAACCCCACTGGCAACCTGCAGAGATACCTGTAATACTGGTCAGAATTTTTCACCACTGTTGCTGAGACTGCCGTCATTCTAGCATTTAATGATCAGTCCATCCCTTGTCACTGTCCCTCACAATCTCAATAGTACTCCATAAAAATAAGGAAGGTGATGACAGTACCCCAAGACTGAGAGGAATCAAAGAAATAAAATAGTTCCTGATGTTGGCAAGGATGTTACAGCTTAGACAGTATTTAGTGGTCTTTATTCTTTTCCATATAGGTGATTGGCAGAGATACCAACACTGACAACACCTATGCAGCATATGAAAAGTGCAAATGATGCTGTATTTGTGCACATAGTGACAGCAACATTGAAGGGTAACACTCATAATAATGACAAAGACCACTGATGTATCAAAGATTTCACAGCACAGCTTGAAACGTGACAAGTGCACACCACTGTCCCAATGTGATCTGACCACAGCCTTAAACACTTCTTACAAAGTTTTCCAGAAGGGAAAACAATAGGAAGTTTCCCGTTACCTAAACTTCTCACTCATAAAGGTGTTTTATCCAAGATCCAGAGATTCAGAAACCAGATATGTCCATCTAGCTTGTGACTTGGAGAAAAACCTTCCTGCTTCATTTTATGAACATAAAGGAGTTACAATATTTTGAAACAGCACAACTTTAGCATTTCAATAATATGCAGTGTTATTTTCACTGCTACTTTCAATCTGATTAAAAATTCTACAGAATATGCTTATATCCAGCATCTTGAACAGTTATTTAAAACATCATCTTTAGTTCATTAAAAAGACAAACATCTACTTAAGAAGTAAATAACAATGCAGTAATAAAATCCAAAAGGGAATAGATTACATACTCATTTAAGTTGTCAGATAGCTTTTGCATTCACTGATCTATAAATATTCATCTGCAGAATAAACTCCTTCTTGTAAGTGTAAACATTGTGCAATAGAAGGAGTAAAACAGATTTCCATCTCTGTGTTCCTGCATAATTGTAGCATTTCATAGTGGTCTTCATTTGGGCTTCTCAAAATGTTCAAATAAGTCCATCATGTTCCATCTGCCTACTCTTCATATCTGCAAACCTCTCTCCTTTGTTCTCAGAAAGATTATATAAAGCACAACAAGCAGCTGCCATAAGAAACAGATAATTCTAATCAGTTTCTAGCCTACGTGTCTGGGTCTTCTATTTATACACCCTTTAGTCTTCAAAATGCATATTCTATTGTTTTTCTCAAGAAGTGCTTTTCTCCCTTTTGGGTGCCTAATAAAAGAATCCATCAGCTCAGCAAACACACAAAAAACTGCTCCTAGTAAATGATATGATGTGACTAGTTTTTCTTGCTTTGGTTATACATCACATATTGCTATATGGAATAATCCCTCTACAAGCTAGACTTGCAGGACCTGGAATGAAAAGGGTAGAATTTGTGAGATGGCCTCAAAGCCACCTTCAAGGTGGCTTCAAGGGGACCTGAGAGCCTACATTCTGGATGAGAAAGAGTCAGCTTTCTGATATCAGTCTTTGTTTTCCATGCCTTCTAATGATGAAGACTGTCATCATTATCATTATACTGTGGAGTCCTCCTAGATAATTGATGATGAAAACAAATGTGAATTAAAATTTCTGGGAAAAACATAAGCTTAATGCAGACATTGAGGTCTGGCTGTGAGAGCATATTCAAAGATTGCGAGTAAGCTATAAATAAGGCAAGCAGAAATCAGTTTCTTCAATGTCTATAAGTAAAATTCACTTCTGACAGGGCTTAGGTATAAGTGCAACAGAACATATGTTTTATGGAAATTTAAGCTGGAAAGAAAAATTTTACCTGTGTGCTTTCCAAAGGGCAGTACCCTTCACGCCTATGGGGAACAAGCGGTAGCTGCCATGAATCAAGTTTTAGATTACTCTAACCTGCATTTACTCTAACCTGCATTTGCTATTGGTCTGAGTTTCACAGCAGGATAAGCAGTGCAGGAAGGACCATTCTTCCTGAATATCGCTTACCTGTAAATTTCTGAGAAATTAGTTTTTGTTTAAAGAGCTATTAACAAGAAACTTTTACAGCTGGAGGAAGGTAATTTGGCTTGTTCTGAAACTGTTGTTTTAATAGCAGCAATAAAAGAACAGCAAAAAAGAGTTGCACTCAAAATGCAAACAAATGAGAGGCTGTCAAAGAGACATAAACCAGGATGGAAGTGTAAGGAAAATTCATGATGAATACCCTTGAGAATCAGATGAAAAAGCAAAATCTGATAAGGAGGGAATTTTGACCACCAGAACTGAAGGAAAACTAGGAGGAAAATTCCAAAACCCTATTCCACAATAAAGCTGTCCTAAAAGGAAGGAACTAGGACTCAGGTTTTGAGTCTAATATAAATAAAAATGAATATTAACAAAATTAAATCCATTTATCTTTAAAATGTGATATGACTTCAGTTAGATAGAATACGAACAGAATCATTTTATCAGTAGCTCATACTACACCATAACACTGTAATGGTTGTAAGGTTATAAATCATCTAAGACTGATGCTGTCTTGAGTGTCTGTAAAACTGTACTGAATCAACTCTTTTCCTAAACATTTATTTAATTCCATGGTCTACCTTATATGGGAATCAAAAATGTGGCAAACTAGATATGTTGCAGACAAACTATCTGAACAGATTGAAGCTAAGGCGTTTTACCACCAAAGATGCACAAAAGAAGCTGCTCAAACCTAATAAGATGCCATAAAGGAATATTGACATTCAGGATTTTCCAGGTATTGAAGGATGCTACACATTTCAGTGTGATTTGGAAACACTCTTACTGTAGGCAGCTTTGGTACAGAATACATGTAAACATTAGGGCACTTCAAGGACAGGAACTGCAAGCTTGTTTACAACAAATAAATGTTTATAAAGAGACTGAAGTGTACCTAGGCTAGGATAGACATACTGCTGATTCATGCTCCAGAGAAAGTGTTCTCTTGGACCACAAGTAACGTGTGCATTACAAGGTCTTTTAATGCAGGCAGAGTATTTCAGGGGAGAATCTTTCCATGCTGGTTTTATTTATTCTTTCATTGAGAATCTATTACTTCTCTCAGTGCAGCAGGACACTGAATTAAAGGAGCTTTTTCCCTAATCCAGTATGGATGTTGGCCACTTTTGGGTCCTTTTAGAAAACTTATCCATACAACTTGAGATTTTTTTGTTTGCTTGCTTGGTTGGTTTTGGGGGCTTTTTTTCTTTTACACAGCTGATTGTTAAAATCCAAGTTTAGCATGTTTAAAACCTGTCAAGTGGATGATTGAACAGCTCAGACAGTGGTAGTGGTATAATACCAGGCTTTGGAAATTGAATAAAATTTTCCATGAGTGTCCTGGTTTTGGTCAGTTTGGCTCCAAGTTACCTCAAAACAAACATAAGTTCGGACAGTCCTGGAGGCAGTTAGCATTTTTTAGGTTTTCTTCAGTTTTAGTAAAAAATTAATAAAAGCCCTTATATTTATGGAAACATGGTAACTGTGGACTGCATTCTGTCGCTAGGAAGTGAAATACATGTATATTTGGTCATAATCAATACCTGTGTCTCCAATTCCTATCCTGATTCTACAATGTGGATGAGTTGCTTCTTATACACATTTAACAAATATTCAGATAATGAATCTTTCAATCATTAATTCAACTTGATCGAGGGAGTATGGGTGCTTTGCATAGCAACTGTTACACCCTTACAAGTGTTTTCAAATTACTGCAAGAAACACAATGCATGTTGTTCCAAAACATATTGGGTGTATTAAATTAGAAGCATGCTTTTGAATTTTTCAGCACAACACATAAAACTATTAATAGCTTAATTATTCTTCCAGAGAAATTATAAATATTACCTAATTCTGTAATGCCCAGTGTGTGAAGAGTATCTGGTGGTATTTCCAGAATAGTTACTGACTTCTTGTGTGAGCAGTCGGACACCTCAGACTCCAGAAGGCTCTTAGCTACAGCAGTATTGATGCACTGAAGTTGGAAGGCCAAGATTTACTTTGTATACCACCTAAGCTCTGGGGGCAGACTGAAAGGAGACAAAAATACAGGTGTTTTTTTTGACATACAGATTGATGTGTGCTAAGACTTTTATGTAAATGCACTGAGCTGAGTGCTGCCCACAGTGGGACTCTACTTGGGCAGTCTCAATGACCAGAGTTGTCTTATTGCAGCTCCACTTCTCATTTCACAAAACACAGCAGCCGGAGTAGCAAGGCTTTCACTCGGCTTCAACAAATATTTTTATACAGTTGGTCATTTCACAATATCCTGTTCTGCTTAACAAGATGTTCTGCAGTTTCTGGAAGTCACATGGCTTACTAGTGGAAATTTATTTTTATAAGTTGAGCTTTTGCAACCATTAGATACATACACTGATCTTTGAAGGAAGGAAAACACTTATTTAAACACTATGGGTAAGCAGTAATGGTATCAACAAGCACCATCACTTAGGGTAAAGATACAGTTGGAATACAGGAAAAGGTTACCTTTCCAGCTGAAGAGAATTTCAGAATTAATTTCTGACATTGTGCTTTTGCTATGTAGTGAAAAAAAAACCCAAACAAAAACTATCTGAGCTACTAAATTTTGTCCTCCTCATTCCTTTTACTGTCTTGTATGCAGGTAATTTCTATATCCTGGAATTCAGTTATTCCCACGGCATTAAAGTCTTCTATAAGGAATGAAAAGTGCAAACTGGAACTTCTCATTGTAATTCTTAAATTTGATTTATTATACATGATATATTCTGTCATTTTAACATTTTGGAAATTGCATACCTACTTAAACTAGTAATTTTACTATTTTTTTTTTTCAATTTTAATGCTGTTTATGAAAAAATGCTTTTCTGTTGATAAACGTTCAGAAAAAAACCCCTAGGTTTTATAAAAGACCTGAGAAAGCATCACAGAGCTGGGGAAAACTGAAGCATTTGGTTTTTAGAGACTTCAAACCTCAGTTTCAGGATGTTTGGACAGGACAGATATTTTATTATTGGTTAGAGTATTTTCTAATTGTCCCTTCACTCCTTTATGTGCTGCAGTTTCTTCTCATCCCTTGTTCTTTTTCTTTGCCTATTCTTTATTAATTACACAAGAATTAGAAGTTCTGTCAGAAAACATTAGGCTTTTAGGCATTGGGTAAGGTGATTAGCAACATCTTCACCTTTAGTAGAACCAGACTACACAGCTCAGTAGTGTGTCATTGGAAGAAGATAATGACAATTCAGTGGACATGTATTATCATTTAGAAATCAACAAACAATATTTCCATATGTATCTCATAAAGTGAATGAAAGAACATTTTTATGTCACTTCAGTTATATCAGTGCAGAGTTCTGTGAAGTGCAAATTCAGCATGTAATGATTCTGTGTACATTCTTTAAGCACTGAGAATTGCTTTTCAAATAATGTCTAATTTTAAAGTATAGGACAAATCTGCACCTGACTCTACATTAGTGCCCTAAGGAAGACAGAACATCCCACAGAGACAACTTCCAGTATGAAAAACTGTTTGTGTCTGTACAAAGCAGGGCATTCTCTAACATGACTTTAATTTCATTCTAACATCACTTTAATTTCAAGGACTTAAGACTGGCACCATCCTAATATTAACTTCTTTGGCAAGTAGTGAGCACCTTTTGCCAATTTCAGGAAAAAAGACCATGCATTTATCAGACTTCTAAGAAATATTGTATGCCTCCCAATATGAGGCTGAAGTAGGAACTGTTCTATAGCCACATTTTATTATGGTGTAAAGATTGAGGAATTTTCTTTAAACATCTTGAGTGAACTCTTCCAAATCTTCATTTCCTTAAGCAGACAGTTAAAGCCACTATAGTGGTGTAATACGTCTCACATGCCTGCCCATGTACTTCCTGGAAAGCTAACATGGTTGTCTTCTTCAGTGTTTCACTGTATTTGAGTTTTACCCATAGGTATTTACTACAGTTGATGGACTATCCACAATTTTGCTGTGTGATGGTTCATTCCAATTTTTTACAGTGTAAAAAACCCCAAACCTGTGACAGTGGCATCAGAAAAGTTAAAAAACACAAACAGCAATTGGCAGTACAAAACAATCAAATCATAATTTAGTCTGTGATTTGCTCTAGCATTACCATTCAGTGTCAGGATATGTGGAAACTAAAGAGTTTTGTGGTGAGAAACTACTGGGAACTCTTCATACATAGACTTACTGTATAGATCTTAACTTCTGTAATATGAAAGTGCTGAGCTTATACCACAGAATCTCACTGGTCCTGATAAAATTAATCCCCATTGATTTCAACATATTCATTAGCTAGTTCCTGTAGCTAACTACTTAATACACAAAAAAGTAATTACGCAAGTTGAAGCTCAATGTGAAAGTCCAAAGAAAACAATGCTGTTATTTGCTACCTAATCCTGAAGACACTAAGCATCTCTACTTTTGGCTTCAGCCTCTGGTGCATTGTTGTAGACCTCAAGAGGTTGTACCTGTAAACAGTAATTTTCTCTAGAAAATCTAAAAGTCAGACATAGTTGGCAAACACTGACAAATGAAAATACAAACTGGTATAAAATAGATTATAATAAATTGATTATTAAAAAGGAGAGTTAATGTACAGTACTTGCAAACTGCTCTCCAAATAGTTCTTATGTCCATTTCTGTGACATGTTACACAGCAAGGCAAAAATATGACTTAATCTCAGGGGATATTATACTCTACAGTACTTATTTCTGTACCACATGTGGAGGTAGGTTATGAACAGTAGCTAGTTTTGGCACGTAAAATACTCAAGCAAACAAAGATTCCTGGAATTCAACTGAAAACTTCCAGTAAAACAAAGATTGCAACTCTTAAAAGTTCAAATGATACCTAAAGTAAACATGACTAATCTCTAGATATTACATGTGACTACCTTTACTTTTTATTTTTCAAGTGCAGTGGTAGTAGAGGATTTAAAAATCACACTTCTGTTCTCAGTAAGTTGGTAATAAATTTCTGATAATACTTGTGTTTTGGGAGACCCATGGCTTGGATTTCTGTCTGGTTTTTTAGTGATACTAAATCTCACCTCTATTGAACCAGTTTTGTTTTGTTGTAACTGCTTAATCAGATCCACTATAAAAAAACCAACCTTACTGAATTTACAGGAAACCTAGGATTGGTATAGAAGGTGCTGAACTTGGCTCTGTGTTTTAATTAGGTTTTTTCTGTGTATTTGCTATTACAGTGGTTTATTTTCTCCAGAAGAAGAAGTTGCTGTGAGCATTGCGTTTGCTGAACAGTACTTTCCTGCTTGAAATTATTATGTTTGTCCAGGGATGGCCAAGTAAATTATTGTTTCTTCATGGGATGAAAGAGAAGGAGGAAGCAAACAAGAACCAGGAGATAAAAATACCACCATATAATATTAAAACAGCCAAAAGAGGAAGTCCAAGTTACTGCATATTTCATTATGTCAGGAAATATGGGAAAGCAGAGAAGAAAATAATGCTGTCTGGTTTGGTACATGCAGTATTTATGCATCTTTTAAAAATAATGCTTAACACTTAATTTACAAGAGAAAAGAAACTGATACCAGTATTCATATAAAGAATTATGTTGTATTAAAAGATGTCAGTAAGTTGGGGGGGGTGGAGTCTTGTGGTCTTGGCTTCACGGATGGCTGATAACTTTTCCACTGCACTCTCCATGCAATGTAATCAGGTAGCCCAAATAGCTAGGAACATGGTATAGATGCTGAGTAATGCTTATTTAGAGGCACTTGTGATGAGATTGAAGTGTAATATTCTTGGAGAAGGAGCTAAAGAGGTAATGTTTCATTTGGTAATTAGACTTCCATCAAATTGTCTTTTGCAAGTCAAGGTTTTCTGCAGTTTTGTTATCGCTGGCTCTACTACAAACAAGAGACAGAGCAGCAGAGCAGCAAAATACCCAATAAAATTAAGACCTGGTAACCATTCTTTTGTTTTCAGGATTAGGGCTTCAAGTGCAGTTTGGTAGAACTGCAAATGAGCTGCAAGTAGTTTTTGCAGAAACAAATTAATTTGTTGAACAAGTTGTTCAAGAGCTGAATTTCTGCTTCAGCAGTGAGGAAATAGCTCCCATATCTTACTGATCTAAAGGCTGTTAAGAAGCTCTGTCTCATGCCCACTGAGTTCAATGAGAAACAGCTTGAATGCACAACATTTTGGATCAGGCACAAAATTATTTTGACAGCTTCAAGGAATAGGAATATATAGGACTATAAGGGAGTACAGCTGATGAAATCCTAAATTCAGTGGGAATTTTACTGTTCACTTAGAAAAGGCTGAAATGGTTCAGGATATATTGACTTATTTCAGTTAAGCTAAAGTATGATTGGGTGGGCTGGCTACAGGAAGCTCAGGAGGGAGAATAAAGAAATTATCTCCTTTATCAAGGCTTGAGTTTTCCTACCAGCAGACTATTTTTCTTCTTTTTTTTTTAATGTTTTACAAAAGGATCAAAAAGTGAGGAAATAATCCTCATTCCTTGAAAATTTAAAAAAACTCTATGCTACTAACTTTATTTTACATTTTAATGCATCCTGTCAAAGGATAAAATCGACCCTTTTGCATGTGCAAATACTGAGTAATTTCACAGGCATCAGCCTCAGAAAAAATACATTCTTACCAATGATATGATCATGCATTATGCTTCAATACAACCCATCTGCAGATATTTAACACACTTAGCAGAGTGCTGTAATAGTTCTGTTATGTAGGAGCCATATCAGTGGTTCAGCGTAATTGCTACTTTCCTGCCCCTTGTGACCTTAATTTCTGAAATCAAGGTTATCAGTGTTTCAGAGATGTACCCAACAAAAGACAACTAAAGAGAAAAAAGTGAACTAAGGTCATCAGGAATAATAACAATGAAGCATTAAAAATCCATCACCATTCTGCTTTTAAAATGACATGTAACTTACATGCATAACAGTATTAAGATAGCTTCTTTTTCCATACTTGGATGCCTCTGCAGTATACTCTGTTATTTCAAATAAACACTGGAAAATTAGTTAGCTGGAAAACTTCCTTGTCTGAGACTAAAAGAAAGCTTAATTAATATAATTCCTTACAGTCCTGCTGTTAATATTTTGAGGGCCAAAAATGTAATTTTTGTAAAAAAAAAAAAAAAAATCAGAACAAAAAAACCCCAAAAACCCAAACCAAAACAGAACAAAAAAAAAAAACCCCACCACAACCCTTCCCACCCCAAAAAAGCCCCAAAATCAAAACTGCAAAACCAAAGAAACAAAAAAACCCACAAAATACCCAAAACCAAATAACCCCACACCCCTCCAAACTGGAAACACAGTGAAATTATGGATGATCTAGATTACAACTCCAGTGAAAAATGTGGGACAAATTGGATAGGAATATAAAATTATCACTTCTGACTGAAGTATCTAACTTATGCAAACAACGGGGAAAAACTCCACCCTTTTTAGAACATTTTGAGATGTGTGAAAACTACAAATGCTAGAACTGTGAAAAGGAAACTGGGAATTTGATCCATATGCTCTGGAAATGCCACTGCCTACAGCTAAATTATTTTTGGAGAACAGAAGAGAGAACAGAAGAACAACTGCTAAAGCTGTTATAAACACAGGGTCTCCCTGGTGATGCAAAGATCTTACCATGGAGGGTATTAATGAGTGACTATTACCATCTGGATAACATACATGGAGAAATAATTTTTTGGCATGTTCTAGAATAATTACTAAAGAACAAGATATTGTATGTCAATTATTTCTCTTAATTCTCTGTGAAGATATCATTCATCTGCGCTGTTCAGGGTGGTTCACAAAACTATTTTCTTCATGTAGTGAATATAATTTAAAAGCCTAACCTGATCCAAGTAATTCTACTGCATTAAGGAAGGTCATATTTTAAGTTTGAGAAGCTCTTAATTGAAATATTATTATCCTATTTATGGAAGTGTTTTTAAAATCTGCAACATATGAAATACTAGTTAGACCTGTGGACAGATTCTGCTACTTCTCAAAACCAAAAGCACATCATGCAGATTAGAAGGGAAATAATTAGCAATTAACCTGGGCTACCACTTACTTGTTCACAGGAATGTGTGACTGGAAGAAATGAACTTAATTCTGTGATCAAAGACAACCAAGCCTTACATTTTTATTCTGTACTTTTAGCAAGCAGAATCTTTGTACCCGTTGGCATCTTCCACTTTATACTTGAAGGCTGACCCTGGGTACTTATTCCTCTGACAATTCGATAGCCTGCAATGCTCACATTCAGTTTATTCTAGACAGTCAGTACCTATTTATACCAACATTATCCTTCTAGTATGCAACACATGCTCTCATAACTAGTTCATGCTAGTAACTCTTGCCACAGAAAGAGATAGAAACTAACATAGAAAGGAACAGATTTAAAGAAAGCAGCGTGTATGTTTTCTCGGCCATACCAGCAAGCTCTCCCTAAAAAAGTTAGAAGATGTTTATAAAAAATTCTGAATGGTGGCAACTGTATACCATCTGTTTTGCTCCAGTTTAGAAAGGAATTGCATCAATTCATGGTGCTCTGTATACCACCTCTCCCTCACAGCAGCCACTAAGCAACACCTAGCAGCAAAGTTGTAACTATGATACTGAAATAATTAAAGAATTTTCTTTCTTTCATTACAAATGACATTTGATAATTATATTAAAAACCCTTCTGGTTCATTACTAATTTTTACTCTTCTTTGGAAAAAAATGTCCTTGCTGAGCAATTCATGAATTCTGAAAATAACTAGTGCTCTTCGTATATGATCAAAGTTGAACTGACCCTAAGTACAGTTCTTATTTTTCATGTCTTTATTCATTCTTTTCTACATAGTATTTGTGGAATTCAGCATCTGGAACGAGCAGGAAACAGGTTGACTCTCTTTGACTCCCTTTATTTCTGCATAGTGACATTTTCCACTGTGGGCTTTGGGGATGTTACACCCAAGATATGGCCTTCAAAGCTGCTTGTTGTCATTATGATCTGTGTTGCTCTTGTGGTGTTGCCCATACAGGTAAATGTGGATTTTTTTTTTTCTCTTTAGAATTGTTTTTAAAACAAAAGAATAATAACTGAAATAATTTATTGTTTCTATTATTATTATTGCACATATAATGTCAGAAATAATAACTATCGTCTACACCTCCTATTCTGTGTCTTTTTTTTTTTTCTTTCCTTTTCCCTTTGTTTGTTCCCCTATAGTATACCTTTATGCTATAGAACAGAGCACTAATAACAGTTTTTAAGTGCTGGTGAAACCTTTGTGTTTCTGTCATGTACCACAGAGCCCTTCCTTCATCCTAAAATATGGGTTTGTTATTAATGGAGCGATTAAAAAAAACCCAAACCCCAAAACAACAGTAGCCAGCACTTTCATTATGAGCATAGCATTTCCTCTGCAGGCTCTCCCTGTTTCTAATCGTGATTCTCTCCACTTCCTCTCTTACTCTTACAGCTCAGTGCTAACATGAAAAAAATCTCATTAAATCTGCAAGTCAAGCAAATTGGGTTCACAGCTGTGTATGTTGGTACAAGACACACACAGAGCCAGCAGAACAGTTAGAAATTTTTCATGCCTACTTAAGTTTAGGACTTCCAACAGTTTCAACGGGAAAAGGCAGATTTACGACAATCCAAGTATTTCAAGGAGTCAACCAGTTTCATTAAATTTGTACCAGACATTTCCAAGCTCGTTGGGTGAGGCTTGGTGACAGAAACCCTGAAATTACATGGGAAGCCCTGCCAAGTTGTTAAATGTTCCACACTTGTTCATCACCCAGACCTCCTGCCACAAAAAAGGGGACGGGGGAGACATTGTGCGTGCTTATCAAAGCTTATAGTGGACCTGCCAACCATGAAGCGCCAGTTTTTTTCTACACAGCCATGGTTTCCAGACTCTGCTTCTTTGACAGTGAACTAAAGCTCACTGTGAGCAGACAACACGGAAGATCTGGAAGATTGGAAGCTCAAGCTTTGTGCCTTAATTTTCTTGAAGCTATTTGAACATTTTAACTAAATATTTAATGTATGCATATGCAGACATATGCAGTCACACAATTACATTCCCACTCAATTGGAATTAGTATTCTAATAGAAAACTAAAATACCCTTTAAGAAATTTGAAATTGCCTAGGAAATAGAAATTTCATCTTTCAGGTAGTTCCGATATACACTTCAGGCAAAGACGCTCTGCATTACCAGTAGAAAAAACTGGAATCTATTGCCCTTTCACATAAATTTACCTGTTATTAGCTACTTTATTTTATAGCCTTGTTATGATAACGGGGCTTTGTATAGTTTGCCATACACAGAATATGTGGGAGGCATTCTCTCCTGAGCTTTTTCCTATGATATTAAATCATTATTCACGATTCAGTCTCCCCATCAGCTGAATGTGGATGAGAAAAAGCACCTATCACACATACATAGTTAACTTGAGCTTAGCATTAAATGCATATTACTTACATTACAATTTGAAATTGTGTTGGTATGTTTTATTACAGATTATTGCAATGACACTGACAAAGTATTCCCTTTAAGGGATTCAGACTAGTAGAGCAATGTCTGCTGTTAGCCTGTATCTGTTGTTCAGCTGGCAATGGCAATTTGCTGTATTAACAACTGCTGTGTATTTAAGTTATATCTAGATTTATAAGACAAATAAGAGAATACACAGAAGGTCATCTTAAGAACATTTTAAAGTATCTGAGAAGAGTTAGTGGCCAAACTAAGTAAAATGATGCTTCTATGTGAGTATCTGTACCCACGTTATACATTTAAGTGGGTGAAAATTTAACTTTTCTTTTGAGGGAAGCATTTATGTCACATGGTGCTGGAAAAAGGGTTCAGGGATGTAACCTACATTAAAGAATAAGGTACAGCCTTCATTCTTTTCTAAAATCTTGAGATCTACTGTAATCTCGTGGTATTTTAATGGATTTACCCCACTTTTGTGTGTGGTAGAGTGGCTCTTCTGCCATGTTTTTTAATCATCCTATTATTCATCTCACCCACTTACTACAGACCTTTTTACAAAGAAAAAGACATTGTAGGCTAAGAGCAGCTTTTCATAGAGGCATGAGATGATCAATGCAACATTGTTAAGTCTTGATACAGTTGTACTGCACATCTGATTGTAAGTATTGCACTGACAATTGGCATCTCTTGCAGTTTGAACAGCTGGCATATTTGTGGATGGAGAGACAAAAGTCCGGTGGTAACTACAGTAGACACAGAGCTCAGACGGAAAAACATGTTGTGCTCTGTGTTAGCTCTCTGAAGATCGACTTACTTATGGATTTCTTAAATGAATTCTATGCTCACCCCAGATTGCAGGTACTTACAGTGGAAAAAAAAAAAAAAAAAGATTAGCTCAAAGCACTGATTTTCAGGACAGCCTTCCGAAGTAGTTTTTAATTTGTAAAACTGAATTTGGGAATAGCTGATTGAATTGGGAATCTATAATTGCAGAAAGAACCTGATACAAAGTATGGAGACATTCATTTTAATTTGAGGTAAATAGACTAAATAAATAGAATTACTGTCTTGTTGAATTATGCCAGTCCTTGTAGAAACAGGTATTTCCATGGAAATTCCTTATATTCTACCCCAAAATAGAAAACAAATGAAAACTACTCTAATTACTTTTTCCTGTTGTTTTGGGACGGGATCCAATACTCCTCACAAGTCAAAGGATCTTTTAGTCTTTGCATTTTGCTTTGGTTTTTGCCAGAGGTAGGAAGATTAGATACTTTTGGAATTGTGGAAATTAAGAAATAAATAGGTGTATTTTAAAGGACAGAGGCCTTGAAAGGTTACACAGACGAGATTTTCTTAGTGTACACATATTCCCTAGCTAATGCAAACCTGTCATATGACTTTTTTTGATCATATAAAAGCTTATTTACATGAGATAGCAATTTGGACACATTATCATTACCTTGCTGCAGACCATTTCTTTCACTAAATCTTCTCTATGTTTTGTATTAAGTTACCTGTGGTACCATGCTTCATTAAATAGTGCAAGAAAATCACAAAAATACAATTCTCAAATTGCTCAGCAGCAATTTGACAAATCCCAAATCCAAAATATTCCCCAAAATAATTACCTAGTAAGATGCATAAGCAAATGCACAAAGAAATACAGTTCTTTATAGATGCAAACACAAATTGAAATCCAAAAGTTACTTAATGATTCTGAAGAATGAGTTAGGCTCTGTGATACACTGGAGACAAAGAGAAAAAGTCCTAATACTACTTATCTAGCATAAAAAAAGCTACATACATTTTCTCCACAGCTGAAATGCAAAGCTGAAGGACACAGATGATGCACAGGATCCCCTAAAAGCACTAAGCTTTCTGCAAGTCTGTGTGTACTAGGAAGGCTTCTATGACAAGCCTGTCCTGAGCTCTCAGTGTCTCCCCTCAAGTTCCATTTATGTCTCATTTTTCTCTGTACACACATGTATACTTCAGAGCAAGTGTGCTTTTCCTAACAAGGACTGTTTGTTGTACTGGAAACAGTTTGGATCTGCCCCTTAATGTAGAAGAAAAAATTTGGAGGAAGACAATTCCATTTTAATCATTGAAAACTTGCTACGTTTTCCAGCTAGAATGACAGAAATATAGACTGTCTCTAAAAAGAAAACCAAATTATGCTCAAATGGAAACAAAAATGTTTCTAAATGTACTTCAGTTACCACTCTGGAGTCTTCTGTGAGCAGTTGACAACTGTCCAGCCATTTTTATTAAAGAATTAAGTATTTTAAATACATGTATTCAACTAACTATTGTCAATTAAATTTGAGAATTATCAGAGACCCTTTTGACATCCTGGGTCTCTGTCGACTCATTCTCTTAGCAACGATAAATAGTAACGTAATAAAATAACATGACTATTCCCCCTTATGTTTTTGACAGGACTATTATGTCGTTATTTTGTGTCCTACTGAGATGGATGCTCAGGTCCGAAGGGTATTACAAATACCAATGTGGTCCCAAAGAGTTATCTATCTGCAAGGCTCAGCACTAAAAGATCAAGACCTGTTGAGAGCTAAGTAGGCAAATATTGACCAATATTGTTTTTTACTTTTGTTTCATTCATACTGTTTGATAAATAATTTTGACAAAAAGAAATGGAAGCTGTGCTAGAAGAAAAGCATGTGTATGTAGAAAGCAAGGCTCCGATATAATTTGTTTTTCTTAATATCTGCAATTTTTCAAGGAACAAATATTTTTAAGGTCTTTAATTTGACAAAATTCTTCCTCACTTTTTTTTGGTCTCAATTTTTAAAGGTATTGAAGCAGAGTGCCTGTGATTTCTTCTGAGAAAGCAGCTCAGAAAATTCCAAAACTGCCAATAATGATAGGATTTATTTCTCTTCCTTCAGCAAAAATAAGTAAATGTGATGGTAGTTGTCCTGACCAACTGAAGGGGGAAAACAAGCAAACAAAAATAATTATCACACTTTGAACCCGTTGCAGAGTTTTGTTTCCTTCCCACGTTCAGCCTGTTAGTGTAAGCAACTACTCTACTATACCTTCATATACTCTTCTTTCAGGGCCTTCCTCTCACCACATACTTCCACCACTTCTAAAAATCCTCTCTGGCAGTTAACAGTGAATGACATTAATCAAAACATATCAGTCAAACACAGTTGCTTCCCCCCCACATTGCTCAATCACTTGAAGGTGTGAAGGAATTCACAGTGGAATTCATGTAGGTGGGTTGTCTCTCTAAACTCTCCAAAGAGAAAGGTGATTTTTAGCAGATAACTGATTTGACTTACATGCATTGCTCTTTATAAGAAGCAGCTAATATAGATACCTAAATTAAGGTTGACTATTTGTGTCATTCAGTCTTCTTTACCCCAGGGGAGTTATTTCAAGAATCTAATCTGTGAGAAGTCTAACAAGCAGTGTTATCTTCTCAGATTTCTGCCACTGAAAAAAAAAAATAAATGAAAATTTGAAGTAAATTTAGCTTTTTTATAATAAAAAATTAGCTTTTTTATAATAAAAGTTTTTTTTCAGAATTAGGAATTTTCATTTAGAGAGAGGTTCTTTTTGCTTTCTTGCTGATTTTGAGAAGGAATCTATGTGGGGATGTAGCTGGCATTTGCTCTACACATTAGAAGCAGAACAATTAGGCTGTTCCATAAAGAATTTAACTTATACTAACCTGAAGGCAGTCAACTGTGGAACTGTGCTTTTTGCTGCAGAACATGTAATTGGATGTACCTGTCATAGAATAATTTTCAACTTCTCCTGAGGGAAGAAGCATAGTGGGAATTTAATAGAAGATTTAATATGAAATACAACCCAGTACCTAAGATGTCTCCTGTATTTCTTTTTAATGAGAACATAATAACTGAGAAGATAACAAGGCACATGGTAAACTTCTTCTAATAAATAAAATCATGGTTACTAAAAAGAAACCCCAAACCTAAAAAGTGTCTCATTATCAAAATGTCATACATATAAGAGAAAAGCGGTGTCAAAATAACATGATAAAGGTCACAACAAAAAGTAAAATACCAAAAGTTGTCTGACTCCAATAAGCAGTAAATAGCTAACTAAGATTGTGTTTTTCATTATATGCCCTAGTACACAATTTGAGTTTACAAAAGTGATATTCGTTCTTACTTCCTACCTTTGAGGGTGTCACTTTCTAAATTCTTGGTGTTCTCTGAACTGTGTTCACATGCCCAGCTTCAACAAAAAAACGGAATGAATTCTGTCATGAGATATCACTCCGAAACTTACACTGTTCATCAGCATGACTGGAAACATTATCACTACTTCAGCATTTGAAACAACATCGGAACTGATAAAAGCAGCTCTCATTTTCCATGCAGACTAGCACTAGAAAGCAAGTTAACACTACCATGCTTGATTTCTTTCCCCTGAAGCTTTCTCCCATGATCTGTTATGACTTTAAATATTTTTTCTCTCTCCTTCTACTTTTTTCAGTGAACTGTCCGTAAATCTTCTTAATCCTTTTCTTGTCCACTCTTTACCTTATACTTTTCCCTTTCATAAATTTCTTTGCAATATATAAGGTCACTTTAATTTCTGCCATCCTCAAGCAGTGGAACTCTTGGGGTTTTTTGTCTCAGATTCAGTTTTCTGGCACATAAAAATGGTGTAATTGAAAAAGCTTTTTCAGTTAGGACATTAATAATACTCCTCTCATAAGGATGCTCTGTATTGTCCTAAATTTTTTAATACAGATGTTAGTAGTGTTTCTGTTATTTAAATTCATGGCATACACAGGTGTTAATCTTGGGTTATTATCCTTGTTATCTGTGCTGAAATGATTCAAAAAGTTACAAAAAAACAGTGGGGGGAAAAGGTGAAATTTCATTTTCTTACAAAGTCATCTATGTATGGTCACCCCAGTTACCTCTTCAGCTCTCATCAAAATCCCATCTAATTTCACTGAATTTTCTTTCCTACAAGTTTGTTAAAGACCTTGTCTCCCCAGTTCGGCTCCCAGGCTTAGCTGAAACTACTCCTACGGCTCCCACGATTTCTTCCTAATCAGCGCTCAGAAGTGCCCTATCCCCACTTCTCCACATCAGCTGCATTTGACATTACTTTTTTGGGTATATTGATTTGCCTTTGTTGCAGTTATTTTTTCTTTTCAAGTACTTTAATGTTTTGAGGCTTCCACTGTTTTCTTACCATTATGAACCTGTGTGGAATCTACAACGATCTGACTTCATCTGTCTCTTTTCTTTATGCTTTCTCTGAATAATCTCCCACAAAACACACAAATGTAATCTCTATTTCTAAAGTCAAAACCTAAGAGGTTGGCCAAGCTATCTGACATCTCATTGTGGATATCTATTCATCATCACCTTTGGTTTAGCTGCAGACAGATCTTAATTTTTGTTACCAAAATAAAACCAGTATCCTACTGTGGATCATAAGCTTAGAATTATATCGCAGAGCATCCTATGTGGACAGAGCCTGCATCTTGTAAGTGTTTTCCCACACAAGCTCTCATTTTTGCCCCACTTAAAATTATATTTATATTCTTGACATTTATAATCTCAACTCCCTAAACCCTGTTTTTCTGAAGGCTCTGGAAATATTTATGTAGTACATCACTTTGCCTCACTGCAGTCCTTCCCTGGCTTACCCTTCTTTTTTACATCAAGGAGTAACTTTATTCTTAGCCTACAACTCCCAGTTCTGAGAGGTAACCTAGCAAGTCTATAGTGCCACTCTCTTTCACACATACAACCGATTAACATACAAGTTCCACTGTGATTTCAACCATGCTGTCCCTTCAATCTAGGATGAATTTCTCAGAAATATCTGTAAATTCCAGTATTCTCCATCGCATTCTCTCTTCAGTTGATTCTCTACTCTGATATCTAGTGAGACCACTTTCTACTTTTTCTAATTTTTATATTCAGGTGTTGTCATACCATATCTCCCTGTTCCCTGAGTTTGCATATACTTCCGTTGTACTTTGTCGTGCCACTTAGATCTTATATGGTAAGGACTTTTTGTTCTGTGTTTGTACAGTACCTTAAAAAAATGGACCTGCAGTCTAAGCTTAGGGTCCAGTTGGCCTAAACTGTTACTAACGACCACCAGCTCCATTTTCTTGCAGCAAAGAAACCAAAGATACAGGAATCTCAGCTCCCATTCCAGACCCAAGAATGGAGCTGGTGAATTGCCTTTTCATTTTCCCCAGCTTCTGTCTCACTTTTTTCATGCTCAGGAAACTCATTCCAATCATCTTTTCTCTTTGCCCAGAAAGTCCTGTCTTCCAAAGAAGGTCAACCAAGTAAGATTCAACCAAGGGAAGTAGGATTCACTGAAGGATATCAAGATCTGAGGCAAAAGAAGAAAAACAAGCTTTGATGAAACCTTTTTCTCCACACTTTCTACGCTACTCTTTTTGTTACATGACCAGTTGTATCCAGTAGGGAACAGTTAGGCATTGAAAGTTCTCAAAAAGACCATGAATTGAAAATAGCTAATTCATTTCATAAATACACAGAGATGTTTGTTGTTTACCCCAAATGCATTATTCTAGTATACCTTCCCATCTTTCTGCCATCACTAGGCAAGACAAGTCTGTATTATCTGCCTCCTTGCATTCATTTTTATCAGTAACTTGAACATGTCATACCCTCACACACTGTGCAGGCTGGTGCTATTTATTCACCTTTCATACTTATGACAGATAAATACTTATTTTTCAAATTAAGTGTATTTAAGGCCACTCTGATTTTCTTATTTTGGCACAGCTTCTACTGGCACCAGCGAAAGTACATCTCCTAGAACCTAGTCAAGAAGTACTGGTATACCATGAGTCAGTGTACAGGGTGTCTGCTACTCACATTTAGTAACAATGCATGAGAAAAGATAGACTAAACTTTGTATTCTATTTACATAAGTATACAAGACTATAAACTGTAAAACACAAGATACACATAAGTATTTTATTGGTAAGTAACAGGCTTGTTTCCCCTCTTCTAGAATGGATGATGCAGAAGCGTGTTTCATTCTGAGTAGCCGCTGTGAGGTGGACCGGACAGCAGCTGTAAGTTTTGAAGAAATAATTAAGAATTAATGTGTGTGCTGTTTATACTGTTACTGACCCTATTCCCTCTCAGGGACTGAGACTTAATTCTCTGAATGGAAGATTAAACTTACCTGATTTATACAGAGATTCTGCATGTGGGATGAATGTCTTGTCTCAAGATAATGAAAAAGTTTCTGTTGGATTCCATAAGGCCAGGATTTCACTAATTTATGAAACATGGTCTAATGGCTTATTTCACATAACATATCTAATTTTGCTTTTTAGCAAATAAATTCCAAAGCATACCTACCAAAGAAATTGGGAATTTACAGCATATTTTACTGTTTTTTTGTGGTTTTTTTAAAGAGAATTTATATATTCTCAGAGAACTTAAAATATAAAAAGTACTGTAAGAATACAGAACTTTTAAAAAAACCCAATTGTCATGCAGAATACAGTAGTTCTTTCCCTTTTTATAGAACAATGGCAGAATATCAAACAAGCAGTATCGTGGTACCTTATAAATATATTGACGCTTGGTCATCCATCACTGAAAAGGGTAGCACTATGTCAAAAATGTTTTATACAAATTACCTGGACAAAACCAATTCAAAGAATTATATTTATTAAATCAGAAAATAAATATCTATTAATGGACTGGTATTTCCTTTCACAACTGTTGAAGTACTGAAAATTTCCTACTAAAATTAAAGACTGAATAATAAATTAATCTGGGACTAATGCCAAATAACCAACATCATAGAATCACAGAATAATTTGGGTTGAAAGGGACCTTGAAGATCATCCAGTTCCAACCCCACTGTCATGGGCAACAGCACCTTCCACTAGACCAGGTTGCTCCAAGCCCCATCCAACCTGGCCCTGAACACTACCAGGGGATGGGGCAGCCACAGTTTCTCTGGGCACCCTGTTCCAGTGCATCACCACCTTCATGGTAAAGAACTTCTTCCTCATATCTAATCTAAATCCACCCTCTTTCAGTTTAAAGCCATTCCACCTTGTCCTGTTACTGAGAATATTAGACCATTTTTCATGTTGTCCAATTTTAAATGGGAAAAATTGCAAGAGTCTTTACATAAGTTACTGTGTTTTTGGCCGATGTTACTAGTTATCTAGTCAGGTAAGTTACTGTCCACAAAGGAAGACTGCTAATACAAGCCTCTACTCAGCATATCTGTGATACAATAATTGTCATATGAACTAGAACACTTCACATTAATAAAATTGCCTACTAATCACAAATATCCAGGAAAAAAGTCCACTGAGGAGGGATTTACGAACACAATTTCAACTTTTTCACTGTGAGATCCATGCTAAATTATTGCACTCTTGGCTGTTCAGTCTTGAACTCCAAAGGAAGATCAGAACAAATCTGAATATTCACCAAGTTAAATTAAGATGCTTACAAATCGCCTAACAGGATCAAATGGACTTGCTCAGGCAGGTCCACATACTTCTTATGTTAACTTAATTTTTTTTTTGCCCATGAGCGTGCTGTAAAAACTATATTTTTTTCAAAGCTGGAGACCCAGTGCAGGACCTATAATTCACAGAAAGCCACTGAGCTCCCTGAGAAAGAAATCTTTGCTCCTACAATAATATTCAAACTTACTGAACTAATAGCTTTGAATTTGATTAATCAGCAACAGACTCCTGAAAAGACCCTAGTAAAAGCCACTGAACTCGCAGCAAGTAATCCAAAAGTAGCCAAGTAAGGCAAACATACTGTTTGGAAGTGTTAGGGTATTTAAGTAGAAGAGCAAGCAACAGTTCTTGAAAATACCTGGGGAAATACCAGTAACTTCTGAGTGTTTTTAGTCACGGCCGGTTACAAATTCTCCAGGCAGTCTTTCTGCCCTCAAGGACAGTGTGCCCCAAGAAATAGCTGACACATTTCAGCTTCCAGTACAGACCATTATCCAGTCTCATCTATCAGGGTATCTGGAGCATACAAACAGGCAAACCTTACTGAAGACACAATCCTGTTAGCTTCTTTGGGGACAGAATGCCCTGTTGGGTGACTAGCTGGCTAGTCATGACGGCACAATATCTCACCTGTAGCAATGATACTCTGAGGATCAACGTTATCTGAAGTTTTTAAACAAGATGCCCCCCTCTCCATTTTTTATGATGTTTAGATTTCTTTTCCTCAGGGAATGCAGTTATTTACACTGCAAGTAGAAAACAGGACAACTGTTTTCTTTCTTTAAACTTTGATTTCACTGCCCCCTAGAGCTTTCAAGTGAAATGGACTCAATTTCCTACGCTGTTCCAGCTCGAGTCACTACAAGAACTTCAGTAATGTAGTACATAAGGTTACAGTTTGTGACTGTGCTGAAAGAAGTTCAGTCGTCATCCCAGTAGGAATCTTTGTGACCGCAACTGATTTTTCACCCTGCTGTGCTTGACAAGCTGAAAAACTGTTAGGAGTGCCTTGGACCCTCTCCCGTGTCTGACAGCTGTCAAAATAAGACTTAACAGATGCATTGAGGAGATTCCTGACCAGAACAGCTGTTGTTACTCATGTGATTTTTCAAACTCCATGAGGGTTTTCAATCTCTGCAGCTACAGTCCTCAGCAGAGGATCTACTCATTTGCCATGGATACTGCTGGCTGTTCATTGCTTGCTATTCTGGTAGTTAGTAACTTTTAGTGCCAAAGTCTGCGTTGCTTCGGATCCATGGATCTCAAGAAAAGTACAGTAACAGGTGACGTGCAATTACTTCATAAAAATTGTCAGTTTCCTCTTTTTTCACTTGGAGCAGTAGGAACTTCAGCAGTCAGACCAAGAATTTGTCAGCTTTCCAAAAGTCTCCCACCAGAAACTTTCTCTTCTCTGGCAAGACAAATCTCTGCCAAATTTTATTCTATCGAACACTATTTTGACATCTCAGACCAAGAAGTAAGCTGCTTATCTGCTACAGCAAGCAGGACATCTGTTTCACTTCTGGAGGATGCAGCTCTTAAAGAGAGTTCAAATTGCACCGAAGTCTGGATGTCTGTTTTTGGTTTGGGTTTTGTAATTGTTCTGATTGATATGTACAGAACAGTAGTCTGTACCACACCACAAAATTAGCCAGTGAATTCAAGACTTCAAAAGCCTATATAAAATTGCTCCACAAAACTAAGGTGCCTGAAAACAGTGCAGAAGGGGTGGGAAGAGAAGTCCCTTTTGAATTATCCTATGGATAACTCATTAATAAGCTATATAAATATATGAAAGACCATTCCTATTGCTGACAGCTCTGTTCTCATGCTTTCTGAAAATTCAGAGATGGCTGAGTTCAAGCTTGCACCTTTTTGTTTCCACTTCCATTAATCAAATCGTGTGATGCTGCTGTACTGGTAATCTAAGATACACTGCCCTAATAGCATGACAAGATATATGCATTGGATAGGAAGATATAACTGATTTATCAAGTTGTGCGTGGCAAGAAAAAAGTTAACAGAACCTGTTACACCCACTTCAAAACTTGCATGTTTTGATACACGAACATAAATATCACCTCCATAATAATCAGTATCAGTGGTAATTTATGATCACAGTGCAATTCATTGCATGGAAAGCACACAGAATAGAATGTATTCTTTTCCCTCATCTCCCAGAGAAACATATTTCATAATGTGAATAGAGGCATAGTTTTGTTTCAGTTATCTCTGTTTATGGTATGTACATACATACCTCCTTTTTACTTGGGAGAGGTCTGAACATTTTTGAAGTCAATGTAATATAGTATAGAAATTGCTACATACATAAAGCAGAGAGTCACCTCTATTATATGAAGAGAATGAATCTAAGAAATCACTTAAAGTGCCTATCTGTATTTTTATTTCTCTCCCCTGGAGTGGTTCTCAAGTGCAGAATTTGGGAGAGTAACTGAGTGAAAAAAACATGAAAGCCCAAATAAACATCTTCTGTACACAAATACATGTATATACCAAAGAGATGAAAAAAGAGAAAATGAAACAGTAATCCAAGGTTACTGTCTTAAAAGTACATACACATTGAGTTCATCTTACAAAGCTATATAGGGCACTTAAGTATTCATTTTATATATTTTACAAATATTTACATATTTGTAGGCTGCTTCTTCAAAAAAAGAGTTAGCAAATGGAAAGCAATACATATTTCAGTCTTAAAACTGCAAATGTGCCAAATAATCATAGAATCATAGAATAGTTAGTGTTGGAAAGGACCTTAAGATCATCTAGTTCTAACCCCCCTGCCATGGGCAGGGACATCTCCCACTAAACCATGTCACCCAAGGCTCTGTCCAACCTGGCCTTGAACACTGCCAGGGATGGAGCATCCACAACTTCCCTGGGCAACCCATTCCAGTGCCTCACCACCCTTACAGTAAAGAACTTCTTCCTTATATTCAATTTAAACTTCACATTTAAGTTTGAACCCGTTACCCCTTGTCCTCTCACTACAGTCCCTAATGAAGAGTCCCTCCCCAGCATCCCTCTAGGCCCCTTTCAGACAGTGGAAGGCTGCTATGAGGTCTCTGTCATAATGTTCTTTGTCATTCTATTTCTTGTATCTCTTGAAAAGAATTTTTTAGAGCTGAATCAAAGCGTTCTCCTACACTTTGTTTTTCTCACATTGTTTGTCAAATCCACAGGCAGAGTACCTTTTGATAGCTGTAATAATACCCACATAAGTCAATTATTCTCTTTATCATTAAAATATTTGTAATGAAAACAAGGACAGTGCCTTCCCTAAGATTTTTGGAACAATCTTGTTATAATGAGCACTCCTAGATATTATCAAGATATTTTAATTCTAGGGAATCTTTCTCTTTTTTATTCAATTAAAAATATCTGTGTTGTGATTTATATACTCCATCCTGTGGGTCTAGGTTTGCATTTTTTTTTATAAAATGGTGCTGTTTGAATCATTTTAATACGCATTTTTCATTCTTATTTTTAACAGTTTTTGCACCTTCTGACAAAACCAGGCTTTTTAGACAAAATAAAAACTGAAAAGAAAAAGAGAAAATATCTATCATTGAGACGAAAAAAGGAAGAGTAAACTTAGTTGGAAACGTGCAACCAAAGCGCATTTACTGGTGCAGTTTTGATTTATCACAGTAAATTTAATCTTAGTTCACATATGTAGTAAGACCGAAGAAAATAATTCACCTGAATTTCATTGAATAAAAGCTGTATTTCTATGCATGTGGCATACAGTAAGCAACCTTTTCTCACTACTTTTGCAAGCCAGTGTGGTCTTTGATTGCAATGGAAAGGAAGGAAGGAAACTGGTAAGGTCAAACCCTGTGCAGTGAAGCCACATTATCATGGCAAGCGATTCTGAATGGGTTTCTCTAACACCTTCTGCATAAAAGTTTAAGTAACATCTTGAACAACAAGAGGTTTTTCAGATCTTTCCCAAATCCACTCCCAAACCCCTTACTCCTGCTGTAGTATATCTGTATAACCACTATCTATCCCATTAGAGAGTCATTTGCTACTTCTAAAGTGCTGGCATTTCATTCCCTCAATTGACATTAAAATATTATGGTTTGAAGATGTCAATTACGCCATATTCCAGGCAGAAATTTTCCCTTGTGTTCATGAGTCTGAAAGCTTTTCTTATTGCTGATACTTCAAACATAATGAATCATTCCTTATACTTCATCTTTTAATACCACCAATTTCATGATTAGGCAAGGCATTTCAACCCAAGTATTTCTTCCTACATGCAGTCTCAAATATTCCTTTTTAGTTCTGAAATAAGTAAAACCTGATGGCTGATACACTGAGATTAGCCCTATTTCATGACATTTACTGTATTAATGTATTATCACATACTTTGCTTTTATGGGATAGCAGTATTCATCCTGCAGTTAATTCACTCTTGATGTGTGATAACAAGTACAAAAAAACAACAGTCTGAAAAATCTCTTGGAATCTTTGGTCAGTATCTGTCTAAATTCTGATATCAGTTATGCAAATGTCTTCACTGAAAAAAAAGAAGTAGCTCCGTTTTTAATTGAGCTAATATTTTTCAGAATGATCCAAAAATTTAAACTCTGAATTCCTGATAACATTTAATGTTATTTACATTCTGAATCTCTTCAGAAGGACATATCGAATACGTCATTCTTAATTAGGCATGACTCATACTACCATCTAAGTTTTCATATAATTCTTCTACATCCAAATGCCACCCTTCCAAATCCTGTGATCCCCAACACTTGTAGAAAGATAAGACAAAATACCTTATTAGTAGATTTCTAGAAACAAACACTCTCTTCTGCATTCCAACAAATGGAATGTATTATACTTGGATCACAGAATAAGGGAGGTTTCAACAGTGGTCTCTAGTCTTAAAGGAGTCAGTCATGAATACTGACCTTGTTGCTCAGGGCTTTACCAGGTTGATGTGAAAGGGCTGAAGGGTGGAGACACCATAATCCTTTCTGCACAGCCTGTTCCACTCCCTGTCTTCATGGGGGAAAAGTTTCTCTGTATATCCTGCCTGAATCTTTCTTTTCAACTTACATTCATTGTCTCTTGTCTTCCAACCATGCATCACTGGGCAGAGACTGGCTCCATTTCAGTCGGTTATGGGATGGTTATTGAGCCTGGGTTCAATAACCATCCCATATCTAGTGAGGGTTGCCGTTAGCTCCCCATGAGGCCATCCCTTCTTGAGGCTGAACAAGCTCCATTCCCACAGCCTTTCGTCACAGGGCCTCTGCTTCTGCCCCTGACCGTCTTGGTGGCCCTCTGCTGAACTCAGTCCAATTTATATGCATCTTTGCTGTATTGAGGGCCTGCAAATTGGATGCAGTATCTAGATTTGGTCTAACTTGCTCTGATTAGAGGAGGATTATCACTGCCCTCTTATCTGTTCACTGCGCTCCTGTTAAAACAGCCCAGGAAGCTATCAGCCCATGCTCAGCTTGCTCTCTGCCAGGACTCCTAGGTCTTTCCCAGCAGAGCTACTGCCTAGCCAGTCAACCCCCAGCATGTCAACCCCCAGCCTGCGCTTTCTGCACCCATCTCATCCTGCAGGCTCATATGGCTTGAGTTCTCTGGCCCGTCTAAAATCATCCACTGCTGGTGATTCTCCTCCTGCTTGAAGCCTCAAAGCAGAGGTCTGAGACACTTTGTTGGTGAACAGTGACAGTACCTCAGCTGTGGCTGTGTCAGAAGAATTACTGGATTGTCTGTGTATTTGCATATATATTTATGTAGTTAAATATGTCATATACATAATACCAGCACACTTATATAACATGCACATGAACATCCATACCAGCTGGTGTTATATAGTCTTAAAATGAGTTTTCTTCAATGGAGTCAGTCTGATAAGAGATATGGTTATTTGTATTTCATTGTCATCACCTCATACTCTTTATTCTAGGATCATCAAACCATTTTAAGAGCATGGGCAGTTAAAGACTTTGCTCCAAATTGTCCTTTGTATGTCCAAATACTGAAACCTGAGAATAAATTCCACATCAAGTTTGCAGGTAAGATTTCAGCCATTTGAAACACTTATTAATATCTGTCAGTTTGTTTCAGAAACACACAAGCAAAGTGAGATTCCCTAGGGAAACTTACTTGTTGTAAGCAGTTTAAGAGTGCATATTGCATAATAACTGATAGGCTGTATATAGCCTAACAATAATAATATGTCATGTTTTACATTAAAGTCCTATTTATAAGCACTTTTAAGGATTATTACTCTCTTATGTTACATAGAATGCAGAGTAGAATTATTTGATAG
Source organism: Ara ararauna (assembly GCA_028858755.1). NCBI lineage: Eukaryota > Metazoa > Chordata > Aves > Psittaciformes > Psittacidae > Ara > Ara ararauna. The sequence goes on along the minus strand of CM054382.1, from coordinate 9,760,310 downwards.
ATAATTGTTACTTCTTAATTATAAATTCAGGTAGGTTTCCAGCCATATCCATGTCTTTAAATCACTTCTGTCTACTAAAACATACTGTTACTATGGGGTATACGAGAAGATCTGCTCAGGGGAGGCCAAGTTTTCCCCAACAAACAATCGGAAAAGAAAATCTTCCCTTTGGATTGTTTTTTAATAAGTGGGCTGAAAAACATTATTTAATTACTTTCAAATATTTTGGAAAGAGATATATAATTTAATTCTATATACAGTAAAACGTGTATCTTAGAAACCATTACATAAAATACAAAATGATATTAAGAAAAACAAACAAATCCACTCTTACAAGAAAAGATTACCAGCTTTAATTGACAAACTGTTTCTCCGCTCTATGTAGCTAGGTCTCTTTTTCTCTGCCTATATATAAATGCACACGCACATATGTATGCACATACAGAAGTATTATGCTTATGTGCAAAACCACACAAATACTTTTATGATGAACTCATTTTGCCTATCTTTGGAAAAATCTCTCTACGAAGTAGAAGCAAAGCTTTCCTTTTCAACTGTAATTTTGAAAACTTATTTTCTTGAGCGATATTCTAAGGAAGAAAAGATCGCTGATTCATGCAAAATTACAAAAAAAAAAACAACAACCCCACTATGGAAAAATATTAGTCTCCTCCATCATCCCAAAATGTGATGAAAAAGTAAATTCCAATGCAGAGCAATTCCAGAGCAACAGTTAAAGCTATAATTCTAAAAGCTACTGAATTTACCACTAGGTTGGAAAGAAGGAAAAAAACATCATAACAGTTCTGAAGTTATAAAAGTGTAATCTCAAACTGTGAGATGGCACAGCAGGGAATAAGGCTCGTGCTGTGACAAGAATGATGGTGCTTTTTCATCTCCCGCTTAAAACCACACAGCTCAAATGTAATCTCTTCTCCCTAGCCATGGCCACTTTTCTTTATCGGTAACCATGTCAATTTGTTGTTCCTAATTGTATTTTTAAGAGAGAGTTTCATTATTCTTAATGGTTTGTCTCTGTAGGAGCTTATGACACAACTAGAGTTGAAAAACAAAGGTGATTTTCCATATCTGTTCTAAGTCTCAGATTGAGAATTTGGACCTTTTCTTATTAAAAAAAAAAAAAAAAAAGAAGTTAACAAGAAGATTAATTCAATGCTACTCATACATAGCACAGGAAAATTTTAATGCAGTTTTAAATTCAGCAAGTTTACAAACATGGTATAAACCACCACTGGATGCTTACCTAGTGCAAATGGCAAGGCCACTGGTAGTCATGAGAACGTTAGTGTGCATGTATTTTCCTAAAAGGACTCTACTGTGGTTTTTAATCCCATCCAATTCTTCATTCTGAAATACATACCCAGTGGGGGCTGCAGACTATAGCCCTGTCCAGGGTGCTTATGAATGAAATTTGTTATAACCATATGGAACATTTTTCTAAGTGCTTTTCCTACTATAATTCAGGGCTGCTTTATTACTGCCTTAATGCAAAAGCTTCTTTTAAATTTGATACACCTTTAACAAATGAATCCTTACTTCTGGAGGTTTCCCAAAATGATATTGTGCATTTTTGTGAACCAGAAATATTCAGTAGTAGGATTTCTTTTTTTTCTTTACACACAGGTTTATAGGCTATAACTGTCAAAAATGAAAGTTTCTCAATTTAGAAGAAATACAACCTAAGAGTCCAGAATGTCCTCCTAACAGAAGTCTAACTTTTAATGGCATTCGAAATTTACCAAACTCTGGAAGCCCACTTTCTCAACAGTTTCTATCGGGTTGCCCAGTTATCCTAGATCGCATAATACAGTCCTGAAATTTAAATCCTGACTGTGTTTTCCTGTGGAAGAGCATCCTGGAGATTTTCTGCCTTAGGCTTCAGAAATAGTATACAGGTCAAGCAGCTGTTTTAAGTTATTCCCATTCTAGCAAAACAATGGAGATGCCGCACAGGATAACATGGCCCATCAGAAAGGCAGGTTTCCTGTCTTCACTTGCTGACAGACACACACCTTTCTATCTACTTTGTTTAAAATGGTAACTTCTGCTTATATTAATACAGTGCAAAAGTTTCTCTGTGCTTGAATATGATTCTTCAATGGAATCTGAAAAGCACAGGGCATAGTAAGTGTTTGTTCCAGCAAACTCATTTCAAGTTCAAGGTGTGAACACTCTGTAAGTATACAGCTACTCAAGCATGACAGTTACCAGATGGGCAAGGAAACATCCATCTTATGTCCTCAGCTGAAACACTTTGATTTTTTTCTTTGTAATTTCTACTATACCAATGCTTTGACATGTCCAGTTTTTCTTCCAGTAATCCTGCAGTTTACCTCACTGGCTTTTACATATGGTTTTCTAAATCTTCTTGCTTTTCCTTCAAGCACATGGGGCTACAAAAGGCCACGCACCCTTATTGTATGCATCTGGCCTTGCATTTCAGCACACACATGAAATAAAGTGAAGGTTGTTCACAGTGGAGCAAAATACGTAATTCAGAGACTAAATTGCATGGTTTTTGAGTTGAATTTATGTATATGCTAGAAAATAAGTTAATCACCTTTACCTTGAATATTCAGAAATTATGTATAATCATAATTCCAGGAACTGGGCATATTTCTGACATTCTCTATTCAAAATGCACCAATGAATTAGCAGATTGGTGAAGTCTGACATTAAACCTTCAGTAGTTTATTCAAAAGGAACATAGTCCGGAATCACCGAAATGGATTTTGAATGCACCTGATTAATCTATCTAATTACAGATAAAAATAGTCTAGAGATAATGGATAGGCATTTTTCTACATCTGGTCTGGTTGTGCTCATGTTAACTGGTGAAATCAACAAAAGTAAGGTTTCTCAGAATAATTCTGTCAGGTCCAGGACATTATTACTACATGGCTGATGCTTCAGTAGGATGATCAGTATTCTGAGTACGTTTTATCTTCAAGAGCATTACAGAAGCTGTAACTCACCACACTGCATTGCTACATCTATTTGAGACAGACTTAGCAACAAATTTTCTGTCAAAATGTACTTTCAACAGGAACTGCAGCTTCTGGAAATTCTAAATGGAGTATTTCTTTAGTATAAATGCAGTCAAAATACTTGTGTTTGGTAAACTGATTTGACATGTTTGATACTCAGTTCAAGATAAACTGCAAGTTTCCTCTGCTGCTTCACTGTCACACTGAGTAATCTGCTGATTCTAATACCTACTGTCACAGATCCTGACGCATGTCCCAGACCTGCGGAGTGGGAGAGCCATTACCCTGCTTCCTCCCTACTCACTTCAGAAAGCATCAGATAGAGTTCTGTGTAATTCTCACCATGGCTCCACAATAGAAGTCCTGACCATAAGTATCAAATACAGTAACATTATAGGCAAACTATAATCAGTCAGATGGAGAAATAAGCAAATTATTTTTGACCTGATCCGTGTCCTATAACTCCTGTCAAGAGGAGAAACCCATAGTACCTCTCCATGTTTGAAATGGCTACAATATTGCTAATCACAGTAATTAGATCACTGAAGACTCTTTAACAAAATATTTGCAAAATACCTCTGAGAACTCAAAAGCTTCAAAACACTTCTGGAGTACGTAGGGCACCTACTGTCATATACATTTTACAGATGCATAACAAGTCTTGGAGGCCATAAATAGCTCTCACAAGCTCAAAGACTACAATAGTGAGGAAACAGTCCTACAAGTCACAGCCCCACTTCTCCTGATGTAAAAACACTTGATAACACAATGTGAATCTCTTATATGTAAGAGATAAAGATGACAATTGTAGGACAGCAATCTGTGTGCTATCTGCTCTCTTAACACGGTATTTTACATAAAATCCATCCAAAAAGTCAGCTATACGTTACAGTATAGAACATATGGAGAATTTAAGTCAGATATACTTTTCATTTGCATTGTGCCATCCATGGTTTATTAATTTAATTTACATATATTTAGATCAGCATATACAATTTGATTCAAGATCTGAAATAGCAGATGATAAAATAACTTTCCCGTATATTTTTCCTTGCTTCTATTTTCCAAAGCATTAGGTATATAATGTAACAACATTCTAAAAAAGGGGGAGGTTGGCAAAATCTTACACAAATTAAGAAATATGGAGAATTCTCATTCCTTCAGGAAATCAATATTTACTTTCATAAATCTTTGCCATCTGATTAATGGTAATAGAATGCAGATATTCCATCCAATGAGTAGATTATGTCTTACTCTCTCAAAACCTCTAGTATAAAATTCAGATAGATTTATTAATGGCACATGATCAACTAAACGAACATATTTCTGTCAGAAATATTTTCTGCAGAAAATATTTAATTGCTATAACTGAAATATATTTAGGGGAAGAAAAACCTTATTTTGTTCTATATTTGACAGTCTTCATATAACTAAATTAATTCCTCCCCTATGACAATTAAATAAGCCTTGGTATTCAGAAAATGAATTAATTTCTCCTTTTGATGATGAAAAGCCTCTAGAAATTTCAAGAAAGGGATAGAGAAGGCATACAAGGTATACCCTCACTTTTATTATCATTAAATGTCATGCTTGTAGCTATACTATAAAATCTGCCTGGAAAGTAGCTCAGAGAGGCAAGGTGATTCTAAGGCTTTCAGTGATACATTAGTGCAATTATAAGTAGAGGTATGTAGCCACTCGGATTTAAGTGGGGAGATTATTTGCTTACTTTTACTCAGCAGTTTTTATATGGCTAATGTTTTGATCATCAGCTGTACTAATTGTATTCTTTCTCATCAGAAGCAAATTCTCTCTCATTGAAAGTAACATAGACAGAATGAAACACTAAACTGAGAAGAAAAAAAAATTACTTGGCATGCAATAACTGCCTTCATGACCTTAGAAAACCCTCATGACTAAGGTTCTACACTGACAAGAGGTTTAAGTTTGTGCTTTTCCCTTGTACCCATTTTTATACTGTCACAAGTATACATGAATGACATTAAAGAGTGATTTCTATTTCCTTTTCATGCTGTCACCAGCACTGGAGAGCATTTAACTGTGGCCTGAATTTTAAACACTTGCAAGTTGAGTAATAATTCATCAATACTGAAAGCACGTGCAGAAAATTTGGCAGCTTTAAATACAAGCCAATATAAAGAACTGCATATAATGCCTGTATTGCTTTCTCTGCTTATTTCCCCCACTAAGTTCCATTAAAAGACAGAAAAAAAATAGTATCTCTGTAGTACTATTCCATCACAGCAAGTGCTGATGTTGCAGACATACTTTCTTGTAAGGACTCTCAGGAACAAAGCACAATGTTGTGATTACAAAAGCCAGAAAAGGACTGGGGTGAAAAAAAAAATGTGAAGTTGTAGAAGGAAAAACCAACACCCTACTTGCTTACATTGCAAGGAGAGAGCAGCTGTCAGCAGTTCCTGGCGGGATATTAGTTGAATCTACATCACATCCTGAAGTGCAATGCAAAATCCCAGAGCCACCGACAAATACCAGTCTGCAAGTCAGTACAGCCTGACTGATCAGCAGTGAGACATGGGGGCACAAAATTACAAAATGAAATATATAAGCCTTTAGAATCAGTTTTAAGCAATGTTAAGTTTGATGGCTTTGTAACAGTAGTAATGGAAAATTACTGAGATGCATGATTCACAGGAAAAAAATAGAGTACAGCTAGAGAACATACTGAGAATTCTTGTACAAGATAAACCACTGTAGTTTTAGGCCTTTAAGGCCTTAGTACAAAATGAGTGTAAGAAAAACAGGCTAGAAGAACAGGAGGTAAGGATAAGGAATATCTGGAATGGCAGTGGTCCAGGATGGGCTGCAGTTAAACTAACTGATAAGTAGAAGGACAGGGTGATTGTTATGTCTGTGGTGTTAACGAACCAATTAAGCTGGTATAAACATCTACCGTGCATGCTTCGAAGGCTGCCAGAAATGATGAAGATTGTTGGAAGAAGTAAATGACCTTCAGAGGCCACCACCACATTTTTGTACGCATGTGGGGAACTTTCTGGAAAATGATGTAATCCGCATGTAGCCTCATGAATGTATATATGTATGCCCAGTGACTATATAAGGATGGCTTGTGTAGCAATACGGGGACACACATTAGGTGGAGCTATCCCCCATGTCTCCCGGCACTGCAATAAAGAATACCTGCTTGTCAACTTAAAACTTTGTTGGCGAGTTTGTTCCTGGAGTTCTCTCCAAGTCAGCAGTCCTACACTGCAGTATACTAGGTATGCTATTGCGTGAACATAAAATTATATCTCTGTACAATGCTTGATGTCTCTGTATCAGATATGCAAAACTGCAGAAGTTGAAAAAGATAAAATCGCGACTATGCTACATGGCTTTCACATCTAGTGCAGCAAAACAGTGGGATTCACAGAGCCATTGCATCCTCTCCATGTGTAACTGCACTGCAGAAAGCATAAACTGGTTGCAAAGTTACTCTACTCATGCAATCTCAGTCATAGCATAGATGGGGCAAATCATGCACAGCTGCTCTCCAGGTTCAAGTGGAAGATGAAGATATGGAGGCATATTTTGATTGTCCCCATTTTCACCATTTTCCTAGACAACAAAAGAGAGTGATAATTATATTCAATGGGGAATATTTTTGTAAAACAATTCATGTCTTTTTTTTTTCTTCTACAGATCATGTTGTGTGTGAAGAGGAATTCAAATATGCTATGCTAGCTCTAAATTGTATATGCCCAGCTACCTCTACATTAATCACACTTCTGGTGCATACATCTAGAGGACAGTAAGTATAAACTACTATTAAGATACCAACCAACTGAAAAAACCCAAAACAAAAACTTGTAAAAGAATCATAGAAACATAGAATAGTTAGGGTTGGAAAGGACCTTAAGATCATCTAGTTCCAACCCCCCTGCCATGGGCAGGGACACCTCCCACTAAACCATGCCACCCAAGGCTATGTCCAATCCAGCCTTGAACACCGCCATCGATGGAGCATGCACAACTTCCCTGGGCAACCCATTCCAGTGCCTCACCACCCTTGCAGTAAAGAATTTCTTCCTCATACCCAATCTAAACTTCCCCTGTTTAAGTTTGAACCTGTTACCCTGTCACTACAGTCCCTAACGAAGAGTCCCTCCCCAGCATCCCTATAGGCCCCCTTCAGATATTGGAAGGCTGCTATGAGGTCTCCACGCAGCCTTCTCTTCTCCAGGCATGATGAAATACGTCCTTCATCTCTCTAGCTTTCATTGTCTGACAGAATACAGAGCCTTTTTTAGTTCTTTCATATTATGTATACATCAAAGAAGGGTAGTATTCTTAACAGGTAAAAATTGACATACGTAAAATGGTACATAATATGGAAACTGGTGGGATTTTTCTTCCCCTTTTATTCTGTATATCTTTTTAAAATACCTTGGAAATGCTGAAAGATGTTCTCGAAACCCTAACTTAATTGTGATTTTAATTTTTCACCAAGTTTAGTACAAATGCACAAATCTGTTCTTTGTATGACAAGTGTCACCAAGTCAAGCATTCAAAATTAGGAAATGAGGGCAAAGCTGTTTTTTTTCCTAGACTGCTCTGATCCTATTAAAAACACCCTATTGTGCCACTGAAAACATTAACTAATGTACTTGAGCTTACTTTTTTCTTAGAACTGTTAGGTAGTTCATCTTTAATCTAGAAGTTTTACGTCTCTGAAAACTTAAGTTCAGATGATCTGTAACACCTAGACATTCAATCACTGATTTTTAATAAATATTTGGTTCTTGAATATAATATTCTAAATCCAAAGGACAAAAAAAAATAAAATCACACAATTAAAAAATCACATATAATATTTAAATATGTGAAAATAATTTCTCTTTCCTGAATTACCACTTCAATGTCCCAATTTTCTTACATTTATTTTACTTTTATTCATACTTTTTTATATGCGATACTATCAAGTGATTTAAATACTTGATAACTAAAATAAATTCATACCTAGATACAGGTATAAATCTAATATTCAGAAGTATTATACTTAAAGAAATTATTTTCACATCAAGAAATTTACTTTCAAACTTTCTGATTGAGTATGCACTAATTTTTAGAGAAAAAAAATCCTTTGAAACTGATGTTCTTCATAAGCATCTCCTGAGATTTGCACTGACTCTAGAGAGTTTGAACTGTGTTGGTAAAAGAAATGATTCGGCACTTTCTTGTTTTGGGGAGGAAATCTGGTTTCAAAATAGGCGTCTCTTTTGAGTATCTACAGGTTGCCACTGTACTGCAGACATCGAGCTGCTTTGGCTTTGAATAATTTATAAATCAGAGAAATTTTTTATTATTTTCTAGATAAATTCTGATGTTGAACAGCAGGTAAATAACTGCTAATTGTTAAACTCGGTTAAACTACCTTTATGCGTACAAATATGTCAGATGAACGTTTGAGTTTGCCTAAGTATAAGTAAAAAGATAAGTCAAAATGGATTAGCTAAACTACAAATAAAAATTTTAACTATACAGGCATTTATATCCAAACAAAATACGAAAATATTTCTAAATAATGGTGAAATTTCTTAAGTACACTTCCAACGTTAACAGTGAACTGCTTTCCTTTACGTATTTACCTGTTTAATTATCCTTTATTCTTGTTATTACCAGCACCTATATTTAATTTTACGTAGGTATTGAGTTTTAAATCTCTGTCAGTATTTGGCTTCCATATATAAAAGAATTAAAACGTTCATTGACAGTTCATTGGTAAATCATTGTCCCAACTGTTTGTTGTACTTTTACAAATGAAGTGCCACCTACTCCACAGGGAATCTATTTCCTGTATTTATTAAGAAATGGTGTTGACATTGTTAACAGTGCCAGCTCATTTCTGATAATCATGAAGATAAGTATGCTGGGAAATCACTGGAAGCTGAAGGCAATACATAGCCGCAAAACACAGGGAAAAATATTATTCACTGTTACCCTAATTAGAATGATAATACAACAAACAGTAAGCAAAAAGAAACACATGTACATACATTAAAAACCACTTATCTTCTAGTATTACTGTTTGAAGAAACTGGAGAAAAATGTTCATTTTCTAGGGAACTTCGGACAGATCAACTTACTATTAAAACTGGGAAAGTTTGCTGCTGTTTATATGAGCTGACTTCAGTCTTTAATGCTATTTTTCAGACTAAACAAACTAGATATAAATAATCCCATCGTCTTGTCAACTTTTTGTCTGTAAAACACAAAAATTCTACCTTGAATCTTAATTATAATCTTATTATTAATCTTACCATTTATCTTTAGATGTTATCTAATTATCTAATCAAGTAATAGAACTTTCTTAGGGTTTGTATTGTGATACAAAATATTGGAAGAAAATAGCCTTTCTGACTTGAAACTTAATGTGGTCTTTACAGAACAGCTCCATGGGAAGCTTTTAGACAACTAACTGGAACCAAGCAGACTTTAAACAGGTGAACATTTTATTTTAGAAGGAAAAGTGAAATACGGAATTTTTTTCTCCAGTAATTACATTTCTAGTTCTGTTATTGTGTACCTAGAACACTGTTTGTTAATGCTGTTGCAATAAAAATGGTTTCTTAGTTCAATCTTGAAACAAAATGTTTCTGCATTGAGGGTGGAGAAGAATGGTAAACTGAAGAAAAACAGGAACTGTGCTAAGATATTAAAAAAGTATAAATAAGCACAAAGAAGCATGCTCCAATATCTTGAGACCTTGGCTCCAAGTGGCAAAACACAGCACATGTATGATTTTTATGTACTATCTGCATATATACATATATATATGTATGCACCTATTATATCCGCTGAAACTCATGCAGCCAGAACCTTGTTTGCACGTGAAAGTTAAGAATTCACAGAAGCCTCAGCTCTGCAACTCTTGGAGTTAGCTGAGGTTTGGAACATTCATACCAACGGTCCATACAGTAAAGTATGATATGCTTAATATCATACAATAAAGGATGATATGCTTAATATCATACAATAAAGGATGATATGCTTAATATGGTTAGAGTTATAATTTATTTTCTTGCACGTGAGAAAAGAAGGTATATACCTGCCATAGTATACAAGGCACAGTAACTAAAAATGTCCATTGGGTAAATGCTGAAGATTATCTATAAGCAAACGTAGAAAAAAATATTTCTTACAGATAAAGTGACTAAAGTCAAATGGGTCTTTCCTACTAAGCTATTTTTAATGATTCTTTACCTAGTTCTAACAAGAACTACACGATCTGCCATGAAGCATCTGAAGCAATGGTATGAATTTTAAGGAATGTAGCCATATTTTTTGTGATATTAAAGTGCATAATCTTATATGCCTATTAAAAAATGTCTTTAATTCCTTAAAATAATCTCTGTACATGCATCATTTCTCAGCTTTGATCTCAAATACTTTTCAGATTAGCCTATCAGATCTTTTTAATAAATATTTGTGTTTCTGTTGCCATAAATTACTGTTCTGATTTATAATAAGTGTACATTAAGTTTTAAATTATTCTCTTTATCTGTACATATTTCAGGGAGAGTCAGCAATCATCAGAACAATGGCAGAAAATGTATGGCAGATGCTCTGGTAATGAAGTGCATCATATTAACCTGGAAGAAAGTACTTTTTTTGCTGAGTATGAGGGGAAAAGCTTCACATATGCTTCTTTCCATGCCCATAAAAAGTATGTTTATTTTCCTATCAACAATTAAAAGTATAAACAAATAATTATTTGTTTTGCCTGCATCATAGCTCCATATTAAAAGATGCAGTGTTACACATTACTCTGTTTCTAGGTTGAAGTATCTGGCCACTAATATATTTTGTTGATATTTTTCTGGAAGTTATAGCTGGTCAGGTAAAAGCTCTTGTTGGTTCTGTATAGGCCAGCTCAGTCTGAGAGAAAAGAATATAAAGGATATACAGGATGAGCCTGGCCACCAGGGAAAAGAAAATTCACACCTTAGAAAGGTTATATGTGAACACCAGTCCCTTTCGATGTCCAAAACAATCTAGAAAAGGGTGTGTGACTGTCAGCATATTTAATGTATTTAGGAGTCAGCTGGAAATGTAGCTTCCTTCTGGCACGTTCATCTTATGTGAAATGTTCATTTTAAAGGTGGTATGTGCTACATTCTGATAATTGTTCAAAGTAAAACCATTTTTTTTTCTGTTAGGTGCTAACATACGTTCTTTAGGTTCCAGACCATGCATCACTTACTCAGTGCTGCTCTGTGAGGTGAACATACAAACTGAACACGAGTTGTGTATATTTGCATATATTTAACAAAATTAACATCTAGGAAATCCTGAACACTGAGTTTATTCTCATACTCTAGTGAAAGATTTTTTTCTGCTTCAGTATCTTATTTTCTATCACTAACCAAATACTTTTCTAGGAGTGAATTGCAAAAATGAATTCCGAAAGTTATTTCCATTACATATGAATGACTGAAACATTTAACGTGACGAATACTTTTTAATATTATATATCAATTCTTCTACTATTATTTTCCCAGAAGGGACTATTCATCTGATAGAAAAAAAAAATAAAAATCAACTGGCATAGCATTGGAATAATATTATTTGGATCAATAAAAATTCTGGATTCCAATGCTTAGGGATTCGTGAGGTTTTAAATACTGCTTGATCAGAAGTGGTCTGTTTAGGAGACAATATTTTTCAACCATTTGTCATCCAAAAATCTGCAAATGTTGATATTCTGCAAAAGTATACTGGGGGGTTATTTTTGACAGTGGAAATTCTGGTATATATGATCTATGCAAAATGAACCATGCCTTTCCTTTTCTAATTAAGGTTTGGAGTCTGTCTGATTGGTGTTAGAAAGGAAGATAACAAAAACATTTTGCTGAATCCAGGTCCTCGATATATCATGAGTTCTACAGATATATGCTTCTACATAAATATCACCAAAGAAGAGAATTCTGCTTTTAAGAAGCAAGAAAAACATAGAAAAAAACATGAATCAAAATTGTCTTATCATGGAACTTCTAGATTACCTGTACACAGTATAATAGCCAGCATGGGTAAGTAAAAACAAAAAAAACCAAAACATAACCCATGACATATTCAATTAACAGTGCATTTTAAAGCTTTTAACACTGTGTTCCTAAAATTTTAAGTAATTAAAATAGGGCGCAGAAAGACAAAATATTAAACACTTGCCCTTGTACTTAAATTAAATTAATGAAAATAAATTAAACTGGAATGAAACTGCTTCAGACTTGCATGAAAATGTAATAACAATCACACGGGTAATTTGTTAGTCACTCACAGCTGGTTGCTTGTAATAGATTTTCATAAGCTGCTTTAAAAAAATGCCCTCAATAAATTCATACAGGTTGTTGATGCATATAAATATGGATTAGTTGTATATGGTATGATTTTGAAAAGGTGATTAACAAGAAAATATATACCAATGATAGAAAAAACACACCGAGAAAATGCTTTCTATGCTACTACAGGGACAGTGGCTATTGATTTACAAGACACAGGATGCAGAACATCCAGTGGACCAACACTAGCTCTTCCTTCTGAGGGAGGTAGAGAGGGCAGACGGCCCAGTATAGCACCTGTTTTGGAGGTTGCAGACTCATCCTCACTTCAGACGTGTGACTTGCTAAGTGACCAGTCAGAAGATGAAACTACCCCATCAGATGAAGAAGTCTCTGCAGGCTTAGAGTATGTATATCAAATATAAATTAAACAACGTAATTTGAAAACGGCATCAATTTGTAAATGGCATCAATGTTTTTTTTACATGCAGATCAATCCATACAGTTGTAGCAAGCAAGACCCATAAAGGCCAATTACGGAATTATTCCCTTTTGTGAAATGCTACTTTCTGTTAGCAGAATGCTGTTATGCCTATTTTGAAATTCAAAAAAAAAAAAGCCCGAAACAGATGACCTCCTCTGTTTGCTGGAGATATTCTATATTCAGTTATAAAGATCTGGTTGTGTATTGCAATTTTTAATATTTTCTATGACCATTTTTCTTACATTCTGTAGTTATAAAGGCAGGATTCTACTGGTTTGTAAGCAGAGAAGTACTTTTGTCCTGAGCTTGAAGTGATCATTCAACAGGCTTGTTGAATCCTCAGGCTAGGTGTCTGAGTTCAAAAATGTAGGAATGACAAAAAGACCCAGCATGAGGCAAATGATTCCATCTAATTTAAAGTGCTTGTTAGCGTGTTACTGAAAGTAATGATGCATTACTCAGATAAAAATGGAGGAGTCAATCCTGTAGTTGCCATGCAGATAAGCAATTATGTTTGTTGGGATTACTGACGGGGATGTTAAAACTGCAACTCACAATTACACCAGTGGCTCACCTGGCAGTTTCCCATCAGTGGCAAGCACGAGAATCCCCAGGGAAAATCATAAAACTCTAATGAAATTTATTAGAACAAGTAATCTTTAATCTGCAGACTGAAATACTGGGGTTTAAAAATCCTCTTATTAAACACTAAGGCCAATTACAAATTTAATCTCATCAGCAAGAGGATTTGCCATTTAAAATTCATTCCAACCATGTTGAAGGTACGTTATTAAAGCAAAAACATAATGACCTCACTCAGTCTTGAAAAGTGTTTGAAAGAAAAATGGAGAAAGAAAAAGTACCAGAATTATTTCTGTTTTCTTGCTTTGCTTTTTTAACTTCCTTAGAAGTTTCCGGTACTTCAGATCACTGAACTGTTTGGGTCAGAAGGGACCTTCAAGATCATCTCATTCCAACCCTCTACCATGGGCAGGGACACCTTTCACTAGATCAGGTTGCTCAAAGCCCCATCCAACCTGGCCTTGAACACTCCCAGGGATGGGGGCAGCCACAACTTCTCTAGGCAACCTGTTCCAGTGCCTTACTACCCTTACTGTAAAGAAGCAAGATATCATAAATATATTTCCTATATATATCTCATATCTATATAAGTTTATGTATCTATATAGTATATGTATCTACTCTACCCTCTTTCAATTTAAAGGAACTATTTGTCTTATCCCTACATGCCTTTGTAAAATGTCTCTCTCTAGATTTCTTGTAGGCCCCCTTTAGGCACTGGAAGCTGCTCTAAGGCCTCCCTGGACTCTTCCCTTCTCCAGGCAGAACAAGCCTAGCCCTGGCAGCATGTCTTTATGAAGAGGCGCCCCAGCCCTCTGATTGTCTTTGTCGCCCTCCTCTGGACTCACTCCGACACATCTATGTCCTTCTTATGATAGGGACCCCAGAGCTGAATGCATTGCATGCTCTCAAAACACTAGGACAGCACACTATATGTCAGCACATTTCCGAAAATACCTATAAAAATACCCCAAATGAACAACCCAAGCAAAATTCCTTTAGTCCACAAAAATCACAATAGCTTTCACTCAACATTATTGAATTGGTTGAACCTACAAAACACATTTCTTTGATCCTTATTCAAAATAGCTCATGTACTTGACTGTACAGACTGTAGTAGAGTCTGCAGATAACTGCAGAATTTAGGCGTACATACAAACATCCCATAAAATAGGTGTATAGTAAACTGTGTTTTCCTGATTTGCTATACTGAAAAATGTTTGTTCTCTTCTCCTAGGTATGCCAAAGGCTATCCTCCTTACTCTCCGTATATTGGAAGCTCTCCCACATTTTGTCATCTTCTCCATGAAAAAGTACCCTTCTGTTGTCTAAGGCTAGATAAGGTAAAAGGAGTTTCTCTTACTGGATAAAACTGCATTCTCATTTATATCTTTCATCTGAAAAGAGTTAAACTCTGCTTTCTGCTTAGAGATGAGGTTCATTCAGCATTTATTAAGCTATAATGTCTTACCATCCTTTTCATCGCTAAGTGTTTATGTCTAATCAGATTCATATCAGGTCATCTGATAAAATTTTCTATTTCTAATGGTACAACCCTTTAAATGTCACAGTTAAATCTCTTTATTCTCTTCAGCCTGGAGAAGAGAAGGAGAAGAGACCTCATAGCTGCCTTCCATTATCTGAAGGAGACCTACAAGGATGTTGGAGAGGGACTCTTCATCAGGGACTGTAGTGATAGGACAAGGGCCAATGGGTTTAAACTTAAACAGGGGAAGTTCAGGTTAGATATAAGGAAGAAGTTCTTTACTGTGAAGGTGGTGAGGCATTGGAACAGGTTGCCCAAATAAGCAGTAAAGGATCCATCCTTGGCAGTGTTCAAGGCCAGTTTGGACAGAGCTTTGGACAACATGGTTTAGTGTGAGGAAAGTGGCAGGGGGGGTTGGAACTTGATGATCTTTAAGGTTCTTTCAGACCCAAACCATTCTATGATTCTGTGATCAATATCCACTGAACTTGTTTCTTATTTTGGTTTTAGGGATGTCAGCATAACTACTATGAAGATGCCAAAGCCTATGGATTCAAAAACAAATTGATTATAGTTGCAGCAGAAACTGCTGGAAATGGTTTATATAATTTTATTGTTCCACTCAGAGCTTACTACCGACCAAAGAAGGAACTAAATCCCATTGTATTACTCCTGGATAACCCGTAAGTAGATTTTAATTTTATTGTGGTACAATTTAAACTCATTTTACCATTACTTCAGTAAACAATCGCTTTTAACATGACCAACTTACAATAAAAAACATTCAGGCATATTTATCTTTGAGAAAAATTTGTAACAAAAAATGATACCCTATGTTTAGTGTCATATACAAAATTGACTTTTTACTGAGTGCACATGGCCTTAGTGAAGTTATATGTCCTTATTCTATGGCCCATGTTTCAGCTAAGTATTTCTAAAAATACTCCAAATAATGTGAATACTACTGCTCAACACTGTAAACCACACACTGTAAAAAAGCAAGGTGTGTAACAGTTTCTCAAATACATGACAGCACTTCAGACAACACTAACCTGCTTAACAGAAAGCAGTTAGTGGCCTGGACCACTTGAGCATCTTTTTAATTAATTTAGACTGCAAGATAAACAGTTCTTTAACCCAGTAGGACACCCACTCAGTCTATGATTATATAGTCATAGGAGAAACCTGCAATATTGTCATTACTACTGTATCTGTCTAAAGATCACTGGAATTTTTAGCCTTTCTTGTATTCCCTGTTTAAAATTTCAGACAAATTCTTTCCTGGCAAGGCAAGACTGATTCATCTCTGATCTGACAATGAATGAGACTTTTTTTGCAGTGCTTTGGTACTGCTCATGGACTTAGAAATCACGATTTGGAAGACACAAAAATAGAGGTTAGCCTTATACAGGAAATTAGATCAAGCTATAACTCAAAGAAAGGACAGCAGATAAATGACTTACAGGTTCTGGTTCCAAGCTGACACTTCCCTTTGCATATGTATGTTCTAGTTTAAGTGATTTATTATTCAAAAGCCTGCTGTGAAGTGTCCCACTTTGGCCTGGAACAGCTCCTTAGTGAAGCTTTATACACCTCTTTGCAAAACAGAAGCTTTTTTTTATGTACATGTTGTGGCATAAAGTGAATCACACAAATTGGTAAAAGCTTAAACTAGGCTAAAGGAATTCCGATGCGTAACTTTCTTAAGATTAAAGATGTGAGCATACAGTGCCCTCTGGTGCTTATTCTCTTTTCCAGCGTAGTGCCCGAGTTTACATCCTTCAGTGCTGTTGTGACATTTTACGGCTAAACCCACTTTTTGTTAGCATAAAGTAAAAGCTATGGTTGGTGATTAAGCTAATATCCTTAGCATTTTATCTCTCTACACAGCATTTGCAGCAATTCCTCTGAAATGAATTAGTAGGACTACAGAAGCCATCTGAAAAGCCAGCATGCTTTTCGTACATGCATGAGGTAGAATTCAGGCTGCCATTCAAGTCAATTGGAACTTTGTAATTTACTTGATTGGCCTTAGGAATTCTGCCACCTTCAATTAACATATCTGTGCATAGTTGTTATATCCCTAGTTTCTCCATGTGTCAGGGCAATTTATTACAGTATGCTTACTCTAATATCTATACATCAAGTGTTTTAAAATTTCTGATGTTTTTTGGTATGTAAGAAGAAAACCAGTAAAATTTATTATTAAAAAACAATGCAATAAAATACAGTATCTTAGTTTTCACAGTCCATTTTAAAAATAAGTTTTCATCTAAGATTGTCTCGTTGGCTTGAATGGAGTGGTTGGCACAAAACATAAATGATGATTGGGTTTTTGCTTCACATTTTAATCGGAAATTCTCACTACTTATTTTAGATACTCCTAAGTCATACATTGAGGTATAACTTGGTAGTGCGTCTTTGAAAACAGTCTCAGGACAAGGGGTAACGGGTTCAAACAAACAGGGGAAGTTTAGATTGGAAATGAGGAAGAAATTCTTTACTGTAAGGGTGGTGAGGCACTGGAATGGGTTGCCCAGGGAAGCTGTGAATGCTCCATCGCTGGCGGTGTTCAAGGCTGGGTTGAACAGAGCCTTGGGTGGCATGGTTTATTGGGAGGTGTCCCTGCCCATGGCAGGGGGGTTGGAACTAGATGATCTTAAGATCCTTTCCAACCCTAACTATTCTGTGATTCTATGATTCTATATTTAGAATTGCGTTGTGCCATAAAATTTCTAATTTAAAAGGTGAATTTATTAATAGAAGCATTCTATTTCCTATTTAAAGTGATACTGTAATGCCAAAGTTTTAGTTTGCTTTTTTTATTGTTTTTTAAAAACCTACCAGTTTATTGAACTATTTCAGAAAAGATGCTGCTGTGGTGATACTGTCTTTCATTTTGTAATCCCATCTGCTGCTTAGGCCAGATATGCATTTTCTGGATGCAATCTGTTGGTTTCCAATGGTTTACTACATGGTGGGCTCTATTGACAAGTAGGTGAAATAACTGTTAGAAAACTTAACGTTGTAGTACTCAGTGGTTTGCTGTGTGTATCGTCATTGCATGTTTAAACGTCTGTTGTATTTGAAGATGATCTTTTTGCATGCATGGTTTGTGTCTGTGTGCTATAATTTGGGATTTCAAATTTCTGACTTGCAAATCATTAGAGAAAAGTGGACAGGGAATGCAGGTTAATATTGTCATGGTTTAAACCCAGCTGGTAGCCAAGTACCAAATGGCTGTTCACTCACCTCTCTCCTTTTCCCACAGGTGGGATGGGGAGGAGAGTCAAAACAGTGTAAAACCTGCAGGTTGAGATACAAACAGTTTAAAACTGAAACACAATATGCTAATGCTACTTACAATAAAGGAAATAACAAGGGGAGAGAATATAAAACTAAAAGGGGATAGAAAAAAAACCAATAAACACAAATGATACACAATACAGTTGCTCACCACCCAATACCCAGCCAGACCTGAGCAGCAATGTGGCCCTTTCAGTCAACTCTCCCCAGTTTATATGCTGGGCATGATATGCTGTGGTATGGAATACCCCTTTGCCTCATTTGGATCAGGTGTCCTACCTCTTTTTCCTCCCAGCTTCTTGTGCCCTTCCTCACTGGCAGAGCATGAGAGACTGAAAAGTCCTTGATCAGGATAAGCACTACTGAGCAACAACTAAAACATTGGTGTGTTGTCAGCATTGTTCTCAGACTAAAGCCAAAAAACCAGCTACTAGAAGAAAAAAAAAAATAACTGTTACAGCTGAAACCAGGACAATGTTTTTAAAAACATAAGATTAAGATTTATTTAGGTGCAATAAGTTTCTGCAAATTGCTAGATTTTAGTGTCATTCTATACTTAGATATAATTTCTCTAGGTTTACTGACTAGGGTTTTGTAAAGATAGCTGCAAAATGTAGACAGTCTTCACTGTGTCTAATAGTCACCTTCTGCTACTTAAAATATCACCTACCCTTACATTTCTGTCTTCACCTTTGCTAATATATACTTGCATATCTAGTTTTAGCAACATAGATTTAATGTAAAAATAAGGCAGAAACAAGAGAAGAGCAAGGACTCATGAGCATTTGAGTAAACTCCTGTACTGCAGAGTCCACTTAAAGAAGAAAATGGTTTGCTTCAGTACATATCTGATATTAAGTCAGGGCTACAAGCCCATAATAATCAATCCCCAGGTGGAAAAAAAAAAATCACCTTATTTCCTACCCTAAATTAACAGAATCCAGTTTTTCTGGATTCTGAAGAGTCAATGTTTCTCCAAATCTTATTGAACAGATTTCAGAGTTGTATAGGAGTCTATTCGCTATTAAGAAACTTATACTTAAAGGTACTTTAAAATTAGAATAACAATACCTCTAAAGCAGCACTTTCTAAATTTTCCACAAATTAGCTAAATGTACCTGCTAAAATAAGAAAAGCTTTTGAGCTTGTGAAACATTGATATGCAAATAATCTGGGTATTTCAGAATATGCTATTATTTTCAGGGATCAACTGATACTACAGATTGCCAAATATGAAGGAACTGTAATGGCAAAACAGCTTTTCACCTTGGATGTAAACAGAACAATGCAAAAACTTAGTTTTCCAATTCCCCCTTGGAAACCATGACATCCACCCTTTCTCATTTTCACTTGCTTAAGAATGGCTAGGCTCCTAGCAGTCATCTTCATCAAAGAAAAGTCCTTTCTAATCTTTTCTAACACTGCTTTGTTTCTATGGAAAATATTATTGTAAAAACAACTGACACATGCTTCATTTTGGAAACAAAGCTACAAGGTATGACGGGAACTGTAACTCAGTTGTTTGTGAGCGTTTGCTATTGTCAGGCTTTATGGGAAACACCATCCAACAGCATGCAAGGCTTTACTGATGTACATCTGCTCAAAAGCATCATGAGAACACTCCAACTCTTAGATTAACCTTAAAGGGGAATATGCTAGATGTCCTGATAGAACATCTATTCGCATTTTTAATATGAAGTATTAATGGAAAATGAAGTAATTGTGGGAAAGAGCAACCCATAGCATTTATTTCGGTCTGTTTATTGCCAAAAGTAACTGCAATGAAGCAAGTTGTTGCAGCATGCAGGAACATACTGTTTTCCCAAGTAATCATTAAAAGCTTATTTTAAGAAGTTGAAATAAATGGATCATTTTGGGGAAAGGAGGGGAGCTATAACAACATACTGAAGAGCATTATGTATGACTTAAAGGAGGATAATCATTCATATCCTATTCTATGAATGGAGATTATATTCTCCACATAGATTATATTGGAATTTATGATATGCACACTGAGATGAAGGGAACCAGCAACTCACACCTGTGATCTGCAAATTACAGCCGTCCCTAGCCTTTTAAGTGTTCCATATTTAAGTTGCTTGTTTCTTTCTCCCTCTTTCTCTCCACAAAAGCCTAGATGACTTACTAAGATGTGGGGTCACATTTGCAGCTAATATGGTGGTGGTGGACAAAGAAAGTACAATGAGTGCTGAGGAAGACTACATGGCAGATGCTAAGACTATTGTAAATGTTCAAACACTTTTTAGGTAAGATATTTTTGCACTTTATCTATACATCCTCATTAATTGTGAAATATCTAGTGCCGTTTGTACTCCTATTAGAAATGACCTTTTTTTCCTCTTTTCTTCTATTTAATTTTTCCTGTATATGAATTAGTGTCTTACGTGGGCAAACTTTTTCCTAACCTGCTTAGCAATATACTCAGAATCCTAAGGTATTCTCCTGAAATTCTATGCATCCCAGAACTCAATGATCATTTAAGAAGTCAACTATTAGGTTTGCAGGAAGCAAAAGAAAGCTACTCTTGAAGACTTAGGACCCAAGATAGTTGAGAAATTTTTCCTCAGTGCAACAGTCTTTCACAGTAATGCTAAAGCCAGTCTGAAAAGCAGATCCTTCTAATGATAAAAGGTAAGCAATTCATCGCTGTGAAGTTAATAGCAACTGGTCACATTTTAAATGTTTAGTTTAGGACAAAACTTAGGGTTTTAGGCACATGTATGCAACATTATGTAAGACAACTATGTACTAAGGGTCGTGAAGGAATAACTGATTCAAGTGAAAAAAATTGCCAGTCTTGTGAAGAGCCTGAGAAGGCAGTGCTGTGAAGAACTACTAAACACACTGAGATTTCCTGTTCATCTGAGAACCTCCCCTGATTAAAGCCTCACTTTGTGTTAAAGATCTTGATTTCACAAGTACTAAAAGATATGTGTCCCTTTAAACTGTGAAAAAAGTTCTTATTTGCTTAAAAAAACCCAAACAGACAAAAAAAACCCACATGGAAAACACATCACACAGTCAAGTATGAAATGCCTCCTTGAGTTTGGGCTTAGGCCTAACGCTTCCTGTTGTTCACTCTAGTAAGACCTGGACAAAATTAAGTCCTTCCCTAGAGGGTTCAGTATCATTTGATATTGCTTCCCTTTTCTGTGTCAAGCCTTCCATGTCAGGCTGGAGAGAAGTGCATAGTCAAAATCTTTTGAATCTGTATTTCAGAAAAATGAGCTCATTAAAAGACAAGTATTTCAGCGAAGACTTTTTTGACGCAACCATGTGCAAGAATGCAGTTAAACGCTGTTAGCACTTCTGCATGTGCTCAGAAGCAGCAAAATCTATGTTGCACAAGTTCTCTCTTTTTCTAACTTTCAGGTTTTGAATTTCTACCCAATAATAGCACAGGTGTATGTCATAATCACTCCTAAATTTAATTTAGAAACTATAATTGAATTTAATGTGTGCATCACTCAAGTCTACTCTTAACCACATTGTGGTAGGATATCTCACTGAGGTTTTCACATGTACCACTTAAATTTTTCAGAAATACATTTTACCCCCAAATATTAAAAAAATAACAAGAAATTGAGCTGAATAATAATAATTAAAAAAAAAAACCTAAGAAAGTGCCAATCAATTTTTCCCCTTATTGTGTTCTACTTCGTAAAATACTAAAAGACAGTAACACAAGTACACTACATACCATAGATATCCAACTAGAACTTACTAATAATTAAGTTGTCTTGCACAATGCTTACAACTAGATGGCAGAGTTAGCTAACGTCCAAACTATACATCTGGTTCAGTATGGTTTTAGTACTGCATAATACTTTTTACAGATATCAGACAAAATCAGAATAAATGTCATAGTTTAAGACACAGCACTACTTTTCTCCCTAACTTTTCTCCTTAGAATATGTATAATAATTTCACTGCATTTATATGGTGTAAAGTTGTAGGAGTAAGTAAGCTTTGGGAAAACGCCCAAAGTAGTAGCATTTACATGCTCTACAAAACAAACTACATTCATTGCACCAAGATAAATAGTTTTGCAGCATGTCAGAGACTAAGGAAGAAGAAGCTGGACATTACACAAACTGTAGCATTAAAGGATTTTAAACCACTAGAGTTCTGTTAATATATGCTGTTCTCAAAGTTACATCAGTGAAGCAGGTTCCACTTAATGTCACTAAGTCAAGTCATTCAGAAGAGAGAGGCTATTATAAACCTCCTTAATTTGATTTGGATCAGCTGACCTCATTAAGGGTAGTAAACGGGCTTGAAAAGGTGATGCAGACAGGTCCAAGGTACTGTTTGACCTAGGTTCACTTCGGTTCTCAGATACCTGTTCTGACATTATTTCCTTATCTACATAAATTAATAATCTTGCTTTGCCAGGAGAGTTTGTGTCACCCCACTTTAGAAGACAATGCACTGTTTACAGGGTTAGTAGCACTTTTACAGGTCCCATACCAATTAAAACTGTGACACAACATTAGCTTATCTGACTTAATTGTACATAAAATGAGTAAAGAAGTGTGACTCAAATGGTCACACTAAGAGGAAATATTTAATCCTTTGGGAGGAAAAGAACAGTTTAGCATAGTTTAAAAGTACAAGGAGAAATTACTAGGTTTGGACTGTGTCCTAGAGGTGCTTTTTGATTTTTTTATGTGAAACATGAAGCCAATCATTGAGTCCCTATTAACAGCTGTAAATCCACTTCAGAAAAATAGTGGGTGCCCTCAGGCAGCAGGTCTATACTAGGGGTGTTTATATATTTACACTTGCTTTGTATTAAATTAATAGGTTTAAATGTTAGCCTTTGGAAGGCCCTGTTTTTATTAGCTAACATCTTGAAGACTGTTTCAAATACTTCAACAAGCCTGTCGACAGCAGTACATGTATTGAGTCAACAGTCTGGCTGGTACCTAGCAGTCAGCACCATATTGTAGATAAACCAAATGAGGTTTCATGATGTTATTAAACTGTTTACTTGGGATATCTTTTTGGTTCAGGAAAGAACTAAATGTGTCTCTTGCTAGTCCTATTCCCAAACACCAGATCAGCAGCAATCCATGTCTTCATCAGGCTGATGAGGGCTTTCTCCACCCTGTCCAGTCCTTTTCTCTAGAATGGGATAGAAAAGAGGAATAAAAAAGAGGGATCTTAGCCTGCTCCAGTGCTGAAAGCTTGCCGGCAGCATGCCTTACACCCAGGGCAAGAGGCAATCTGGACTTCACTACCTGGAAAATCATTTTCCCCTGATTCTCCTAAAAGGCACTGATAAGTAAAATATGTATTTAACTAAGACCAGGTTGGAAACTGATTTCCTAATATAAATCAGTTTTTATATCTGGCAACAAACTAAACCCATCTTTAAGAAAAACCTGTTAATCTGCATTTTTCCTTGTAACTGTGGAATATTTTGTGATTAGATCAGCTTTTAATTTCCTGTTGCTCTTAGTTCTGAATGTTATATTGCTAGCTTTCAAATATGAATGCTGTCTCTTAATACAGCAATACAAGAAAATTTCCAGCCAGCAGAAGCTTAAGTAATTCTATGCTACATGGTACAGAATTAACAGAAGAAGTTTGTATTCTCCTTCCTCAGAACTTTCAAACTTTGTTAAGCTACTTAATCCATACAAGTTCATACCTGCAAGTGTGATATTAACGAGATACTTTTTCCCCAATTTTTATGAGCACTTCACAGGTTTTTACAAAACACATCATGCAAGTGAAGATGTACCCCAGTTGCATCTCAAGGGTGTGGTTGTGTATTTAATCTATGCACACAGACGCCATTCCCTAAGTGCTTAATCTTTAGTAGGACATAAGTAGACTTTGTATAACAGTACGGCACCGCTCAAAGTTTGTATCAAAGTCTGAATGTAAGAGTTAAAAAGGCACAGAAATTCCTGAGCGTGCACAGTGCCTTCCAAACCGCAGCATAAACAAGTGGTTATTGTTAAGTGATTTGCATGCTCTCACAGTTCACCAATTCCATTTGTCCTTGTATGGTCACACTTAATATTTGGTTACTCAGTGACATGATAACTGCTAACAAAAGAAGGGCTACCATTTTTACCATCACATATTCAGGACGTGTTTGGGATCATGTGATCATTACCAGTCTACATTTTGGCAATGAGAGATTTAGGAAACTGTATTGCAATAATATGGTATTAACACGTACTGGCAGATAGTTTTGACATACGTTTCCCCACATTTAGGCTCTGCTTGAATTGCCATTTCAGTGAAGTTCCTCCTTACAAAAATGAGGGGAAAAGACTAAAGACTTGCAAAAAAGGTACATTGGATTCCATTTGACACTAACTTACTAAATTCAGCTTTCAAGAAAGCCATGTAATTTTTTTAACTGACTGAAGCCTCATTAATGATGTCATTAGTACTAGGATTATCTATTGTCACATGTAAATAAGTACTTTTAGGATCAGCAAAACAGATTACAAATGGACATCTCATTTTCTGACAGTAATCTGTAGAGGAAATCCTCAAATGATAACCCAAGTTTTATCCCAAGTTGCTTAGTATAGCATAGCTTAAGATACACATTTATTTCTAGCTGTTAGAGCTCCGAGGGCTGAGGAATGGGTCTTTAGTTTGCTTTGTGAAAATCTGTGTAATTCAAACAAATCAGAGTTACATTTTATTCAGCGTCTTTTTTTTGTTACTGGAAGCCTGAATTAATGTTAATTTATAAATATTCTGTATATTTATGTATTTCAAAATGAGAACGTAAGTATACATAAGCATGCAAAAATCAGATGTAAAGACTACATAAGACAGTTCTAATAGTAGTTCACATGCAACCAGATAATAGGTGCAGGCTATAGAGTTTTGCATTTTTTTGTTTCCTACAGATTTGTGTCATGTTAGAAATTATTAAATAAAACCTCTGGTAATGAAATTAAGGGGTTCCTTTCTGGCATTAAAATATGTTATAAGATCAACCTTTGAATCTATGTTTGCTTCTTTGTGAATTCTACAGAGAATGTTTTGTAGTTTCCTCTGCTATTTTGCCAACACTCCATTGTGCCAAAAAACACCACAGGTTTCAGGGACCTGATTAAAAACATGGGCATGAGTACAAGCTACAGCATTGTGTAGAGCCTTACATTTGTGAATTGTTATCATTAGGGGTCTAACTGTTACACTCTTTTAAAATACAGGTTGTTCTCAAGCCTAAGCATTATCACAGAACTAACTCACCCAGCCAATATGAGATTCATGCAGTTCAGAGCCAAAGACTGCTATTCTCTTGCACTATCCAAATTAGAAAAGGTAAGGAGATTTGCCTCCCCTGCCCCCAGTTTGAATGTTACCATTTTAACCGGATGCCATGGTCTTTTATTTATGTTCCTAGAAATGATCTATAATTTTCTTTAAGTAGTTATATCCCCTTCCTCATTAATTCCAAAGAGTGTCAGGCAGGGAGCTGCTGGGCACCACACTTATGAAATAAAACTGCTGGGGACATTCTGGCACATTTCTGGCTTCTATATCTGCATTATTCTCTGGGAAACAAGTAATAAAACAGAGCTCAATGCAAGTGCCCAAGTAAAAGCTATTTCTTGCAAATCTCTTTTAGGCAAGAATAAGCAAACCTATAATAAGAGAGGGAAGGAAACAATATAAGAAAATGAAAATAAAGGGAGAGAATAAATTTCTAAACTTCCATTTTAAAATAAAACAAATAGGAATGTCCTTACATTTATTATCAGAATTTTGGATAATAATCAAATAATTCCCCAAATATCTCTTGCTTTATCCCACACATTTCTGGGCACAAAAGCAGAATCTGCTGCAAATTTCTTTAAGCAGATGGAAGGATAAACATATACCTGAGTCATATAATAGGACGATAGTCATTTCACAGCCAATTCCCTATAAAATATTTTATGGCATGAATCTAAAGGGATTTAATGTAATGTATGTTACAATATAAATGTAATTTTAATTTTGAAGACTTTCTTGTGAAACAAACCTTAGCATTTTTTCCACAATAAACAAGTTTTTATTCTCAATAGCATCTGAAGAAAAACATCTTCCACTTTGTCTGACTGCACTGAAAGCATTCGAATATATGAGACTGAGCTACAAAAGGAATACAAAACTTCTTGTTTCTGTGGCGTACACCAACAAGCACAACAACATGCTTATCTAGGTGGAAGTGTTCTTTGTACAATTAGACTGGTTTCTTCAACTCTCAGAAGCGCACAATTTGCTAGAAACACCCCTTTGCTGCTCAGCCATCAAAGCATACCTGTATGCATATATGTGCAAGAGCATGTGTGTGTATGTATGTATTTCTCATTGAGAAAAATCTCTAGTACAAGCCAGTAGTATTTGATCAGAACAGATACTGATTGTAATAAAAAAATATAATTATTATTTCAGGGGGTTTTTTTCTCAAAATTTTTGAAACCCCTTTAATGTGAAGAAATTGATGGAGGTGACATTTTTTTAAAGGACAGAATAATAGCATAGTTTTAAGAGTTTATTTGCTGTGTATTTTTATCTGGAGAGTAAATATTTTTGTGTGTGACACCTTTTTCAACTCCACTTAAGCCACAGAAGTCAACAGGTACAACCAGACTATCCAATGGCAAATGGGTTAGAATGCTGCTGTTCAACAAAACCATTAGCTAGAGCAGACTGCTCATTTGTGTATCACAGAATCAGAGCATGATTAGGGTTGGAAGGGACTACTGGATGACATCTCCCCTAAGACCTCTTCTCAAGTAGGACCATCTAGAGGCAGTTGCCCAGGATGATGTCCAGAGGGCTTTTAACTGTCTCCAAAGAGGGAGAATCCTCAACCTCCCTGGGCAACCTGTGCCAGTGCTCAGTCACTCTGACTGAATAAAAATGGGTCTCCTGACATTCAGAAGAAACTGTGTTTCAGCTGGTGCCCACTGCCTCTTGTCCTGTTCCCTAGGCACCACTGAAAAGAGCCTAACTGTCTTCGCTGCACCCCCATCCAGCTATTTTTACACATTGATGACTTCCTTCCTAAGCCTACTGTTCTCTTGGCTAAACAGTCCCAGCTCTCCCTCAGTCTTTCCTTATAGGAAAGATCCTACGTTCCCTTGATCATCTTAGTGGTGCTTTTCTGGACTATCTCCAGTAGCTCCCCCTCTCCTTGTACTGGGGAGCCTAGAACTGGACACAGTACTCCAGGTGTAGCTTCATTCTTACTGAGTAGTGTGAAAGGATCACCTTCCTCAGCATACTGACAGCACTTCTCCTAACTCAGTCCAGGACACCACTCACCACCTTTGCCAGAAAAGCACATTGCTGGCACATGTTCAACTTTATGGTCACTAGGACCCCCAGCGTTTTCTCTGCTGAGCTACTTGCCAGCCAGTTAGTCCCCAGCATGTGCTACTGCAGATATGTGTTGGACATAAGTGTCTCAATTCAAGGCATATAACATTTCTGCATTTTGAGAGCACATCTTCATGACATCACTGAACCGTAAGCTTGGTATTCTCCCTCCTCTTAAACTTAACAAAATAACTTCCAACCTGTAGTTCTGCTCTCTGAAAACTGAAGGAATAGGAACCACATTGTGGTGGGCTTTCTCTGCGAGTTGTGATAAGACATAACTATAGTTATGTTTAGTTATGTATATTCTTTCCCCAGAAGAATCAGAGCAGTAAGTTTCTATCCCAGCCCACATCCAATCTCATCTCACATCCTCACATTCACTGAAATACCATTTCTTCTCTCTTGCATCAGATTCTGTTCATGTTTCATGTTCCTAGTAGACTTTCTGACCTTAATGAGATTACACTCTCAGCATCAAGGAACCGGAGCAGGAATAACTAGAGCTTTGCTCTAAGCACCCTTGAAATTCCTCCATCACTTTTAAAATTATTTGGTAGAATATGCCCATTCAATTTGAAATGTGATGATTGAAACAATATATGCATTAAACAAAATCTTTTAACCTGAAAAACTGTAAGTACCGAACAAAGATGTTTTAGAAAGGAACTATATTCGGAGTAAAGAGATTTTACATCTCTGACCTGCTTCAAAGTAATATCAATTTGATGTTTTTATTATTGTCCTTCCAAAACCAGCACTAGAAGTGTTTTCTATTTTTTTTAATTTAACAGAAAGAACGTGAGAAGGGATCTAATCTGGCATTCATGTTTCGACTGCCCTTCGCTGCTGGCAGAGTTTTCAGCATCAGTATGTTGGATACACTGCTTTATCAGGTACTATGCACAGTAATGGGACTTGGCTTAACACAGATATGCAGTGTTGCCACCTATTTTATTACACTTAACTGTTGTATCACCGTGTTTTCCTACCTGTAAGCCATTAATGTGCAGGCCAGTGCTGGGAATAATCAAAGGCAAAATGCCATCAAGCATGTTCCAATGACAGTACTAGCCCAGTTATGAACCCCCAGATCACCAGGTCCTTCTCCAAGTTCCATTGCTAAACAATATAATACTGTTTGTGAACCTCTCCACAGTCAAATAAGTAGGACGGTTTTGACAAGGACTACATGGATTATACAGACTGATAACTCTTGTAATCTGTAGCAAAAGGATAGTGCCCATTCTCACACAGTAGTGTCGCTAACCACAAAAATAAACTACTCATAAAAGTAATGCTGTTGATCAGTCATCTGCATCTGCACTGTGTCCTGTCCTCTTACTTGTGAGAGCAAGATGAGTCCAGATGAGTTGTTGTATATTAAAGCAATACATTCTGGACCTAACAGTGGTTACAAAAAGACGGTGGGAAGAACCTTGTTGCCCAAGAATCCAGGACAGGGCTCCTCAGGCAAAAAGAAGTGATGACAGTCAGTATGGATAAGGAAAGAGCAGCAGCCTCAGACAGTTAACAAAATAATCTGCAGAAAATATAGGATCTTGGCAAATGAAGGTAGCAACTAGTTTCAGGGTGGAAAGAGAGAAGAATATTGCCCTCACTTCTGAATAATGACTAGCCTTCTGCACATCAGGATGCCTGAGCAGGAGCTGCCAGCTCTAGCCTTCAAGTATCAAGGCACACAAAATAAGCAGCAACACCACCATGGCCCAGGCAGCCTGCTCACCTAAGTGGCTATCTACTTTGCTTATACCTAGAGGTAGCCTGTGAATGCTTCCATATTCAGGTGTTAAACATAAGCATTTAGCTTAATTCTATCTTTTAACCAATCAGCAAAACACTTCTGTTAGCAGAGCAGCAAGCCTAAACTGAGATAAGGCAGATCAACCCTTAAAAAAAAGGGCAAAGGCAATTGACTTGTCTGAATTAAAATAGCAGCAGTCAGGCCTTAGTATTACCCAGTACTCAGTACTGCAGACCCAGCTAACATACAACAGCATTTCTTTTGCACAGAAGAGTTCATTATTATAATTTGACACCTAATAAGGTTTCTTCCATTGATCTTACATCAACCTTTGCTTTCATGGTGCCTTATACGTTAGTCTCTTTGAATCCTGCATGTACATTGCATGCATATGCAGGACCAAATAAGAACACTAATTTTACGTAAGTATATTCAGCACAAAATAAGGGATAACTATTTCTACAATACTTTGTACAAACTTATCATTTTGTCTGCTTAAAAGATAGAGTTCGATTGTAAACACAGATGTACAATTCCTTTCAAATTCACACATGGTGCTAACAGTTACCTGTTCATCTGTTAATTAAAGCTTTTTTTCTTTCTTTTCCATCTCTCCTGTTAAAACTCTGCAGTCATTTGTGAAAGGTTATATGATTTCCATCACAAGACTACTTCTGGGACTTGATACCACACCAGGATCTGGATTTCTTTGTTCAGTAAGTTGTTAAAAAAAAATAAAAATTACTACAGAGTACCAGAGAAGATTCTGTACTGTCTGCAAAATAACTGGGGTTTGTGTACAGCACCTGCTTTTGTGAAAGTCCAAGAAAGGCCATCTGTTTCCTTCTTCACCAGGGGAGAAAACATGAAAATAGTCACTCCCATAGCAAAAAATAACCCCCACGCTTGTCGTGGTTTAAGCCCAGCCAGCAGTAAAAACCATGCAGCCGCTCGCTCTCTCCCTGCCCCCTTCCTCCTCCTGCTCCCAGAGGGATGGAGAGGAGAATGGAAAGAATGTAACTCCCATGGGTTGAGATAAGAACAGTCCAGTAACTAAGGTATAACACAAACCACTGCTGCTACTGCCAATAATAATAATGACAAGCGAAATAACAAGGGAAGAGAATACAACCGCTCGCCACCTGCTGACCAATACCCAGCCTGAACTGAGCAGGGATCTAACCCTTCCGCGTAACTGCCCCCAGTTTATATAGTGGGCATGATGTGCTGTGGTATGGAATACCTCTTTGGTCAGTTTGGGTCAGGTGTCCTGTCTCTGCTTCCTTCCGGCTTCCCCTCCTCCCTGGCAAAGCATGAGGCTCAGAAAGTCCTTGGTCAGAGTAAACATTACTGAGCAGCAACTAAAAACACCGATGTTATTAGAGTTGTTCTCAGGCCGAAAGTCAAAAACACAGCACTGCACCAGCTACTGAGAAGCTACTAATTAAATACTAAAGATTGATTTTAGACTTCCATGTGTCATTTATGCTTAGTGTATTAATTTCCCCTCAACTCCCTTTTATCCAGATCTTCAGCCTGCAGTCTAGTGAACAGTTATCTGGCTGCATTCAAAATACTTAAGTGGTCTTCAATCTGTCCATCACCAGTTTCTTACTGCTGCCAATATTTAGCAAGATGTGAACACTGAATGAAGTTTGCCATAGAAGTTTTTAAGTAATTTTAAAACAAGAACAGAAATAGTTTGATAAGACTGAACCATTTGCCTGCAATGTCTCCCAAACAGGGAGGAAACAAAAGAAACAGTGTCTACAGACTCAACAGAAGCTCCAGATTTGTTGTGGAACAAAGGTGCAATACAGTCATTATCAGCTAGTGTTCAGTTGCAATTTTTTTTTCCAAGAGCAGTATACAGAGCAAGTGATAAACCCTCAAGAGTTAAAAGTCCTCCTTCCTATCATTATTTGTTCAGATGAAGATCACAGAAGAGGATCTATGGATTAGGACATATGCCAGACTGTATCAGAAACTTTGTTCTTCTACAGGAGACATTCCGATTGGAGTCTATAGGACAGAATCCCAAAAGCTTACAACATCTGAGGTATGTCAGTTTACTATACTTTTCTTCGGATTTGATTACAGAGTATACAGCATTCTTTGGTCCTCATAAGAATGGGAACCATTTATTTAAAGAATATTCTGAATATTATACCTGCAAATGCACAGAATTCTGATAACCCACTTAATGTCTCCTGCTGCTGACATGTATATGGCTACATAAATTCAGGGCTCACATTTAGCCCCAGACTTCATGAATACCCAGAGCCAGTCTAGAGTCTACATACTGACTTTCATTCCTGGGCTCACCTACAGAGAACTGACTGGAAACAAGGGGTAGTCAGTTGCAGATAGGACAGGCTAGGATAGTTCTAGTTTGAACCTGCATGCAGTGACTAACAGCAGTATCCACAGCAAGCTGTATGACCAGGTCCTGTATCAGGTTTAACAAGAATATCAACACTTCTCCCAAAACAGGTGGCGTTTCAGTGTTCACATGAATTCCTAGTTAGAAATGAGCAACAAGAAAATTGATGTTATTAAATGCATTGTGGGATTTCTCTAAATTTAGCTGTCAAACAGTGATAATTTTTTGTATATATGTATTTAAGCATCTGCCATCTAAATGCATACATTTCTCCCTATATATAATGACAAAACCACTTTTTATTATTTATCATACTTTGTGCAGTTTTTGTCATGTATAAACCATTTTTTTTTACATGATGATTAGTACTGCCATCTCATGAAACCATTCTCAAACACAGCTCTAAAATGCAACTCCAAGCAACAACTTTCCTCTTTCTTCTGCAATGCTCAGATATAGTTTACTGGTTTTCAACACAATTTGCATTTTCTCTTCCATATTTCATAAAAACATTAAGCCATGTAATGCTTAACAGCAAGATTTACCTTGAAGGAAGTACAAATGGTTAAAATTCAGTTAAAGTTAATTTTTAAATAAGAGCTACAAAAAGCTGTGGAAGATTCAGCCACATTCAGTAGCTCCTCTCTCTCTGTGGACCACCAATACCTTTAGAAGCGGCTCTTACAGCTTCGCCAAGGAGCTGTGCCACTGCAACAATGTCAGCTGATTTTATTCTTTTTCAATATAGCAGCATTAACATCATTCATCAAAATTATTCCATGGAAAAAAGGTCTGTCATAGCTTTCAACAAAAAAAAAAAGGACATGCCAGATTTTAGTAATTTGTTAAATAAGGATAAGTAAGGTAAAATTTCTGGCGATGCTTTATTCTCACATTCACAGCTGGCTATTTAACTTGAGGTCCAAAAAAGAGAATCAAGAAAAGTTGAACTATGAGCATACAATATATTGTGAAGGGCTTATTTAGGTATCCTGTTTTTCTCCTTTCTGCTTGTTCACATGTTTCAAGCATACAGGCTTATTGACAGACAGCAGCTGTGCCAGGGAGGGGTAACTGTAAAGGCAATACTCCTCAAAAGACACTTCTGGTTTTTGGCAGAGGGGTGGGAGGTAAGCACACACACTCAGATCTTCTGAAGCAAGATTAACTAAAAAATTACTGATATTTCAAATCTTCTTCTGAAAACAAGGTTTGTGATCATTAGTCACTTAGCACTAAACTCACAATCCTGCCGTAACACTAGAACGGCTGGAGCCTGTGCACATGCAGCTGCTCAGGTCCTTGATTACTTGCTCAGACAAGGCCCAGATTTAGTTTAAGATAGTTATTATCTTTTACAAAGTAGCAATTTCTTAAAACATTCAGGCAGTGAAACCAGCCTAGAAGCCACTGTCCAATAGATAGAGGAGCTCTACTATTACTTCCTATCAGCTTTCACAGGTAATTTCATGAAGAATTTGAGTTAAATCAGATAGAGGAAGAAGGGGAAGGGGGACAGGGAAATCTAGTTATGGAACTGCTTAAAGTTTTTAAATTGTCACACTGGACTAATGTAGATGAATGGAAATGTCTTTATTAAGTAAAAACATTTGTTGCTCTTTATAAAAAGCTCTGAATGCAGATCCCGAGTGGTATTGTCACACTTAAATACTTCAGCAGTTTCTTGTTCAGAGGGTGAACGTTTTTGAAACCCTTCTCCCTTTAGAGAGGGGCAGGGAAATCTTCCTAACCTTTGGTTTTTCCCAGAATACAAAAGAGCAACATTTAGCTCTGCTGCTGTGGTCTTTATGGGTAGATACCTACAAATGCAGAGATGATGAAAGCTGTAACCCTTCCACAAAGTGTTTCTTTTGAAGTTAAAGGATTTTTTGACTAATTTCTCTAAAAAAGTATTAGCATGGGTGAGCGCTTAGCTTTTTGATATATTAAGCCAAAAACAACTTTAAAACATTGTTGGATTAGATCTTTAAAATGGAGGTTAGAGAAATGTAAATTGCTATATTTCTAAGCAATTATGAACTTATAACCATAATTTGAAGGTTTCTAACTCAGAGAACCTCCAGTACATGTGTCAATTTGAGTTTAAAGAGACATATAAAACTTTGCATTTACAACACATGGAAGTTGTCAGTTAAATGGTTAACTTGGGTCACAAGAACAAGATTTGCCAATATTAATATTTCTACATGTACAGTTTCCTCTTTGACACTCCTTTTTTATACTGTGCGAATGAGAAGCCCTCACTTCACTCTGACAGATTACTACCTGCGTAGCTAGTTTACTATGGTTCCTGTTAAACAGTCCATGTTTGTTTCTTTAGATTCACTTCTGTTTAAATTGTCTTCTCTTTTCTTTTCCCCCCTTTCTTTGTCAGTCACGAGAAATGGCTTCACAAGTAAGTATTTTCTTATTGTCTGCCTGTTTCTGGGTGTTGTGGTTTAAGCCCAGTAGGCAGCAAGCACCACACAGCTGCTTACTCATTCCCCCCACAGTAGGATGAGGGAGAGAATAGAACTTTAAAAGTGAGACAACTCGGTGGTTGAAATAAAAGACAATTGAACCTGTAGAGCAAAAGCTGTGTGTGTAAGCAAAGCAAAATAAGGAATTCACTCATTCCCATCAGCAGGCAGGTGTTCAGCCATCTTCAGGAAGGCAGAGCTCCATCACACATACTGGGGAAAACAAATACCATAACTCCGCAAATCCCTCCATTCCTTCATCTTCCCTCAGCTTTTGCTGCTGAACACAGTGCCATATGGTATGGAATATCCCTTTGGACAGTTGGGGTCAGCTGTCCTAGCTGTGTCTACTTCCCAGCTCCTTGTGTACCCCCAGCCTATTCAACTGGCAGGGCACTGTGAAAAGCAGAAAAGGCCTTGACACTGTGTGAGCACTGCTCATCAAAAACTGAAACACCCCTGTTATCAACACCATGTTCATCACAAACCCAAAACATAGCGCCCATACAAGCAGAAGAGCATTCCTGGAACCATAGATGCAATCAAGGGCTGTTGGTATACCAGGGAAGTTACTTCAACATACACCTTGCAGCTAAATAAAAATAAGACATTGCTTCAGAATAGATTAGATGAATCTGCACATTAAAAGTGCTTCACATGTTACACACATAGCTCCTAGGAAGCAGCAAAGCAAGGGAACAAAGATCCAAGAAACTAACTGATGTTTGTCATTGTAGTGCTGTTACCACCATACACCTCCATATTGTTAAGAGAGTTCACCATGTTTCTGTTCTAAAGAATCACAAAAAATATATGTACACTTCATAAACCATAAGATGAGCAAATACTGCTGTGTAATAGTAATGACACTGGATCATTGATTATGCTTCTCATACACCAGGTTTAAAAGCAATGCAAAAAAAATTAAATGAAAAGAAATTAAACCAACTGAACCTCAAAACAAATCAACAATAGTTATAGAAGTGTTTTTAAAGAAAGTTTGAGACTGATTAAACCAGAGAGGGAGACAGAAGTGCTCTGCACTGGGTTTCTATCTTCTGTGTATTGAAGAGCTGCCACTGGCAGCCATGCTTTTGTGCTGCCTTTGAAAGAGGGTTTGGGTTTCCGTGGTTTTGCCTTGTCTTAAAGAGATCATTTTTTCTCCTGCATACAGTGAAGAGCCATTCTGCACATCTTTCTCAAGAGGCACCATAAAAACTGAATTATCACCTAAGTAAATATTTGTCACCTTGATTTATAGCTTCAACTCATCTGTGCCAGTGTTTCAAAAGTTCAAGCTAAGGATTTACAGACTCGCAAAATCAAAAGAGTCGTTCTTTTACTTGGCATCTCCTGATTAATCTCTGGCTCAAAAAAATGTAGCTTACCCTCGTGTAATAATTGGTTTGATTGGTCTCTGCCTCTCCAAATTACTGGCAGCAAGCCCAGGTGGCTGTTTTAGCAGGAGTTGGACAAGGAAAGCTACAATGCTTTCAGGAAGAAAGGCAAACAAGACTATCATTTATGCTCAGTTTGTGTCAGATTTACTCATGCCAAATAGACTCTTGTCTATAATCGCACTTTATCATGTGGAATGTACTTGGCCTACCTCAATGCTTACTGTAAAATACATGCAACCCCAAAATTTCAATTTAAAATAACAAACAACAAAATCAAATAGCATTCCTGTACACAGGGATTCAGCCTTCTCTCCTAAGCCCTCCCAATATAGTAGCAGCTGAGTCAGTAACACAACTTCAAATCTATTAAAAAAAAAAACCAAAACCAAACAACAAACCAACAAAGAAAACCCCAAAAAACCCCCACCAAACAGACAAACAAAGGAAAGAACCCACACCACAAAACACCCCAACACAAATAACTAACCAACCAAAAAACCCCACAAAACCCAACACCAAACAAGCCTTTCTATTGCAGACTAAGCTGAAGAGCTCAGTAAATTAGAAGGTCTTTGCGTAAGGTTTATTACAAGATTCTAGTCTAGGATATTAAAGATGTTGCTACAACATAAGCATCTTTATTGTTCTTTTTAATTGTTGGTTTTGATTGGTTTGTAGATTGGGTTTCTTTTACACAGATAAAAGACAGTCTGTGCAAAATGGAAAAAATAGTATGTTTCTTATATTGTCAGAATTACATCAAATATTATCTTATAGACTCCAGGAACTTCACAGATTCTTTGTGGGACAGGGTGGTGAGCCTCTTAAAGAAGGTTATATTCAACACTGATGAGGTCAACACAACATTGCTTTCAGATGTTGTATTAATGGGAGAAGGCCTTTAAAACCTCTAGCACTTTCAGTTAGATTTGCTTTATACTCATTACTTCCAGCTTATTGTGAACTCTTTTTGTTCTTGGGGATTTATACAAACTGAGCCACTTCCACTTGAAGTCATCTCTGATTTATATTTCATTTATTTATTTTAAACACTCAACACACTGAAATCAGTCCCCAGTAACCTGGTAACATGACTGTGCTGATAACAGTGAGGGCTTCACTATTTCAATGTCAATAAAAGACATGTTTCAAAGGTCAGGGCAATAACTCAGGATTCTAAGAAAGTAGTTTTGAAACTAGAAAGCTAGAAGAATTAGTTAAATGTAAAATAGGCATTAAAAGAATTTTGAAGGTAGCTTTTGACTTTTGTTTATATATTCCCTATAATCGTTTTGTATGTTAGAACTGCATATATAGCCTATCTGCTTGACGTATTTCAGTACTGCTGTATGTGTATACTACTGGCACTAATTGGGTGACATGAAGAAGACAGCAACAGAGGGCCAGATTTTGGCTTTGAAATCTGCTGCTTTTTGTTACTCTATGAGTGAAAAAACAACATCATTATGCTTTAAGGTAGGCATTAATTACCTCATTTGCAAGAGGTATCCTGAATCACACTGAACACTACTGCATACATCCCTACTTCCTGACACAAAGGCCTTCTGAATATTATGTGCTGGAAGGTAGAAAATGCCTCGGAATTTGAGAAACAGCTAATAGGTATGTTCCACTATGGTCTTAAAAGACTACTCCAAACAGCACAGCCAAAGTCAAGCCATTACTTAATGAATCCGCAACATAAATCCAAAAAGAAGTTACAGAACTTGAATTTCTAAAAATATGCAGACTTGTAAGAAAGCACAGAATTGATTCAGAACATATTCCTAGATTCAGGAAAGGCAATATGAAAAGGCTAAAGTTGGTCTAGAATCAAAATGGAATCAGGCACTAAATAACAAGTATCTGCTTTTGCACTTGAGAAGTGTGTTTATATCATCAATGGGCTTTGTACATATGTCAAAGTCTAGAGAAGGGTGCCCAATTCAGGAACACTTTCTAAGTACAAGCAGCTGAATCTCCTCAGCTCCACTGATACCAAATCACGTTTAACTGCAGTGTTGAAAAAAGAAGTGAACATCTTGATCTGTCTCTATTTTTTAAAGCCCTTAATCTCTCCTTTCACTTTCAAGTCTCAAATCTCTATCAGCGTGGAAGAATGGGAAGACACTAAAGACACCAAAGAACAAATTAGTTATCGTAATAACCATCGTAACTCAACATCTAGTGATCAGTCTGATCACCCCTTGTTACGGCGAAAAAGCATGCAGTGGGCCCGGCGACTGAGCAGAAGAGTACCAAGACACTCTGGTAAAACAGCTGAGAAGATAAACCAGCAGCGAATGAACCTTTACAGGAGATCAGAAAGACAGGAGCTTGCTGAACTAGTGAAAAACAGAATGAAGCATCTGGGCCTTTCCCCAGCAGGATATGGTATCGTTGCTATAATATTTTAAATCGATAATAAAAAAAATAAAGATCAGGTTTATGCAATATGAACTTACTTTTAAGAACTGAGGGTGCCATAAACAAAAGTAGAAAAGTTTATGATCATGGTTTTATTGGTTTGGCTTTGTTGGGGGGGGGGGGGGGGGGGGGGGGGGGAGGAGTTAGGTGGTTTGGTTTTGCTTTGTTTTTTTTCCCCTAGAGAAATTTGAAGTGTTTTAAATCAGTTCTATTTTCAGACAAAAAACTCAGAAAAGTTTGCTTTTAAATATAATTAATTTGGTATTTTTTTCCCTCTAGATGAAATGAATGATCATGAGAATACCCTCTCTTACATCCTGATCAATCCTTCTCCAGATACAAGATTAGAGCTGAATGATATAGTGTAAGTTAAAGCACAACAAAAGTCACGAGGCCTGCAGAATTTGTCATTTGCACTTCCTGTCTAAATTCATTTCATTATCTTTCTGCTGGAAAAGAAGCCCAAACTTTCCTGTGCACCTGCAAAAAAATGAAAATTAACACTTTCCTATTTAAATAGACATGTAGCTATACACATGTGTATATATTTAAATTAAATATATACTTAATACATATATTAGTAATGCTTTTAACCTACGTATTCTCTCATCCTCATCTTACTCTGTGTGTTTAAGAAATAATCAAATTTGGCAGTCCACATTTTGACTCAGCAGAGCACGATGTTCTTTGTCTGTATCAGAGTTTAGTACTTGTAAATGGATCTTGCAGTAGTACTCCTTGTTCTCTTTCATTCCAGAATTAGTACAATACATTCCGTTGCTAGCACCAGCACTCTCCTTTTTTAAAAGCAAAAAATGCACCAGAAAACAAACAAACCCAAGCCAAATCAAAATCAAAACACAACAAAAATCCAAAAATGCACTACAAGCTCTTTTGTTCCTTTGACATGTTTTG
Source organism: Ara ararauna (assembly GCA_028858755.1). Classification (NCBI taxonomy): domain Eukaryota; kingdom Metazoa; phylum Chordata; class Aves; order Psittaciformes; family Psittacidae; genus Ara; species Ara ararauna. The sequence continues at coordinate 9,721,379 of CM054382.1, read as the reverse complement.
TTAAGGTGGTTTTTTTTTTTCCCCTGGAGATTAACCTATTTGCTCTGCGGTTGATGTGGTTGATGCCCTATAGACACATCAAATTCAGAGTTGCAGTTTCAGTTCCAAGAGTTGCAATTAGGAGCTCCAGATTTCAACTGCCTGCAGTAACACTCAAAGACCACACATAGGAATTGCTTATGCAGTACCACCCTAGTCATGCCTAAGGGAGGAAGATGACCACTGAGGTTTGGGAGCTGTAACATCAGGCCAGTTATAAACGCTCAACACACTAGTAGTTGTTTATCATACATTTAGGCTTCTTACAGCTTTGCCAGTGTTTATCACTATAGAAGTCTTGTTAACTTTTATTTTTTTGTTGCTTAAGGGAAACCTGAATTTTCCCCCCAAATCTAAGAAAATTTATTCCCCAAAAAAACCAAACCAAACCAAAAACAACAACAAAAAAAAAAATCAAGCAAGATAAGCATGTGTTTAAACATGCTTCATATGTATTTAATGAACAGAATAGGGCAGATTCTTTCACTGCTCATCAGTTTCATTGCCTGGATCAGCAAAAAAATATGGATTGTTCTGGAGTAAACATAACATCAGATTGAATAGGGTTTTTTAATCTCCTATTCACATCCACAATTTACTTGCACAAGTAAGTTCAGGGTATGTGTAGCAACAAATTCTGTAAGATAGAGAAAACACTGCTATGCTATTTTAGCCCTGACAGAAGGAAGAACATCAATAAAGTAACAGCAGCAGGTGGTGTTTCCAAATCCTGGAGATCAGGCCATCTCCTGAGTATCCACCATACAGGCAGTGTGCCACAGACTCAGAAGCCCATGCTTTGAGGAGCCAGGAAGAGTCTGTTACTGGGTGAGCTGAAAACATACAGCAGTTCTGGGGGACGTATGGCAGTGATTGCTCATACACTTACAGAAAATGTTAGTTCAGTTAATCAGCTTTTCCACTTCACATTTTATTGAAGAATTTTTGGTTTTTTTTTTAATTAAGTCTGGTGCAAAACATACTCATTATACAGAATTGTAGAAGTTCACAGCCTGTAGAACCACAAAGTTTCTTCAGAAGCACTGCAAAGTTACACAAGAAATCTTTAGAAGCACCACACTGCATGCATGCAACCTCTATTTGTAGAGCATTTCAAGCATTTTTGTTTGGCTGATGAGGAGATGGACAGAAATGTGGCATGAAGATATGAGAGAGGATTCTTTTATACTTGGTTTTCCTCATTTCATTTTGTGGGGGAAAAGTTACGGATACACGAGGATTAATAAAATGCTGGGATTAATCCACAAAGCTACTACAGTGCTAGCACCTAAAGCCATCTCAGATCAGATAGTTTATCACTTGAGATAGCTGACAAAACAGTGCAAAATTTACACTTATAAATTAATGGGAAGCTCTTAAATCCTTAACCCAAGGAAAACAGTTGTTTTAAACATCTCAAACTTAGATTCAAACTCACGAGTCATTTTCTTCAAATATTCAGATCTGCTAGGAATTCTTATTCTGAAGAATTCTCATTCTACAGACTGTCAGCTTTTACCAAGATTATCAATATCAGGCTCTTTATTTGTTGGGCAGAGTGACAAGAATTATCCATTGTTTTCTCACAAAATTATTTGAGAAATAACTCCGTGGACTGCTTGTGCCTTCTTGAAGGAGTAAAGGAAACGCATAAAGAAATACAGAATTACTGGCAAAGGAGCTGGCAGTCAAAATTAAGGTTTAGCTGTGCCTAGTACATACAGATGATGTCTAGGCAAACAAAATGTGAAAAGCTCTGTTATGATCCTGCCCCTCTACTCTGCTCTTGTGAGATCTCACTTGGAGTATTGTGTGCAATTCTGGTGTCCTCAACATGAAAAGGACATGGAACTGTTGGAACAAGTCCAGAGGAGGGCCACGAGGATGATAAGGGGACAGGAGCACCTCCCTTATGAAGATAGGCTGACAAAGTTGGGGCTGTACAGCCTGGAGAAGAGAAGGCTGCATGGAGACCTCATAGCAGCCTTGCAGTATCTGAAGGGGGGCTATAGGGATGCTGGGGAGGGACTCTTCATGAGGAAGTGTCAAGGGGTAACGGGTTCAAACTTAAACAGGGGAAGTTTAGATTGGAAATGAGGAAGAAATTCTTTACTGTAAGGGTGGTGAGGCACTGGAATGGGTTGCCCAGGGAAGTTGTGAATGCTCCATCGCTGGCGGTGTTCAAGGCTGGATTGGACATAGCCTTGGTTGGCATGATTTAGTGGGAGGTGTCCCTGCCCCTGGCAGGGGGGTTGGAGCTAGATGATCTTAAGGTCCTTTCCAACCCTAACTATTCTGTGATTCTATTGGCATTTAAATCAGGAGTTACCCAAGTGTCCGAGTTACCCAAGTGTCCAAGTTACCCAACAAGAACTAGACTAAGCACCTTCAAAGTAAGTCTTTATGTCTTCCTCTGATCTTTTCACCTTTGCAAATGTATGCACTTACTTTATTCTTGCTCACACCAATTCTTTTTAATAAAAATTGCAATTTCTTTCTATAGATACTTGATCCGACCTGATCCATTGGCTTATGTTCCAAATACTGCACCCAGCCGAAAAGGCAGCTTCTGCAACACTGTGGGACAAGACACCAGGGAGGAGACACAACTTTGATATGTGACTCATCATAAAATTAAGAGATAATTTTATACACATGCTGTTTCCACTCACCATTTTGAAAACTGAGTGATACATTTTATTCAGATTTTGGAAACAAAATAAGAGTGTGTAAGTGACCAAATTTAGAAATATGTGGTCTAGAAACTGATTTAAAGGATTGTCAGGCTTGTGGCCCATTGAATATGGTAGTTGAACTTTGTCAGCTTAACAGAATTATGACACCTATTGCTATTTAACCAATATGAACAAAGTATTCGAAAAGTGACAAATTCCATCATGTGGTTTGCTTAGATGCTTCTAAGCATACTTATCAAGGTGACAGCGTGTCAGCAACTAAGCTTCTGACCTACATCAGTAAAGATAACCTGATGTCCATTGACCATGCATAATTTGTAGCAGAAAATATGTTAATACCTAAAGCTGCTGATGAGGCTTTGTGTGTCAAGAATCCAGACTTTGAAATCAAATTGTCAGCCTAAGCCTGTCACCCATTTATATCGGAACAGGCTAGTTTCAGTCCCATTTTAACTTCCAGGACTTCAGTGTTAGTTCTCTGGGTTTATACAGATCAGACTGAATAACACAGCCTAGTCATACCCTAGAGGTTAAGATCTAAGGCATACCAACTGGAAGATTAGCTCAGGAGCCCACCTGGAGAAAAGTCCCTGTCATCTCACACAGGCAGTCCTCCACATTTGTAACAACTGGGAAGGCACTATCTGTGTGAAGAGGCAAACAAAGGTCACAGTGGTAACTCAGGTGAAATAGAATCCTTTTAACCTTAGTGAGTTTGTCAATAGAAACCCAAACAGATTATAATACAAAAGTGAAAGCATCCCTGTAAGGAATGGTTCATGGTGCAAGTCCTTCCCATTTCCATGAATATGCCAGAACCGCAACTGTCCAAAGTATGCCCACTTATTCAGATTACCCAAATGTGATACCTAATTTCATATGAAATATTTATCACACTGAAAATCAGAAAATTATAACCCGTTTCATAAAAAGAATGCAATACCACATTATGTCAAAAGGCACCATGGATATGAAACCTCCACATTTTGGCATTAAGGACATAAAGCATCTGCTACTGTATGAAACATACAGAGCTGCTACAGAATCTCCAGTCTACACATACGAGAATGACACAATTGATCAAGCTTTCTACAGAATTAAGACTGTACATGGTCATCCATAATCACATTCTTGCTTTGCTGTCTGTCACAAAGGGAGGAAGAGCATGCTTAAGGTAAAAACCCTACTGTTAGGATTATAGAACCAGTACAAGAAATTTGGCAGGTACAATGGAAAAGTTGGTTATTGGAATTACCTTGATGTCCTACATGTACAAAAATTCAGTAAAAATTGTTTATAACCTCTTTTATATTATTTGGTAGAACAACTACCATTTGTTTCTGAAAAATAAAATACCAATTTGCCCAGTGAACAACCCCCGGATGTGCGTACGCTTGTCAACATTGTAAGGATGTTGAAATTAAGTCACATTCATGTGAGGAGTGACAGCAAATCTGCTATTATTCCCTCCCTTCCTTCCTTTTAATTCTTTGAAACCTTAACTTATCTGTCCCATATCGAGTCAGAAATCCTAAGGCCATTATTACAAAAATAAAACTAAACACAGAGGTCTCAGAAGGGACTGAAGCCATCAGATCAAGAATACCAGTTTTAAAAGAATAACTGGGAAAGTAGGGTTTCTCAGCAATTTCTTTATATTGATATATTAAAGTAGCGTCGTAGTTCAGAAGGGTTTTAGCGATTCTGCATGAAATGCATCATTTTTCAGTGTTTTCCCACACACACTAGTCATTTATCAAATTATTCACAGGTAAAGACAAAAGTATTTCAAAGTACTTCAAAAAAGTATTTTCCCTGTGGGCACTAGTTGAAAAACTAACAACTGAAGCAGCTGCGCAGACTGAAGTCTACAGTTTCTTAAAAACCAGTAGATGGTACAGGATCTTGTCCAAGACCTCTCATAGGAGTTCACCAAAAAAAGACTGCATGTTCAGTGTGAATAACTTTCAATTTTGAATGCCTTCAGTGATAAGACTGCATTCTAGTTAATGTTTTCAAAATTATTCAAATATCTTAAACAGATGACTGCAAAATATTAGGAGGATCCTTTGTGCCGTACTTAAGACCTTTCTGACAGAGTCTCAAGAGGGCAGATAGGATTCCAAAACATGCCTACCCTGCAGCTGGCAGGCAAGGTAGAGACTCTGCTTTCAGTGTGATTCACACACTTCACAGGCCTTCCTTGTGTACTGCCTATCATACCCACCGCAGGTTTAAAGTTTCTCTGCCACAAGGATATATAGCTAGGACTTGATGCCCTGCATTTACCAGCCTATAAAGCAGTAGAAACAAGCAGTCAGTTCCCATCCAACTTAGCAGAATTGCTAAAGTTGAATAATAGCATCTAATGTGACCTGGTATTTCTTCAGGCTTAATGAATTTCTAATTACTGATTAGACCCAGAAGATTTGCTAAAGCAGACACAGAGACAGCTGAAGACACATGCAGTCTCTAAAATGAATGGAAGGCAATCTTTTTGAACAAAATACTTGATTCTACAAAATCTGCTGAAGACAAGGTAATAAAAACTAACAACAGCTTCTTATGAAGCAGAAGTTCTAATAACCCATGAATAATATACTGCAAAGTTCTGTTACTCAAAATATACTGCCTTTCATATTGAAAGCAGAACGGCTTTGCTTCCTCTGGAGTATCTTCACAGACAGACCCCATTCTAGTGGGATTAAGACCTTTCAAGAACCATTTGAAGAATCTCTACGTCAACACTGAATGAGACAGTACACACATTTTCTCCTGACTCATTTCTACCAAGAACTCAAACATGCCCACCTTTCCCAGCACTACCTTAACAGATACCAAGCAACTTGGTACCAAAGTCACAATCCCAGTGAAGAAAGTGATAGCAGGTAATAATTACTTCATTCTCACAAGAGAATTCCCCAGCAAAGTGAGATCTACCTATGAAAACATGTAACCTAGTCTTCAATAAAAAGTCAAAAAGTGCTTCAGTGGAATGCAGTGTTTCCTTAACTTTCACTCCAATTCCAGAACATGCAGTAATTCACATAAGAAGTAAAAATAACCCCACATTTTTTACAACCTGCAGTAGGAGGAGTTAGTGAAGTTTTCATCACATTTCAACTTAGAAATTAAAAGAACAGTTATTTCCCAGCGTACATATTTCCCCTCCCACAAAAAACTTGCTACTACAACTACTCTTTAACAACTTTAAAGTACACAAATATATACTTATATGTTATTGAATATTTCTTATAGATCTTTGTTTACCAGTGCACCAATAAAACGCTAAAGAAGAAATAGATCTCAGGCTTCAGCAGTGGAGGAAAACTGAAATGGCATCAAGTGCACCAGAGGTAATGCACAATTCTGTAGATTCTAGGGAGCTAGGGCTGACAGCAACCATTCTGTAACTTTGGAGCACTGATGCATGAGGTTTTGCTGCATTGAATTACACTTGATATCCGAGGGAAATCAGTCACTGCAACCTGGAAATGAATTAATAAAAGCAAGCAGCACTGTGTAGTGACAGCAAGTTGTACAAGGATATAAATTCTTCATCTGTCACTACCTTGAAAAAGTATTTTCTACAAAATAAAGCAACCTGCATAAAATATTGTTGCATATTCTTGATATTACATAGAAAAAGCTCACCCCACTTTGAAACAGATATACATTGAATAAATGGTCTAAAGAGCTGCACTACTAATTTTCAGCCACTGTTCCTTTTGCTTGTTGCAGAGACAGGAAAAGAGTTATTAATTCATATTAAGTTATGAGAGATTACCAAGACTTTGCTTATCTTCTGAAATTAATGCAAAATATTAATGATGATTGCTATATACTTCATTATTGCCTACACTATTAATGCAAGAACGCTCTCAGTAATGGTAATCCAACACAAGCATAAACTCCCACGGCCTCTCAAGAAGTTTAAAAAGGCAAATACTTCTGCTTCATAAAGTTAAAATCTAGCATTTGAAGTTTCTAGACTTTTATTTCTCCTAAAAAATCCAGACCACATACCATTACAAAAGTTTGCAAATGGTCCATGCCAACCAAGGAGAGAGGCTGGGATGCAAATACTTATTTGTGTTCATGAGGTGTCCCAGGCAAATTGGGGCACCCCAAATGTGGTTTTACACAGGGCTTTTATACCTTTAATGCATTCCAGTACAATCTGATTTAAGTAATCACTAACACCCACACTACCAATTGCTAATCACAGTAAGAATTCTCTACATCATTTCCCATTTCTTCTTTTATCCTTTCATCAGTACAGCCTGGCTGATGAGCCATAGATAATTGGTTTCTTTGTTATAGCTTTTGTATAGCTTTTAACAATACAGTATTTGCTCCCACTACAAGTTGTAAATCCTCACTGCTACCATAGCTGTCCAGCAGCGTGACAGACTCCAATCGCAAACAAAGAATTGGTGTTTTTATAGTGTTACCTTTGGACAGATGGCAAATCTTCATTTGTATCACTGGTTCCTTGGATGGATGTGTGCCAGTTCTTTCAACCCTCTACACTCCCCAGTTTCTGCACAGTTGAGACAGTAATAACTGCCCTGGTGAACTGCATTGAGGTTTATAAAGAGCGAAGTATGGTCAACCAATAATTAGCAATATCACATTTAAGCACATCCCTCTAGTTCCCGCTCTTCTCATAAGATCATTCTTCACAAAAAGTCACCTCAAACAGCTGCTTTTTTCTTCTTTTTCCGAAAAGGCAATAGTTTCAAGTGATTACATTTATAATTTTAATAGTGTAAGAGTTCTACAGTAAGATAGCAGCAACCAAGAATTCATTACTTTTCCTTTCAGATTTTAATAAAAGTACACTATGAATTATTTAAACTAAATGAAACTTGTACTAAATTAATTTATCTTGACATGTTGTGATGCAGTATATTCTGGCTTTAATTGTGTTTGCTGCTTATTGAGTATAGCAATTCACAAAGTCCAGTAATACACTTTCCCAGCCATTAGAAACAAGAACTATGGGAGTGTTGCAACGTTTTCATTACTCAGATTTTTTTTTTTTTTTTTACTTATTTTTGGATAAAAAGGTGAAGTTAGGTTAATATATTAAAAAAAATAAAAAAAACAAATAGTGAAAATACTGAAAGGTTCGCGGGATTTCTCATATACCTCTTCCAATTCAACTTTTGTCAGCAGTACCTAGGAATAATCTCAGGATGATGAGTTTTCAGGAGCTGCTGGACAAAAATTATGAGATTTAATTTGGTACTATTTAAGTCTCATTATAAAGGAAAATCAGGGTCCCAAGAAAGTCAGTAAAAATTTTGCCTCTGATATGAGCTAAACAGAAGACTCAACTATTGCCTAAACATAGCTGTTAGTGCCATGTGGGATACCCTGGGGAATTCCACCTGGCTCTAACTGGCAGTCTAGCAGTGCTTGAATTTCCTGTAGGTCCTGCTGTTGTACCTGCCAGCCTTATGGGTAATCCCTGGATGACTGGGACATCTCAAATAGCATTAAGCACCGCTTTTAGACCACTGAGCTGAGCCCAAGTTACCTCCCACTGGCCATCCCCTTCTGATAGTGCCTTATACAGATACTGTTGTACACGCTGCTGACATCTGCAGCCTAACAGATACAATGGCATTCCTAACAGAAAAATATACATTAAGATATTTATATAACATGTATATCTTTATATAATTTTTTTTTAATAAAGATGCACATTTAAAAGGGATCATCCTTTCCATTCAGCTGTGCTGTCAAGTCTCACTAAGACTATATATCAAAAAGCATATCCCATATTATACAGGTAAAAACGATACAGATCTCTTTTCCAAAGCATTTTATAGGGTATAGTTCTTAAAGGATGAGGCTGCAGGGAGCAGGATTCTCTTTTGGAAGTTCTGTACCTTCCTAAGGACAATGTTTACTTCTAAAGAAAGAGATGAGGAGAAGTTCTTAAGAAGTCTTATCACATTGTTAGCTTGTGTGAAAGGAGTGGGATACTTTTCCAGATTTCTCTTATTTTAATACAATCTCAGTTTTCTGCATGTCCAGAAGCCAGACTAAGTCTCTTTTTCAATTTGTGGTAGAAATGATGGCTGTATTGAGTTTTCTGGGGAAATTAATCAAGAAAATAGTCTTGTTACCAGGACAGAAGCTCAGTTTAGGAAGAACGATGGAACAGTTTTCCAGAGTCAACTAATGCTTGCTCTCCAGGATGATGACATTTGAAACTGCAATGGTGCTAAAAGCTGGAATCATAAAAAGCTAAAGCAAGCTCAAGTTTGCTTGAAGGAATTAAAAATCAGATCTTTTTTCCAAGGAGCTGACTAATGCTTATAGAACGTATTATTTTAAAACTACATTTAAAAACTAGTTGTTGCAACTAGTCTATAAATAGATTAGTTGTACATTACTTTCTAAATAGTTCATAAGGCAGTAACATGTCTACTTAGGGGTCATTCAGTTCAGCAAGACTGATTTAGGTCTGAGTACAAGTAGAAACTTCACCACTTTGGTAGAAAACCACAGCATTTACTATTCTGAAGGCAATACACAAGTCTTTTTACTGTTATGCATATTTAAAGATACTGAACCATATTAAGTATATTGAAAGATACTGAACCATATTAAGTATATTGAAAGATACTGAACCAGGTTCTCAGTTTACTACAGTTGTTTTCAGGTTGCACCATCTTTCTTATCCACAAACTGAAGAGGCCACTCCATCATTACTGAACGTAAGAGTGTGCACCATGTTCGCCTTCTGTCTCTGACCAAATTCAGCAGCAGACAGCCTCAACCAAAGCAAATGTCATGTGCAGACCCGGTGTGCCTAAGCGTCAGAGCTGAGTTACATGGTGGGTCAGGACTGTACAGAGCAACCTGACAGATACTCTAGGTTGCCCTCTGCAATGTAGGCCTTCCCATAGGGAGTCACTGACACTATTGTTATAGAGCTGTTTGCTTCTGTTCTTAACTTCCCATTTTTTTTATTCTTTTCGATTTCATGTGTTCATTGAAGGACTTCTCCTTCTCTCACCTCTCACAGCATTTGTGATGGCTGACAGAAAAGCTACTGGCCCGCTACAGAGGAAACTTGCCTTTCATCTCAGGGAAGAGATAGACACCAAGATAGACATTTGCCTTCCATCCCAAGGAAAAGATAGATGTCAAGGTAAAAACTTGGTCTGCCTCTCAAGGCATGAGATAGACCCTAAAATTATACACACCAATCTCCAGATTTAAGAGAGAGGTACAGGGGTTTTCATCAATAACGAGTATCTGTACAGCAACAAAGGAGGGAGGGATGTCACCACAGACGAATGGGGCATTTTATGCTGACTTAAAGGGTGGCTGTAAGAAGTTCATAAGTCTATCTGCCAGGAAAGGGAAGGAGGAACAAACAAAAGGGTGTGGTTCAGAACAAATCAACCTTCTCCAGTATCTTGAGAATATATGAGATGAGCGCTGAAGCAATTACATTTCCTTATATAGACGCAAGTAAAATGTGTTTTAGGAAGGGCTGAATTGGCCTCATTTTTCACTGAAAAAGTATTTAATTTACATTATAATAACTATAACAATAATTGCCTTGATATTTCTATAATAGGTTTATGACGAATCCCAAAGTTCTGCTTCTGGATTGGGAAGCAGTAGCCCGAGTACTTGTTCATTTATGAGAGGAAATACAGAGAATACCATATCCAATTGATACCTCAGGGAGATTTGAAAGAGAATGAATGCATATTTGGAATTAGGCCAGGACACTGAGGCTACTATGCCCTATCCAACGGAAAGAGCCATTGGACTGTTAATAACCATAAGCAATCAGACACTTGCTTTTACGTCTCATCAGCAAGACTACATCACATGCTCATTTAACTCACTCTTGGTTTTAAGTTCTCTCAGCTGCTATTGCTGGTGGGCTTAATTCTTTGTCTTACCAATAAAGTGGGTTCCTTTACTTTTCACTCACTGGAAATCTGTAGCTGACTCATTTGCTACCGCACTGATGAAACAGATCGCATAATGATGAAAACTTGCACTGACAAAACAAACAGATCAAGCAGCTTAACGGGTTCTTAAGATTTCTAATGTCTGTGTTCCTCAGGCTTGAGACTTCTTTTTCAGACAAGATCACTCTGAAATTGTGAGATTCTTTAAAAATAAGGAAATTAATGGTGGTACACACGAAAATTTTTAATATGTACTGATGAATGGGACAGAATACATACACAGTAAAAAGATTACTTCAGTGTCATGATAAGCTGTGACACACTTTCCCAGTTTTTGAGGTGTTGTTCAAACTTCTGTGTCCATTGTAAAATCACTACTAGACTTACTGTTAAATAACAGTAAAACCAATCCGAAGATACAGGGAAAACTTGCATTTAATTTTAAAGTGCTCAGCAGAGAACATTCTCCTAAACTAAAAACAAGGTGCAAGTATTTTTAACAGAAAATATGCTGGGAAGTAGCCTGGAGAAGGAAGCCCAATTGCGTCTGCCTTAAGCTTCAAAATTGCTAATTTGCTGTATATTTTACCAAACAGTTGCATTAAAAATGTAAGTCTTCAGAAGTGCCTGAAGATTAACTCTGTGAAGCTCAGAAGCCTTCCTGTTTTGACCTTTCTTCAGAAACATAATGAAGATTACATTGTTCAGCTCTTAAAAGTAGCTTTTTCCAAAGGGACACGAATAAGCTCTCTTGCCATGTATGTTCCAACTGGCTGTGAAGGAAAGCTGCATTTTCCAGTGTTCAGCTTGAATGACAACCTTGAGAGAGCATTCTACAAATGCTCTTAAAAGCTGTATTTTTCAAGACATCTCTAGTTAGACAGTCTAAAATTTCTTGTGGGGTTTTTTTGTTTTTTGCAAAGAGCGTGTCATGGTTACTGCAGTGTAGCGGATGGAAACACATGAAGCCACATAATTTGATCAAGGCACTAGCAAATCACAAGCTTGCTTTAAAAGTGTTGGCATAAACCACATAAGACTTAGGGTCCTTAATCATATCATATTAAACACACACACAAAAAACACCCCCAAAACAGTCAGATGAACAACTACTCAGTTGAGAAAAAGCATGTTTACAGTCCTGCATGTTCCTTAGCTGGTGCATATCTGTTCATCCCACTTGGACAACACAGTTTCCAGACCATGCTACACTTTTCAAAGTTTAATCTGTCATCTTCTTTGTTAACACTGTAATAGGAATGAAGCATGAAATAACAAGTAAGACTAGATCACTGAATGATGCTACTTCTTAAAGCTTTTAAGCTCTATCTATAGATAAAAGGTAGAAGGTAGCATTCAGGTTTCCCCATTAAAAATAAATAAATAAAACCCCCAAGATGTTAAATTTCTAATTATATTTTTATTTACATGCAGCTGAGTAATATTAGCAGTGACACACCCATATGGTCCGTAACGCTTGTATCAAATCGTAGCATTATAACAAGGTTAGAGCAATATTCCAGTACTGATTTTAGAGTAAAAGAACCCATCAGTTAAGACCCTTCTGCAGGAGATAGGTCAAATTCACACAACTGCCATTTCCTTCACTATTATGGGGTTTGTCTATATAGGACTTTCCAAGAAACCCACAATCCTGCAAAGCAAGCAGGATGAGCAGTAGCAGGACAGATCAAGGACAACTGTCTCTTTTCCACTCATTAAAATTTAATGGAAAAGTCCATTTGAGGCAGCACATTACATTAGTTTAGCAAATAACACAACTAAAAGGAGTCTCAAAAGGAAAGTCAAAGCTAGTGAAATGTTGTCAGTGTAGCACCACTGAAAGTACAAGTCCTCAGGGAAAATAATGGTAGGAGGATCTCCTTATACATTTCGCATAATTACTTTCCTGTTAAGATAAATTGCACTATGTTGAGCACATCAAGATTTTGCATGATCTGGAAATGCAGTACAGGATGCAAACCACCTGAGAATGGTAGGCAATGGAAGTACAAACCTAGTTGCCACAGCTGAGCACTAAATCACTGAAACTGAGTAAGCTGAAAGATTCCCTTTGGTCATATCTATAATACTTAATAGAATAAGTAGAGATACTTTCTGCTTATGGTGTCTAGATTTGGAAGAAGCTATGTAAACTAACACATCACGTTCCGCAGCTTTTGTTTACATCAGCATGATTTCCAGACTATTTACAGAGGACAGTTTTCTGCACAAGGATCTGATGCATTAAAGAAACTCAGCCCACATTGCAGGACATTCCTCATTTATGCAAACATGCAGTCTCTAGATTTCTATAGGCACAGGTACTTCTAGCACATCCCAAGTAAAGGAAAGCAGTGGGTATCCAAAGCAGCTTCACAGCTGACATATAATGTACTGTAACAAAAACTTTCTGATTGCATCTAAGAGGGCAAGCATTACAAATTATCTGAAGGAACAACTTCACTTTTGTTATCAACATTCTGAGTTATTTATACTTATACTGATTGTTATCCTGTACTCCTCACCAAGAAACATTTTGAGAGCCCTTTAGCCACTATTCCTCATCTCTTCAAGAGCTAGGTCAGATGCTGCATATATATATAAACAACCCCTTTGCGCTTGAACTTGAAAGAGAAATCAGTCATCTATATATGATCTGTGTTACAGCAAAATGTAATTTTTCCCTCTGACAACTTGTTTATGGTTGTTAAGTTACCTTGATTGCCAAGAGAAATTTGTGTTCTGCAGAGGCTCCTACAGCTTAAAGTGTCATCTATTTTACCCACCCCCTTCCTTTCTTCATTTTTCAAAAGATTCACAAATTAAGTTGATCCTCTGCTAGGTTGAAAGAAAAAAAGAAAGGTTCCTGAAAAGTAGACGTCTGGCACAATCTTATCCTAAGAGTCAATTTTTCTTGTCTTTTCTATGAAGATAATTTGCAGATTTTGGCAAGGATCCCATTTCCAGTAATAAAAGTCCCCAAGGACTTCTGGTGCCTCACACCTTCTGTTCCTGAATCCTCAGCACATTACTGTGATTAAACTGTTAAAGAAAATATTGTTGCTATTTGTGTTTATTATTGTAAGAGGAAAAGAGCACAAACATGTTTGCATATTAAATGCTGGATAATATTGCCACTGATGGGTCTGAAGTGACTCTGCAGAGAGAAGTGCCCATCTCTCTCTATGAAACACCTAATAAGTTAGCATATGTACGGGCTGCAGGAAGGGGACAGTCTCTGAGCTTATCTATTTAGCAAACAAGTCTTCTAACCTCCAGGTTTCCACATTTAAAAAATAAAATAAATAAAATTAAATAAAATAAAATTAAAATAAAATAAAATAAACCTTTAGATTTTTCAAATTTGCCCCACTAACATGTGAGGTGAATTTAAAACATCAAAACTCTGGAGTTTCTTTGACCCAGACTGCTATCTGCTATACTGTCTCTGCTGATGGCACCACATTGCCTCATTGGTATGACAATACTTTGATTCAAAAGTTGCCATATAGAAAAAGAAGAATAAAAACGCAGAATAAAAAGAACAGAAATACAGAATAATTTACTAGAAATACCATGTGAATATATATATACAGAGAGAGATTTTAAAAGATTCACTTATTTTCTTGTGGACATTCTACTGTATTGACTGTCCACTGAGTGCTGAAAATAAAACCTAATCATGTCTGTGTTGATCAGGATATTCTGCCAATTCTTGTACAATCAACACCTCCAGAAGCATGCTAGATGGGGAACCAAACAGCCATTGGTACCAGAGAACTTCAGGGAGAAGAGCTTTCATCAGTCACTGACCCTGCCTCACCACAGAACAGGTAATCCAGGGGCTTTTTTTAATGGCTCATCATTTACAACACAAAAGCTCAACATACAGGCTAGGAATCATTATGCTTTGTTTTGGGATTTAAAAAAGAGGAAAGAAAAACAAACAAACAAAAAAAACCACTGAAAAAACAATTGACAGGTCTCAGTTTTAAGGTTTGAAAGCACATCATTGTAACAGAGATGGGCCCATCACCTCCATGTACAAAACTGACTTCAGTTATTTGCAAGATCTAAACTGAAGCAGTGAAATTCTCATTTCTATCCCGCCCAGGTGAATGTTTACACCTCCATGGCATTTTGAAGAATTCCCTTTCAACAGCAGATATCTTTCATTCCTAATGCTGCAGCTATGCACATGTATGTGCACATGTAAATATTTTGTTTTCTTCATTAATGCTGCAGATAGAAATTGACATCCTCCGTTCCCCATAGAGCAGTGACATTAACAGGCAACATACATTTAAACCTCTCCAGATACACATCTCTCCAGTTGAACAGCAATAAGAGTATCCCACAGCACCAGAGGAACGCCTGGACAATGGCAGAGGCTGGATTCATGTGCACCTCTTTTTCAGAGTATAAGTTATAAAGCCATAAGTATGTGAGCTCTTAAGTTTAGAGCACATTACCCTTTCTTCCAGTTTAAACTACATTTAGATTAAAGCAATTTAGCTTGAGACAGGAATTCTTGCTAGGATAGGAACAAGAATTAAATGTATCTTCGTCCTCTTTCCTCTGTTTCTTTCAGCACTTTTGCACTCCTGAAGAGAAATTGCTGTCTCTATAGCACTGCAGTTCTTCACATTCTCAGTTTAGTTGCACATGACCATGTAAGAATCAAGTATTAAAATGATTTAAAAGATTAAAGAGTATATATAGCAATATTCAAGGGTCTTAATACTCTTTAACACCACCCCCACACACACAGAGAATAACAGCATTGTTTAAAGTCCTGCACAAAGATAGGACTTGCACTGAAATCAGTTGGGGGGGGGGGGGGGGCGGTGCTCTACCAGTGGAACAGAGAGCTGCTAGCCCTGATATTTAAGGACATTTTTACATGTATTTGCTCAGAGACTGTGCTTCCCAGCTCTCCTCACTGCAATTTGCTTTGTTGGTACCATCAGAGGTTGTTGAAACTTGCATACAGGGTGAAAAAACAAAAGCAGCAAACCCCAGTTTGCTTTAAAGGTATTCCCTAACAGAAATGTAACTTTCTTGTACTGGGGTTTCCGTATTCTATGCAATTCTCCGTTGAATACTTTTGAACTTGCACATGCATGAGCAACACAAAATCAGCGTCAGGGTAATTACCTAGGAGACACAGGTGGGTTGCTTTCCTAGAGCAAGTACTAGCTCCCAATTCATTACTTCTGCTGTAACTCTATAAGTAATTAAGAGAATATGCCTGTTTCATGGGAGTGATACTTATCACATGCCAACTAGAAAGGCCTCCACAGCTTACTGCACACCAGATAGTGCGCTACAAACGATATTGCTTTGATTTTCTCTGCGTGTATGGAAATGTTTGGCTCAGAAACACAAAAACATTGAGTGGCATGCGCCAAAAATGAATGTCTTCAGTACCTTCACTTGTAAACTAGTTTTACAGCTGTAAATTAAAGGGGTTTAAAGGCTTTTGTGCATTTGTTAAGAAATTCCACTCACAAAATCATTTTTCCTCTGCCTTACAGAACTTTCCCATGTGCTTTCACATGATACACTTGTTCTCATCATGTGGGCATATACATTAGTCCTGTGATAAAGCATTCCTTCAGCACAGGATAATTGTCATGTTTCTCTCATTTGTCTTGATTACTCAGTAAATCCCTTGTAGCAAAAAACAGGTGGCACACAGCAAGGCACATTTCAATATTTTGATCAATATCTCACCACAGCAAGTTGAGAAATTTCCATTCAGTATGAATGTGCATAAGAAACACTGTACTATAAATAAATAAATAATACTGCTCCTAATTCTGTGTCACGCATGTGGTACATGATGTGCAATAAGAATAGTTAAAAGCACATACATGTGAAGCACAGAATGTTGGTCGACATACTATTTGGAATGGTTACACTAACTTGTTTGTGACGCAGACACAACAAATGACAAAAGCCAGCAGTTGAAGATGTTGGGTTTCATTCAGTTGCATAAGGCTAATATAGCAGGATGTAATCCTGCAAGAATAAATAGCAAATGCATGAAGATGACTGACAGAATGAAGTAAACCCTTTTCTAAAACAATAGGTCCTCATTCTCTATTGCACTATTTCTCTTATGCACAATTCAAGGCAGCAATAAGCACCCTTCCTTCCCTTCAGAAAAAGATTATTCAGGTTTTGGGAAGATCCCTCAATCCACTAGTGCCATGGGTTTAACTGGGAAAATAATGACTGCAGTCTGGTCCATGGCTGTGAGGCAAGGAGGGTACCATCATGACAGAGAGCCATCCCACAGGAGTTCTGTGCTGTGAATACCCCTGCATATATCTTTGGTGGCATTGCATTAGACTATTTTAACACACAGACTGAGGTTTGCAGTCTACTGTTGGTAGTTATAAGAAGGATAACCAGAAGTTCAGCCGACTTGACCCATGCGGAGTCAATAGCAGCAGAACACATCCCAGAAATAGGCAGATAAATACAGAGTGGACCATACTGATTAGCTTCATGTATTTATACTACCTACACAGGGTCTGAATCACATTTTCATTCACTGTGAGGAATGTAGGGACATCAGCCAACCTGTATACTACGCACTAACATGGTTAAGTATTCAGAATATACTGTTCTCCTCCCACGTGAACCTGAACTTCATTCTTCTTCACTGTGTCTGGTTAGGATGCTGTGCTGAACATACACAGCATCAGTGTGCTGCATAAAATAAACCTCAAAGCTATGGAAAGGAAATGAACCTTTAAGCAGCCTGGACAGTTTGTAGGGCTCTTAGGTCACTCTATACACCAGAAATTGCTGCATCTCAATTGGCGAAGACATCTCTGCAGCCAGCTGAGTTCCATAGGCTGCAAAGTCATGCTCCATATTGGGGTCTGGGAATATGGGTTTTTTCCTTACTGCTAGCCTCAACTTAGCCAAGCCAGCCACCCATGTTCCCTGATGTAATCAGTGATTACCAAGGGTCCATGCAATATGATCCTGCCCCTCTACTCTGCTCTTGTGAGACCCCACTTGGAGTACTGTGTGCAGTTCTGGTGTCCTCAACATAGAAAGGACATGGAACCGTTGGAACAAGTCCAGAGGAGGGCCACGAGGATGATCAGGGGACTGGAGCACCTCCCATATGAAGATAGGATGAGAAAGTTGTGGCTGTTGAGCCTGGAGAAGAGAAGGCTGCGTGGAGACCTTATAGCAGCCTTTCAGTATCTGAAGGGGGCCTATAGGGATGCTGGGGAGGGACTCTTCATGAGGGACTGTAGTGAAAGGACAAGGGGTAATGGGTTCAAACTTAAACAGGGGAAGTTTGGATATGAGGAAGAAACGCTTTACTGTAAAGGTGGTGAGGCACTGGAATAGGTTGCCCAAGGAAGCTGTGAATGCTCCATCGCTGGCGGTGTTCAAGGCTGGATTGGACATAGCCTTGGTTGGCATGGTTTAGTGGGAGGCATCCCTGCCCCTGGCAGGGGGGTTGGAACTAGATGATCGTCAGGTCCTTTCCAACCCTAACTATTCTATGATCCTATGATTCACAAAGGAAAAGCAGGCTGTCTTTGAAGACGCAACTCCTTAATGACAGGAGACAAAAGGACACATCATAAATATGGATATTGTTTTTTGAAATAGGTAGAGGAATGCATTCATACTTGAGCAAGCATATGAAAGACATCAGCCCTGTCCAGGTCCTTTGCACAGAAATGAGTTTACTGAGAAAAGAGAAATGTATTTCCATAAGCCGTTTTAATTTGGGGTGGTTTAATTGTTGGATGCAGTATTTGAGAGGTAGAAGTACGGATTCAGTTTCAGAACTAAACATATAACACCCCCATGACCTCCCCACCCTTTGTAATCAGTGGAGTTACAGTGCCATAGGACAGATCAGAAATGCAGACAGAACATATGTTCAGCCTCATTAAGTGAGGACAAATTCTAAAGAAAAGAGATTAGTGTTTTCCAAAAATACAAGAGAAAAGGGAAGAAATCAGTGCAGTTTAAATCATGCTTTTATAAATGTTAACATCCTAAACTTATCTCTATATCCAACTAAACATCATATGTTGCACAGCAATAAGACCTATGTTTTGTGGAACAGGAAATCAGTGAAACAGTTTTCTTTCAGACATTACACCTGCTAGTGCCTCAGGACATGCAGACTGACTAATGCCGGTAAGGCTGATGTGTGACAATCATAGGCAAATTACGTTTTTTCTGGCTGGTTTATTTGGTTTAGATTGTGTTAAGTGTATAAATAAATTGCTTAAATGCATTTTATCCAAACAAATAGAGAAGTTCTACAAAAGCAGAAAGACTGACAGCCACGCAGTCCTCTAACTGGTGGGTTATCTCCATGGAAGTTTACAAGTTAAGTCATTTTAATTGTCACTGAGTGGTACAATTATGTCACTTGGCTCTCTATATTTATATACCTACCTCTGAAAACTACTGAGAAATCTGAGCAAACCGCCTTTAACTGAATAAACCAAAACCCTAAGAAGAAATATAATTGCTTTGGGAAATTATTCCTAGCCCTTAAAATTGCAACCATTCTCGTTACTTTAATTAAGTGTCATTTGGGAAAGTATATGGCTCAAGAGAGCCATAATCAGCTATCAGTTTACCTCTAGTCCCAATCAAGGACTGAACAAATGGGATGCTGAATTATTGCCTCTCACTAAAATGGGATTCCCTAATCATATGTTTTGGCCTAAAGTGCTTGGATCCTGAAAAAAAACTTGGTGATACCAGTCCTCTAGCAAGCCTGAGTGAGAAATCAAGCAACTGCTCATTTCCCAGACCACCTTAAACTCAAATTAAGTATATGTCATCCTCTGTACGGTGGGAAGCAGAGACCACTGATATCTTTGCACCCGTCTACAGCCACTCTGGATCCGCTGCTTTGTTTTTTGAATGAAGAAATTTCAGCCCTCATGAAATAAGTACAAAAAAGGGCAGATAGGTTTAGAGTCAAATCTGCTGCTAGGTGGAAGCTTGATTTACTTTCATTTATCTTTTATTCATGTCATGAAATCAACAAACAATTGGGTACAATTCATCCAAGTACTTACAATATTTTCCACTTGAAAAGTAACCTGTGCATTTCATAAATACTAAACATAATCCCTTCTTAATCTGGCAAGAGATGGATGTTTTCATCCTTTGGCATACTGAAATGTAACATTATTGTAGAGTTATTTGCCCCTTCCCTGGTGATTGAATCTGCAGCATTCAGAATTTAACTATGGAAGTGGAATTCTTGCCTTGCAGGGTTTATTTACAGATTTTGCCAGATGAATGTGTAACCTGTGAACTATACTTAGGGATTCCCAGCTGTTACCAGGAAGCCTGGAATTCACACCTTGCAAGCTTTGAACATATTAAAAAAATCACTACTGGCAATCCTAAAATATTATTAAACTACCAGGGATGGAGTAGCGTAAGTTTAAAGTTGCATTAACCTTTTAGTCACCACAATTATAGCGTATGTATATATAATACACACGCGGACCTTTGAGTCTTTGTGATTTATTTAAGCACAGACTACTTCAAGTGCCACCAGCTCAATATTGTATTTCCTTGGTTTGACCAGCAAGCAAAACTGGAAATCTCTGATTTTTCTTTTTTTGTTTTGACTGATTGAAAATCATTATTTGGAGCCTGAAAGAGACAGCCTTGGTCTTTTATTTATGCATGCAGCTAGAAGAACCACAGTGGATAGAAGAGGACAGAATAATCTCAGTCCATTCCTCCATGAACTGCAATAATGATCTATTTTCTAAAAAACTTCAATTGAGAATGTTTACTCCATTTCTCATGGTAGCAATTATACATGTTATTCTCAAACAGGCTTTATTCTAAATACAATTTAGACATCTGAGGATTTTTCAGAATCAGATCTTTGCAGAATACCTGAACATTTAGTTTGTTTAAAGATAAACTTCCTCTAAATGCAAGCAAACAATGTCCTCCACCCTCTCTGCAACCTTCCCCCACCACAGACACAAATTAATGTTTAGGTCAACTGGAAAAGCCAATTCTGAGTTATAAGACTTTTTGAGAAGAGACAGATTTTAGCCTATGGAACATTGTTTTAATATTTTGGTACGTAACAAGCTCAAGCACTATTTGACATAAAACCCCTCAGCGATACCTTTACCACTCCCCACAGAAAGAGCTAGTGAAGAACCAAGTTCTTACCATGCACAAAATTCCAGGTTCAGACAGATACAAGTTCTACATCTCAGTATTAGTTAAATGAGGTTTGCGTCTACAATTTCACAGAGACATCACACAAGCTTTAACCAACCGGCACACCTGCCTAAATGACCTCTTCAAGCTATGGAAAAGCTTAAAAGAACAAATAGAAGAAAAATGTGAACAATTTCAGAACAAATGAGAAAAAACCCTAAACATCATTGCCGTTAAGAGGCAGGTCGAATAGTTTCCATCACATAAAACCATGATAGCTTGATTCAAAAAATCCAGCCAAAGTCCCAACTAACATTTATCCTGAGACCACGCACATATGTTCCCAGTGCTGGCCGCTTCAGTTTGAACCATTTAGTTTATTATTATATCTCATCTGATTTCTTGTCAATGTTACCAAAGAGACATAAAACAAAAGCAATCAAGAGCTCCTTTTAAAAACTACAGACATGGGTAAGCATCTATATTCTTTTTCTTTTTTTCCTCAGGTCACTAAGTGTAGTAACTCAAGCTTTGGCTGTCTACCTAAAACTACACTATCTTTAAGTTTTAATTCAAACTTTCATCGATAAAACTGATTGTGCCATTAAAAGTGACATGGTTACTAACTATTCTCTATAATTAGATACTGTTATGTGCTTCCTGTTACTTGAAAAACATTCTTTGTTTAACATACATTAAAATGGCCATTTGTTCTCATTACTGATCGCTAGGAATATTGCGAAAGAATGCAGAATTTTACCTAAGTTTCCTGGCTATGTTCCAACTTCAATAGCTACATCCTCTCTACCCTAAACACCTGCTATTTCTCTCTACTCTTTAATTTCATTTTAATACATTAATCATTTCCCCACTTATAAAACACTGCCTAGTGCTGATGATAAAGAACAAGCACCATGTTTCTCTCTGAGGATGGCAGAACAAGCCTTATCTCCCCAGGGCCAGACTGGTTGTGGAGACAGTATCCTGCCCACTTGAGTTGCTCTTCAATTTAAAGTGCTGAGTAAACACAGGAGACCAGCCAAAGCTGGGAAGAGCAAATTTGAAACAATCCACTGCACCTCTCTAAGTAGGAGGATGTTTCAACATAGGAGGGGACAGAGTTCACAGATGGCATTTGCAGTTGTGGAGTCATAGTCTCATCAGACTCCAATTAAGCTTGGGGCGTGACTACAAGCTCTTTCTCAGCTTCAGCTGTGTCAGTAGAAGAGCTCCCATCAGTCTATGTCCCTATCCCAGCTTCCCTCCACCCTCTCGCTACTGCTCTCAGACCTCCTACCTAAGCTACTTCTTCAAGTGCTAGTTTCAGCCAAAAGTAAATCTGATAAGCATAAACAGCTTAATAACAGGTGCTTGCTAGCACTAATCCAGTCCATGTTGACTGCAACAGGGTTAAGGAAAAATGCTCAGCTGCTACATACCATAGGACAGAGTATTCTTTCAGGGGGACACAGACAGCCACCTGGAGGCTGGTCTCTTCTTCCAGCTTACCTGCAGCCAGAGAAGGATCTATGTCTACAGTAATGGTTGGCTTCAGCAAAAACATACAAAGCAGGATGCACTTCAAACTGGAAATGGCAGGATAAACATTAAACAGGATGGCATTAAACTCAAAAGATCCAACCTCTTGTCATAAAGCAGAGTTCACATGATAGAATTTATACAGAGATAATGTAGCCACTCAAGGGCACAGAAATACTGAAATACAAGTATATAAGACTGAAGTACTGTCCGAAGAGATCTGACTTGCGTCAAACGGAGGCCTTTCCAAAACCTTTTATACCCCTACTATATTTTGTTGGTTGAAGTTTTCCACTGTTGCTAGTTCCTATCAACACTAGTAAAAAAATTAGTGAGGAGGGAAGGGAAGTGATTGTCAAAGGTGAGCAGCAATAAGAAAAACCAGAAAAACAAAAAAAAAATCCAAACCAAACATGCAAGGTCACAGAATCACAGAATTGTTAGGCTGTGAAGGGACCTCTCTGGAGATCATCCAGTCCAATGCCCCTGCCAAGGCAGGGTCACCCGGAGCAGGTTATACAGGAACACATCCAGGCAGGTTTTGAATGTCTCCAGAGAGGGAGACTCCATGACCCTCCTGGGCAGCCTGTTCAGTGCTCTGCCACCCTCAACATAGAGTTCTTCCTCATGTTGAGGTGAAACTTCTTGTGTTTTAGTTTATGGCCATTGCTGCTCATTCTGTTGCTGACCACAGCTGAAGAGTTTGGCACTGTCCTCATAGCACCCACCTTGGAGATACATTAATGAGATCCCCTCCCAGTCTTCTCTTCTCTAGACTGAACAGGCCCATGAGAGAGATGCTCCAAATGCCTAATCATCTCTGTGACCCTCTGCTGGACCTTCTCCAGTAGCCCCTTATCTGTCTTATACCAAGGAGTGCAGAACTGGGCACAGCACTCCAGATGTGGCCTCACTAGGGTCAAACAGAGGGGGAGGATCCCCTCCGTTGACCTGCTGGCCATACTCCTCCCAGTGCACCCCAGCATACTATTGAACCTCCTGGCCGCAAGGGCACACTGCTGACTTATAGTCAACACTAGCCCTTCATCAAGGTTTATGACAAACAAGTTGAATAAAACTGGACCCAGTATTGATCCCTGGGGAACACCACTGACAGGCCTCCAACTAGATTCTACTCCACTGACTACCACCCTCTGAACTCTATCATTCAGTCCAGTATGTGGTAAGGATGCAGTGCAAGTAATTACCTTTTTCTCTAACATCTAATCCACATTTTCAAAAGCAAAGAGTGCACCCAACGTCTGATCAGCTTTCTGGACTATACAAACCAAATAATCCTGGCTGCAGGATCTTAGAAGAGACTGTACACCTCAGTGGGATTGAGGGGTACAAGTGTTCATGGGGTGTGACAAACCAGAGAGGAAAAGAGTTGGCACTTTGTTGCTTTTCCTGGCTGAAGTAGGGCTGATCTTTCCCTTTCTCTGTAGAATTTGGCTTACAACACCAAACTTCACAGCAATTTGGAATTACACTTTCAGCTTGTCAAGTGGCCAGCGTCTCGGATCACTCAAGTTTTCCAAAGGGTCACAACACCAATGATGTTATTACTCCAAGCAAGACAGCACCCTGGGTTTGTCAGCACTGAGTTCATTTAAACACCAGTTTAAAGCTGGAAAGATTAGAAGCTTATCCTAACAAAAAAAGTGGAATGCTGAAGGTGGATTGCAACAATGGAAGCAAGATTACAAAATAAAATACCAAGCTGGGAATTCAAGAGGACTCACTCCCAAGTCCCTTCCCATTAAGCCTACATTTTCCCTTTCTTTCTTCAAAACAAACTCCCAAACTATTCACAAATCTTTAGCCAGCAATAGCTCTCATAATTCACATTTTTCTCCTGAGCCTGGCTTTTCTCTTCCTTCTTTCAGTACAACTAAAATATTTGGTGACTGGTGCTGGAACCAGTTCAAGGCAAATCAAACAGTTGGGGTATCTCGGGAAGAGAAGAAGATAAAGGGGTGAGAGGAGTTAACTTTCAAGACTATTGAAAAAACCTTTATGAATATACTATCACAGGAAATGTTCACTGGCTGCACATCCTTTCTCTGTCTCTGTTTAAGCTCTCCATGGGGATCAAACACGGCACATTAATAATACAGATGAAAGAACTGGCATGTAGAGTCTTTGTCTGAGCTATATTCCCTACTCTCTTTTGTCAGCTTGGAGGCTTGAAACAAGTGAGTTGCTTCATCCATCACTCTCTTTTATATATCCACAAGACTAGATCCAGCAAACAAAAATCTACTCCAGATATTTCTCTTAAGCATAAAGGTAGCATGGCAGCTTAAACAAAGATGTTTCTAGTTTTCTCTTTCTGTTTCATAGACTTTTTCCTTGCAGCAAATTTCTATTGTTTCAGTCCGAAAGAAATGACATTGATTTTTTTCCTGATATCTCTGTATAGCTTTATCCAGAGCATGCAGTCTCTGATTTGCAGAGCCAGTGACCATGACTAAATGGATTGTTAATCCAGATGGCAGTCCAGTTCCTTTATCCTTTCTTGCAGGAGATATTATCCATGCTATCAGAGAAAGAAAATTCTCCTACGAAACCATAAAAGCCTGAAAGCTTTCACCCCTCACTTTCCCCAGGAGCAGCTGAGAGGTTCTACCTTCCAAGCTATTAATTGTCTCTTACTATCAGAACAGCTGAGCATCCAGCAACCGTTAACTGCAGTTACCCTCACCACACTCCTGAGGTAAAGCAGTGGCATAATCTCAACTGTGCTAACAAGAGGCAATATAGGCAATATAATAACTTGCTCAAAGTATTCGCAAGGTCTGTGGTAGAGGCAAGATTTCAGTGATCCCTTTGCAAGCCAGGGCTCTTACCTCTTCCAAAACCAGTCAGCACAGAAGCAGGGGAAATTTGCACCCTTCCCCATCACCCTCCTGCTTTTCCACTTTTGATGGACAGGAGGGTAACATATTGGGCACTTGTTTAGAAACCCCTTACGTTGTGAGCAGAAAGAATAAATGGTCTGTATCACTGAAGGAGATGTTACTACCACTTCAGCAGGTCTGTGAATAGAATAATTTCCTGTAACATGCATCCTGCAACCCAGCTGAAGTTTCCCAGAAAGCCTGTGAATAGAGATGAATACCACTTCATCCTCTCTGGACATCTCTCTTTGACATCAGTTTACCATTTCACAAAGAACTAGATCAAACATGCAAAAACTTGGCTTTGCATAGAATCTGCCAGTCTCAATACTGACATCAAAAGGAAAGTTATGGGTCTCTGGACATTCTGTAGTTATGGCAACTTGACTTTAAACAGTAAGTGTCCTGTCACAAATGAGACCATTCACCATTGTACCGAAAAGTGGTCTGTTGTACAGTTGATTTGTAACAGGCAAAGCACTCCCATCAATGGCCCGTAAGTAACTTTCACACTTGTTCTATCCAATTTAGGAGGGAATATTGTTTTCATCACAATTATATACTGTAATCCTTGGTTTAATCCCTTCTTTCAGGTTTTATTGCACTTTATTCAAACTCTGCCTTTGCTGCTGAAGATGTTCTATCTGGTAAGGACATTTGCAGTGCACTACTTTCTTCTTAGATCACACCAGACTCTTTCTAGGTCTAGGCCATCTTTCACACTTTTATAACAAATGAAAGTAAAAAAGCTAAGCCAATTGTCCCGTGGATACCGCAACTAAGAAAAGCAAGTTTCCTGCCCATTTATGTCCGCAGTTCTTGTCTCCTCCACACCCTTCTCATACCACTCCTACCTTCTGTCTTAGTTCCCAGAGAACTTTAGTTACATGTGTGATGACTGTTCAGCTGGCTGCTGCTTTCTGGAATGACTAAGACGTCAGGTTATAATCATTCTACTTCAGGGTGGGACGTGGACTCTTCAAAGCTACCAATATGCACCTTTGAAGCACCTAACCTATGCATAATGCCTTTGAAATTAATATTCTTCTATCAAATCTGGCTGGAGATGTCCAGTGAGTTCCAAAGCTACTGAAGTGAAAGATAGATCAACAGCATGGTTGCATGTATTTGTCTCGAAAGCAGATCACATCCCCCCATAACAACTCAGCCAATAGCTGTCTCTAAATTCAAGACAATGAAACAGGTTTAATGACATTCCAATACAGCCAAAAGACACAGATTTTAAAAGCATATGGTCAATCAACAGTGATTATCCAGACTACAGTGAAAGTCAGTGGATCTGGTTACTGCTCTGCTTGGGGGGTACCCCACACTTCTGTTAAAAGCACAATGAAAAATTGCTTGTAGTTAACAGAGAGAAACGAGCACTCCAAGGAAGGTAACTCTAGTTGTCTTCAGAACTAGCTACTAGAAGCATTCCTAAAGCCCCAGTTATTTCTCACATAAATAATAACAAATAAAAGCCAACCTTATCAAATCAAGGTTATTGTGCTAATGATTCATCCACTCCATCCAGACCTTGACAACCTCTGCAGTGAAGTCTAGGCTGTTAAAATAGGATTGTAATTGTGATTGTAACCCAAAGTACCTTCTGACCTTTTTACACATTTACCAATACATTTTCTCCTTTGCCAATACATTTTCCAATCACGCGTACGTCAATGGTTTTCCAGGAGTTGTGGGGTAGGTACACAGAAAGCAGTGAATCGTAAATTCAGGATATATTTTGATTCAGTTCTTTGTTACCACATTATAAGCAGAGCCATGAGGGACAACACAATACTCAACTGTTGTGGGTTTTTTTCTTATAAGAGAACTCAGAACTTCGATACTTTTCTAAAAGCAGGGATTTTACAGTATCCCGATGATGGCCACAGGACAACTTTTGCTATAAAAAGGTAGCAGCCATAGTAAATAGGGCCACTTAATGATGGTAATAATACGATACTTTTCCACTGGGCTATGTGTTAACATAATTGGACTTTACCAGCTTCTGATAGCGACAATGCAAAGCTTAACCTCCTCCTGCATACCTCAAGCAAAGTGAATTTACCTTTTTGACAATTTATCACAGCCCCATCAGAAACTGGGTATTGCACTTGCAGCTTGGGGTCAGGTCAGAAGCAGAAAGTGCAGTGAGACAGCAAAGTGCAGAGCAGCTCTCAGGAAAAGCAGCAGTGCTGCCAGGTCTGAGAGACATCTCCTTGAAGAAAAGGCAAACAAAGACACTGCAACCGTGGGAAGACGACAAAAATGAGCTTTTGACTCAATAATTATAATAATAAAAGCCTAGAACTGAAGAAAAAAGAAATTTGGGAATTCTCACACTCCTCCCCCCCCCCCCCCCAAAAAAAGAAAGGAGGAAAATAGAAGAGGAAGGCTGGGGCACTAAAAGGTCTGGTGGAGTTTTCTGGGGTTTCCTTCTCTCTTAATTTCTGAACAATGCTTAGGAAAATTTTGCATTTCAAGCTTTTCCTTTGTAATGCCCTGACAGAGTGAGGCACCCCCCAGACCAGTGGGGATGTAAACTTCCCTGAGGTATCCAGGGTTCTGCTGAGGCTGCAATGCTACCAATACGGAAGACTTAAGAAAGTCTAAGCTGCCTCTTCATGTAATTCCCCTGTTAAGCAGAACCTTAACACTCTTGCCATGCACAACCAGAAGCAGGTACCTTTGTTCTTAATCTACTATTTTTATTCCCCCAAAGTGGATTTTCTGTTCCTTGATAGAACACTGATCTTGCATACCCTTACAAGATCGGGTTACCTGTTTATGCCCAGAAACTGTCTCTGCCTCTATCTAGCTTTCTTTCATAGAATCATAGAATAGTTAGGGTTGGAAAGGACCTTAAAGATCATCTAGCTCCAACCCCCCTGCCATGGGCAGGGACACCTCCCACTAAACCATGCCACCCAAGGTTCTGTCCAACCCAGTCTTGAACACCGCCAGCGATGGAGCATTCACAACTTCCCTGGGCAACCCATGTCTTTTCCCTGTCTGAACAAATGCATCGTGTTTTGTGTCTGAGCAAGGGGTTACAATGGATTTTCTCTTGTGAGTGGAATTGACCCAAAGGCGTACAGTGCACCCTTCACTCAAAGTCTCAGCAACATTTAGCATCACTTGAAAAGGATGGCAACAAAATCTGTCACCCACAGCCAGAAAAAAAACAATGAAACAAAAGACAAACTCCAGATAAAATTAAGTTATGAAGAGACAGCAATCAGCCGTCTCTGTACATTTACCTAGAGGGGAATTTAAAACTACAGCGGGTTTTGGAGTGAGTGAAAGGAACAGAGCAGAAAATACAAAGAAAGAAAATTTCCTTGTACTGTTAATTTCCCTGACTGCTTTGCACATGCTTTGAGGAAGACACAGGGCAAAATCATTTCAAGATCCCAGCATCCTGAGCAATAATGTAGCTCATTTTGTCACCACTTGTATCTTTCTTTATCTTTCTTTTCCTTCCTTCTTTCCTACTTTCCTTTTTTCCTTCTATTTCTCTCCTTTTCTTAAGATTCTTTCCATCCTTTCCTTACTTTCTTCTTTCTTTCTCATTCTTTCTTTCTTCCTTACTTTTTTATAAGATTCTTTCCTTTCTTTCCTTCCTTTCTTTTCTTTCTTTCTCTTTCTTTCTCTCCTTCCTTCCTCCTTTTCCTTTCTTCTTTCCTTTTCCTTCTCTTTCTTTCCCCTTCTTTCTCTCCTTCCTTCCTCCTTTTCCTTTCTTCTTTCCTTTTCCTTCTCTTTCTTTCTTCTCCTCGCGTGCTTTCTGTTTTGTTTTGTTTTCTTTCTCAAGAAAGAAAGAAAGAAAGGAAACCCAAGAAAAGCACGAAAGCAAAACAGAACGAAAGCAAGCTCGGAAGCGCAAATCTTTTTTCCCCCCTTTCAGGTCTGGCTTGCTCACTCGCGCGCTTTCGGACCTTTTTTCTTTTCTTTTTTACTAGAAAGAAAATAAAGGAAAAAATCGCAGCGATAAAGGACCCTGCCGGAACTCCAGCCCCTTTTCCTTGCTGGGATGTTGAGGCGATAGAGACCGCTGCCGGCCATGGCAGCCCCCTTTTTCTTGCTGGGATGTTGAAGCCATAGGGGCCCTTTCGGGCAATTCCGGACCTCCTTTTCTCTGTGGGGTGTTGCGGAGGGGAAGGTCCGCGGGGGGCCCCGTTCCCTGTAGTTGGGGGACATCAGGTAAGGAGCGTGGCCCCGCTTGTGCAGGGGATTTGTATTGGCGCATAGGGCCAAGGTCATGCGGGGCCCTGTGCTCGGGGGGGCTGACGCGAATGTGCTTCGCTTCGGGCAGTGGGGCTGAGTGCGGGTGGGGAGCGTGTGCGGGGGGGCGAGTGCGGTGCTGGCAGAGCGCAGGCTGCCTACGGCCGCATCACCCTGAAAACGCCCGGTCTCGTCTGATCTCGGAAGCTAAGCAGGGTCGGGCTCGGTTAGTACTTGGATGGGAGACCGCCTGGGAATCCCGGGTGCTGTAGACTTTTGCCAGCCAGTAGGGGACCCTGCGGGCCATGTCGGCCCTCTTTCTTGCTGGGGTCTTCTATGAAGGAAAAGGGAATAAATAGTTTGTTATATCCGCTGCAGATGGGACAAGAAATAACAGATTTAAACTAAAAGACTTTTGAAGGTCCCTTCCAATCCATGCTATTCTATCATTCTATGACTTACACTGCAGTTGGAAGTGCTCTGTCTGCAGCTTCAAATAAACCCTGCTAAAGCTGAAAAGAAATGAACCCAGAAATAACCCCTTGCTGTGAGGTGTTGTTAAAAGCAGACTAGACAGAATTCTACCAGTTATGACATGTGATTTCATTAGCTGGTCTTTTCCTGTCCCTTTTTACACAAACCTTTGCTTTCATATGTGAATTGAGGAGAATTAGAGATAATGTAACAGCTACACATGTGTTAGCATTGTAGGGGGCAGAGAAGAGCCAAACTGACTGCATACCCTGAGTGCAAACCAATGTCATCCCAGAGTGACACAAACTCTCACCTTGGTATGAGTCCTCCTTATGTCCTGCAAGTTGACAGGAGCCCTTTCACCAGGTGGTATCACCACCAGGTTTCTTTCCTCCCTGACTAATTTAGGCCAGATTTGTTCCCTGATCTCAGACGTGGCTACAGCTGATTGAAAGTCAGGAGTTCTCTCACGTGTCACTGCACTCTATAGAGAAACCCAGCAAAAGAAAGCTACCAAAAAAAAAAAAGGGGGGGGGGGGGGGGGGGGGGTTGGGGGAGAGGACAGAATAAGGGATTTGAAAATACTGTCTTGTTTTTCAGATGCTTTTTTGCTATGTGCAGGCAAAAGTAAGTTTCCCTGATGCAGTCCTTTCTGGGTTATTGTCTGGAAATGGAGGTAAGAGAGGTATATCTTATTGAATGTTAAATCTTTCAGGACCTGGCTAAAGGGTACTCTGGGTTCAGTGCTAATTCTGCTATTACAAAATATCTGTTATGCTAGGGCTTTGTCTAGCTAAAGAAGGTAGATTATTGGATATAATGTTGGCTCATTTGGTTAAACAATGTCTGAACGCTTTCAGATACATCATTCTGCTGTCAAAATCACTACTGCTATATAAAGAAAAGGGTAGAGATACCATCCAGCTGTAGCTGCTGTAGGTGACAAACCTGGAGCTTACTCCCAGTTTTTGGCCCTTCTTCCAGTTGTACACAGTTTGTTTTATCTAACATGGAGAATAATCTGGTAAACCCATGCAAGCAAGATAGGTGCTTAACAGCAAAAGAAATACCATATATTTACTGTTAAAGAGAATCACTTATGGCAAGCCCTGTGGGATTCTGCTCCGTTGCACTGAAATTTACTGACGAGAGCTCCCCCCAGCGTGCTAGTTTGTGTATTGCAAGTAACTGAACTGGTCAGAGGACTCCTTGTAAGCGTTCCGCCTTCATCTGGTGTTTCTGGCCCTTGAGCAGCATCTTTACTGCACCCCCAGACCCAGACAGCACGAGGGAGTGGTGAGAGGCTCAAGAGCTCCATGGCAAATGTGTGTGGGAGCCAGGGTTAGCGCTGGGGTGAGAGTCTGAGCAGAGAAAGGTGCAGCAGCAGAGGCTGTTTTGATGTGAATTCAGCATGTGAATCCACACATGACTCCAGTTTGCTGCAGTGATTTCAGCTGAGGCAAGCAGCCAGGTTAAAATGCTACCTTCAAAGTGATTATCTTCAATAACTCCAGCACTCCTGGTGTCCCTAATAGCCTACACAGCCCATGAGACTGACAGTAACAGGAAAGTACCATTTTTGTGAGGCTCTTCTTGAGGTACAGCAGCTTGCCAGGCCTTCCCAAACCTACTTGCTTGGTTTGTTTCTGTGTGCAGATGTTTCTCATCACAGACCAAAGCTTCTCCAGAAGTCAAACACTTTGGTCCCCTTTTCTTCCTCCAACAAAGGGGAAGTGTGTGACCAGTTGCAGTGATAGCACATGGAGAGGTGTTATCCTGAAACAGGATGAAATGGCTGCATCCTTCCAGGAGGCCATCTCCAAAGGGAGACTTGCCTGAGAGCTGGAGTACTGCAAGGGGAGGGCTGCCCCTGCAGTGAGTGCCTATCCCCAGAGACGGATGGGGAGCTGGGGACTTAGCACCTCCCTGCTTATCACTAGGGGTGAAAAATGTCATGATATGAAATGGTTTAGGTTGAAGGGACCTTAAAGCTCACCCAGTTCCAACCCCTGCCATAGGCGGGGACACCTTCCACTAGACCAGGTTGTTCCAAGCCCCATCCAACCTGACCTTGAACACTGCCAGGGATGGGGCAGCCACAGCTTCTCTGGGCACCCTGTGTCAGGGCCTCACCACCCTCACAGGGAAGAACTTCTGCCTAATGCCTAATCTCAGTCTCCCCTCCGTCAGGTTAAAGCCATTCCCCCTTGTCCTGTCCCTACAGGCCCTTGTCCAAAGCCCCTCTCCAGGTTTCTTGCAGCCGCTTTAGGCGCTGGAAGCTGCTCTAAGGTCTCCCCTTAAGGAGCCTTCTCTTCTCCAGGCTGAACCAGCCCAGCTCTCTCAGCCTCACTCCAGAGCAGAGCTGCTCCAGCCCTCGCAGCATCTCCATGTCTGTGGGAATTGTTCCTATGAGCCCTGTGCAGCTAAATGGGAATTCCACTGAAAAATGACATTTCTTGTTTAAATCAGTCCCCACTTCCCATCCTGCCCCCATGGAAGTGACCCAAACTAGAACATGAGGGATAAAGTTATTTCAGTGGGGCTGAATGCATTTCAAAAGTACCAGAACTGACACAGATTGTTTGCCTCACGCCTGTTTCTTTCCTCCCTCCCTTTTATTTAACCCCGATTTAGGTTTCCTTCCTCCTCCATCCCCGTTGTTCGGCTTCGAGGTGAGCTGAGGTCCGGTTTCCCTCTAGTGGTTCAACACTTCCCATGCAGCCCTGAAGCAGAGCCGAGCTCGGGGCTTCTGAAGGTCCGGCGCAATCTCAGTAGCCAGGGAAATGCTTGGTCCTCTGTTTTGGGCCAGACTCGGGTCAGGCAGCAGCAGATATTCTGCAGCTCGGAGTTACATGAGCTGTTACAACCACCGGATAATGGAAAAGGGATTCTCATCCCAGCTGTTATCCCTTCCCCTTTCATTGGTACTCAGGAGAAGCCAGCCAGCGTCCTCACAGATCAAAATGCTTTTGGAGATGTGCATCAAAAGGACAGCTATTCTCTTCTTCATTCCTGAGCTGTCTCTGCATCATTTCTCATTAATGATTAGAGCAATCATTAGTACATCTCTTACTAGTTTTAGCTGCCATTGAATGCTGTACTTGGTGGTAGCATTTAGTTTTCTGCAGCAAGAGTCAGAGGTCTGTATGCGGCCTTTCAAGGACAGTGAAAGCTGGTTTGCATCTCAGAAGTGTTACAGCTTCTGCCACAGTTCCAGTGCCATGGCAAGAAATGTGATCAGCAGCTGTGTGAAATAAAGGGATGAGCTGTACCTGGTCTAGTGGGTGATTTTATCACCTGGATCTAAGGCCAGTATTGCTGTTTGCCCTCCTGTTTCAAAGGAGTTAATGAGGGAGTATATTCCATGTGCAATTGTTCATGGACAGACAAGATCTGGTAGGTCTGAAATGCCTTTGGATTTTCCTTGCAAGGGGAACATGGCTCCACAGGTGCAGGTTCCTGGGGCTCAAAAGCATCCTGATTAAGCAAACCACAGGACAGTGCTGCAGCATCTATGTGCATCTGCAGCACTTGGCTAGCTTTGAAAATGATGCTGCTGCAGGAATCATGCCAGGAGACCTCTTCAGAGGTGAGGGAATGTGCTATAGCCAATACCTGCAGCAACTCTATGCTTTGGACACAAGGAGAAAGTTAAGAACCAGGAAGATACAAGAATTGACCATAACAGACATCAGGAAGACCTAGCAAAGGCTGAGACAAGCCTTAAGCAGACAAAACACATCTAATGTGGCCAGTATCAAAATGAGCCTTTGAAAATACACCAACTCCACCCCTCTCTGTTTCTCCACCAGCATTTTGGTGTCCCACCATGGCTGGGGAAAGACAGTGCCTTGCAGAGCTCAAATAACCAGGTCAGCAAATAGCCAGGAGGAGTTACGTCCTACCAGTGCTCTTGGCACATGAATGGTGAGGTATCCTGCAATGTGCATTTGCTGGTGGCTGTGAGAGCAGCGATGCTGGTGGAGGAAGCACCCCTGCCCTTCCTTAATGCATTTCCCAAGGGTTGAGCTTCCTCTGCCACCAGTGGTGGTGTTCATGCCATCCCATTTCGACTGAGGAGCCTGCAATAACGAGGTGAAACACTCGTCTGCTGTGCAGCCCTGCAGCAGTTCCTCTGGCAATGGAACAGCTTTGGGTTTCCAGTGCCTCATACCTCATTGAGCAATGGCCACTGACCTGCCTTGCACAACAGGCTGTGCTCATTGCTTGGAGGGGACCTACTGGCCTGAAGCATCCTGAGGTCTCTCTTCCTTCTAGACCACTGCTTCTGCTGGAGCTGACATAGAGACTGCCACCTGAATGGGCCCCCACTCCCATTCACAGAGAGGTGAGTGCTGTGGTTTCCAGAGAGTTTTGTGACTGTTATAACTGGTTTTCACCTTGAATCACAGTAATTCTCTCGTGTTCCATATTTCTGTTCCACCAGCAATGCTGAGAAGATGTGGCACTGTGACCCTGTGATCTACTGACTCTGTGACTGCTCTCTGGTTGCAGTACCCTGAATTGCTGTCTTGGGAAAGCTCATTTCCCCTTCCCACTTTCCAGGTTCTCTCAAACCGGCTTCAGGATTATTTCTGCATTGTCTGTCTGTGATTACAAACCAGCCTTTGAGCTTAATCCCTTGTTACTAGTGTATTACTGACACCAGCACCTATCATACCTTGTCTGGAAAAGTGATTTTCTTAGTGCAAGAAGCCAGTGAGGCCAAATTCTCCTGTAAGTTAAAGCACCAGTTTTGCCTTTCTATTTGTTCCCTCCCATTTGACGTTATTCAGATGTGTTGTGAAACTGCACATTTTTCATATCTGAACCTAGGAGAGCTATGGTTATCGGCCAGACCTTTCCCTCTCTTCCCTCATCCTGGAGAAGGGGTTCTGTTTAGTGGTCTCTGACCCCGACTCTATTTTGTCTGACTTTATTAAAAGTCTTTGTTGCTGGTGTGAGATTTCATGTGCCAATTCCTTTAAAATTCTGGAGTTTCTGGGTTCTTCCTCCTTACTGAAAGCTGTGATACAGTAATTGGGGAGTTTTCAGGACATACCTGAACAATTTTGTTGGTTTTATCAGCAGCAGCACTGGGTGATCTCACTTCTTTGCTTGTAATTCGTAGGCAGCTTTTCATGTCTAAGGAAAGAATTTGCTAAGACCTCAGCAATGCACAGGAACTGAGCCACAGGTGATGCGCTTCCAGGGCTCTCTGTACTATAGCCCTCCCAATGCTCACACAGCATCAACACAATGAAATACTGCATCATGTTAGCCCCTGCCTTCCCTCCTTAGAAGGGCCAGAACCGCTAAATCTTGATGGCTGCTCACATAGAAGCAAGAATCTGGATTACTCCGTAGGCTTTTCCTTTCATGTTATTTTTGCTTTTTGTTTGTGTCCCCCTTGCTCCCCACAGCCTAAATTTTTACTGCAGCATCAATTTCCTCATTTAAAGTTTAACCCATTGCCAACATCTTTTCCTTTCAAGGGTCAGAGAGATTGTATCCTGCTGAGACATTACCAGAATGCAGTGGTCCAGCCCTGCTTGTGGGAGCTGCTGATGGATTGTGGCTGCTGCTCCCTACTTATTGTTAGCCAGGCTCCTGTGCAAGGAAATCAGAAAAATGTGTGGATAACAGTGTTGCTGTCCTCATGAGTTGCTACTGCAGTGCTATGTGATGGCTGCTAGTTTGTTGTGGCCCGGGTGCTGTTCCGTTTCCTGGGAGTGCTCATGGAGCTGAGGTTTAGTTCTGACTGAAGAAAGGTGTCAGAAACCCATCATTAGCATCATTATGACTTGACATGTAAAGCAGATAATAATTTTTGTCCCTGGTATTATATACATCTTCAGGTGATTAGAAATTGCTCATCTTTGGGTTGCACTGTAAGTATCCTGTTGTAAGGCAGATCTCACATCATGGTAGGTAAGTTTCTTTTCACAATCTCTGGTATAAATTTAGCACTAATAATAGAGGACTCTGTACAACGGTGATAAATGAATATTTATAGATATATTGCTATGAGATGTCTTTGTTATCACTTGCTAAAGAATGTTTCCTTTTTTTTTCATGGCATTCAGTGCAAACAACAAAAAGTATTATTTAATGGTGACTGGGGTTGTGAAGTCAACAATTTCTGTTTTACAGTAAGAAAAAGAAACACTTGATTTTTTTAACTTAGAACATGACCAGTGGGAGGTGTCAGTTTGTGTCCTACAAGAGGAAAACATTCACTTCATTCAGCTCGATATGCAGCAAGCTTGGCTATGTGCAGGAATGCCAACTATAAATTCTTTAGCTAAGTTGTCGTACTGGTTTTGGCACCAACAGGGAGTAAGCTGTGTGATGCTTAACTGCTGGCTGGAGTGCAACAATGGAAGCTGTTTAGTTTATTTAATAGAGTGCCTTGCCTGTGATCTTTCCTGGATTTGAAAACTGTAGGCTTGGGGAAGAAGAAAGTGTGCTGAAGTTCTTTGGTTACAAAACAGTAGCAAATGGTATCTCAACAGCAATTTTGATTGGCTGTCCTATTAGACCTATCCATGAGGCCATAGGCCCAAAAGCATTACTGTTTTGTATTTCAGAGTAGATGACTTCTTTGGAGCCCACTGTAAATTGGGTGAGGTGCCCCATGTTAACAGGCAAAAACCATGAACATGATTTGGGTTGCAGAACAAGTAAGTAGTTTGCTTTCTGAGTTAACAGTAGGATAACAGGTTGATATGTATCAACCTTCATCTCTTGTCAAAGTAATCAACATTTTCATAACAATCTGTTCGAAACAGGCATTCGTCATAACCAATGAGATGCAGAAGCCCAGAAGGGGATCCTACAGCTAACAACGTTTTTGAAGGCCCTCTGAGCTATTTCTGAAAACAGAAGATGTCTTCCCTGCTGAACATCTCTTGCCTGGACATGTAAGTGATATCTGTCATGAGCATTGACAGCACACCATAAAGGAGAATGGGCTAACAGGGACCCTAAGCCTCTTGCTCTCCAAGGATAGTTAATAGCAGTGCATTTGCTGACAGCTACAAGGGTGACAACACTCGCGCATCTCCTGAAGCAATGGGTGTTTTTTAAGATCATGTGCAATTTGTCTCTTGTATCATTTGCTGTCTTACAAAAG
Organism: Ara ararauna; assembly: GCA_028858755.1. NCBI lineage: Eukaryota > Metazoa > Chordata > Aves > Psittaciformes > Psittacidae > Ara > Ara ararauna. The sequence goes on along the minus strand of CM054382.1, from coordinate 9,684,205 downwards.
AGACTTTAAAAGGCAGAATGAGGGCCAAGCAGTGTGTGCTGTGATTAAGTTGGCCAGATGCACTCTGCTTGCAGTGAAAGACCTGTAATGCCAGAACATTAAATAATACATCAAAGAAAATTGGGGCATAAATGATCAAATGAATGACCTGAATGGTTTCATCCATTTTTATGCTGGGACCTCTGCCAAAGTATTAACACAAAGCAGTTAGATCTAATGTTTGGATGTCGAGTGTTTTCTGTGATGGGAATAGTCGTTTCATATGGTTTTTGGCCAGTGTCTGGACAGTGGTTTCAGTATGTGGCCTGCAGACACTAGAAAGTGACAGGACACTTTTAGGGAAACTATTTGTAAGTTGTCACCAAGGAAGTTAATTGTCTGTAGGTTTAAATGAGCAGAATATGGATTTGCATTCCCTAGAGGAATATTTTAGGTATTTATGAGCCAGAAGACACTTGGAGTCAAGGACTGTGAAGCCAAATGGGATACAGCTATCACATGCATTTCAAAACCTCTAGAATGTTTTGCATGCTAACTCTATGGGTGATTTCCTTCTGATGCCCCAAGATTCCCATTTGTGGCTTAACTGTTTTGAGCTGCTCTCTTGTCACTTCCTTGTGGGGTGGGAGGATAACACGGTGCATAGTCGGCAATCACAGGTATTACAGAGGAGATTTGTAGTTGGAAAGCCAGACATTTAAATAGATGCGCGGTCAGGGATCCAGCTAGGAAAGCTTAATGCTTTCTGTATCATCATAGAATGGTTTGGGTTAGAAGGGATCTTAAAGATCATCTATTTCTAATCCTCCTGCCATGAGCAGGGACACCTTCAGAGTTAAATGTCTCAAAATGAAGAGCAGGAAAGCTGTTGAACCCCCACTGTGCATTGTCAAGCACCTGGAGGAGGAAAAAGCACCAAATTCAAAGCAATGCTTCATCACACAGGGTAATGCTGAGAAGCCCTCAGCTGTGGGTCTGCCCTGTCTGTGCAGAAAGGCCTCACAAACGTCGTTCTCATCAAACCTCCCCTAAAAACTGCTCTTGGATTGTAAGAGAGGGATTAGGGCTGTGTCTGCTTCATGTTGCTCACTGCTGTTTTCTGGGCATCAGCACTCACTCAGCGTGAGGCTGTGAACACTTGAACAGATGCAATCACTTCTCACCAGTCAGGACATCTACTAAAGAGCTGATGCCATTGCAGTACAGCAAACCTGTCGCCAGGGCTTACAGCAGTCTCTTGGGTGAGGTCAGATCTTCACGGATTTGTACCTGGTAGGCACGATGCTAAAGCTCTGTTCTGGGGCCTACAATGCTTTGCGTGGCTCAGTTTTTCCATGCAGTAATGGCTTCAATTATACCCACAATGATTTTAGTCTCACAAATGCCAGGGTGTTGCCACAAGCTCATACAAGTGTTACATGGCAAGAATCTGGCAATAGTCTCAGGCCACTGTCTTTACTCCATGCACAGCAATAGCTGTGTCTTAGTGATAACTACAAGCTTTGAAATTACGTATGTAGGCAGGAAACTACCAGTGTATGGTTTGATGTGAGCAGCACAGATGTATTAGGTTTGGCATTGTAGTACATGGTTTATTTTCTTGGTGTTAGGTGACCACATATGTAGCAGTACCAGAAGCGGATTTGTGTATTGCTGTACAGGTGCTCAGTTTCCTATGTTTAGTTGCATGTTACGTACAAAGAGGTGCATGGTGGAAATAGTGGCCTTATCCTCTGTTCCCCATCCCCCGTGGCTCTCCCTCTTGAAGCTGCAATACAATGGTCTAAGACTATGGCCAAAGCTGGAGTCAAATCACTGAGGATAGAAGGACAAAATTCAAGTTAATATCAGACCCCTTGGAGAGGGTGGCCCCTTTTTACAGGTAAGCCTATAGCTACAGTGGTTGCATGTACTGTAGAAGGTCCCATTCCCTCTGCCTCCAAACTTCGGCACCATTGGTGGCTCTTAACGCCTATAGTGTGCTACACCTTGGTTATGTCATGATTTGATCTCTGGCTGGCTGGGATTCTTGGCTTTGGTTCATCTTGGACCTCATTGACATACAGGTGGGGAACAGAGATGGAAATTCTTGAAATTCCTTAGCTGCAAAGTAATAGCAAAGTGCATCCAAACAGCAGTTAGAGTTTGCTAAGCATGCGCAGATCTGAACACAGGCTCTAACTTTTGAGAGCAGAGAACAAGCTCCAGCAACATCCACTGCAAAAAGCAAGAGCAGGGCAATGTAGAAGGGTGAAAAACATACAGTGAACACGCGCAGATTCACAGAAATAATGCAGATTGCTTTCTGGATTAATTTTGTCTCATGAGGGCTCGTGACCATTTTCTTCTTGAGACATCTGATAACTTGTACTGAGCAAAAAGTCGCAATCATTAAGGGAATAAAATAGCCAAAGATAACGAACGCTAGCAATGTATAACTAGGTTGAGTAGATTGCTTCCAAAAGCAGAATTTTTCCTTTTTGTCATGAAATTGTGAAGGAAAGTAGGCATAAATCATTAGTATTATCCAAAGAACCACACAGATAGAAGCTGATCTCAGTGGCGATCGAAGAATCTTTGCTTTTAGAGGGAACCTGATTGCAATGTATCGATCAATCGCAATCAGGGTGATGATCAGGACACTCATAGGCATGTTTGTAAAGCAGATAATTTGTATGGTAAAGCACAGGTTGCCTATGGGATGCTTGTACCTGGTAAAATATATCAAGAAAGGCAGGGCAAAGAGCAGGAAACTGTCTGCAACTATGAGGTTGATCATGTACACCCCGGTCTCGGTCCATCTTTTGAGTTTGCAGCAGAAGATCCAGAAGGCAATTGCATTCAGTGGGATCTCCAAAGAGAGCACTGGGATGTAGACTATAAGTTGGAACAGCGCAATGCCGTTCCACATGTCGTCTTCTTTGGTGCAGTTCTCCATGTTGGGTTGTCTCTGTAAGACAAGGGAGCAGGCATGAGACTGAGCCTGGGGGCAGGTTGTCTGGGCTGGGACCTGCTGTAGTGCCCTGCTCTCATGGCTCTGTGGCTCCTCATGCCCCTGCACTGCAGATGTAGGCTTATCAGTACCGTCTATCCCTCAGCTATTAAAGCAACTCGCCAGCAGCTAACACAAAACCACAAAGACAATTCTCTCTTGCAGCTGTTACAGGGTTAGCCCTGCCTTGTCCTCCATCCAGTCCTAGTTTGCACAGTTTGAGTGATAGCAAAGGGTCTGCAAAGCAGGACGATAATTTCTGTGGTCCCTTATCTTTGCTGCTGCTGTAGTTATCTGAGAGCCACTGTCTTTAAGGCAGCCTGAAGCAGAGCTGGGCAGCATTCCCTGTTTGTCCCCAAGGCCCTTGCTTTGTTAATGAAGCCACCCTTCACTCTGGGTGTTGCCAGGCTTGTGAAACTCCATGGACTTGAGTCCTTCCAGATGTGGGGGTAGCTCAGGTGGCTTTTATACTCCTGGGGTGGTGGGAATGCTGCTGCAGAGTGGTGGGTGCAGACAGGTGAATGCTGTGGGCAGGCTGTGTCCAACCATAGAAGCAGAGGATCAGCCAGGTTGGAAAAGACCTTTAAGACCATCCAGTCCAACCATTCCCCAGCACTGCCAAGACCACCACCAAACCATGGCACTGAGGGCCTTGTCTACACGGTGTGTGAGTGCTTGCAGGGACGGTGACTCCAGCACTGCCCTGGGCAGCCTGTTCCAATGCCGGAGCACCCTTTGGGCAAGGAATTGTTCCTGATACCCAATCTAAACCTCCACTGGCGCAGCTTGAGGCCGTTTCCTTTTGACCTATTGCTTGTTCCTTGGGAGCAGAGCCCAGTCCCCTCCTGGCTCCATCCTCTTGTCAGGCAGTTGTAGGGAGCGGTAGGGTCACCCCTGAGCCTTCTCCACACAAAACCCCCCCCACGTCCCTCAGCCGTTCCCCATCGCACTGTGCTCCAGGCCCTGCACCAGCTCCATTGCCCTTCTTTGGCCCCGCTTCAGCACCTCAATGTCTCTGTTGCAGTGAGGAGCCCGGAGGTAACAGGATTCGAGGTGCAGCCTCACCAGTGCAGGGGATGATCGCTGCCCTCGCTCTGCTGGACGTGCTACTGATGATACAGGCCAGGATGCTGTTGCCTGTCTTGGCTGCCTGGGCACAAGTTGGCTCATGTCATGCTGTCATGAACCCACTCCTCTCTCTGCAGGATGCTGGGGAGGAATTGCTCAGCGTAAGTGCTACCAGCCCCAGCAGATAACAGATCTCCAAAGAGAGAAGGGAATGTGCGCACATGTCTGACCTCAACCTCCAAAGATAGGAAAGTAAAGTGTTGCCAGAGCAGAAAACACAAATCCAAGAACTTAGACTACTTCCTGGTATTTCTTTAGATATTCAGAGCATCTGCTACTATCAGGGAGGCTGTGGAAAATGAATCACATTTAGTCTGCAGTTTGTAAAGGAAGTGTTTACATCAAGGCAGGTAAAGAAAACACCCAGCTTCTTACAGACTCTTACAAATATGTTGCCTTGTAAGTCAGCAGCTTGTAAGCATCAACTTAGTAGTTAAACTATAGTGAAAATGCCCAATTGCATGAACTAAGCAAACTGGTTTTAGTGTTGGAGACTGGGAGATGGATCTGGCAACCACAGAGGAAAGCACAGCACCTGCCCTAGCACCAGAACTAATATGTCATTACTGAACCACAGGGATACAGTCATTTTTAGGGTGGAACTTATGGAAGAAATAATATACACCTGGTGTCCTGGCTCTCTTGGGCTTCCAGCATCACAGGTCCTTGGCTGCATTGTGGTACCACCTGCCTTGCAGCCATTCCCTGCCAGCCTACTGTGGTCATCGACAGTGAAAAAACCACTTTCTGCGTGCATAGCGCTGCCTCGAGGAGCAGCTGAGCCCTATGTGGCTGGGGCTGGGCACCCCAAACCCATCAAACCCCCTATGTCAGCACAGAGCCGGCGGTGGTTCCTGATGTTCTGTGTTGGAGCGTGCCTGGAGCTGGGTATCTCCGTGTGCACAGAAGAGCAACTGGTGTGAAAGCAAAGCTAGGGATGAAGACCCCCCCGAACAACACAGGCTGCTGCAAAGCAGGAGAACACCAAGGTATCTGTGTGCAGGTGAGGATTGAATTAGAATGGTTTGGGTTAGAGGGGACCTTAAAGCTCACTCAGTTCCAACCCCTGCTATGGGCAAGGACACCTTTCACTAGACCAGGTTGCTCCAAGCCCTGTCCAACATGGCCTTGAGCACTGCCAAGGATGGGGCAGCCGCAGCTTCTCTGGGCAACCTGTGTCAGGGCTTCACCACCCTCACAGGGAAGAACTGCCTAATGTCTAACATAAATCTCCCCTCTGCCAGGTTAAAGCCCATTCCCCCTTGTCCTGTCACTACAGGCCCTTGTCAAAAGCCCCTCTCACAATTTCTTTTGTAGGTACTGGAAAAGTGCTCTAAGGTTTTCCTGGAGCCTTTTCTTCTCCAGGCTGATTCTCTCAGCCTGTCTTCATAGAAGAGGTTTGTTTCCAATAATCTTTGGTCTCATGCATGTGTGTTAACAATCAGGCTAGTGCTTCAATTATGGGGTGAGAAAGCACACCCCAAATTATGTATTGAGCAGAGCACACACTGGGGGGGGGGGAAGTAAAAGTCATTACCTGCTCCTTGTGGGGCTGTCAGGGTGGTTTAATCCTCCTTGAGGTTGCAGTGTAGATGCAGGCTTTGTGGCAGGAGAGAAGATGTGCCAGGGCCATGGGTACCAGTGCAGTATGCTACTCCATGCACGGTACAGCTGCCCCAGAGCTTGCTGCCGGCAGCTGAAACACAGCAATGATCTAGTGCTCCCCTAAAGTGCTTCATTTATCACCTACTTTTTGGGACAGTCGAATTTCCTGTGCCCTCTGTTGTTCCACTCTCATCAGCTCCATGCTTCACCATTATCATTACCCACCCAGACTGTGCTCCTCCACTCGCCTCACACAAACCCCAGCAATTAAAGTTTAATGTTTTCAGTCTTGGGAAAACAAATAATTTCTGAAATAAAACCCATAATGGTTGTAAATTGCCCTTCTGGCAGAAAAAGGGGACATGGTAGGCTGGGCAGCCTCTGGTGTGGCTACAGAGTGTGTGCAGTGGGGGGCTGACAGCCTTTCTGAGGGGACACATCGGTGCTTGTGCACCCCCTGATAGTGAGCCCAGGGTGAGAGGTCCCAGTGTGCTTCTCTTCAGCGTCTTTACAAGAAGGGTGGCAGACATTATGGGCTGGGTCATCCTCTGTGAAGCGGTCAGGCGTCTAACACTGATCATCAGCATCACTGCAAAGCCCAGGCTGCTAATGACAGTCGCTGGTCAGAGATACTGATGTGGCAGTGAACAGGCAATTGAGACCTTTAGAAACTTGTTTAAGATGATGACCCAGTGGGACTTTACAGCCATTTTGATGGGTTTGCTGTCTGTTGGCTGCAGTAGTTGCAGTCCTCCCCTAGGATTTGTGCTATTCATTCGTGTCTTCTGAACTCACACTTCCATAGCTGACAACAGCAGATTGAGCAGCAGCCATGGGCTCCTTGAAGGCAGATGCAGATCACATGAATGGGAGGCAAAGGTCTAGACAGAGTTAAAAGGGCTTCCTCAGGGCTGGGAGCAGCAGCCCCTTGGGGAGATGTCTGTGCCAAGGCTTGGCCATGATACCTCCTGGACTTTGTGCATTTATGGCACTAGATAAGTCCTGCTTTCATCCTTCACATCTATATAATGCACTGACTTGAAGAGAAAGGGCAGTCACCAGAGTCTAGGGTGTTTCGTAGGGCCATGTACTCAATAATATGCTGTTACTGCCTGAACCCTCCCCGCTGCCCTCCAAAGGAATATGAAAGAAATAAATTGTATTATTTTAATAATGCAAACAACCATATATTTTTGCCATTCTAACAGAAGACTGAAGTGGTGAAACCCTACAGCTTTCAGAGATTTCGGAAGGGACGCCATGACTGAACATGCCTGGTTAAGCAATTATTTGCCTATGCAAGCAACTCAGACCTCCTTGTGGTCAGTTGATGAGAGCACTGTCTGCAACATCAGACTTCAGTAACTGATAAACCCACAAATAACTCAATTGCTGGAGGATATGTAAGTGTCTTGGGCACTCACAGGTGCTAATGTGACTCCTGCACAGAGCTCTCCAGTTCTTGTGTGCTCAGGTCTGGGTTTCCCAACAGAGGCTTGCTGTTCGCTTCCTGCACCCTGGAAGGAAGTTGTCACCTGAGGAAAACCTCTCTGAATAACAGTAAGTAGCAGTAGGGAAATACCTTACATCAGAGGCTGCAGCTGCCACATCGTTATGCTGTCTAACTGCATGAGTCAGATGTCTTTGCTTGCATGGCTGATGCCCAGGTTCTCTTATATTCTCCTATATTCTCTTAGAATCTCTTCCCTTTTCTTTCTTACATTCTCTCCTCTTCTCTTATATTCTCCTATATTCTCTTATATTTAGAGTCTCTTACCTTTTCTTTCTTTATATTACCTTCTCTTCTTTTACATTCTCTTCTCCTGTCTTACATTCTCTCCTCTTATATTCTCCTGTATTCTCTTATATTCTTAGTCACTTAGAGTGTCTTCCCTTCTTTTATATTCCCTTCTCTTCTGTAATATTCTCTTCTCTCTTACGTTCTCTTTTCTTATATTCTCCTATATCTTCTTAGAGCCTCTTCTCTTAGTCTCTTCCCTTTTCTTCTCTTATATTCCCTTCCTTTCTATTGCATTCTCTTCTCTTACATCTTTTCTCTTACATTTTCTTCTCTACTATTATAATCTCTTAAATTCTCTTCTCTCATATTCTCTGATATTTGCTTCACCTATATTCTCTTCTCTTAGATTCTCTTCTCTACTCTTATAATCTCTTACATTCTCTTCTCTTGTGTTCTCTTATATTCTCTTCTCTTGTATTCTCTTATATTCTCTTCTCTTAGATTCTCTTAGAATTTTGATTCTCGTCTCTTGTATTCTCTTAAATGTTCTTCTCTTAGAATCTCTTTGAATAGCTTAGAATGCCTTAGAATCTCTTCTCCTTCTCTTCTCTCTTTGATTCTCTTCTTAGAATCTCATAGACTCTTTTAGAATCTCTCTTCTCTTAGAATCTCTTTTCTTAGATTCTCTTAGATTCTCTTCTCTTGTATTCTCTTACATTCTCTTATATTCTCTTAAAATATCTTAAAATCTCTTGGAATCTCTTGCAACCTCTTCTCTTGTATTCTCTGGTGGGCTTCCACCCTGCCACAGCAAGGACAGTCTTCCAGATTTGTGGAGAATGCCAGGGCCCTGCAGGTCCAACCTTCCCGGGGCTCGAATGCTGCAGACAGCCAGCAGCAGGGCCGGGGGCAGCACTTGGGCTGTGCTGGCTTTCTACTTCATATTCGGTGTGACTACAACTGGAAAGAGACTGGTGGGGAGGTGACCTGCACTGCGGGAGGCTGATTTCCATGCTGGATGCTCTTCCTCATGGCACGTGGTAGAGGTGGAGAGGTCGTGCACTTGCACTTTGTCTCTGGCTGCCTACAAATGAGAGCTCTGTACTGACGGGGGAGACCAGAGGCTCACAACAGTCACTGACACTGTGCAGCAGAGCTAGAGCCGCTTCCTGTGAAGCAGCTCTGGCTACCAGTGGCTGAAGGCAGTTGTTTTCAGAAGACCCAGAGAGAACATGTTGCGGGAATACAGTTCCTTCAGATACTTGAAAAGACAGCTTAGTACAGAGGTTCATTACTGTACTGAGAGAGTAAAAACCAACCCAACCCTGATTCAAGTCTGGCAGTCCCATCTGGAGAATATTGACTAAACCTTCTCCTTCATGCAGAACACCTTAGAGTCAACAGCTCAAGAAAATAGAGGCTACAGCTGAACTGGGTTCTTGAGCTTGCTACAAAAGCATACTGCTGTTTCAAGAGTCTGACTTATAAAGGTGGGGAGACAGACTGAAATGAGAGTTTCCTCATTAATCCAGGGTGTGCTATGCTACCTGGTATGTGGGCTTGCCACACTACCACGTCAGGCTGATTTTCTGTGCTTGACTACATTCTGGAGAAGATCCATGTGATTATTCAGAAATGGGGCAGGCTTGAAGGAATCAAAGAGAGCTTTTTTAAAGGGGTTTGATTTAGTTCTCTTAGAGACCTAAAGCTGCTGTAGCTGCTGCGAGAGCTACTCTTAGTTGTGTGTGCTATGCACTCATTGGAACAGTGTGGCAGTATGTGCATTCCAAATGTATTTCACTTTGATGTAATGTGAGGAAGAAAGAAATGTTTCATTGCTCGTTTTAACCTAATTATGTAAACCGAAGCGCTTGTTCCTGATGAATGTGAACTTTTTAAAATGTCCAAGTAATCGGTGGAGCTGTATAGTTCTCTGACTCACATTTGAAATTTGGGATTACATTTAAGGGTTTTTTAAGGAAATCTTTCTATTCCTAGATGTTGCATTTTAAATCCCTGATTTATTTTGTGTCTGATGTTGTTTCCTGTGTAATTTGTGGTCTGTTTTCTGCATAGAAGTTATGCACACCTCAGAACTGAAGGTTGGAGACTTGTTCTATGTCATTTTTGTAAATACATCACTTAGGGGATATTGGAGGGTTTTTGGTTGTTACTGATTACACTCACACCAGTGAAACCCCTCCTGTGGACACAGTTAGATGAGTATGAAGTGCCTTGTGCAGGCATAGCTTTGTTCACATTGATAGGAATAAACTATACCGGTCTAAGCACTTTCACAGGAATAACTATCTTCTCCAAGGGTTTGGTCTACTGAGACAGCTTCATTGATCTAACAGCTCACTGCCACCAAAAAGGGGCTTTTTTTTCCTCCTCCTATGCTCCATATTCCTGCCAATATGTTCCAGCTTCTTCTCTTGTACCTTTACTGGCCTGGTGCGGGTCTGATCCCTCCACAGAACAAATCAACATGTGAATCCAGCAGGAAAACTAAGCCGGTTTGAGAAAGGGACTCATTTTCTGCTTGATGAGCTCTCCAAAGGATTGGATGGACATGAGGGTGGGAGAAGCAAAGAAACAGGACTCTGCAGCCAGGGTCTGGACAAGGAGAAGGTGGGATGAGTCACTTTGGAGGTGCTGAGCTGCAAGGTCAGCCTCATCATCTTGCCGAGCCATGTGCTTGGAGAGCTGTGCTGCTTTATCTTCCGCAGGGTTGGGCAGCATGGCTTCTGTGGGCAGACAGCCCTCAGGCTTGCAGTGAATGATAAACTATCACATTACTGTTAATGGCTTCAAGTTAATGAAACAAACTCTGGTAGCTGCACTGCTGACTTTTCTAAGCTTCTTCCTGTCTGGCCTGTGGGGTGTATTTTCCAAGCCCATATTGCAGTATTTTAGAGGTGTGTCAGCTCAGAGAAGATTGTTTCCTAACTCTGTATGACATCCAGGAAAATATGTACAAGTGCCATATTTACTCAGTGATTCATTTACTGCTCATATGTATATTCACATGAAACGCATACTAGACTTTTCTGTGACCTGTAGTATTTGACTTAGGGCATTTTGTGGATAATACTTTAGGCATGGTTTATATATAAGCAGAGTTTATGTAACTGCATACATTAAGCAGGTGCCTAACAAGTGCAATTCCAGGATATAAGCAAGGCATTTTACATTATTGCTCAAAAATAACACAAATTTTCCTTGGTAATGGAAGCAGAGACAATAAAGAGTACATCAAAAATAAGAAGACAACCTTAATAGTACATTAAGCCTGAAAAGCAAATCTGCTTTGTGATCAGAATGCATCTCCACTTTTGTCAGAGTTAGGATGGGTATTTGGGCATCCAGCCAGCCCAACAACTAATGCAGATTCTGATTGGAAAGCGCCTGCTTCAAGTCTCATGTCACATTTCTAGCACTTCCAACAATTTATGTGCTTAAGTGGTGATGATTCCTGTAAGAATGCCAAGGAAAACCTTTGGAATTTGACCAAGTGAGCAAACTCCTTAATTCTGTAGCAAGAATCTTACTCTGATAGACCTGTGTAGTGTTATGCTGCAATATACTACACCCAGAAGAAATGGAAATAAAATGCTCTTTTGTAATAATGAACATTGTCAGGCTGCAGTGTGATTATTTTTTTTGGGGAGCACTGTTTTTCTGGGTTACCTGAAGATCAGATATAACCATCTTTTGGGTTTGATCCCTTGGGAGGGAAGTCAAGAAAATATACTTGAAACAAGATCACGAGGCTTGACAAGAGTTATAGCTGCATAGTCTCGCTTTTTGTGCTCCAGCAGCCAGAAAAGAAGCTGTTCCAGTGGGAGCAGCTCCCCTGTTCCGATCCCTGTGCTGTGCCAGGGCTCGTGGGGGATGTCTTACTCTGCACTGCTAAGCGAATTCATGCTGTCAGCCCTTGCATCTGACATAACCCCCTATAAATCTCCTGACCAAAGGCGATGGGCTTGTGCTGCCTGCATCTGGCACAAGAGTTGTTCTTCATTTCCCTCTATCTTTAAGTTGGAAGCTATAGTATGTTTCAGCTTGGGGGTTTTATACCAAGACAACGCTGTCCTGGTGAAACAGAGCAATGCTCCTCTCTTGCCACTGTGTTCCCAAGCGGAGGAGGGGAGCAATAAGCACAGCAGCCTGAGGCAGCTTTGCCTCTGGATGAGCCGTGGCAGGGAGGTGGCACCAGGGACACGCCGCCCCTGGGGCATGGCAGGCTTCAGGGAGGAGCAGGGAGAGCCGTGCTGACAGCGCTTGCTCTTAGCCTCCAGGCTGCTCCCTGCGAAGACGCAGAGGGCTGGGAAAGCCGGACCACTCCTCGCAGCCCCGCTCCTTCCCAGCCGCCCTGCAGCAGATACCACAGGGATGGAGGCGCAGGCAGCACTGCCGCGGGAATCCCTAGGGCAATGAGAACACAGAGCTGGAGCAGATGTGTCCTGTTTATGGCGTGGATTGGATGCTGGAGAGGGATTCTTTATCAGGGACTAGCGATAGGACAAGGGGTGATGGTTAAAATTGAAACGGGAAGTTCAGGTTAGATATAAGGAAGAAGTTATTTACTGTGAGGGTGATGAGACACTGGAATAGGTTGCTCAGAGAAGATGTGGCTGCTCCATCCCTGGCACTGCTCAAGGCCAGTTTGGACAGAGCCTTGGGCAACGTTGTCTAGTGAGAGGTGTCCCTGCCTGTAGCAGGGGGGTCGGAACTGTATGATCTTAAGCTCCTTTCCAAGCCAAACCATTCTATGATTCTAAGAGTGTGCTGGTGGCAGGAGGAGATCATGGTCTCAGTAAGCTGAGCTCCACTAAACCTGTCAGATTCCCGAGTATGTGTGCTGGGGAGCATGAGTTAACTGGAGCAGGCACCATGTCCTGAGAAATCCCCACCCTGGGGGAGCTCTGAGTTCCAGCAGCTACATCATCTACTTGCCAGTAAGCCAGGGCTAGGGCCAATTTGTCCTTCAAATAGCTGCTGGGAATTCCCAGTGACTGTGACAGTTTGTTTGTATGACTTTGTATATTGCATGCGATAGTGTGGGCGATGGAAAGACGATTGCATGTCTGTCCTCCTTTGGAAAAAGGACGTGAAGCTCTGAAGATTCAGATGGAGAAGGAGCAGTTTCTGTTTCTCTTCTTTTTCATGCCAAGGGTTCAGGTCTTCCCCATTGCTGCCTCCATCCCCATGAGCCACACAGGAGCAATGGACCACAGGCAAAGGCTTGTGCTGGCAAAGAAGCTGTGTTTTTCTCACTGTCTTGATATGAAATAACCTGTGTTGTGACTGGGCTGTGGCTGGTGGCTTTGGCTCAGGCAGATAAATGTGGGCTGTCTGCAGGTGAACAGGCTGAAATGGGGCTGGTTTACAAGCAGAGCTTCCTCCATGCGTCCCAGGCTTAGGAAGGACTGAGTGTGCCAGAGGCTGTGCTTCCAATGAGAAAGCAAATACAAGGAGCACAATCACCATGGCCAGTGGTGGCTTTTGGCCAGGGCCAGATTCCCAGGCGCTGGCAAGGTGTGGGATCCTAGGGCTTGGAGTGAAACACCTACACTGCAGGCAAGCTCAAACCATCCTGTTACAAAGCACAACTTTTTCAGCCCATCCTTTCCTCTGCTGCCAAGCCTTATGAAGTTGCACCTAAACTGGGGGGCGCGGGTAGCACATCCAGCAGCATCTTTGATGTAGCAAAGTGGCAGTGGCATTGGGAATAGTAATGGCAAGATGCTGCTTCCTTCAAAACCAATGTCGACAGGCCAAACAGGACAAGGGTGGCCATGTCCATTTACTGTGCGGCAATTAGCTTATACTAAAGGTGAACCCTAAGCTACTTCAGGCAGCTGGAACCAGACAGAGTAGGCGAGGGAATGTAGGGCTGCCACATGCACTGAGCTGACTCAGGGCTGACTTATCTGCTGTGCTTTTACATTGCTGGAGTAAGAGGGCTGCTGAGCTGTCTGTCAGACGTATTTTGTCACATAACTTTTATGGACTGTGGTAAATAAGTGTTGATATTTTGCTGAATTAAAGTGGAATTTAAGTGTCTTTTGCCAGCGGGGTCATGTGGAGACTGCCTGCAGCCCTATTTATTTAGTAACATATTTTGGCAAAGCATCCTGTTTCTCTGCTGTAAGCAGAGAGAAGAGAGTACTTAAAGAAGCACAGAACTTCAGTACGAGGTTACGCTTAGGAGCAAGTGGCTGGCTACAGCTAGAACCCAAATGAGACTCTTACAAGTCCAGAACAGGGCAAAGGAGTCCCCCCTGCAAAGAGTAACTTCAGGAAGCTGATGTGCCAGGAGCAAATGTAGGCAGGATCAGTGCTGGTGAGGTCTGCAACCTCATTTACTGCTGTTTGTAACTCTCCTGATGCTCTGCAGTGCAGGGTGGTGCTTCAGGCCTCCGAGGGCATCCCGCATTAAACCAACTCTCATTGTATAAGAGATGTTTCCAATTTTAGGAGCCTTTGAAGTGACTTCCAGAGATGCTGTGCTGCTACTTGTCCTGCAGCTCTCTTGCTGGATTTTGATCCCATTTGTACATGTGCCCTGGATGCTTTGGTTCCCTTCCAACCACTGGGACTGATTCTTTGGGGTTCAATAACATGGTGTCCCCCAGCACTTTGTTTTCAGGTCTGAGATGTATTACTTGCCATGGGTGCACAGATAACTTAATAGACGCCAGATTTATTATGCCTTGTGACTCTCTGCCATCTCCACCCCCACCTTTGACATGGGGGGGCATTTAAAGGAGTTTACCAAGCTGATGTACAACACTCTGAGATCCTCAGATGAAGCCCAATGCTGGAATAGCCTGTTTTAGCTCTGCATTTCAGCAGAGGTCCCTGAAAATCCCTCTGTCAACTCCATGTGCAGTAGCGCAGACAGCAGTACTGGTAAGGGGGTCTTTCCACTTCCTACATGTGACAGATCCTGATCTGATCCAAGTAGTAGTTGCATATACACCAGATAGTAAATAATCTGACACACTGTGGTAAGAAATGTAGTTCCACCCCTGGTGTAAAAATAACCTCAGCTCCTTCTCTACTCTTTATACATTAACAGCAGCACAGATGTGTTCACACGGTGGTGGCCTGTCTCAGTGATGGGAGACAGGCTTCCCTGGCTCCCCAGGCTGAGCATGGCTCTGAGTGGGTTCCAAGGCAGCAGATCTGTGGTTTCTGGTTGTCCCTGGCTATGGGGAGCACAACAATCCCATTGCCAGGGAGTGCACTGGGGAGAGCTACAAGGACCAGCTGTAAACAGCAGTGATGACAGCCAGGGTGGAAGAGGAAGGGGGTTTTCTTGCTGTTCTCTGTTTCTGCTCTTTGTTCAGAGTTAAAATCTGGCAGATACCCAGGGGAAGCTCTTCTACTTGCCATCATTCCTCTTAAATCCTTCTCTTTCTCCCCTCCATTTGGATTGAAAGAGTTTTTTATTCCCTTGCTTGTTCCCCCATGTTTCTCCCTTTCCTCATCCCCCTGTCATTGAGAGGAAAAAAGTATAATTCCCCAAATCACAAACAGCAGCAATGAACTAAATAAATAACCCAGATGTACAGGAAAAGCTGAGCTAGGTTTGAACTTCCTCTCTCCAGCTTTATTTCTGGCTCCTTCAATGGCCACTGTCTTCTGCCATCCACCTCTGGGCTTGGGTGCATCCATAGGCACATCAGGATTGGTTAGGGTCAGGGTTAAGGATAGGGTTATGGTGCCAAGGGTACCAGGGGCACCCTCACCTTGCTGCCTCCTCCACTGGTCAAGCTGCTTCCCCCAGGAAATGGGGAAAGGGAGATTATTGCTGCTGTTACAAGGCAAAGACCAGGGAAACCTCATGCAAGCAGAGTACATGAGCAGTAGCACAAAGGAAAGCCTCACGCAAGCAGAGTACATGAGAAGTACATGAGCAGTAACCCAAACGCTCAGCAAATCAGAGCACCCAAAAACGATGCCATAAAAGCAGCCCTGTATCACATCATCTTAATGGGTGTGCTGAATCCACAGGCTGACAAAAGTGAGCAGCTCTCAGGTCAGATGAGGAAGTGCTGTATTTCCCTGGCTGTTCCTCGATGCTTTTTCCTGCTTCCGGCTTCTTTTTCCTGCAAAACCAGTTCTTCAGGCAGCATTATCTTGGCTCACCCAGTGAATGCCTCACTCTGCTTTGCTTCCTGCAGCTGTTCTGTGTTTGGGTCCTCTCTTAATAGACATTTCCTTTTAGCTCCCTGAGGGACTATGATAGAGAGCCTTGCAGGCAAAGGGGATTGACAGCATCATCTTCCCTCCACCACTGAGCTGGAAAGAAAAGCCTCCTGCAAAGCCTATGCTACACAGTGCTTGTAGAAAACTCAGCTTGGATGAGGCTGGGGATAGCACAGGTGTGAAATGATGCACAGAAGGACCAGGGATACAGGTAGCAGCGGAAGGAGGGCTTGGCCATGGGGACCAAGGGATGCTGGGGACATCTCATGCAAGACTCTCTCTTGATGCACAAAGAGGAAGACATCTCTGTCAGCTGCCAGAGTCACACAGAAGGAAGAAGGGAGATTTAAATAGCAAACTACAAATCAGGACCAAAGGGTTGTGCCTTCCTCCTCCTTTATTACTCAGGAAGGGCATTGGAACTGAAAGGCAGCTTGGTTTTTTTTTTTGTGAAACAAATTGCAAGTAACCGGAGGGCTCCAAGAGTCTGATCTATTTATAACACAACCAGTGGGAGGTTTCATTTGCTTATTTTCCTAACACTTCATAAAATATCTGGCAAACTGAAGTAATAAAACCACTTATGTCAAAAAATGCGTGTTTTCACTTCAGCAAGAAGTAAACCGCAGGCTCTGCTCACCCTGGAGACCAGCAAGGGGGAGCTGAATACACTCAAACAAAACCTCTGTGAAAAAACCTTCGGTGCCTTATTTCCTGTCATTAAACCACAGCTGAGGGTACCCAAGAGGTTCAGCCATGCTGGTAGCCTGGCAGTGCAAGGCACAAAGGGCAGGGCCTTGGTTTACAGGCAGCAGGTCAGCAGTGGGGTGGCTGCCACCACTTAACTGTCCTTCATCACCTCTGGGTTGCACAAAGGGACCTGTGCCCACCAGAGCACCTGCTGCAATGCACTTCTTAGGGAAAACCACCTGGGATAAAGACATGCATTTATTTATGTGCACATTTATGTGTATTTCATAGAATGGTTTGGGTTGGAAACAACCTTAAGATCACCCAGTTCCAACCCCCTGCCATGGTCAGGGACACCACACACTAAACCATGTCACCCAAGAGTCCATCTAACCTGGCCTTGAAATGTATATTGAAAATGTATATTGAAATGTAATATTTGAAATGTACACAGGACTTTGAGCCTTAGAAGCAATGAAGAGGATAAGAAGGATTTGAAGAGCTATATGCTTCTCCCTTGCACATGAGTTGTGCACGCATTTTCCTTCTCATACTCCACAATAAGGTTTATCAGGAACAAGGGATTTTGCACTAAAGGTGTTGGGAGCCTTGGTGTTGCTTTATCTGCACTACAGCAAGCTACAGGGCCAGCTGTGTTGGTGCAGGTTCAATCACAAAGCCAAAAGGGCAGGTGTAGGACGTTGGCTTCAGATCAGTGCTGTGCTCAAATGGCTCCACTGCAGCTGGGCATCAAGCTCTCTGCCCTGCAGTGCATGGTGCAGTCTACGCACATGGGCCTTTAGTGTCTGGTGAGTCTTTCTGTGGAGGTAGTTGTGCTCTCAGGGTGAGCTTTAGGCCCCCATCCTCTTCTAGATCTCATGTCTCTGCTGCTGGACACTCTCTGCCCCTATCTGTTGATCCCACCTCCCATTCACAGGCTCCTTCTTATAGCCTTTCATTGCTTTCTGAGCCCCTGAGTCCCTGCCACTGGCTGCATTGGGTATAATGGCTTTGAGTTTTGTTTGGTTTCCTATAGGGAGCTTGAGCAGAAAATGGAGGGAACCGTTATAAGCTTGTGGAGCTGTTGATGAAGAAAGTTAATGTCTCCTGGGCACAGCGTGCTTTGTGCATGTGTGTGTGTGCTGCAGTGCTGAGAGGCACTAATGAATGAAGGTGCATGTAACTGAGATTGAGTAGCCCTGGAGATTGGCACAGTATCTAACTGGAGGTGAAGGGAAACTGTATGTGTGTGCATTCTTTTTTGTTGTTCATCTGTGTGCGCCCTTAGGATGGTCTGCTGCTGGCCTTCCTTCAACCATTGGTTCCCACACTACCCAATGCTTTCCTTCTCAATGTCTTCCTTAGGCTGCACAACACTGGGAAGCTCAGAGAAATGCTGATGCCCTAAGGGCACGGTATTTTAAACCCCCTGTGTAAGTAGCTGATGATCAAATCCTGGTGAGTTGTTTGTCCATGTCCTGGCTTCTCTCATCCACCTGACATTTATACCCACACACTCTATTGGTGTTGCAGTGGCTGAAAGAGGCATCTGGTCTGTGTCAGCTTTTATATGCCTTTTTTCTTCCTACCATGTCTCATTACATTTGCTTACTAATTAGATTCAGATCTGAAAGGAAATATATGAGAAATTAACTGGCAAGACATCAGCAGCTGCAGGAACTCCATGGGAGAAGAAATCGATTTACTAATGGAGTTAGTGGCAACGCAAAACCTAGACATGACTGCGAATTACTTGGGCACATATAAGTCTGGAAACAGAGAAAGGATCCAAGGAAATGGGTATCTGACTGTTAAGTGGCATTTTCCTTTCTCATCTCAAGGCTGTAGGTAGGCTCAGAACAGGAAGACACAATGGCTGCAATAGTAATGCAATGGCAAAGCATGTCAGACTCACTCATGGTGGTTTGGGAGCTGCCACTAGGACCCATGCATGGTGCCAGCAGTGTCCCTAATCCCTGGGAGCACCAGAGGCTGTATCCTGGGTGCCTGTGCTCCATCTGCCTGTGCTGTGGAGCAGGGATGTGACTGTGAGAAGCCATATAGCTGCTCCTCCTGGAAGGTCTGTGATGCAGCTCTGACGCCTCCCACCTGTAGATGTAAGAGTCCACATCTGGTTTTTAAGGCCAGACATCCCTTTCCTAACTGCTTAGGGCAGTTCCTAAGAGCACTATGCATACACAGGCCTATGGTGCTGTCAGCTGGGACTTCCCAGCTGCCCTCAAACCAGCAGATGGACTGGAGGCATCCCACAGAGGGATGCCAGGCACAGCCCAAGTGACAGCAGCCAGCACACAGAAAGCATGTGGTTTTATCCATCTGCTTGAGGCTCCAGCTGCTGGGCTTCAGCTCTGCACATAGTGAAGAGTGTTTTAGCAGGGAGAAATGCTGCTGTCTTCTGATGAGGTTTGTGCTTGGCCAAAGTGATAAAAAAACAGGTACCTGCAGGCTATCAGGACATGGTTACACTGCCCAGAACCACCCTTCCAAGTGCTGGCAGTGTGAGGTAAAGAGACTCCTTGAATAATGTGGCTGAAAAGCAGCCCTGGATGAGCAGTTCTCCCAGCAGCCCTGCTGTAAGAACAGTCCTGCACCTTGTTCTTTTTATCTTGATGATTTAAAAGCAACAGCCAAGTTTTCCTTGGTGTACTGCATTTGATTATATTCTTAGAAGAAAAAGGATGGAGTGGTGCTGTGCTCTGGAGATAATGGGATGTCCTTGGCTGTAGAATGAAACCTATTCTGTGCTCTTTCTGGCCCCTTTTCCCAGGGCAATCTCCCAGCTCAGCCATGGATGCTCAGTGTGATGGGCTCCAGTGCTATGTGTGAGAGGCCAGGAGGGGAGGCAGTGAGGGCTGGGCATGGAGAAACCTTCTAACTGAGCAGCTCTCCCTGGCTGGAACAGGAGTCCTAATGTGGCAGCTATCGTGGCAGCTATCATGGCATGAGGATCGCACAAGGCACACCCGTGGCGTAAGTGTGGCCCAGGACAGTTCCCTCCCCTTACCATGGATTCATGGAAAGTTCACGGGGACAATGCCCAGTGCAGAGGCAGCCAGGGGGTGCACTGTTGACCCAGGTGTCCCAGATAATCCCAGACCATGCCAGCTTCTTACACTAGGAACTGGAATACAGGAAGCTGCAGAGATTTTTAGAACATCCTCAGCCTTCCCTCCACCCTGTGTGCTGGATTTGCTCATACCCTTGCCTTGCCAAGCTATGTAGCTTCAGGGTTGGCTGCAGGGACTTGCTCAGGGACAAGGTGTAACTCCAGAGGAACAGTTTTGGGATCTGGGAAAGTCCCTT
Organism: Ara ararauna; assembly: GCA_028858755.1. Classification (NCBI taxonomy): domain Eukaryota; kingdom Metazoa; phylum Chordata; class Aves; order Psittaciformes; family Psittacidae; genus Ara; species Ara ararauna. The sequence goes on along the minus strand of CM054382.1, from coordinate 9,664,505 downwards.
TGGAATGAGAATGTTGTAGGACATCATGGGCTTTGGGAACCCAGTGGGGAAGCAAAGATGGTCAGGAATGAGCTGGACTCCTGTAGGCAAGAGTGAAATAGATGAGGTGATGAGAGCCAGATCAAGCTATCAGAATTGCTGTGTTTATGGGTTTGTTTTGCTTTATGAATGGCAAATATGGCTTTGGGTTTTTTCCTTTGCCCTGTTGCTGCTGGACACTGGGAATGACTTTCTTCAGCCTTTTGAGATGCCCAGCTGTGAGGACAGTGTGCACAGAAAAGTCCTCCTGATGGAGTTTTCTGGGACACTACAGGGGAAAAAGAGGCTAATGGGAATTTTCTGTAAATGGCAGGGAATGAGGTCTAGTGGACAGTTCTTTTTCAGATGCATTACTGCAAGCCTTTATTATAAAAGGCATATGGAAAAGGGGTAGTTAGGATGGCAGCACAGTGCAATTACCTACATCTATAAAGAAGGGTCAGATGTCTTTAATGTGATTAAAGAACAGAGAGATCAGACCTGTTTACAGTGACTTTGGACTATGCAAACAGAGATTGGACTCCAGGCAACAGTAAGGAGATACAGATAATGCAGCAGGAGTGAAAGAAAGACGTCCAGGAGTCTTTAAAGACTAGAAAAAGGAATTTAAAACAGACTCCTTGGAATGTAACATGGAAAAAGGGCGAGTAGGAAAAGGGAACGGCAATGCAAATATTAGCAGGCTCCCAAGTCTTTAAAAGTGATGGTTCAGGTGTGTGATGAGAAGCTACTTTCTCTGAAAAACAGGGAAAATACTAAATCAAAGGAAAAGGAGGATGTATGTACATATGTATGCACTTTGAAAGCCTCCTGCTGAATTATAAATACCTTTGAATCAGAAAACCTAGGGCCTGTCAGTGGTTCCTATCGAAGTCTGAACATGCATTTTCACTTGTTCACAGCACAGCCTGCGTGTGCCATCACATTAAAACCAGAGAGGAGGAAGAAAGACACAGAAACATCCTGTAGGTAAAACCAACACAACACAAACCTGACAGACTAAGTAATTATTAAAGGGGATCTCAGCATGGGTAGGCCTGTAGAGCAGAATTCTCGAGGAACTGGCTTTTATTACACAGCACTCAATAGATGAATTGTGAGAGGTAAGGTTCTTCCTGCCTTTGGAAATGTAGGGGGGTTGAAGATGTGAAGTCTAATCTACAACAGGGTAGATGTAAGTGTGCAGCAGCTGTCCCAGTGCAGTATAGGTGCTGTGACGGGGCACTGGTGCTATGCTGGCAGAAGGCAATCCTACGGACATTACTGCTGGCAATACTTGAGTTGGGGCACCTGACCCTGAGGAACAGTATGTTGGGGGACTAGCAAAGCACCCAGAAGATGTGTGTTTGGGGTGGGAGGTGGGGCAGTGATGACTTTGGGTGCATCATCAACCTTAACACAAGCAGCAGGAGGGAGGCTGTAAAGAATCAGTCTGTCATGTAGAATGTGTGTGAATGGATGAGATGCACTGGGTGGCTTTTCCCATCCACACACAGAACTTGTCAGCAACTGCTGTTTAGGGACCCAGGAGGGATGTCAGGGTTGCTTTTGCTGCCATGGTGGAAGATGCAGGATGGGAAGTGGTCCCACCCATCCACAAACCCTCTGCTTATTGTCACAATGATTCCTGATGTCCTGGCCTAGCCCCAGGAAGGTGCCCTCCTCCCTGGCTGGCGTGGTGGGACACATCCTGCCTGCTGGGTCCTGCCTTGCCACCCCAGGAAGCTCCCATGGCTCCATGACCTGGAGGGCCAAGACACTGAGATGCTCTCCTGAACTGCAGGCAGCAAGGAAAAGCTTCTGGCAGGAGCTGTGTGGCTGAACCTCGGGTCTTGGCTGTTGTCTTGTCATGGGTTCAGCAGCAGCAGTCATTTTTCTCCTTCTTGGTAGCTGGTGCAGCGCTGTGTTTTTGATTTTGGGCCTGGGAACAGCGCTGATAACACCAGTGTTTCGGTTACTGCTTAGTGATGTTTTGGTCTGGCCAAGGACTTTCTGAGTTTCATGCTCTGCCAGGGAGGAGGGGAGCCGGGAGGAAGCAGAGACAGAACACCTGACCCAAACTGACCAAAGAGGTTATTCCATACCACAGCACGTCATGCCCAAGATGGAGAGCAGAGAGCAGAGACCCAGAAGGGTGGGGGTGCACTGCGTGGTTGGGCTTGGTTTTAGGTGGTGAGAATTGTATTCTTTCCTTGTAATTTCTCTTGTCATTATTATTATTGGTGGTAGCAGTAGTGATTTGTGTTATACTTTAGTTACTAAACTGTTCTTATCTCAACCTGTGGGAGTTGCATTCTTTTCGATTCTCCTTCCCATCCCTCCGGGAGCTGGGGGAAGAAAGAGGGGGAAGTGAGGGAGAGAACGAGCGGTGTGGTTAGAGAGGCTTAAACCACGACATGTCTGTAGTGCAGGGAGGAAAACCGTGACAGGAGCTGAGTCAGGGTGCACGGAGCAGGAGGGGTGTACTGAATCTGCAGCCTGAGGAGTACAGAGGAAGGAAGAAGAGCTGTAAGGTGAAGGTGGAGGAGGAAGCAGCTCTGACCGAAACAGTGACCTGGGTTCTCAGATCACTGAATTGCAAGAAGACATGGAGTGTGATTGAGCTGCCAGCAGAGAATAGGAGGAATTCTAATGTGAGCCCAATGGGAAACTGGAAGTGTTTCACCAGCAGCAAAGCTTTCTGGAAGGAGAAAAAGGACGGCACTGTCTGAGAAAACAACTTTGCTCTTGCACAGCTTGACCTCAGAGGCCTTCCAAAGCACCGAGAGGAATCTGGTTGAACCAGAGCCAGAAGAAAGTCTCTCAGCTGGATAATGTACAGAAGCAGATCCAGAGGGCAAACCTCAACATGTGGCCAAGGCAGGCAGAGACAGTTATACTGCCCTGGAAGGGCAAGGAACAAAGCAGTTGTCCCCTAACTCTGTAGATGCTCCTCCTATGTTACTAAGGCTGTTCAGCTTCAGTAAGTGGGAGCTGTGTCATTCAGTAATTACATGTTATTATTACATATAGTTATATTATATGGGCATCTTTTATTACATACAATTATATCGTATGGGCAACTTCTATTGGTTTTCATTGCTGCTAAGAAGAAACTAGTGTGAGGTGAAACCATTGATACAGAGAGATGTATGGCTTTCCAGCAGCAGTGCTTGGAAATCAGATTAGAGCTCTACAAAGGAAAAACCCACTTGCTCTGGAGAGTGTGTGTGTATGTTGGTGATGCCCAGGAAGGCCTGGAGACAAAGCATCTGAATGACTGGAAGGTCCACAGGAGGCTCATACTGCAGCACTCCTTCAGAGCTCTACAGTTTACAGGTGCAAACCCTCATGTGGATGCACTTGCATCAGCTGCAGATTCCCATCTATTTACCTTGTCTTTATGGATGTAAGAAGCAAGCTAAACCCAGTTAATGCGTATTGAATCCAGGTAACATCAGGTTCAGAGTTACCTGGCTTAAAGCAGTACCTTGAGGCCAGATTTCTTGTGTCCCCTGCTAGCAGATCGTGCTGCTTAGAGCAAAGGCCTTTGCTGAAGCCGTGCTGCCATCAGCCCCTTGCACGGGGAGGGAAGCTGACAAGTTGATGGGAATCTGGGGGGATGTTGGGGCTTGTTTCCCCAGGCTGGGTGCTGGGGAAAGTGAAGGGGCTCCTGGTTAGGTGTGTCCAGTGGAGGCTGCTTGTGCTGCTCCCTTTACAGACAGCACCCGGTGATACTGATGCTGGAGCCTTGTGCAGTCCCAAGGAAGACATCCAGAAGTACAGGATGTACTGTCACTGATAGACAGAAGACATAACTGAGGTGGGTGATAGCTCAGGCACAGCAATGCCCTTGGGGAGACTGGGCCAGCAGCACAGTGTTGTTAAGAAAACAACATGGTAAAAAGCTGTAGTTAAGTAGTGCTTCATCCCCAAATGCTCCTGCTAAGCAGGTGAATGCTGCCCCTTGGATTCTTCACACAGCACCAGAGCAGGTAACGCTGCCGAGTCACAGCAAACCTCCCTTTGACAGCACCCAGCTTTCACCTGGCGCTTGGGAAGGCATCCGTATGGAGAGATGCTATAGAGAGAGAACACGGGACCCAGGAGCTGTAGCTCACTAGGAGAGCACAGCAGCCCCAGCAGTGGCTGGTGTCGCAGTGTCACCTGCTGTCGGGGAACGGCAGTGCCACCGCTCTGCTCGGCGTCTCATTTGTAACCCCTCCGCCACAGACCGGGACCGGTTTGGTTCGCTCCCCCCTGCAGATGCTGTAGGTTTCAGGTTGGGTTGCCAACCGAATTCCTTGGTTTCAGTGGGAGTTTTGCCGGCCTGAGGATCTTAGCCATTAATTGAAGGGTCAAATGGATGCAGAAACACCTTCTTCCCACACACACTTGGTGGATGGCAACAGATCGTTGGGATGCCTTGCATGGAGCCTTGACCCATATCAGAGAGCAGTTGTAGCTTGAGAAGAGTCTGCTTCCAAAGCACCTTTGAAGTATCTCTGCAGTGATAATCAAAGTAAACATTTCTCCTTTGCAGTTTTTACTTCCACAACATAAAAAGGACATGGAACTGTTGGAACAAGTCCAAAGGAGGGCCATGAGGATGATCAGGGGACTGGAGCACCTCCCGTATGAAGGTAGGATGAGAAAGTTGGGGCTGTTCAGCCTGGAGAAGAGAAGGCTGCGTGGAGACCTCAGAGCAGCTTCCAGCATCTGAAGGGGGCTACAAGGATGCCAGAGAGGGACTCTTCATCATAGACTGTAACAACAGGGCAAGGGGTAATGGGTTCCAACTTAAAAGGGGGATTTAGGTTGGATATGAGGAAGAGGTTCTTTACTGTGAGGGTGGTGAAGCACTGAAACAGGTTGCCCAAAGAAGTGGTCCATCCACGCCCAAAGAAGTGCTCCATCCCTGGGAGTGTTCAAGGTCGGGTTGGATGGGGCTTGGAGCAACTTAGTCTAGTGTGAGGCATCCCTGCCCATGGCAGGGGGTTGGAACTGGATGATCTTAAGGTCCTTTCCAGCCCAAACCCATTCTGTGATTCTGTTTATTCCAGTTCTGCTGGAAGAGTGGCCTTATGAAAAAATAACACTTTCTTATGGCTAGGATAAAGCAGTGGTTTTATAACAACTATTGGAAGATATAAGTCAAAGGCTGCAGTTATCTCTGACCTGTTTCAGAGCACCACAGAAAAGCTCTTGCTGGTTCTCTTTGCTCCTCCAGCAAAGTTATCTATAACCCAGTCCTGAGCCTGCTTAGCTCAGGCTGCTCCCTGTAACAGTGGCCAGTCCCAACCATTGTATTGCCATGTGGCCATGACTGGGGTGTTCAACTTTGCTTTGTCTTCCTTTGCAGGGCTGTTAAAACCAGAAGATAGTGTCAGGTGAACAGGACAAAGCTGGGAATGCAAGACGTGGCACAATCAAAGCCAACGAGCAAAGCAGCAGGGCACTCGCTTATCTCTGTGCCCTGGGAACATCACTAGGACAGGTGATGGATGGGGAGGGGGTGCTGGTGAGCCTGGGATGCGCTGAGGGTGCCAAGCTGGATGACCACGCACTGCCTCCTGGGTGCTGTGAGGGAAAGTGGGATGCTGGGTAGGGAAAAAACATATTAGTGGGCATCTTCCAAAGACCAAGTTAATTTTCTTTAAGGCTCTGGTCTCTCTTTTCTGCTAAGGCATGTGGAAATTGAGTGCATTGTGACCTGCAGCCGTGTGGATGTTGGTTTTGTTGATGTAACTAAGGATTTACGTGTGTAGCTCCCTGTAATGGGATCTGATAGGGCATCTTCAATTTGCCAACGTAGACAAGTTTCTTTAATTGCTGTGTGCCTAGTACAGTTGGAAACATATTCCTAACACAAGGATGGGAATAAAGGGAGGCCTGCATTTCCCTTTGGTGCTCCCCATGTGATCTATCTGGATTGTGTACCCATGCAGGTTTCTGTGGTTCTTTTGTATACAGCTACCCACTGAATGAAGTAAGAGTCTCCTGCTTTCTTGACATAAAAGGAGCTATTCTTTCAGAGCACCAGGTTTTACAGGTTAGTAATAAAAGTATTGTTCTGTTTTTTAAAGGTGAAGCTTCTGCAAGTGCAGTTCGTAAACAACATTGTCATGGTCTGCTCCGCTTCCACAGAGGTTGTGAAAGTCTTGCTGTTGACTTCTATCTTGCTGTTGACAATCTCCCATTGCTATCCCAGCAATGAAGAGGTCTCTCATGGTCCTATGTCACATCAGCAGACCCTTCTGGCTGTGGAACCCTGCCCTTTGTGAAGCTGTGCCAGGCACTGCTTTATCAAAAAAGTGCAGTAAAATGCTGCATCTTACCTTAAAATTCTTAAAGACAGAAAGCTAATTCATAAGCATTGGTCTGCAGGTGTCAACACACAAACTTGCCTGTGTAGATGGGAGAGCTCAGTCATCTCCATTGGCTGCATTCAGGGATTTTCAAGTCCTGCATCAGCATTTTGCAAAGCCTGCACACACTTGAATGGGAACAGGAAGAGAACACCCACCAAACTCAGATGAAAGGACTGGGGAAAATATCTTGGAAGAGTAAAGTGGAGATCCAGGAAATGTGTGTGATCCATTCTGGCTTTACCATGCACTACCAACCATGCTATCTTGGAGTAGTCCTAAAACTGCATCAAGCAAAGACACTGCTGTGGTGTCCAAACCAGGTGATACCTGGTGGGTTGGCATCCCAGAAGTCCATGTAGTGCTACATATGCTGCACTTCAGCAGCACAGTTTGGATTTGAGACAAATTATAATCCAGCCACGGGCCTGCTCTTGAGAACACAAAGAGCTTCTCTATGGTTATGGTTGCTTGTAGCTCTTTTCCAAATGGTGGAGCTCTGGGAAAGGAAAATGTAAGGGTCTCACACCAACGTGAGCTCAGGAATTTGGGGATTTTGCTGTATTTAATGGCTCTGCTAATTGAGTTGAGTGGAAAGACCATCAGCCCTCTGCTTCTACTCCTCTTGCTCTCTCCAGGCCCAAAAGGAGGAGGTGAGGGCACAGCCCACCTCCTGTGTAAAGGCAAGCAAAAAGGGGAGGAGACCACTCTCCTGCTTATGTCTCATACGGCCATGGGACCAGCAGTGTGAAGCTCACCCTGTCTTTCCCCCTCCATAAACCCAGCAAATAAGCCAGTATTTCTGAGCCACTTTCTGCTCATGCAGATTTAGAATCATAGAATCATAGAATAGTTAGGGTTGGAAAGGACCTTAAGATCACCTAGTTCCAACCCCACTGCCATGAGCAGAGACACCTCCCACTAAATCATGCCACACAAGGCTATGTCCAACCTGGCCTTGAACACCACCAGCAATGGAGCATTCACAACTTCCCTGGGCAGCCCATTCCAGTGCCTCACCACCCTTACAGTAAAGGATTTCTTCCTCATATCCAATCTAAACTTCACCTGTTTAAGTTTGAACCCGTTACCCCTTATCCTCTCAGTACAGTTCCTCATGAAGAGTCCCTCTCCAGTATCCCTATAGGCCCCCTTCAGACACTGAAAGGATGCTATGAGGTCTCCACACAGCCTTCTCGTCTCCAGGCTGAACAGCCCCAACTTTCTCATCCTGTCTTCATATGGGAGGTGCTCCAGTCCCCTGATCATCCTCGTGGCCCTCCTTTAGGAACTCCACACAATAGATAACACAAAAAGAGTGAAATGGGATTGAATTTAAGGGGTTTTCAGCTTCCCCCATTCCCAGGTTGCTCAAGCTGGGACTTCATCCTAGATCATTACATACTTAGCCAGGCAGAGCAGAGATCAGCTCTTCCTTCCGGTTCAGGCAGCCCTGGGGAAACTGATTGTACTTCGTTTAGAAGAATAAACAGCAACCAGCATCACGGGCAGCTTGTTCCTACTGTCATCACCCATCTCCATCTGTCAGCTGCTTTTGCTGCCTCTTATGTGTTGGCAAAGACACTCAAGCCAAAGGTCCTTTGGGAGATGCAGAGACAATAGAAGGAAACATTTGCCTGATGTCTGATGTTACTGCAAAGGGCTGGCCAGCGCACATAGAAATCTTGGACTTAGGATGGAAAATGGCAGGGATTAGACCTGTTCTTTTAAGGACCTATCTGCTCTTTTGATGCATGCTCCAGTTCTGTCTGGAATCAGCCTTTCTGAGGAAATTCCCACCCTTAAAGCTGAAGGGGTTTTGGGCTCAGGTAGCGCAGGGTACCCGTCGCTGATATGTGGAGGTTATATCTCTGAAAAGTATTGTGATGGATCACTGTTAGCGCAGGAAGCCTACAGAATGTTCCATGCTCAGTGGGTGTAAATTGAAAAAGTCGGCCTGTTTTCAGTGCGTTTACTGTAGATTTAGTAATTGTTACATGTATTCGGAATTACCAGTCAGTCATCCAAGCAAATGGGTTTGTAATGGAATCAACTGCAGATGAGGAGGACAAGGTATGAAAGGACCAGCCAGAGCTTACATCCCAGCAGCAACTAGCAGGGGTTTACATGAGTTAGAAGTGTGGGTATGTGTCTCTCAACCTCTGTTGCATTGACTTGAATTTGTTTTGCAGAGGAATGCATACAGGATAGGTCTGTGTGGCTGTTTGTGAAGAGGGAAGACAGAAGAACTAGTTGATAACATGATAACAAGGCACAAACATGCTAGAATGGGAGTGTAAGGACAGATTAAAGATGTGTTCAACAATAGGTATTCAGATGTGAAGAAGAAATTCTGCACAGCTGAGACAAGCTGTTCTATACAGGGGTGCTGAGAGAGAAAAAGGCAGCACAGAAAGAGTTATTTTTCCAGAGGTTTGGAACTAAAAGAGAAATATGATATAGGGAAAACCAGGACTATAGTGCTGCCAGTCTCTTCACATTTGGTATTTGGAAACTAGACAGATACCAGTTGTATCCAGGATGCTTTTCAAACGGACAGTGAGGATACTCAGCTGGAAACTTGGAATTCCCATACATGGATAACAGGACAACGCAGTGTACAAAAAGCACCTAAAAGAACACTGCAAACAGGCTTAAGAAAGAATTGGTAATGTGCTGATCTCTGGTCCAGAGGTGCCACTATGAAATAATGAAGTGCTGTATCACTTTTTCTGACTTGAGCACACACATGCAAACTACTCCAGGCTGTATTAACAAGCATGTGTGGACCTGAGACTCCAGCAATGCACAACACATGCCAAGCTAGCAGCCAAAAAGGCTCAAGGGTGGCAGGGCTGGGGGAAGACTCCAGGGCACATTCAGCTGTGAGAACTTCTTGTTGTAAAACAAGTTGAGCAAAATGGGGAAACACAAGAAAACTGTTAGCGTTCTCGGATCCAAGCCTGCTAAATTAATGTTTTAAGCAAAATAGCAAGATTTTATAATATGTTTCCAACTAGTCATTTGTCAGCTTTCCACAGATGGTCTGAAGTATGTATGAAAATAGAATACAAGTAGAAAATTCCTTGTCTAACTTGGAGCATCCTTATGTGCTCTCTCACATGCACACCTTCTGCAAGTCCCGCAGCAAGTCTAAATGTAATGATTTCTTCACCAGTGGTGGTGACACAAGGCTGGAGAAGTGGAAGAAGAAGAAGAAACCAAGCAAGAAAGAGTGGTGTTCCCAGTAAGAAAATGGAGTGTGGAAATGCAAGGGACTTACAAGGAAAAGCAAGGGATCACTGAAGGTGGTGGTAGCAGCACTCAGCATACCTAGGAAGGGGTAGAGGTTGGCTGAGGTGCAAGATGAGGAGACAGCCATTGGGAGTGGAGACCAGCACAGCTATAGATGGTAGCTGAAGCCCTCTAGGTAGATGAGATGATCTCCAGAAGGAGACCCAGGAGACATCTGTGCTCTTCACACGGGAGGAAGGAGAGGATGTGGGTGCTGGAGACTCCAAGGTTGACTGGGCAGGGCACAAGGAAGTGTGCCTGGGGTGGGGATAGAGGGAAGACACTGGGGTCCTGATCCAGGGGACTATATGGAAAGGGAGAAGGTGGCAGTGAGGAAAAGTGACTCCTAGAGAGGAAATAGGACTTCAAAGAGAATTTGCAGTCAATGGCATCAAAATTGGCAAGACAGCCAGGGGAACGGGGATGGAGAAGTGAGAGGCACTGAAACTTGATGGCATGAGCACAGGAATAAAGGTGTAGTGTTAGGGTGAAGGTGGAATTGGCTGTGGTGCTGGCTGGAATTTCCCATTCAGAAGACAATGAAGAAGAAGGGTGGGTCAGGGAGGGACTTGCGGACAATGAGAGATTATAATGTGCTTACCTTGGAGGGCTTGATGAAGGACCCTGGAGAAAACTGAAGATTCCAAGGTGTAAAATGTGGAGTAAGGCTAGAGGTACAAGCTACTAGGAAGTGAGAGGAGATTCTGTTTCTGAGGTATTGGATAGACAAGAGCAGAGAGTGAGAAATGCTGTTGACTGTATAAGAACCAGACAGAGTGCAGGAGAGAAGCAAGCCTGGCTCAGACCTCAGGGAAGCTGGCACAGGGGTAGAAGAAAGAGGAGGACTGTGTGAAGGAGTAGCCTGATGTAGTGGGCAGTGGGTCTAAGGGGAAAGAAACTGGAGGAGGACTGAGAGAGAGGGTGGAGCAAGAGGCACAGGTAAGAGCACAAGACGTGTGAATAGCAAGGAGGTGAAGAGGAAGGAAAGGGTACTGTAGTGCAAACAAGGCTTTGTGTGGCTCAGGAGTGCAAAAGAAAAGGGGATATGGGAGTCAGAGAGCAGAGCTAGTGTGAAGGTGGAAAAGGATGGAGACATGGAAATGTTCCAAGGTGGGAGGGAGGGAGGGGGGAGACAAATGAATAGGCTAATTATAACTAATGCAATAATTAGCTGCTACAGCAGTAATCTGATTGTCACCCAAACTGAGAGGACGAGGTGGGGAGCTGGTGATTGAGGAGGCACAGGCAGAGATGGGTGAGCATCCTGGGCACAGCAGATGCTGGGGCTGCAGTTCCTATGGCAACATGTGCAGGTGAGTGAGAGCAACAAGTGTGCAAATGTGGTGGTATGAGCAAGGCACAGGTTGGCATGTTCCCATGTTGTGCTCCTCTGGGTGGGAGCAGAGCCGGGCACCATCCCTGGGTACCAAGATGCTGCCACTGTGCAAACCAGCACAAGACACAGGCATGTTTTGAGGCCAGGCCCCCTCACTGCTGAGAAATGGATGAGTGCAGAGCCATAGTACGCTTACAGGAGGCAGAAACAGTACCCTGTTCCTGCCTCCTGTCAGTATTTCACAGGCTGGGGCCTTATTCTTCACTCCTCAGTCATTTTTGCAGATTTTTCCCTTCCTCTCCCACTGTATCTCCTGTAACCAGCCAGTGCTTTAGGTGTGCAGCTACCCCTCAGCATTATGCTGATGTCCTACACTAAATAGCTGGAAGCAGAGCACAAAAGCCAGCTTTTCTGTGCAGAGAAGCAGTGTTTCCTAAAGCACCGACACTCCCAACAGAAAGGATATCCCTACAGGGTGCTGAGCAAGGATGCTGTTCTTTTTGCCTTCAGGAGGCAACTTGGCCTTGCTCAGGCACCCCAGAGCAGCCCTGCTCTTGCTCGGGCTGTATCAGCTCTGCATCAAGCATCAATCACTCAAGCATGAGGCGATGCTTGGGGGTTTCTCTGGTTTAGAGCAGTGTTTCCAAGAGCAGCCGCATCCAGCAGCAGAGGGAGCTCTGGGAGAGGAAGAGGAGCACAGGAAGCCCTGGGAAGGATGGAGGCAGGCACGGGTTGGCAGGGCAACTGCAGGTAGCTTTTCTGCGCCGGGTAGGGACCTTTTAAACATGTAAATGAATGAGGAAAAAAAGGGGCCTGAGAGAGGGAGAAGTGGTTGGAAAGTGGTTGGAAAGCAACAACCACGGAAACAAAATGCCAGAAGGACTTTAGGTATATACTGACATGCAACAGGCAAGCAAAAGAAGTGTCTGGGTGCTCTTTCTCTTGCAAGACTTCTGCTAACTTCACGGTGTCTGGTGCTAAACAGCTACAAGGGGGAGGAGGGTATCTTGGTTACTCAGGGAGTGTTTTCTCTGTATTTAAACGTTGAAAAGGTCTGGTAACGTTTATGGGTTTTTTTCCTGATGAGACTGCTCTGGGTTGAGCATTGTTCTCAGGTCACTGTAACTTCAGCAAGTTTCAGTAGTTTCAAGAAGTTACAGTGCCATCGATTCACATCAGGATCAAAGCACAGTGGTGAATATCCCTTTGTGGCTGTGTAAATGCAGCCATTAGAAATGATGGCCATTTCTGCGACATGCGGGATGACAGCAATGCCAACCAGCCACATCACAGTGCTTACAAAGCCAGAGCTTGGCTATGACTCTCTAGCCACAGACATCTGAGCAGGAAAATAAAGATCCTGGTCTTCCCATCCTTCATTCCTCGTGGTCCAAGGTGCAGCACAAGAGCAGGCATGATTCATTCTACAGTCTCTGTGCAACCCAAGGGGAAACTGCCTGCTAATTTCAGTTCCTGATATCAGAACGTATAATTAACCTGACAGAGCAAAACATTATTTTGGGCTAAGGCATGATCAGACCTTCCTTCTCTTGCTACCTGTTTCTGTGTGGCAATAAGTTGGAGGTGTTTGGGAGGGCTGGGGGAGGTATAGGTTTAGCTGTGTCTATACAGTGTTGGCAGTGAATTCACTGCTCTGCAGTACATAAAAATAGCTCCAGTGCTTTCTCCAGTTAATTTCTATTTGAGGTAAGCACAGAGAAAACGGAGTGATTTGGAGATCACAGCAACCTGCTTCCCTGCTGCCGCACATATGTGCAACACTCCATCCTTGCATATCTTTGGAGCAGGAGATGAAGCAGGTTTCAAGTGAGCATACTGGCTGTGGATAGGGATCACAGGGATACTTTGGATCTTTAAGGTGTGCCATGTTAAGCAGAGTGGGTAGTGTGATGCTAAACTGATGGTAGATATCTAACTGTAGAAGCTTGAGGAAATTGAATGCTTATTGTCAATTATATAAATGCTTATTTTCATTGTATAAATGGAATGTTTATTGTCATTGTGTTTGAAAAAGCATTGGGATGAGGACCTCAGAGGTGGAGTTTTATCATGTTGTTAGTATGTTTTCCCTTAGGTAGAGTCTCTAGAATGGAGCAATTGATTTTGTTTGATCTATGATATGTGTACGTAACACAGGTGATGCAGTTAAAGTGTAAAGGTTAATCTAGCCATTTCAAGCAAAATCAAACCCCCTTAGTGCTGTGTTGGCAAGCCCAGGTTCTGTAGGCTCCGAGGCACAAACACAGCAGCCCTGTTGGAGTTTTGAGGTGGGAAAAGAGCTCCAAGTCTCTTATTAAGGATCCCCATTTCAAAACAAGCTTTCTCTACTCTCCTACAGAATGACTGGTGCTTTCTTTGTTCCATGGGAAAACAGGAAAGCAGAGAGAAGATGCAGCTTGTAAAAAATAAATGATATATTAGTCCCTTGCCCCCTTTTTCTGCTGTTTTTGCTGGTCTGCCTCAATTTTATTTTATTTTTAATGGTCCAGCTGCATGAGTCCTTAATCTCAGCCAGTTGAATGACCAAGGATCAGTCATTTCCAGGCTCGGAGCATTTTGGTCCCACATATGTTCTTTCTTTTTCCTTCTGCTGAGCAGAAAGCTCTGTCCAGCTGTGCGCCTCATTATGCCCTTGTGGCTAGGCTATTTTAAGGGAACTTCTAAAGGAGTAACAAAATCAGCAAGCTCTAACTGTTTTAACTGTGGGATTGGGGAAGTGAAGGTTGAGTGCTAGCAAAGGTACAGGGAAGCCCTCTGAAGATAACAGGCTTGCCATTTCTCTAAAGACCACAATTTACAGGTTCAGGTAGTGCACTTAGGGCTTGTGTCATGCTCCGAGAGCCATTTCACTAAGAAGCCAATCAAGACTTGAAGAGGCAAGAAGGGCTTTCAGGCTTGATTTGAATAAGGAAATAACAGACTGAAACATCCTGGGGGGAGGCAGAGAAATCATTCCAGGGAGCTGGGCTGGACAAGCCATGATGGCTGAAAGCTTCTTTTTGTCTTATTCTGCTAATTCTGATTATGACACGTTTTTAATTTTTATTTCCTATTCAGCCTCCATGCTTAGCATTTAGTACTTGTGGAAAGCAGGGAAAGCATAAGAGGTGGAGGTTACAGAAGTAGTAAAGTGCAAGAAAATGAGAAGAGCTAAGCAGATGAAATGGACTAACTCAGCTCCAGACTGCCCCTGTCCCTCTGGCTCTAAAGATCTGAAGGTGGTACTTGGTGTGCTGCTGAGCTGCGATCTGAGTATGAAGATGCTATGTTACCAGGCTCTACATTGGACTGACACAGGCTCTATCTCAGGTTGACAAAGCAATGAGCAAGCTTATCCCTGTTCCTGCCGAATTAAAGCCCCTGTCAGGCAAGCAGCCAGGGTGAAGGGCAGGCGATGGTGTTTGCCTGCCGCACAGCTTCCTGCCTTTCTGCCATCCCTTCCACCTCAGGTGCTGCTGTATGCTTTGGCAATTTATAGTCCTTTATTGATAAGTACCAAATGAAACAGGCTGGCCATTTACTGGTATATCCATTGGATGAAAAGTGATATCTCATGAAAACTAGACCTTCTGTATAATCAGAAGCAGCCAGCAGGAGTTGTTCTGTCATTCCTGCCATCACTTGAAAACTGTGCTGATCTGCAGTGTGACAACACAGGCTGCTTACCATACTCACCATGATGGCTGCTCCTCTTCTTGTTTCATAATACAAAGGTACTTGCTGAGAATGTGGCCTCATCCCCCAAATCTCCATTCCAATTTTAGATGGCTGCGTTGCAAGTTGAGTGACTGACTTTACATTATAGCAAACAGAATAAAAGAATTGGTGAGCACATTGTGGAGCTCTGGATATAATTATAAGGGGGAAAAACCTGCTTTTTATCTACAACAGTTGTTTTGACATTGTAAGATAGAGACACTCCTCCTTTTTTTCAGCACAAAGACAAGATAAGGAGAGAGGGATTTTTTCCAACCAGGAAGTTCAGAGACTGGGAAAGAGTTGTGGCTCTGGAGCAGAACAGACAGGCTCACAAAGCCTCCAAAGGTCTTTTAACACAGAGGCTGCTGTGCCATGTGTTTGAAGACAAGCAGAATAGTGAAGTGTCTTCAGAAAAACATGGTAATGTGGGTCTGGATAATTATTTAAGATGGAGTTATAAACTGGTAAGGAAAGTTTGTTGGCAGGAATTTAAATCAAAAACAAATGATATATGAACCTAGCATGGTAGGGACAATGTTTTTCAATGCTTTTTACAGTGGGAAAACATGCTGCTTTGGTTTTGTTGAGGTTGTCAGTATGACTGTAGCTAACAGAATATTGTCTGACATAATCTAGTTAGACTTTCGAAAGGCTTTGCCATGGTGTCCTGGCCACGGGGCACACTGAGCTACAGTTCAGTGCAGAAGTGCAGCCCATGGGTGACTGGTTTCCATCTCCTCTCTGGAGTCCATCACCCCTGGCTGGCTCTCCAAGCAACAGGCTCTCCACAGCCAGCTGCAGACACAAGCAAAGTGGGCCCTTGCCAACATCATCTGATTGCAGGGCTATAGAAGAGCTGCCAGCACATTGCCTAATTCTGCCTGGAAAGCTGCTGTGGAAAGCATGGGGCAGAGGTGGTGCTAATGGATAGGTGAGCGGCAAGTGGTGGATGGCGGCTGAGGAGGGTGACTGCACCCCCAACCCCATCTTCCTGCCCACATGTCCTGTGTGAGCACCAGTGGCTGAACTGTTCAGCACATAGAAACCCATTTCTTGGGAAGAGGTGGCCAGTATCCAAGTGAAATGACTCATATGGATCCTCATCCTTATTTAAATTGGAGTCTTCCCTTTCAAGCTTTGCCCATTCCATGAAGCCAAATTGCTGTGTTTCAGGAGAGGGGAAAGCCAATTCCCTGCCCGTATCTCTCTTTAATGTTGCCATCTGTACTTCTTCCAAAATAACTACCTCATCTACCTCTTAATATTCCCCTTCATCTTAAATTTGCTTGAGAGAAAAACCCATCAGCTCACCCAAAGCCAGGATGGAAATATTTTCCAGTAGGCTTTTCTGAGGAACCACCTGGTACTTGCTGGTTTTGGCACCAACTCTTCCTTATGTTCACCTTCTGCTTGTGTCTTTCCTGCACCTAGTTTCCTTGGACTGAGGTTGGAGATCTGCTGGACAATGTCAGGCAGGCATATCTGGGAATGCACAGGGTGGCCGTTAGAGTGAAAGAAAGAAAGAACTGGAAAACATCTTGGAATAAATTGTCAGCTTTTCAACCTGGCCAAAACCATAACTCTTGGAGGACAGGTATTTACTGGGAATTTGTAAGGATATAAGGATGGGGTTGACGTTAAGGTGGAAAAATCTGACCTCTTTTGATTGGTCAAGGCTAGCGAATTTGAAAGATGTAAGCTAAAAACCAGTCATAAAACCAAACAGGACAAATTCATCCTACGAGGCATATGGCTGCATTGCTATTGCTTGTCAATGTAACCACTAATTCAGGTCTCTAAGCCACAGTTCAAATTGATGATATTAATTTATTTTAATTGTAAAGGGCCAACATCAAAACAATGCAAGTGGAAAGAAGCCATTTTTCCTCTGCTGCCCCCATTTTTCTGGCACCTCTTCTATCACATGGAGTAACTTGGGGCTGGCTGACTTGCGCTTCTGAAACAACCCTATAGCAGAATAACAGAACAGCTGGGAAGTATATCTGTCCCAAATTGAGCTCTTTCGGGTTTTTAGCTCTCCTCCTCTCTCTTTTATCTCACCTCAGCATCTCCTAGGTGGTCAGAGCCAGAAACAGTGATCTAGAAAGAGCTGCCAAGCACCGAGACGTGAACCCAGAGAAGACCAAGCCTGAAAAAGTAGCAGAGGTCTCTGCTAGAGATGCTTTAAAGGAAGGAATGCAAAGAGTATTAAATTAAGACTATTTGAGTTACCTTTAAAGATACATCACAACAAGGCAAAGGGAGGGGAAAGTAAACCAAGCAACCAAGCACACCTTCTGTAGGAAGTAAGTCTTTCACACCTGTGTTGGCCCAATCAGAAAGGGACACTAATTGGATCTGGATCTACCCAGTTCCAGGTGTCTTCTGCCTTGGGTCCTCCAGAGGTGTTTGCTGGAGTGCCTCAGCTTGCCAAGTGAATGTGGATTCAGCTAGCTCTGACCGGCTCTGGCATCTGAAAAGATCTCTTTTCTTCCGCTTGAATCTCTCTGCCAGCTGCCTGTGAGTCAGGAGTTCCCAGCCAGCAGCACTTGCTTATTATCTGTTTTCAGTTGCCTCGATGTTTACCAGATTGGACTGCTTTTATATCTGTTAACCCAACATCACTGCCCCAGTGTTGCACACCCCTGTGTGGCCTGGCCACTGGGTCAGAGCACAAGTAAATAAACAGACAATAAATTCACCTTCTTGAGGAAAGAGCGAGGTCTAAAACGCTGGCCAAAAATAACACAAGTGTTGGTGATCTCAGGGAAAAAAATAACTAAAAGGCCAAATGAAGGTATTAAAAAATCAAAGCTTAAAATAACTGACAGCTCATTAGACTAAATCTGAACTCTGCTAAAATTCTCCACCAGATGAAAACTCCGGTATGAAAATAGTGCTGAACAGCTGAGAGCAGGACAAGCTGGCCTGATTTCCTCTGGTCTCAGAAGCTGAATTGCTGCTAAGTGCTTTCATTTGTAACCTTAGATACATCTTACAGTCATTTAGACCATAAGGTCTGATTAAAAATGCATCTAAAAATATAAAGGGGAGATTCTTGAGCTTTTAAAGGGCCATAAAACTATTCTGAACAAGCACCTCAGATCGCTTCCCAAGTCCTCCTGTTCCTAGAAATCATGGGAATGAAGCAAAATTAGGAGGATGAGCCACTTGCCAGGTCAGTGTTCAACAAGGACTGCAGGATATTGGTGCCTTTTCACTTAAAGAAGGAAAACCCGATGTCCTGGCTCCCTCAAGGGCTCAGTACACATGCAATAAAACAATAAAACTAACTTTTTCCTTTCTTTTCTCAGATAACACTTGAATAATCAAAACACACAGTTTGAACTTGTCTCTGTTTTATTTACCTCGTGTACTACAGTTCATTTACCCACACAAAGTGAACAAGCCATGGCATTGCTACCAGATGTTTCCATATTAGGGCCAGTGCTGTTTAATGTCTTTATTGATGATCTGGATGAGGGCATTGAGTGCACCCTCAGTAAACTTGTGGATGACACCACATGGGTGGGAGTGTTGATCTGCTGAAGGACAGGAAGGCTCTGCAGAGGGATCTGGATGATCTGGACACACAATGAGCTCTGGCCAATGAGGTTTAACAAAGCAAAGGGCCGGGTCCTGCAGCTGCACCCCAATAACACCATGGAATGCTCCAGGCTTGGGAAAGAGTGGCTGGAAAGCTGCTCATGGAAAAGGACCTGGGCATGCTGATTGATGGAGCTGAACATGAGCAGCTTGTGCCAAGGCAGCCAAGCAGCCACAGCATCCCGGCCTGTATCAGCAACAGTGCGGCAGCAGGGCCAGGGCAGTGATCACCCCCCTGTACAGCAGGGCCAGGGCACTGGTGAGGCTGCACCTCGAATCCTGTGTTCAGCTCTGGGCCCCTCACTGCAACAGAGACATTGAGGTGCTGGAGCGGGGCCAGAGAAGGGCAATGGAGCTGGTGCAGGGCCTGGAGCACAGTGTGATGGGGAACGGCTGAGGGACCGGGGGGAGTTTAGTGCGGAGAAGGCTCCGGGGGGGGGGGCTCGATTGCTCCCTACAACTGCCTGACAGGAGGGTGGAGCCAGGAGGGGGCCGGCCTCTGCTCCCAAAGAACAAGTACAGGACAAGAGGAAGCGGCCTCAAGCTGCGCTAGGGGAGGTTTAGATGGAGATTAGGCGCAATTCCTTCCTAATGGCTGTTCAGGCATTGGAACAAGCTGCCTGGGGCAGTGCTGGAGTCACCGTCCCTGCAAGTGTTCACACACCGTAAAGACGAGGCCCTCAGCGACACGTGGTGGCCTTTACACCATAACCCGGCGCCCCGCACAGCCCTAGCCCCGGCACGGCGCCGGCGGCAGCCAGCGGGACCCCCCCCTTCCCGGGGGCACCTGAGAGCGGCGGCTGCGCGGGGGGCGAGCGGGCGGGGCGGCAGAGCCAGGCCCGGCCCTCACATGCGCGGCGCCGTGGGAGCCATTGGGCGCCGCCGGGCCGCGGGGCCGGGCCTCGCCGCCGGCAGCCGGTGCTGTCCGTGCGCTGAGCCATGCGGGTGTGCGCTGCAGGGCACTGCTAGGAGCCGAGCCCGGCCGGCCCGGCCTCCCCCTCCGCTCTTCTCCACGCCCGCATGGCAGTGCCGCGGCGGTGACCGTCCCGGAGAAGGTCCGCGTGCCTCGGACGGGCGGCTCTCGGGGTCCCTCAGCCCGCGGGGCCGTCCCTGAGGTGAGGTGAGGTGACGCGAGGCGGGCGCGGGGCCGGCGGGCGGGGAAGGGGCGGCATCGGCACCAACACCAGCACCACTGCCTCTGCTTTCGTGCGCTTTGCCTTTCTTTTACCCCCTTTCCTACCCTCAGAACGGGTTGGGTCGCCGCGTTGCTGCTGTCGCCGGTGTGCCTGGCAGAGCTGCAGGCGGGCCCAGGGTAGTGATAGTAGCCGGCTGTGGTGTCTCCTCTTCGGGGTGTCCGAACGCACCCGGTATGTGGGGCGAGCGACCAGCCACGGCTGCGGGGCCGGGAGTGAGGTGTGCTACCGGGAAAGGCGAGCGCCGAGCCCCCCTTCCGAGGCCGGGGGTATTAAATGCATGTTGGGACCGCCGGCTGTGCGCCTTTTGTATGGGGTCAACTGCTCTGGCGCTGCACCACACGCAGATTGGAGGGGCCTGGAGCGGTCAATAGAGCGCATCTTCAGGGGGAAAACAGCCCTTGTCACGAAGAAACACGTATGGTTCAGCGAGGCACGTCTCCTCCCTTCCCCCTGCTCCCCAGGACGTGGCAACACCGACTCCTGCTCCTTGAGGATTGCTGAGCTTGGCACAGCAGCTCTTCTGTCTTGCAACCTCCATTTCCCCTGTTACAAGTGCTGCCACTGCTGTTTAACATGAATTGAGGCACAGAAAGCCTGTGTCTTGCCCAGCATCCTTTAGGGAAGCTGGTCTGTGGTCAGTGGGGGGATGCAGGCTGTGCATTTGCAGCACACCAGCAGCCCGTGGCAGCTTCTCCTTTTGGTCTCTCCCAGTGTGTAAGAGCCATGAGGTAGGTTACTCAGACTTGAAAATGGAGGACGGTAGTGGTAACCAGCCTGTTGTTTGGTGGAATAAGTCTCAGCAGTGCTTCCTGTAATGGTGGTGCTGAAAGTGATGTCTTACTTCGCTTAGCTACTAGGATGGAGAGTGAAACATCTTCAGTGCTGGCTTTGGGGTACTTGCTGCTTGTAAGTGTTGTCAGTTTCAGCTTTAAGAAAGAGAAATAGTGTAAGGAAGTATTTGTTGGTTTTCTTTTTCAACATGATGTCTGTCAGCTGTGATGGGAAAGGATCATCTTTTCTGCCTCTAAAAACTGAGAATGGGGAATAGCCATGCCCCCTTGTCTGGGGGAGAGGGCTTTAGGATGTGAGAAATTTGCAGGAATAGTGCTGAGATTTCAATCCCACGGCTCTGAGCATCAAAAACCTGCTCTCATCCCAGATGGGATAGCAAAGTCCCTTTCTCTATGTCTTTTATTCTTTCCTTTCATTTTTTCCTCTCCGCTTTTTGTGGTGGCAGAGGAAACCCCCTTTCTTCCAACTTAGGGTAAGGATTGGTAGTATAGAAGGTTAGTGTTATGTTATTTGCTCTTGATTGCCATCTTAAATTAATTCACCAAGCCTTGCTCAGAGGCCACGATCCTATTCATTCTTTGTGATTTACAAATCCCCTGTAAACCCTTTTATTGTTAGTTGAAACTGATTTATGAGGTCCTGATCTAGGAATATGCTACTGTGGCAATTTTTTCGGTGCTCCACACCATTTTCTTCTGTGTTTCTGAGCAAGCATTACCTTTATAGTAAACTCATTAGGTGCTTTGCCTGTATTTTGCTTAATGTGAACAACACTTGTCCGTTATGTTTGCTTTATCTGTTTTCTTGCACATGATAAGCAGGGAATAATTAAATAGGTACTGTTATTTGTAATCATGATCACTTTGATAAAGATCCAAAATTTACAAAGGCTAAATGAGGTAATGTGGGGAAGAGAGCAGCATTAAGCATTAATATAAGATGCAGATACGCACAATAGATATTCATACCAGTCCTGACATCCTTGGGGGGATGGTAATCTGTCCAGCATGTTCAGATCTGGAGGAGGAATTCTAAAGCAGCAGCACCAGCAATGGAGAAAGTCTGCACACTGCCATCATAGGAAGGTAATTATTAATGAGAACAGACCTGTGTAATAATAACAGTGCAAAGAGAATGAAAGTGGTCGGATACTTGCTGTGGAAATACCACCAAGTGTACGTTGCACTAACACACATAGCTGCACACCTGAAACAGAGTTCTTGTATTCCAGTTTTTTCCTAGTCCTGTGTTCCTGTCACCTCTGACAAGCCTCTCTTCAGTAGCAGTGAGTAGCTGGTTGTATGGAGATTCCACAGTGTCCTGTATGTGGACAGCTTCCTTGATTATGTCTGAAGAGTGAGAAAAAAACTAATGCTGTTGGTGGTACGCTTGCAATAGGTCCTGCCAGTGACAGGAGGATAAGAAAATGAAGGGTACGTACATCCCTGTGGTCAAAAGTGCTTGCGACAATGTGTGTTGTGGCTTAGTGCAATTTTGTGCTGAAATATCCCGTCTGGAAGTCAGCTCTTTTAATTTCTCCAGGTGTTTCTGTTCCTTCTGTGTATTAAGGTACCATTCAGAGTCTGCTGCAGCCCATGTAGTAAGTGGATTTTGAATCGGGTCCTGCACCTCTGGCTGAGTTTCTTCACCTCCTTATGTTTTCTGATGGCACCGGTTGCTGTGTCAGTTCTCCCTTTCACTGCTTGGGATGTCTTGCAGGCAGAATGCTGACTCAGTGCCTCAGCCCAACGACTTCCTTTGTCCCTTTGCTCTTTCCTACACTGCCAAGAGTCAGAGGGAAGTTTTGGTAGAGGTACATGGACACTGTGATCACTGGGGATGCATCAGTGTCCTGAAGCTTTTAATCAGTGTGGGGCTGGTGATGGCTGTTTTACTGAGAAGCAGTTTGAGTCATAAATGTCATGCAAGGAGCCCAGTAAACTAGTTTCTCAACTGGATGCAAAGAAAAGGAAGTTCCGGAGATAGTATTTTACCAAATAATGAGCTTGGAAGGTTTTTCATTTATTTCCAAAGAAAGCAATCTGTGTCTTGCAATTAATTCATAAAATTGCTGTAGATCCCTAATTATTCACAGAACACAACTAGCAGTATTTACATGATACTCAAATCTTCCTCTAGAAAGAGGAAAAAAAAAACCACGTTGTTTCAGTTCCTGCTGTTTAGATTTCTCCATTTCTTGGTAGCTGAAGTGAGACTACACAATTGTTCTTGTTTGGTTTGGTTCTTTGCTTTCTTACCGTTTTATTTATTCATTTCTTGTCTCTTGGTGCTGGAAAGATTATATCCTAGGAAAAAAACCAAACCAACAAAACCAAGTAAACCCCCAAAAAGCTATTCAGAAAAATGGAGATAATTTCCCTGAGAAACTTTATACTTTAAGACTTGTCTGTTCTTCTGCATAACTGACATTTTAAATGCTTTTTTATTGCAAGCAGTGAAAAGTCTATGGATTTCACCATGCAAAGACTTGTGTACATGACTGTTTTTCCTCATGTGTAGTCTCATGAGTATGCGCACATGCATAAGGCTCTCTGGTGTCACAGTAAAGCTGCTCAGTCTTGAAAAGGGTTTATTCTTGGCTGTGATGTTGAGGTGCTGTGGGCCTAAGCGTGTATTTCCCAGTGTTTCAAAGCTACTCTGTGCCTGTTAGCTTGAGAACACTTTGAGCTACCTTTTTCTTCCGGAAGTTTGACTTGCTTTTATTGGGGATGGGTTTGGCTCAAAATCTTAGTCTATGCAAATTGAGTGCAATTTTCTTTTAACCGTGTAACAAAGAATAGGTACTGATGCTTGCCAAACACTTTTTCCCCTTGGAGATTCCAAACAAATTTAGGAAAGAACAAAGCCGGTATTTCTAATGCTTAACTTCTTGAGAATCATCTTGGGTTTTGGCATGTGAAAAAGGAAAGTGCGTCACAAGTTGGCACTTTCTAGTACCATCAGTAATACTAATTTCCACATCATCAATTTTAACTGACACTGCTTCAGTCTTTGTCTCACCACAGATATCTCTAATGAAAAGAATTGAAGTTCTCTTCTGTATTCTCTTCAGCTCTGTTCTTCCAGTCTTGCAAGAACAGGTTCCTGTCCCCCTTCAGGAAATGGATAAGAAGAGAAGCTCAAAGACCTTCATGTAGCAGCTGCCAGAGTGTTCAGGAAGATATCCTTGTGAGGAGGAAGTTTGTATTCTTGGGATCAAGCCAGCAAAATGCCATTTTTGCCCAACGTTTGAAGGCAAGCAGTGGTGTGGGAGGAGAGTGTGGCTGTACCAAGGACCTGTTTGTTGGCACTGTTTTAGAAGAAATACCTTCCCATCTTCCTCCTCCTCAAGTATAAATCAGGATATGAAAACACACTGTTCATGTAGTCTCAAAAATGTTGCTACCTATAATTTTCCTTCTTTCCACTTGAGCTCTTTCCTCATAAGTGATTTGTTCTAAGACTGAAGGAGTTGTGATACTTGAGACTTCAGGAGCAGTGATGGTGTAAAATATAGCCACCTTTAGAGGAAGAGGAAAGTTATCTGTTTCTCAGATAATTTGTTTGAGACCCTTTTCTTGATGAAGGTAACTGGTTAAGAAGCAGAAATAATAACCAGGCTGAAAGCGTGTAGCAGCCCGCAGTGGGTGAGAATAGCAATCACCTTCATTCACCATGGTCCTGCATTTTGTATTGTGCGATCAATACAGAAGAAATTGCCTGGTTCTTGTGACCTGCCTTGCTACTTGTTAAGAGTTTTAAAATCCCTCTCTGTTCACTAGTGCAGTTATTTGTCAGAGTGCCATCTCCTGATGATTTCCCCTGTATGTTGAGACCATGTGTGAGGCTGCCTAAATGCAGGTGTCTATTGCTCTTCTAGGTGTCTTATCTGACATGGAGCTGGTAAATAGGATGAGACCTACAGCAACAGGACCCCTTCCCTAGATTCATTATGTAAAGATATTTACAGGAGGAAAAAAAAGCCAAGCACAAGGGCTTTTTATGGCCCTTGCAGTGAAGCATGCTCCTACCTGCCTCCATGCAGCCCAATGGCTTCAAAGCCACAGCCAAGGTGAAGGGTTGGGGTTGTTGTTTTTTTCTGTTTGGGTTTCTTTCTCACTTGGACTTCATTCTTTACAAGTCAGCACTGAGATAAGTTTCTCTATGAAAGGTGTTCCTGATTGCCCTTGGGTTCTACAGAAGCCAGGGCTGCCGCACCTCTAGTGTTTTCAAGTCTGGCCAATGCCACAGATGCCAACATGCCTGCTAAAAGCAGCATTGTTTTTTCTGGTGGACTTTGTTTGAAGCACTTTACTCTTGCTGCAGTGTTTTTTCCAATTTGGGATTATAGCTTTTAAGGAGAAAACAAGTGCATAGGATGTGTGTATGTCTGTGAAGTCTGAATATCTGCCTGTTCTTTGGCTATTGCAGGATACAAAGGAGAGAAAACTTATGCACTTTGAGCTGGCGTGAGAACTTGCATAAAGAGCTACCTTAGTGCAGGCTTGCTGAAGCTGTGTGTGCTGGAGATGGAGGCAGTTCTATAACCTTGCAGTACCTTAAGGTCAAAAGAAAAGCTGGTAACCCTGGGGAGATCTTTCATATACCTTGATGAGCACACGTGCAAAGTTGATTTTGTCCTATTTTGCCAACAGAAAATATAGTCTGTTACCTGTCTCAAATGCTCTGATTGAAAACCCACGTGTATACAGTGCTGATTTGCTAATGATTGAAAATAACCTTTTGGTGCAAAAGCTTCCTGTGAGTATGAATATTTTATACAGAAGTATTATGCAATAGGTATTTTGTCGCCTTTGCAGTCCTGCACAGAGGAGCATGGAGTTAAGCTGATGTCATTTGGGTTGTTCAGTATAACTTTGTCCACTAAACCAGTGCAAATGTCAGTGAATAATTCAAAAACGTCTGTGTTGCATATTTGTACGTAGTGGTTTGTGTACGCTTCATGGAGAGGGAGGACTGGAATTAGTTTTGGTCTGGCAGCCTGATTCATTGAAACTTGTAGTGAGAAGTGTGAAAGGCAGTGCACTAGCTTGCTTTGCTGTTTAAGCACAACTATGGTTACAAACACTTTCCACATGCATTAGCAATTGCCTTCATCAGAGATGCACAGTGGAACCAGACTTCACGCTTAATCTGACTGGTGCTTAAAAATACAAACTGAGAAGTCTCCATACAGGGCTCCTCTCAATGGCTGCCATCCAGAAACTTTCATGGACTTGCTTTCTGTCTAATTAAATTAAGAAATAAAGCCTAAACTACCTAGCTTAGAAAAGGAACTGACAAAAGGGAAACGAAACTTTTCATGCACTTGATTCTTTTAAAGTTTCATGTTTGCTGTTTCATAACCCGTACTAATTTCTTTGCTGTTTTTACCTCATTGGCATTATTAGCAGGCAGAAAGTGAAGATTGGCTTGGTGATTTTGCTTCAATCGTTATCGCTCTGACAACAAATCTGTTGGCTCTTGAAACAAGGAAGTGGAGGGATGCAAATACACAAATGCTCATGTGTGCTGCAGAAATTGAACTGGGTCACTGCTAGTGCCCCCATGGAAAGTGGGTAGTAAAGAGTCTTAACAGGAGAATAATGAGAGAAGAGTGGACTGAAAATGAGACAGAATTGTGCTAGTAATAAATCACGAAAATGAATAATGCAGTGGTTTGGACAAGGCTATTTTTAGTGGTTAAAATTTGTGGTTACACTTTGTTTATTTATCGTGTAATTTGATTTAAGGTGTACATAGATTGAAAGGTGAATTTAAGACTCTCCTTGTTAACGTCAGTCAGAGTAACCAGAGCAGACTTTAAAGAAAGGAGCTGCTGGGGCCAGAGTTGCAAGAGAACAAAAATAGTAAAACATGTAGAAAAGCCAGAAAATAAAATCATGAGAGGTATGCAACAGTGCAAAAGAAGAGAAAAACAGTGTGGCAGAGGAAAGGGGGTAACAAGATGGCGATAAGTGTGAGTAAATATAAAAAAAAAGTCTTAAAACATGAAGTTGTATGTACTGTTCTGCATGTGGAAAGGGTATGAATTCTCTTTGACATCTCTAGAAGCAGGGCTTTAATGGTTATAGATGAATGGCCAGGTTTGCAGTCAGCTTGAATGCATGTTGCAAATAGAGACCCCTGTGTGGACTTAAGTGTACATTACAGGCACCTATAAACTTTACAGGTTGAACTGGTACGAGTGTGGTTTCAGCCAAATGGTTTTGCACCTGCCTAATTTGTGTTGTAAAACCATGACTGTTCACATGCACAGCAGCCTGGTCACAACCCGTATGCAGCTGGGCAGTGTGAGTAGCACAGTGCTCCTCTGCTATCTCTTGTGAATGAAGAGAGGGTGGTAGCCTTCAATTCTCTGATAGTTAATGACTTCTGTCACCTCCTCCATGTTAATGTCTGATTATTTACCTCCTTGCTGTCTGAACTTATAAGATCTTACATTTTTGGCTTGCTATCTGCTGAAGAATACAATACCAATGCTACCAGCAGTAGTCCCCTCTCTTATTGCTTGTAGATCAAACAACAGGTTACCCACAGCCCTGGGAAATTGTGCCTGCTTGCCCAGCAAGGTTCAATTTGTTAATGTCTTGGCTAGATTCTTGCTGTCTGCAACAGAAGAGAGGAAGCAGGGAGAAGCTTGCGCATAGCTCATGGAGAGGAGAAGAGGAGGTGGCTACAAAGGGAAGGAAAGAATTACAGGGAGCTGCTGAAATAAAGGGCTTGTTGGGTGGCATGTGAAAAGCTCCAGTGAGGCTTTAGCATGGACAATGAGCTCTGCAGGGAGCACCAGTGGGATCCTGTGGACTCCCATGGAGTAGGAGCAATGCCTAAGGTGCTTTCCAAAGGGAGTGTGGTTTTAAAACCAGCTGGAGCAGATTTGAGCTCACTCTACTGATGAAAGGGGAAGTCCTGCCTCCCTGCCCACCCGTCTCTGCCTTTGCCAGGCCGGAGGCTTCTCCTAGGCACACACCAGGGGACAGAGTGGGAGTGTTAAGCAGCAGGATGGCCGCAAATCAGCCTAAGCTGATTGCGAAACCTCACTCAGATAGCAGCAAAATCTGGTGTTTATATGGTTATGTTACATTGCTACTCCTGACAATGCTTCTGCAGTAGGTTTCTGGGCTGGTTCGGGGTTTTTCTTCTCTGTTGTTGGCATGACATTTTTCCCCTGTGGTGGTTTGTTGTCGTTATGCAGCAGCAAGGGAGGAAGATGGCACTTAACCAAAGTGATTGCTAAAAGTCTACTGTTGGCTGGGTACTTGGAGATACATGTAGAACTGAGTTGTGTTAAACCTCTAATAACTGGAACTGCCTCACTTATTTTATTACATGATTATTTTTTTCCCAAGATCTCCACTTCTTCCCCCAAATACTGTGATTTACCTCCTCCATTCTTTATAATAATTTGCTCTGTTAGTGCATCATCTGATTTTTTTTTTCCACTCTGTGACCAGTGATTGTTTCCATGTTAAATGCAGCCTCAGTTAAGCACAACAGAAATAGTGCTTTTCTTAATGGCAAAGATGTTTAGTCAAGTGACTGTACAAGTGAAGGTGACCATATGATGGCTACAGTGTATAGGACGTGGCATTTGGAGATTGCACGTGTTATGTGCCAAGTGCCTGGCAGTGATTCACGAAAATTGGTGCTGGGTGATGCCAACACCCCAGTGTAAATGAGGTGTAAATCTTTCCCTATGCTGAAGGGGCCTCAATAGAGAATGAAAGGGAATGAGTGCCAGGAGGGACAAGGTTATAAGAGAAGCAGTACATGTGCTCCTTATTTAACCTCGTTTGTACCCACTGTGCCCCACACTGGCTCTATAACAGTGGGTGCGTATTTTTGTGTCAGAGCAGATGTTTCTGAAGACGTTGCTTTGTTTTAATAAATTGAGGTTGTCACTTCAGAAATGGGAGGGAGAGCTGAAGGATGAGGCATACAGAGAATCCAGATGGGATTGGGAACATAATCCAGGGGTGTTTCAGTGGCAAGAGCTGTGGGGAAGACTCCTTCACTGGTCTTGGCTCTGCCCAAGCATCTGCTTATGCAGTATTGTGTTTTATATGAGAATCTCTGCGTTAGGTAGGGGTTTTTGTGTGTTTGTTTGTGGGTTGGTTTGGGTCGCTTTGAACCAGTATCTTGCAAGTTTTTTGTTTCCCTCCATCTCTCCTCCAGGTATGAGCCAACTCATGTGCTCAGTCTGTTCTGGGAAGGGGAGGGTGGTGGTGATGAACCTCATAAGTCCTTCAGACTGTGATACAACTCTTGGAAACAGGTTCTCCTGTTCTTTCATGCCTTATCAAGCGTGATGGTGGTGCTGTTTGGCCTCTCCAGACAGCTTTCCTTAAATGCTGATGCATTTTCAAAAATCACAATCCTCTTCCTCTGGAGGTGGGAGTTGCCTTTGTCTTCTGCTTTTAAAGGCTGGTTGTTGCCTTTGGGGTGGCTGCCAAGGAGGGGTTGGAGGGCATGGTGACCTCTGCTTAAGCCCTTTTTACCTGGGTCTCTGACCTTGAGGATAATGATTACAGAAACACCCAAGGTGAATGGCCCTGTGGCTGCTGAGAGCGTTTTCTGTCACAGTCTGGAACATCCAAAGGTCTGTTTGAAACCTTCATGCAATAGACCTATGTAAAGTGTCTAGGCAGAACATTTTTTCTCCCTTCCTTGAGTATTTAAAAGACAACAGACTCTAAAACCTACCGTTCTGGTGATACAGCTGCAAAAAAAAAGGGGTTTAGTTCTCTTGAATACTTGACCACCCCAACCCATTTGAAGGCGGAAATTCTTTAAGATGCATGTTTTATCTGTGTATTTGGCAGTGTCTTCCCTATTTTCTTTTTAGCAGTAGACACCCAGGGATAAGAAACCTGGAACAGCAGGTTCCTGCTGACCTTTAAAGTGTTCTCAGTGAAAAGCATGACACCGGGCTTGCTCCCGTGGGCTTCTGAATGCCAGCAGGGGCCAGCCCTGAAAAAGCCTTGGAAAATAAATTAGGAGGGAATTGGCTGTATGTGCTGGGGGGGGTCCATTTGCCTTTTATTATGCAGTGCTTTGAGAGCAGCTCAGGTGGGTGCTTGGCACTGAGCACAGACCCTTATGGCAGAGCAGCTCACTGCTGGTGTGGAGGTAATGTGCTGGTGCTAAAGCGGGGGATGCAGCCCATTGTCCCTGCTTTGAGCCTTGTCTGCGGAGTATCCCCACACTGGCAGCAGCGTGTAGTGGTCGGTGGTGCTAGGAATGGCTTGGGGCACAGCCAGGGCAGGAGAGGCATGGGAAGGGCAGAGAGGCAGTGCTCGCCAGCCTGCTGTGCACACAAGAGTCCTGTGGAGTCATGCCTGTTGCTAGGGGACTCGTTTCAGCTATGAAGCAGCAATGGTCTACATAGCGGCTTTCTGGGTGTTTGTTGATTGGAGGCAATTACTGCAGAATACTTGATCTGTAAGGAGGCATACTTAATAAGCAGCAAACTAAAATAAATACTCATGAATTACCTGCTGGAGTCTGGCTGTTCATTTTGCTGAGTGGTTGCTTTGCATCTGCAAGCTCTGCTCTGCCCTGGAGCCTTTGAGTCACTGGAAGTGAAGGCAGAAACGCTGTGGTCTTGGCTGGTGGAAGTGTTGGGCTAAAGGAGAAGGGGGAGGAATCCCAGTTCTTCCCCATTTTGTCCATCCTGGGGGTAGAAGTGTTTTCCAGAGGTTTTCCAGGCAGCTCAGTGAGTCAAAGTGGGCTGCTTGCCTGGCATACTGCTGTAGTGCAGCAATTCAAGTGTCGTCAAAGTGGTTATGTGGAGCACGCACAATGTGCAGCTACCACGTCACTGGGATCTGATCTAGCTTTCATGGTGATAACAGGGAAGCAGTAGCATAGAAATAGCAGCTGCCTTGGTTAAGTTTGGATGAGCCAGTATATTTAAGAAAATACGTGGGAAATGGCAAATTGGTAGTTTGAGGAATCTCTGCTCTTCAAGAACACGGCAGCTCATTTAGAGTGTTTCTGAAACTACTAAAATCAGGGTGTGTTCAGCCCTCCTCAGAGATCAGTGGCGAAAAGAGGACTGACATTCAGTGTCGCAGAGTGGCATTTCTCTCACGCCCCGCTAGCGTCAACATTTTATTTGGCTGCTTTGACTCACAGCAGTTTGTTTTTATACAGGAAGAGTGCGTGGTGCTTGTCAAAATGAGAAAGTGACCATCATTGCCTGGCTTGGTGTTCCAGAGCCACCTGGAGCCAGTGCTCAGCCCAGCTAAAGCCAGAGGAGGAAGGAGGAGAAGCACAGCCTGATCAGGTACTGAGCCAGGAGTGGGGATTGTCTGATGCAGAGTTGATGGGAAGCTGTGAATTAGTTATAAAAATAGGGTTCTGTGCCTTACAGAGTCTTGATAACATGTGTGATAGGATGGTGGGCCAGTAATGACAACCGCATCATCTGTGGCCTGGTATAGTTGTGTACTGTATGGTCGAGTTATGACATATGTTTGGTAAACATAAGCACAGTTCTGTGTTTTCTAGGGTATTTGGTTTACACATGTCGTGTGTGGTACAGCTCAGTCTGTGTTTGCTAATACCGGTATCCAGGCTCCATGTGAGTTGGAAAGAATGGACTAGGAATACTCCTAACAAATGTTTCAATGTCAAAGAGCAATTTGATATCTTGAGGAAAGAGTTTTTCCTCAGCTTTATTGTTTCTTCTAGCAGGGAGATGTAAGTACCAGCTTTTGAGGAGCACGTTGTTATGTGGCAACTGTAAGAGCACAGAGAAGTAACAGACTAACGGGTTTTAAGACAAAACCAGCTGTCAGCTTGGTAGCTGTGTTTTTATTTGTTGAGATTTCCATAACCTGTTCCTGGAAACAGGTATTTATTCTTGCACTCACATCTTTCAGGTTGTCATGCTTAGGAAAACTTAGTTTGTCTGGTTGTATGAAGACACTCAGACAAGTTCAAGGTGTTGCTTTATTGTATTCAATTTATTGGGTTTTTTTTCCCTACAGAACTATACTTTCCAGTTTATGTGGAACTCCTGCTCCATGTCTTAGGAAGACTTTTATGCACCTTTATAGATTCCTGAAGATAGGGCTACTACTTACGTTGATTGCTCATATAACACTCGTGTTGGTAGCGGCCCATAGTTCACTTCTAGAGGGAAGCATTCTTTGAAGAGGCACAGTATCTTTCACCTCAAGTGATGCTTTCTCTCCAGAAGTACCAGCATCTGTCTGAATTTATTAGTCACAATTTTGTTATTTTTTTATTTACTGACCCAGGTGGAAACAGTGGGGGTTTGTTTAGATGATGCATTCAGAAAAGTATTCCTTCCATTCTAGGAGTAATTTCCAACTCTGATTCTGTCTTTCCTTGTGTGGCTGTAAAAGGGAAGTTCTTTTCTGGCTTGCATTGAGAACCCTTCACTTCTTTGTCTTTAGAAATGAGAATCGGCATTTATTTGATTGAACAACTAGCTTCCTGCTTCCCAGGGAAGACATAGTGGCTTATTCACCTGCAAACATCCCTCCTGTGGAGGCTGTTTGCTGGGGAATTAAAGGAAAGCTAGTAAGTACTAGTAAAATACAGCACAGTAGGATGAAGAGGGATTATTGAAGCATTACTAGGAAATTCATGGCTGTGTGCAAGACCTTATGGACTCAGCAGACAAGCTGACCTAAATTCTGCAGCCAGACCTTACTGGTTTCTGCACTGATGTTATGTGGCAGGCTAGATAACCTGCAGCAGATCTGTTTTGCTTTGTTGGATGGGACAGAGAAGATTCATATTTGAGTAGAAGCACAGACAGGGCAGTCTTTCTAACTGTACTGAATCTTTATCTTTTTTTGTTGCTTTCTAACCCACATTTTGCTATTCTTGTGTACTTTTCATGTAGTCAGGATGAGCATCCTTATAATGCAGACTCATCAGGAAGAGTGGAGGGGTTGTTTACTTCTAGATGGAGAAATACATGAGTGGTTTTACTCAGAGAGGCTTTTACAGATATTTTGTAGTTGAGAGATAGGTTTTAGCAAGGAAATGGTGATACCTGTCTTATCAGTAGTGAAACAGTTAACCCAGCTGTGGGGGGAATAGGATTAGTATCTAATTGATATAAATGGCATTGCTAGCACATAATGTTTTCAGGCAGTCCGTTTCTCAAGATTATACATCACACACAAAACAATGTGTAAAAACTCAAACAGAAAACGCTATGCTGCATGTGTCCAACTAAAGCTGGTCAGTCCTACCACTGAATTCTACTGCTATTACTTCTTGTAATAGGTTTGTGACTTTGCAGTTTAGTTTCTGCTGGCACAGATCTGATGTGATGGCAGTTACTGCTTCCTCCTTTTTGCTGTAGACGTAAGCTAGACTGATGCAATGCTCTGCTTTGCCTTCACCCCTCCTGTATGCCTAGTTACCCAGTCTCACCACTTCCTCCTGGGGTGCCGCTACAGTTACAGCAGGAATTTTTCTGCTGGTGCTGCTTAAACTGGGTCCTAAGAAAGAAACGTTTTATGCAGGCACAAAGATTTAGCAACCACTCAAAGGGCTTCTGCAGCAAGGTTTCTGCTGGTTTGGTTTGGAAGCAAGAAAAAACCCTGGTCTTGGCTGATGCAGCTATATTAGCAAAATGTTAAAGTGTAAATAGGGGCTTTCCCAGGCAAGTGTTCTGGCCTGGTTACTGTGATGGAGTGAGTATGTGTGTGCATATATATATATATATTTATGTATATAATATCTTCCTGGAAACCTTTTTCGTGGGAGCATGAGCTTTAAGCTCTTTTGATTTGTTTAGAGGAATTTCTGCAGCTGCAGAACCCTGAAGTGCCAGAGGAAACAGTGATATCCTCAAACAGAGCTAGTTTATTTTAGATCATGTTTCACTGATGTGCTTTTGGTTTGTTTTAAGAACAACTTGTCTGTATAAGCTATTTGCT
Source organism: Ara ararauna (assembly GCA_028858755.1). Taxonomy (NCBI): domain Eukaryota; kingdom Metazoa; phylum Chordata; class Aves; order Psittaciformes; family Psittacidae; genus Ara; species Ara ararauna. The sequence continues at coordinate 9,631,222 of CM054382.1, read as the reverse complement.
TACTATGTGCACATAATAAGCAGCAGTGGGATGCCAGGTGTGGGGATGGGGCTGGAGAGCAAGGGCTCACCCCTGTGCGTTCCAATGCCAGGCACAGTAATTAGAAGTTTATTAATTGACAATAAATTAGAATTCATTTCAATCCTCCCCAAACCAATAAACCAGTTATTTTTTTGCTTGCAACAGTGTTATTGCCAAGGCTGCCTCAAGGCAGAAGGAGGTTTTTACTTAGGTGTAGGCATAGATGGCATTTGACTACTCTTTTGCAATGAAAAGGACTTCTGTGTGCCTCACTCCAATGTTGCAGTTTTAATGTCAGCTTATCTTCTCTTCCTTTCTGTCCTCCCAGCAGAATTTTCAGTGTTAACTTTAGATACAGAAGCTGGAAAATAGCTCTACTTTGGTGTTATATTCCTTCACTGTTTTTGCTCTCATATTTCTTTGCCTGGACAGGAGACTTGTCCCAGAAGCCAGTCCCCACAGCCACATGTCCATAAGCATTGTTGCTTCCAGCCAGCTTGTCCTCCTGTGAGCCTTACCCCAGTGAAAATGCAGGGCTGTCTTTGAACCATCAGTGGAGTAATGTCACAGTGCACATTTCCATGTGTATAGACCTGTTTGCTACTGGTTGTGTACCAAATTCAGTAGGCTGTGGTTATCTTAGCTGTGTGTTTTGACACAATATGATGTTGTTTTGAAGTATTTACCTGCACTCAGTTCTTGACTGAAATCTCAGAAGGTATGTTTTGGATAGATGGGAAGAGATTCTCAGTGTGTGGTCATTCCCCCAAGCTTTGTCCATTGTCTTCAGTAGGTGATGCCCTCTTGAATAACTTAGCACCGTCTCAGTGCGCTTGTTCTCTTAGAGCCTGGCTGTGAATGCCAGAGCACTGGATCAGCATTGTAAGATTCAGCATTAAAGGGTAAGGTATGCCTGTCCTTGACCATACTTGATTTGGTTTCACAGAGAGATAAAATACTTCCAGCAACTGAGAAACCACAGAAGGGATTAGGCTCGCATTGGGAAAAGTTCACTATTCTGAGACCTGGTTTTCCTTGTGTAGATGGGCCTAACATTGTCTAGTATTTGTACCACAGTATAAAAAGAACATACCCTAAGAAGTTGGTGACGTTATTGCCTGATGCCTCAGACAGTCAAGATGGGTGTGTGTGTGTGTGTGTAAGAGTGAGATTTGCAAGGAAAAAATGAACAAATAGCTTTGTTGCCCAATTATTTTAGTGGTGCTGTGGTTTAGCTGTAATATTGTGTTACTCTGTCCTCAGCTTTTTATGGGCCTCTCCTAGAAAAATTTTGAATTTCAATAAATAATACATTTCTCTAGTTGTATTTATTATTTCAAGTGTTAGAGTTTGCTTGCAATTATAACATTCCGCTTCCTCTGGTGACTGAATATATAAAATCCTAGCCTTTGTTGCTGAGCAATAAACTCCCAAACTTTCCACTTATCTGACTGCATTTCATGAAGTAGCTCTTGCTCAGTGTATTGTTGGAAACTGTGGAAAAGTTTTCTGTGAGTAATTAGAATTGATTTGATCAATAAGGCATCAGTCTCCGTCCCTTTCCCTTAACTCTTATGTTCTGCAGGATCTGGGGAAAAGAAAGTTGATTGGTGATAACTTACAGTCAAGATCCACAGCAACGCCAATATTTCCTTTTCCAGCTGAGGGAACGGGATGGGAAGTTGCAGAGAAGCTCTGCAGGGTGTGGATGAGTGTTTGGGAAGGCAGAAGTGAGTGGTGGTGGAGCAGAGAGATATTAGAAGGGACAGCATTGAGGAGCAAAAAGCATGGTTAATGGGCTAATGTTATGGGAATGTATTGGTCCACTCCTGGGTTGCGCTGTCCTGGTATGTGTGTTTAGACAGACAGTCTGGGCTAACTGGCTGTCAGCTTGGTAAAATGATCAGGTTGCCAAGAACTCCATCATCTAAACATCATTTCAGATTTATGGAACATTTGTCCACCTTTAATGTGGCTAATTTAAGGTATGCAAACATGCTTTTTAGCACTCTGCCTGTAGTTTCTCTCCCTACAGCTCATGTAAATGGGTTTGGTTTGGTTTTGCATTCGTGCTCTGTCTCAACCAGGCTTCAGTCTGAAGGCAACAACTGAGAAACATTTTCTTTCACTAAAAGGGTATGTCTAGGTTGTAGGGGATGGGAAAATGAGAAGTGGAGCGCTCATCCATAACCACTCACTAAAGCTTATTTCAACAGTCACTTCTGTCTTTGTTATAATCTGGAGCTGTTCCAGACTGAAAAGCCCCAAACTTGCTTTGCTTTGACTTTAGCTAGATTTTACATGTAATATTTTAATGAGGTAGAGCTACTTCTGTTTTCCTTGTATCCAAGCACATCACTGGTAGAACTCAGGTGGGATTTTTCTGCAGTGTCATTGAGTTTCTTTTGCTTGTGTGGGTTGCTCACATAGCTGTTTCAGTGGGAAGGCAAACACTTGAAATAGAAAAATATGATGAGTCAAAGACTGTCAAGTATTATGCATATATCCTTTATCTTGCATACTGAAGCCCTGACCTACTTGAGGCCTCTAGGTACTTCTGTAATGTAAGTGCTGGCAGTGATAAACTGCAGTGTCTGGCAGAGGGATTCAGTGTGCAAGAACAACATCTGAAAACAGGAACTTTTAATCCTTTCCCTAAAATGAGCCAGTGTCAAGGTTTCTGTCCTTTTGGGAGGGGTTGGACATGGTGCTTCTGGTCAGTGTATGCTGGCATGCTAGTCAGTGGCCAGCACTTTGTTTTAATACTCATCAGCAAAGTGATATTGATAGAGCTGGCTTATTTGACCTGTTTTTCACTGTATATCTGCTGCAGTAATTTGAGTATATGTATTATTTATCTTTTTGTTTTCAGAAATGGTCAATATAGCAGGAAAAGCCCCACTCACCACTAACATCTGAAAACAACAAAAAAAGAGCAGACCAGAAAGATAGTCTCTAAACAGCAACAAAATGAGCTATATTGTTGTTGAGGAGAGAAATGCTTGCAGCCAATGGTGCTTGCTAAGAGGAAGAAGGGTTATGAAAACCTGATAGTGATCTTTGGTTTTTTGAATGAGGACAGATGTTGTGTTCTCCAAATAAATGCTGAGTGCAGGTATTTAGTATTCCTTATAATATTAAATGGCTGAGTTTCACAGCTTGTCACAGAAGGCCTTGGAGCTTATTTTTGGCTTTCTGGTTAGTCTGATGACAGATGATGGAACTGGGCAGGCTAAAGGGTCATGGCTTTTTAGAAAGATTCTCTTAAAAATAACTCAGTGACCTTTTAGTGTTGGAGGTACCCCTAAGATAAGCTGTTTCTGAGTGATCAGAGGCCAGAGACATGAGTGTTTCTTGCTTATTCTTGCACCAAACATCAGATAGATGTGGATAGGGTTAAAAGGTTGTGTGGATCAGCACTGGTTGAGAATGTTTTCTGAAGTTTGAATGTGTTAAACCTATGTTTCTTGACGTTTTCTTTTGGATTATCATCTCCCATATTAAAAGTGTAGTTAGGAGATGGGCATGTTTTCATTCTGAACAACTGGAGGGCACACGAGGAATGTGCATCTTGTTTCCAGAGCAATCACAGACCAGTCCTCAGGAGCTGACTCACTGCTATTTTGTAAGCAGGGTTTGCCTTCCTTTCATGCGGTTCTGCATTTTTCTGTTCCCTAATCCTTGGTAATTTAGATCCCAAGTATGCTGGTGTCAGAAAGCCTGCTTCCTTGAGTAGTATCTTATTCCCATGTGCATGGTGTGTACTTGGCTTGATTTGACACTAGCAAACATCATTTTTGATAGTTTCATTTCTTTCTAGTTGGGTTTTCATTGAATTATGGCACAAAGGCACTTTCCATGCAGCTGTGTAACATGAGCGTTAATAAATGGTTATTATTTGAGGTATTGTATTTAGTCTGTTTTACTGTCTCACTTGTATGGGCTTGTTTTCAGTTCTTTTTCTGCACAGTATTTGAGACTTTCCCGAGTTTCAGATTAATTGACTTGTTCTATTTGCGTTTTAACTGAGCTTTGATATTGGAATGCCATGGTAGGGTGGGACTGGGAAAAATGGCCCGCTGGGAAGGATCAGAGGGAAGGCCACAGCTCCATAGAGGTTGAGCATTCAACTTCCTAATATGTAGCACACCTTGGTTAATGACACTGTATTCCACAGCTGACTTTCAGAATCACTTAAATTTACTCTCACACCTTAGTAACATTTTAGTTGTGGCAGGTCAGGTATTTCACTGCGTTTGAGAGTAACTTTTAATTATTTTCTTTGACTTGGATCCATTTTTACTTAATGTTTTTCTAACTGGCAGCTTAGTAGGAGGTAGAGTGCCAGAAATCCAGCACTGCCGTCGTTCTTATTTTCTAACTAAAAGCCTTGCTGAAAATAACTGTGCAACCAATGTGTAAATCAAGCTCTTCCGAGAGGCTTACCTGTCATTTCTTTATAGCTTTGCCAGGTTAAAGTTGGAAGGTCTGGTTGTTTTAATTGATGCTTTTGCAACACTTGCGTGGCTGGAAAACTGACAAGAGTCATGTGAATTTCATGTTACTTCTGCGTGATTAAAATCAAGGGCAGCAGCGTGGGCTGCTGCTAGAAATATTCCCGTGAAAACCATATGGGAGAGACAACCCAGCAGAGATTGTTTTTTTTCCCCCTGTTCTTCCTATTCCACTGTAGGTCTAAGGCTAAGCATAGGGAAAAACGGGCACCATTTTAATGGGAAAAGGTGGAGCGATCCCACTTTTTCTGACAGTAGCCAGGAGGCTGTGGAAAAGGGAGAAACAACAGAAAGCTTTTTCCTAGGTTTCCTAGGTGGAGTTTCACATTTGTCACTGGTTAAGAGGGAGCCTGATAGGAAGACATGGGGCTGATAGAAAGGTAGCACCTTCTCTGTAGAGCTGCTGGACTTCAGCTTGGGTGTTCCTGCAGGAAACTCCACCCTCTTGTTCTATCTCTGGTACGTGTTCTAAGCCTTGATGTCGTCCTCTTGTTACTGCTGGCAGAAAGCTGCATGTGTGGGAGATATGTAAATGTGTTGTAATGTTCTGATATAATTTTAGCGCAGGAAAAGAGCAAGCTCTGTACATGGGTATTGCCAACCGAGCTTCAGTCTTGCAGCTTAGATGCTTTAATAGAGCTGTTACCTCTGGGAAGAGGTTTACAGGGATGTGGAGTATAGGATCAAGTTCTTAATTTTGTAAGCTTACAAAGCAAGCCATGCTTCCATAAAACTAAATTCCTTTACAGACTGTAGGAACTGTCTGAATCGATGTAAAGGAATTTGACTGTTTGATGGCATGATTATTGAGGATTGATGACGTGAATTTTCTCGTTTGCTTGCAGTGCGTATGTCACTAGGAGAATACTGGCTTTGCTAAGAGTAACTGGGGTGGGCTTTACCTTTTGTTTCTCTCAATGTAAAAGTTCTAAATACGGTTTTAGCTTAAGTGGGGTTGGTTTTGTGATTTTTCTGCAGGTTCAGTGAGACATGATCTTCTTGTGGGAGAGAGAAATGAGCCTACTAAGTCCTTTCTCATAGGCAGGGTTAAGTACTGCACTCAGGAGGGTGATGTTCCAGTGGAATTGTAATCTTCTCATAACAATTTAGACTTTGGTAAAGAAAGTGGATGAGTCATTGCAGGAGGTTGATGGCTGAAAAGATTGATTAGTAATTAATTTGAAAACAAGAAGGCCTTTCCTCTGTGCCCCAGCTTTCAGCCATTCAAAAGATCATCAGATTCCCACATGTAGCATAGCATTTGAGTACTATGGACATGTTTGTTTTGATGTCTTTCCCTGAACTGCAAATGTTGCCTTCCCCCCCCCCCCCTTTGCTTTTGCTTACATGTTATTTATAGAGATATAAATGTCAGATTTGGCTCAAGCATTTTGATGAGGTTACAGCACTTGGAAAGAGCCAAATGTTCCCATTATTTTGGTGTGGGTGTTAGTAGTAATTATAGTTGCTTCATAATCTTTTTGAGTTGTGCTGGTTTACTAGATGCTTCATGGGTAAAGGTATTCCAGTTTTCCAGTGTTTGTGTGCTTGTGGGTGCATGTTCATTTGCTTTTCCTCAATAGGTGTTTGTCAGTCAAGGCCTTTTATTTCTACAGGCCTGTGTTTGAGCTGGGTGTCCAACAGGAAACCTGAGGTCCATGGTGCCTTTTTGCCTTAATGCTGGGATAATGTTGGAAGTGAAGAATGCTGCAGACTGCAGTGTGGCTCTGAAGGGATGACTCAAAACTGGCCCTCTGAATTCAGTTAAATTAGCATAAATGATCTCTGTTTGAGGAGGTTTTCAACTGCAGTAGGCCCAAGACAGGGGATCAATCAAAACCAGCTCATGAAAGGCATGGAAGCTTCAGCAGCCTTTTGAAATCCTTTAATATGTAAATGGATACCCTCCGAGTGCTCCTCTCTGGGGCAGACCTTTAATACAAGGTAGGTCTTGTGGCTCTGATCCTAGAAGAGGTAATAAACTGTTTTGTCTTTTTGTTATTTAAAACCATGCTGTGTGCAGCCCTGTGTGTTTTTTTTGGTGCTGAATCTTGACTGTTAAGTGCGTGGTGAATATATGTCACAGCATTTGTTTGCTGACAGCGTGCAAAAAGCACTGTAACCTTTCTTTCATTCTTATTTATTCATAAGCATGAAGGGGGAATGAAAATATATAATTTTAACTTGAGCTGTCACTATCATTTATAATTTAAACCTGGAATGCATCACATTTTCAGCTCGATGGTCATCTTAGTCATTAAATCCTGAATTATGGCTCGGCTATAATGTTCTGATCAGGCTCCTCTGAAAAGGAGATGGCTGTCAGCTATTTGGCACTGAGCTTGTAGCTACAACCTTCTGGTGCTGGTGTTTGTGACACTGTTTTGTTAGATATGGAGGGTGCAGCAACTGAACCTTGCACTTCTCAAGGCCTGAGCCTATTAAGAGTTGTCTAACTTTCCCAGCTTGCAGATAGCGATACACTTTGGCCTACTTTAACTGTAAGCTTTAATTTGCCTTACTCAGAAGTTAAGATTTAGTTGCACTAAAACTGCTGTATAAATTCTTTAACGTTTACCGTGTGGTGCAGAGTTACCATGAGTAGGGTTTTTAGAGTGGAAAAAGAGAGGGTGCAGGACTGCTTCTCAAGGATAGCATTGGAGTTAGACTCCAGTTACGTTTGTAAAAAGAGATTGCTTGACCTTTGTAATAAAACAATCACTTCTCTTGGCAAAGAATATGGAAGGGGAAGACTTTTGCTCTTTAGTTTGTGTTAAAAGGATTGAAAGTGGGCAATGTGGAGATGATGAAGAAACTCTCACTGCAGGGAAGGATATGCAATGTAGTTTGTTAAACTAGACCTCCCTGAATGCTTGTCTTACTCCAGTCAGACCTCTTTGGGTAAATGTCATGTGCAGGACTGGCTGTTCACCTGCTGGGTGGTAGAGAGAAGACAACAGGCAAGCTCTAGAGGGGTGCTGGGAAGAAGGGGATGATTTCATAGCTTCAAGTAGATAAAACTTGCTCTGGTGGCAGTATGGGCAGTGGAATTTGACAAGAAGTGGGAGGGGAGAAGGATATGTGTGACTAGGGTGATCCTTCATGTTGTGGAAGGAAGAAGCAGGGTCTGGAATTCATAGTCCTGACATTTTTGGATGTGTGAAGTGAGCCTGGTGGGTGTTGAGACATGGCTGATTTGCTCCAGTTTGTAGAGTAGGTGTGGACAGAAAGACAGCAAGAAATCACTGGGCTCTGTTTTAACATGAGAGGCAAAAAATTGTGCAACTGTACTGGTCAGAGGGAAATGTCCCAAGGCACCCTGGCCTTACTCTATGTCCTGGCAATGTAGCTGTATTCAGTTCACAGCTCCAGAACTGCTGCTCTGAATTCCTGCCATTGGAAGGAAACCTCCTAACATAGAGATGGCCCTAACCAGAAATTGTTGCAGTTACATTTGCTTTTCCTGTGGGATCACTGCAGAAGCCCTGGATGGGTGAGATAAGGGTCAGAGATGACCAGTTTCCTCCAGGACTTAGTTCTTCCTACTCACAGACTTGCCTGTAGAGGAAGACTTTTGGGGTGAGCATTGATGCTGTAAGGGGATTTTTTGGCAGTGTAGGTAGATCTGGTTGTTGAAACTTGCCCCAAGGACCAGGGCTAGCCTCCTATCCTTGGTCCAGAGCATGTAAAGCAAGAGTTAGCATACACAAAGTATGTGGCTAGGCCATACTTTTGTATTAAACTTTGTAAGACTGTATGTCTGCTGCTAATGGCTTCACTGCTGAATAGGTGAGATGTGAGATTGTTTGGAGGTGTTTTTCCCTTTCTTTTAAACTGAACTGGCAGTAATCCCTCTAGGTTTTCAGGCTTGGCCACAAGAACATTACTTGTCATGTGGTGTCACATCAGCTGAGGGCTCTTCAGTCAGTAAGCCTGCTTGGCTTTTCTGACACTTGCCTTTCTCCTAGTCTTGTCACAATCCTTCCATCATTAGACTGACTTCTCTTGTACGTTTTGGTTATGGGGGGTAACAAAGCCTGTGAAACATGACTATCCATGAAAAAGAATGCTCTGCAGTATTCTTCCAGCTTTTCTAATGGGGTCATTTTGCATGTGTACACTTGCATTAATAGCAGTTGTCTTCTAGCTAATAAATACAGTGCCCTGTGAAAATAATGGGTTATTAGGATTGGATGGATTCCTACAGTGCCCTCAGTGCTGCAGCTTTCACTAGCTAGCTGTGCCTTTGCTTGTGTGCACAGCAGAGTTGTTTACATGTTAGGAATATGCTAGAGGCAAGGAGAAAGGAACAGCTTTAATGTGATGCAGCTTAGATGCTCTGTGGGGGAGGCCTCGGAATTGTTCATAACAGGATCAAATGTCAATCAATGTTTCAGGAAGAATAAAGTTACTGTTTATGAGTAAATTGGAGAATAGTAAATTACATGCTTTCCAGCCATCTTAAAGCCATCTATTTCTGCTCCTGTCTAGGAAAATGTCCCTCTCCTGTGGTTGTTCTGAACCCTAGAGTATCAGTGGTGCCTAGTAGAAGCATCTATCCCGACCACTCCTGTTTGACTCCAGCTGCTTCTCAAAGGCAGCTCCAGCTGCCTTTGGTAAAGAAACAAGATGCCAGCTTCTTTCAGCTCTTCTGTGGAAAGCCTGGTGATCATATTGTTGAAGGGTGCTGCAGGAGCATTGTGGCTACTATTAAATTTGGGGATCGAGGGATTTAATGGCTCCATAGAATAAGAAAGTAGTTCCTCCAACATCAAGCTATGCAGATGAGAAAATGACTTATCTCTAATTGCAAGGTATAAAAGCTGGAAGGAGGACAGAGGAAACAGCTAGAGAGGACTGGAGAAGAAAACAGCTGAAAACCTCCTCCTCTCCCTCCAGAGCTATTTTTTGTCAGAGATAGAGAACTGTGGGATGAGCAAAGCAGATCTATGTCTACAGCAGGCCGTGGCTCTGATATGAAAGTGTATCCCCAGGAAAAAACAATGAGAGCCTAGCTTATCCGCATTAAGGGCATCTCTCTGCTGGATCTGAACCTGCCATTCCTGTTCCAGGCTGCTTTGTGTTGTGTTCAGGTGATGCTTGAACTCGTAATCAAGGGATTTTCACGTTTTGTGTTAGACTGTGCCCCGTGTCAGCAGGCTGGGGTTTGGGAAAGAGCTTGCGGAGAAATGGTAGGGACAGGGAGGGAGGGAATGGAGAGGTGTCTTGGAAAACTGTCAGAATGAGAGGATTTTCAACCTAATGCTTAGGTACCTGTTGGAAATCCTCTAAAACAAGCCTGGCAAATACACAATCCTGAGTTTATTTACCAGCATTCAAGCTTTTCTAATTGTGTGGTTTCTTGTATTCCTCTTGGGATGGCTTGGTGCTGAACCAGCATCCTGATTTGTTGTGTTGTCTGGGCCTGTCTCCTGAGGGAGATATTTTGGACAGTTACTCCTGAATAAATCCTGTGTGTGGTTCTGGAGTTAAGGGCTTGTCTTCACATGCCATTGAGAAATTATTTGAGTCAGCTGAAGGTATGACTTTAAAGTGGATTGTTTCAATTGCCTTATGTCTGTGAGGCAGAGTAATTGAGAGTCACTCTGGTTTTGGCAAAGAGTGTCTGAAGAGGGTCTCAAGCGGTTTAATCAATCAATTCTTTAATTTGTATGGGTTTTGTCTCTTAAGGAGCAATCCAAAGGGCCTTATGCAGACAAAGCCTCAAAGTGGATTATGCTATATAGGAAAGCTGTTCTTAAGGATTTGGGAGGGTTTGTGTGGCTGCAGATATATTACTCGTCAGGAATAGCACTTGCATTTTAAAGTCACTCTGTACTTTCATCTGAATTTAATATTCAAACAACTCTGCTAACCTTAAGCAGAAGTTACGAGAGGTATGTGAACTGACTTTGGTCTTTGCAGTAGACCTTTGAACACTGCTGTGGCATCTTAAAGCTGTCATTAACTGTGTGATGACTGAGAAACTTCTAGTTCAGATATTAAATCTTTTGTAGTGGATGGAATGCACTTTAGGTGGGTAAAACTGCAATTTCTTGTGAGATATGTCTGAGCTGATAGGGGGAAGGATCAAAGAAGTTAGAGAAGTACGAGCCCTCCCAGCAAATCTTGGACTTTCAGCCCAAACTGAGATTCTTCCCATCCCATACAAAGCTTTTTCAGATGTATGTCCAGGAAAGGTCGAATTTTGGTAAAGTCTGGGTAGTAGAAAAAGGTGGAATGTTTTAGTACCTGAGGCTTTTGGCAGCCTCCATAGTTAATGTTTACCTCAAGCCTGAGAGGAGGGGACAGAGCAATCCAGCACAGGGAGTGTACACTTGAGGCTGAACTGTCTGTGCAGACTGGTGGTTTTGAATATTTGCTGCCTAATTTAGGGGGAATTTGTAGAAGCTATGGGTAGGGCTCTGCATTTTGCTTCTTAATGTACTGCTTCAGTTCCCATTTTGCTGTTTAAATAAGGAAGAATGACTGAACCACTGTATGTAGTTTCCCTTAGTCATTTTTGGTTGTGCAAAATAAGTCGCAGTGGCTTAATGTACCCCAAGAATCTGGGTTATTTCCTTTTCAGCTACTGAATTTAGACTTAGCATAAGGAGTTTTTACTCTAACTGAATGCATGCAGGTTTGTGCTTCAGGAGCCATGTGGGACTCCTGGTTTTGTTGAAGAGTCCATCATGTGTGTTGAACTGCAGAATTGCATCAGTAGGCTGCTACCACCATGCTTCTAGGATACTTAGAAGATCACTGTGTGTAAATAGTTAGCATATTTATTGAAGTTGTGAAGCTGGAAGTTTCTGGATGTTTTTCCTACTATTGTGGCAATTACCAAGCCAAATGTGTTTTTCTTGCTGAATATGTAAGTTTTATGGCCCTGTGAAAGACCGTCTTGGACTGATTCTGTACTAAAGTTTAAGCAACTGCATGTGCACATCCAGGTAGAGCATAGGTGCTTCCATCTTGGGCAGATAAGGAATGTTGTGCCTACACTTGGAGTGCATGTGCTTCGTACTGCTGAGGAGCACTGCAGTTTCTGTAGTAGTGCCAGTCTGGGGTAGGACTGAGGTCAGTTTATTTTGTCTTGTTCATCAAACAAGCAGTAGATGGCTGGTAGTTGCAGAAGCTGTTTACCTGGCTGAGGATCAGGCTGATGAGGAGGACCCTAAACGTGTTGGTTGTCTAGCCTGGTTGACTCACCAAGTTGGTGACTTGGTAAATGCCTTACTTTTGCAGTTAAGGAATAGGAGAAATTAAAACAGATTTTTGTTTAAATGCTTGATGGAGATGTCCAGAATGGCTGATCAGCAAACATATGGGTCTGTTTCCCATTGTTTTATTGCTTCTGAGGTGCTGAACCTGCTTTTGGCATCCTTGGTGGGTTGTTTGAAGTCTTGGAAATTCAGCCCATTGCAAGTCAGCTCTTGTTTCAGCTCTTCAGCTGAGACAGCTACTGTGGACTTTGGTATCACGCAACTGGTGGTTGCCATGGGACTATTGATTGTGACCCAGTTATGTACTGGATGGACAAACAGAGAACAGCCCCAAAGAAAATTATAGTTGATGCTTCAAAAGAGCATGTTTGTTGTCACAAAGAGCTCAATGTTACTATAGGAAAAAAATGTGAATGGAAAATTGATATGTTGAAGATACCAAATAGCCCAAAAGCTGAAATTCTGGTTTAAAGAAAAGAGACAACTACACTAATAGTCCTTTGGCTTCAGGACACATGTAGACATTTCAAAGCAAAATACAGTAATTAAGGGGACAGTAAATACCCGAGAATTAGAACACAGGAAGTTAAGAAGTAAGTTAGAAAATATACAGTTAATTCTGTACAGCTGAAGTATGTTGGGAAACAAAGAGTTCCAGTTACTAGATGGAGATAATAAAGTAGCTCATGCAGGAAAAGTAGAAATAGTTGTTAATACTGTTCCATGTTTGTGAAGGTACAGAATGTGATACCATGAATGCCTTTCCAACAGAGAATTAAATCCATCTTAATGAATAAAGGTTTATTACCTTCTACAGCTAGACCTGTGTAAATCAGCAGCGTTATGACTGGATTGTTTTAAAGAGCTCGCTGACAAGTCTGCAGGCTTGCAGACAGGTTTTAGTAACTTTTGGTATTGAGGGTCTTAAAACTAACTGTGCCAGAGTGGACAGGGGAAGGATAAACTGATTTAATCATATTCCAGCTAGCTTGACAATCCTCATCAAAACACTAGACAATTTAATGCAATATTCAATTGATAAAACATTAGACACTAATACCAGTCTGTATCACTTCAAGGGAGATGTGTCATAGCAAACATGGTGACATGCTGAAAGTTTTACTTGAGCAAAGGACCTGCATGAGATGTAGTAAAGCTGTGTCTTCAAATGGCATCTGGTGCAGGGGCAAGGAGATGGTCCAACCCTTGCAGACCCCTACTATTACCTATCTCCTTCCAAATACTGCCTGTAGTTCCCTTTGTTGGCAAGAGCAGAGGTAGTCAGTTAGGACTTTGATAATACCCCTTTGGGCCTCGTGTACTGACATGTAAGTGCTATGTGGTATTGCAAAAGTAAACATATTAAGAACTGACTAACTGATATTTAAGAGTTAGTCACTGATGGTGAATCATTATCAAATGGGAATGCTTCTAGAAATCTGTTTTAAGGATTGAGGTGAGGCTGGATTCCATTGGACCTTTTCATCCTGTAGACAAGGACAGGATCTGTGCTGATACAGTTGGCAAGCCATATCATGCTAAGCAGAGTGGTAAGCAAGGATAAGGCAGCTTGTGCAGGGAAATCTGAGTATCCTGGTGAGCTGGTATCAACCCAAAGTGCATTTGCATCCAGGCTGGTGCAAGATCATGGTGCCTGCAGGCATTGCACTTCAATGTAGTTGACAGAATTAGAGAAAAGGCTGTTTTGGGGGTACAGTGAGGAATCAATTGGACTCCTCTCCCACAGGACAGCAAAGGTGTGTAAGTCTGGGTGTGTAAGGAGGGGCAATAGGCAAAAGAAGGTGAATTGTGTATGACTGTGGGATGTTGAACAGCCTGTTGAAAACAGGAGCTCAAAGAAGAGTCAGAGGAGATAGTTGAAGGCAGGGTGCTGTTCAGGTAGCACAAGGAGAGCCTGAAAAGCTCATTCTGTTGCTGGATCTGTTGTTTCTTGATAGATAGATGGTGGGACTTGATAATCGGTGGGAAGCACCTTCTGAAGGAGAGAATGCTGAGGCTACGAGGCTGACAGAAGCAGGTGTAGCGCAGCACTGATGGCTGGGAGCTGAAATCAGGCAATTGGAAATAAGACATTCGTTTGTAACAGTGAGAGAGCATAAGTGCTGGAACAAATAAATGACAAACGAAAGTGGTGGATTCCACACAAAATGTTCCTGGAGCTGAAAGCTGGTCTGAAAGTGTTATGTTAGGTAAACAAAGCTTTGGCTTATCATTTTATGTGATCCTCTGGGCTGAATACGGGAATAATTAAGTGGAGTGGTCTGTGTGAGGAATAACTAAATACAGGAATAATTAAGAGGAGTGGCGTCCCTCTGGTTTCAGTAATTCATACATGGGGCTGTACAAACCTGCAGAACAGAGTGTTCCTCGGGTGTTGAATGATTGAGCACTAACTGGCCTCTCTGATAGAAAGTATATATTGTGTGTATGTATATACGTACATGCATGTGAGGCATATACATGGATGGTGCCTCTTGGTGTGGGATATGTAGCTCCTCTCTTAGGTATTTTGAGAGCAACAGAAGAAATTGGAGTCCACAAGTGGCTGCCAAGAGTTTCTTAACCATGCATGGTCTCAAACTGGAAAACATGAGTGCATTTCCAATCTGCTTATGCTAGGAAGTGATTCCTCCCTGCAGGGTGGATTAGCTTGTCTGAATTCTGCTCTCCTCTCTCTGGAGCTGATCTTTCTTGCCTATAACCAGTTTTGGAGTCTTTGTGCTGCACTTCTCTTGCAAAGCTCAGCTATTTCTGTTCCTCTTCCTGAAGGAGCATCTAAGGAAATGTCAAGGAAAAGCAGAGTGGAATGGACTAAGCGCAGCAGGAGGCTCACAATCAATGAGTTTATAAGCATCACTTTGGGGGGTGTTCTTTTTATAGTGGACAGTTAACCTTTGGAACTTGCTGCTGCATGATACCATTATGGGTAGGAATTAATGTGATTCCAGGAAGTATTAGGCACCCAGGGAATCAGAGTAGCTCCATATAAATCTGTAAAACCTCTGGTTCTAGGACTTAAATACATTTTGTAGCAATGGGGTCTAACATGGTGGGCAGATCATTCTATAATTGTTTACTAGGAAACTTCATTTGCTGTAACATCTGTTTCTAGCTACTTTCAACAACAGGAACTGGTGATTCAGAGATCTGTTTCTATATTTAATGCGAGAAGGAGTGTAGTGCCGGCTGAAGGAACAGTGAGGGGGTGTGTACGAAAGGGAGGTGGTGATAAAGGGAGAATGCACCCTGCATGCTAAAATGTGCCATTGTGCCTCTGATTGCAGGGCATATGTGCTGATCTGCAAACAGGATAAACATGGATCAGTAACAAACTGGTTTTGAGCATTCAGCTTTTCAGTGTGTTCATACTTGAGTGGTTTCTCTCCTTGAATTGATCTGCAGAGAAAATGTATGGTCTTTATCTGAGGGTAGATGTAGTCAGAAGTAGAGGGAGGAATCGAATGGAGCAAGGAGATGGAAGATGTGGGAGGAAGAAAGCCTAGCTGTGTTCTTTATCAAGCAAAAGTCTCCAATTTCCTTTATTAACTACCTCCTGACACTACTTTTGGAGAAAGCTTCTCTCTGTTCTCAGATTAAGAGTTACAAATGTTTCAATCTCTATTGCTTTTTCTTTCCCTTTTTTCCTCCCAAGGTTAGGTACACAGGCGCACTCACAGCTTCTGTGTGTGTGACAGTTGCATCAGATGGATACTAATGGGCAGAGGAAGAGGTATAGATAAGTGCATGACTCTGAGGGTTGTTTCACTGCTGCTTCCCTTTCATCATCTCCAAGCACTGGGATAGCTGCTCAGCTGCGCTGTCTGTGTCTACTTGAGTATGCTCCTGAGATGTCACTTGAAGAGCAGGGCTCTTCTGTGTTTGTCACTGTGTCCACACAAAAACACGTGTATGCGCTCAAAGAAAACCAGTCAGCTCCTGGATGTGTCTTGTGACCCATCTCTTTGCATTGTCCAAGAGTTTTGGTGGAAAGTCATCTGCAGAATTGTTTTAAGACTTCTCTCT
The DNA here is from genome assembly GCA_028858755.1 of Ara ararauna. NCBI lineage: Eukaryota > Metazoa > Chordata > Aves > Psittaciformes > Psittacidae > Ara > Ara ararauna. Next base: position 9,615,414 of record CM054382.1, on the reverse strand, counting down.
CCCTCTTTTTACGAGAGTATCACAATGTAATCCAGTAAAAGTTATAAATCTGAGCAAATGTTCAAGCATTTTAACATCTTTGTCTTTATAGGTGAGAATGGTTATTTTGTGGTCAAGCCATTTGTGGCTCAAAGATGGGACCAGTGAGTGGGCTTTCTTTGGAGCTCTGAGCAAGTATAAAAGTAACAGCTCAGTTGTACCTCCCGGGCTGTCTGTCTGGCTTAATACAGCACTAATCTGGCAAAGCACCTCTTTGAACAGAGGAAAACACAGCATTAAAATCATAGGTGCTGTAAATTAGCTCTTAAGAATGGCATCAAGAAGCAATGTTAAGTGTGATACTTTGTGGTTCTTATGTGAATGCCATATTTTCACCTGCATGCAGTCATTCCAACACAAGTTAAATACTTTGTTGTAGAAGAAGCTAAATATTTTGGACTGCTGGGTCTGAAACACAAATGATATATTGCAGCAAAAGACTCCTGTGGAATTTTTTACAAGATGGATTTTATTTGCTTAGTGAGTTTTCAGTAGTTCTTCAGTACATGCTGTTGTATTGCTTGTGTCACTGGTCTGATCTGGACTGTGATGACTGAGCAAGTTGCATCATTTGCCAGCTGTGGAAAGATGGCTTGATCTATAAGACACGTTTGTATTGTACGTGTTTTGTCATGTTAACTGTAAATCATAAATTAAATATGTTCCGTTAATGCCAGATACAAGCTCTTTGTGTTCTTGTCTGCCCACAGGAGTTTGGAGAGTCAGAAGGGATCATAGAGGAAACTGAAGCTGCTTTTGTACTTTGTTTGAAGGGGGGGAAGTAATGAAATAAGTTATGTAGTCTAAAACATCTTGAAAATGGAGACTTTTAAGTGGTCTTTGGGCTTCTACCGAGGAACATGCTGCTGGCATTTTGGTTTTGTGCACTAGAGGATAAAGAAAACACTAGAAAATCCTTTGGCTTACATCTATAGAGAAATAACTGTGCTTTGCCACTATGTTTTGGCCATGTTTGGTTGTGGTAATTTATAGGTTCGTATCCTGTGGGTTTTCAGTGACTTAAATTACTAAGAAGAAACAGTTTGTCCTGCGGTGGTTGGTGAGATGGTGCTGCATTTGGCAGGGGGACCTTGTTTAAGCGAATCAGACTTGTAGTCTGTTGTGGCTTTAACAGTGACAGCTGCCTCAGAGGAGGACTGGAGAAGACTAATAGCTGGTGGTGACATAACCTGCTTGGTTGTTCCTTGCTGACGTTTGCCTTGGACTACAGAGGTGTAGAGTTCCTAATTAAAAAGCTTAAATGTAAGTCTAACCTGGAAAGCTTGAATATTTCATGTTCATCTGCCGATGCTTTTGCTCATTGGTAGTAAACTTTTGAGTCTTACAGTGAGGGGGTAGAAGGGTCTTTATTCAGATCTCTGTTCAAATTGCAGCTACTTACGAACAGCAATCCAGAAAACAAGAACTAATTTTATGTAACTGGAAAACTTCAAGTGTGCCATCATCACACAATTGTGTTTTGTGTTTTATTAACTGAACGCAGTAAAGATTCCCTAATAAATGAGTCATTATTGCTTGTATTTATACAACTTCAGATCCTGTTGCCTAAGCCTGTTGGCCTTTTACCTCCGTGTTTTAATTCTTGATGGGGTTTTTGGTTTTGTTTTAAAGCCACTTAATGATTACTCATTTTGTTTTTCTTGTACATATACAGCCAGTTGTATCTTCTCCCTTTAGGCGTGGAAGTAAAGTTGTAATAAAACTTGCTTCTCTTGACTTGACAAAGCAAGTATCAGTGAATATGTCCAGCTTTAGCACGTAAGCCTATGCAGAGCATTAAGAAGTGTTGTCTGCAGATTAACTCTGTGTGGAAACCTCAGCTACACTCCTTAAGGAAAAGTTCTAATATAAAGAGAGAAATAATCTTATTTGTGAGTTGTGCACCCATATGGAAATAGCAAAATTTCCTGCTAATTTATATCTTTCAATGATATCTTTGTTAAATCACTTTTTAGAATAGAGTCCCACATTAAGGAATAATTCCAACATGCTACTAATACTTGCAGACTTTTTTAGGATGCCTTTGCTCTGTGACTTCTGCTGTGGTCGTAGCATTGCTACTGTAGAAGATAGAAGGAGATTTATTACTGTTTCTAACCCATGGCATAGACTTAAAGGTTCTTACTGGTATAACTGGTCAAGCTCCAATCTTTGCCTTCCCCAAACACTCTGCTGTGTTATACGGTATGAAATCCTATGCAGTTCAGCTGATTTTTTGGGCTGTAATCTTTTTGAGACAGGATTGCACAATGCATAATGCTGTAAGGCTTTGATATAGAGTAGGAAATGGAACCTTTTATGCAATATAAATATTAAGTGCTAGCAGAATCTAGCTTTTTGTCCAAAAATGACTTTGTTTGAATATGAAGAAACTCTGACCAAAACCTAGGAACTCAGCGCTATACGAAGAGCAGAGAGCATATAATGCAAGTATTGTGAAGCATAGTGGCATCTGATGCATGGCATGATGAGACAGAGAAAGGATGAGTCAGGAGCAGGATTACCACAATGGTCTGTCACATAAAGAATATTTTAACCCAAGAGTTGCTCTGCCTCTCGTGACAGAGCAAGCAGCACAGTAAGCCTTTAGCCCCATTTTGTGACAGGGCTGCAACTTTCCATGGAGCCTAAAGAATGATGTCTGGCTGGCCCTTCCTTTCAAACCTCACGTAACAGCCATCTCATGCCTGCTTATGTGTGATGAGCAAGGATCTGACTCTTTTTCTGCAGAGTCCTTGTGATCCAGGGCTGCTTCGCTGTGGCTGTGTTCATGGGCACGAACTTAGAGCTTACAGCAGTAGCACATCACCTGCCTCCTTACAGTCATCATTTTGGGTCTGTCTTGCAAGGTCAGTTGGTCCAAAGCTTTGTGACAGGTGTAGAGAATGGTGTTTCCATTTGGTTTTCTAAAGCAAGTCTGTTCTGGGGAAACTGCAACCAGTGAAGGGTTAAAGGAATGATTTAGTTAAGTTTCTTTAATCCAAAGTTGCTTGGTAGTTTTGTATCTAAGAGGAAGGATTTTTACTGTTAGCCTTTGAGGAACTTGAAATGGAGGTTAGAATTGCTGTTTAGCCTAAAGGGGAACAAAAGCTGTTATGGATTTTTGGGCTTTCATAACTTTTAAGTTTAGAAAATGTACTCAAGGCATAATTTGGCAAGCAGAATGGCTTGGTCAAAGACAGGCTGTTACAAATCTTTATAATGAATTAAATGGCTGGTTTCGTTCATGTTTTGGTCTGGCCGTGACAAATCCTGAACTCTTAACTGATGGCTTATGGGAATGTAGTCATATGTATATTATTGCTGTACACCCACATGCACAGGCAGTAGCCCAAGTGTACAGATGAGATAGCGGGAACATATAAATAAAGTGGTTGGCTAGTTGTCTTGAGGTTCTTGGGTAGATCCTTGTTAAAATAGTGCTACTCAAATTTATGAATAGATCTGATGTATCAGAGATTACTCGCATTCAGCTATGACGTGATACAGGTCACTGCGTGGGCAATTTGTGGCCATCCTGTGTTGTTGTTTTGTGTTGAGTCAACAGTTTGAAAGGCAAACTGAGAGCTGAAGTAATCCCTGCTGTCCCCTGGGACCTGCCGGTTGCCTCCAAGCTACCCTGTTCCAAGAGAGGTGTGTTTGCAGACACATAGGGCCTGATGCTCTGGAGTGTGATGAGGTCTCCACATGCCTGTGGGAGAGGACTACTGTCTCCCACCACCACCATTGCACTGGAACTGGTGTTTTCTGGTGCTGTTACAAGATAAAAGCAACATTTGCTCTGTTGTTCCGTTTCACCTGTGTAAGCAATGCCCTGTCCATCACACATGCCCATAGAAAGACTGCTGGATATGAAGGTAAAGGACAGTTTGCCTTATGACAAGTCCTGCATCTTCACCTTGTTCTGCACAGGACACCAGGGCAGCAAGGAGGGCTGGACTGCACCTCTTTCTGAAAGCCTTGCGTGGTGGAGCCATGGTGAGTGCCAGGACTCTGAAATGAGTGGTGATGTACTTGCACAAGCTCACACTTTGTTTCCCCTCAGGCTTTTGGCATGCTGTTGGAAGGGACAGAAGATGATTTAGCAGGAAAGGACCCTTCTTCTCTCACATCTGTATGAACCTAGTGCTGCATCCTGAACTCTCCTTGCTGGCTATCTGTGCTTGCACAGAACCTCCTGGGGACCTGGCTGGGGCCTGCTGGAGGATGTGAACATTACCTGTATGAACCAGTGGCAACAAGGAAATCTGATTGCTTTGTTTTCCTCCAGTTAGAGGGCAACTGTTATTTTTGTAGCAGCTGAGGAGTGGCGTTTGTGCTGCTGTAAGTGATGAGTAACTTGCCAAAGCAAGTTCAAATGGCAAGCACCTGGGGCAAGGGGAGGCCGCCTGCTGGAAAAGAAAAGCTGCCTCTGGCCATATTTCCCCATTTGGCTGTCCAAGCAGATAGCACATTGGCTGCAAAAGTCAGACAGTGATATGGTACATGACTGCAGGTCTATGAATGTGGCTGCCAAAAGTGTTACTGCGAGTGCATGGGGAAGGCTGTACTAATGGTGGTGAGGTGGTAAGTGCTGGAGCAGGAGTGGCATCTTGTCCATCGATGAGATAGAATGTCTCCTTACTGTGTTTTTATTTCCTTTGAGTTGAAGTACATACTCAGAAGGTTTCATTATGTATTTTAAAACATATCTGGCTGGAAAGGGAAGCTTCATTGTGTGTTTCACTGGAAAGAAAGGCTTCAAGAGCTGTTAATATTTAGTGCCTTACTTTTGAGATATCATCATGCCCAAACCAGTGGGAAGGAGTACAGCTCAATATATAGGAATGCTGTAACTGTAAATAGATTTATCTGGACATAATGTTAAGCTTTTTCAAAGATAGCACTGCATCAACATGTTAAGTTGGATTATACTTTTAATCACACTGTGATCCTGTTTTCCTTCTGGAAGCCTGATGGGTTTTGGTGTTTTGCTTTGAATTTTACAGCCACAAACATGCTTGTCATTGTCTAACAAATAATCACTTTGAGATTGCAAGCCTTCAGGGGCAAGGGTTGTCTGGCTGGAGAGAGCCCTCAGTGCAGAGGTTACAATTCCAGCTGGAGCATTTGGGTCAAATCGTGATATAAATTTAGCAATAGTAAATATTTATAGTGGGGGCTGTATGGATCTGTTGGTGTTGGTGAATGGCAGCAAACAGCACAACTGAGCCTTGCTGAACCTTTTGGCAGAGCTGGAAGCTTGCTTGTTAGAGCAGGAATGCTGCAGTCTCAAGTCTTTTGGGACGTTATTCTTAAGGCAGGGTTTTGAATGGGGTTTTGAGAAAATAAAGCATGAGAAGGAAGGAGGTGATGTGAAGCCATCAGCAGGATTTCAAAACAGCAGCCTCGAAAATATGCATTGTGGCATAATTTCTCTTTATGCTGAAGTACTGAGATTGAAGTACACACCCTGAACCAGACAATTAGGAGACTAGATGGACTAAGTAAATGTCTTACCTCTTACAGAAAGCGGCTTAAGTTTGGAAGAGGAAAAAGAAATACAGTTAAACTTCAGTCAATCCCTTTCAGGATAAACGCTTCAGCTGCAGGCATTTTTCCTGGCATGAGACCAGCGGAGATCCTGCTATTGGAAGCTTGGCAGGAATGCGGTAACATTAATAAGTCATACTTCATCTGTTGATCAGAGCTTTACCTGAGAAGTCCTCATTATTACCCATCCGGCAGGATGTCTGAAGCATAGAAGATCTCTTTGCTTGCTAAAGAGCAGGTAGGTAGCAGGTTGGGAGCAGGCTGTGTGTTGTGCAGGGTGCGGGGACACAGGGTGGTGACAGGGGTGTTGGAAGCTGCTTAGCACTTACCTCAAGTGGTTTCTGTGACATGGCTTTAGAGCTAATCCTTGGCTTGAGTGAGGAAGTGTCCTCTTCTCCCTGGGAAGCAAAGAAGCTGTGGAGTAATGTATTTTGTCTGTTGTCTGTAAAGAGTTGGAGAGACCGTGTGTTTGCAAACTGAGGGTGCAGTCTATTCATTGGGCCGTAAACTTGCCCTTTTGCATTTACTTTTTATCAAGGCAGCTCTATGTTGGCATCGTGGGCAAAAGGAAAGGTGGAATTAAAGTGTGCTTTTCCATATCCTGATTCTCAGCTGCACTTGATGGTCCTTCCTACTGCTCTTGCCACAGAAAAGGTCTTGGCAGAAATAGAGGAACTGTGATGTGCAGGTGTTTACATGTAGCTTCATGTGTTGCTGGGTGCTTTTTGTTGTGTTCTAATGTGTGTTCAATTTGCTTTTGTTGTGTTAACTTTGATTTGTGTGACCTTTCCTAGATGGCTTTTAGCTAATGGATATAATGGAAGTGTCACTCACTGCAGGTACTTGGAAATACAGCACCTTGTATGTGTGCAAATTTTATATAGGAAATTTCTGTTTAACATGTAACCCAGTGAGAGTAACTGTTTGCTCTTCTGTCTAAAGAAATGAACCAGCTCAGGTGGGAAACAGTGGAACCTGTTCTTTAGTTAAAGCAATGTTGTCTGCTCTTGGCTTTACATCTCCAGGAGGATACTGTAAATGTTCCAGTGCAAGGTTGCTGACATATCCATTAAAAATACAAAGAAGGAAAGTATTCATTGAAAACAACTTACTTTAGTTACTCAGTAAACCATGCTCCCATTCTGATGGGGATACAGTTTAGAAATTAAGTAAACCTAGCCTTTAGTACCATGAGTTACAGGGGAGAGGTCGTTTTGCCCTTGAGAGGCTATATTAAAACCTACAGTAATATGAACTTCAGCAACATGTTTCTTTCTCTTTGATAGGCACTCCTTCCTATTCTTTAGGTGTGTTTAGGGTGTGTAGTTAAAGGTACTAATACATCTTCTAATAAGATTTCTATCTTTACATTCTGTGGCTTAAAATCACTCAACTGGCAGCTCTGTGCCAAGTTCAATTTCTTACCGCTTTTGAAGTTGCCCCAGTTCCAAGTGAATGCAAAACAAGATGAGACAGAGACTGGCAGCATGTGTGGCTGTGGCTCAGGAAGGAGGACTTGGAGGAATTGCAAGAGTCGCTGGGTGCCATCTCTACCTGAGATCAAGCTATTTCATATAGCAAACTTTGCAGCCATGCAGACTTAATAGGTCTTTCCCAACCTGGTTGATTCTATGATTCTTTCTCATGTAGAAGCAAATTTAAACACAACATCTCAAGGTCTAAACCATTTTTAACTGTTTTATTTTTCAGATTTCTAAACTGAAAAGGAAATATAATTTTATTAATTTTTTTCTCCTCCAATCCTTTTAATTGCTTTTTAATTTCTTTTTAATTTATATTGTATCACTGGGGTATTTTTGTTAGTGATAAAAAGCAGCCCGTAGGGACTAGGGTTACCAGATGTGCTTTTATTTTGGTGCAGCTTGCTTTTGCATCTCGATAAATTCCCAAAGTGCTCTGGTCAGTAGAAGCACCAGATGTTTACTGTGTGTTCCTGTACTTCTGATAGCAGTCATGAAAACACTACAGAAACATCCACTGGCTAAAGGGTGGGGAGCAGCAGATTTGGAAATGGCAAAGGGATTAAATGTTTAACACTTGGATGCAAGCAGCTGCTGAGAGTTACACCATCCAATAAACTAATTGCATTGTACATCTCTGGCAGCACAGGTTAAATCAACTGCAGTAACTCAGTTGTGTTTGTACTTGGGTAAAAGTGCTTAGTGTTAAGCTGGGGGTCTTGCACACACAAGTTGGGCTGTCTGTTCAAGAGTGCTGGTGTGGGGATGTTTTGGGAGTTCTGTGACATGAGATACCAAGTGTTTGCTCACTATTTTTACTCTAGTCTGGCTAGGTAAACCAGAAAATGCTGTTGGAAATCTGATCATTCAGCCTTAGTGTCACTGCTTTGATCACTGGTGATGTGCTGCCTTGAGTTAAAGAAGGTATTGTGTACATGGTGGTGGTGGTAACAGCAGTGTAAGGTTTGGAGCACGTGTGCCGGGGCAGACCAAGATTCTATGTTCTTTGCCTTCATCTGCAAGGTCTGTGGTACTCTGCTGTAGGGTTTCTGTTCAGGCAGCTATGCTGTGCAAGACTCATGTTCTTCACCAGAGAAATTGCCTGGGCATTCATGGACTCTTACAAATGTAAGTTCAGTATCTACCCCTGCTGAGGTCTAGCCTCATTAGTCATCTCTCCTGGTTCCTTGCATGTTGCCTTGCTACATGGCCTGTTATAACTGTAAAATCACATGTGGTGAGCTGTAACATATACAGTTTTATAATACTGAGCTCTTCAGAGACCCATGCAGAGGGATGCTGAAGGACCACTCTTCTCTTCACTCTTGTTTCCCTTTCCCATCTCTTCTCTCACGCTGTTTATGATCTCCAGTGCTACCAACTTGTGTGAAGTGAGCACGGAGCAGCACTGCTGAACATTCAGCATTGCACCTCTGAGCTTTTCAAGGTCAAAAGCTGACAAGTTATATTCTGAAAGATGCTGAGTGCCTGGGGATAAATGTGAATAAAACCTGAAGCTTGTACTTTTGGTCAAAGCAGCCTTCTTGTAAGAGCATGGCTCAGCAGTACTGCAGCTGCTTATTTTCTGTACTCTGCAGGCTCAGAACTCTCGTGGTGAACACGGAGTTAATGGTGGTGTTAATCTTTGGGTGCTTTGGGGAGCTGGTCAGTACAACATTGGGCTCCTGTTTTGAAAGTCATCTTTAAACAGACCTCCTTGGTCACTTACAGCAGGGCAAGAATGAGGTATGATTTGAGAGTTTATTGTTAGGGAAATTATGGTCACTAATGCTGCTTTTTATACATCACATCGATTACAAAACCATCTGCGTAGGAGTGGCAGATAGCACTAGACCTTCAAAGAGCTGGTAAACAAGGAAGAATCAGTGTAAACACTTAAATAACAGCATCCCAAAGTAGGTTAGAGCGTTTGTTACACAACATGGAAAAGCCCAGCTTGGAAGGGCAGAATTTTTGAAAATAAAATAATAATAATAAAAATAGATTGAATTTTTGTAACTGGATTTTAATCTGACATTGATCATGGAAATCAAGATTCATGTTTCCTTCTCTAACTTAGAGAAGCCTAATATTTCTGAGAGAAATCAGATCTTGGTACTTTTTTGTTTACCCAATTACTGTCAGTCAGATTAATGTTGCTCATCAAGATGGTGATTCGTTAGTTGGGGAATTGATTTACAGTCTCTATCGGACATTATATATTCCCTTTAAGGGGGATTCCAAAATTATAGCTGTGCATTTGAGCAGTGGGATGGATGAACTGGGGAGATGGGTTGCTTGCGGGGGTTTTAGTTTAGTGGTTTTGGGGGGTTTGTTTTTTGTTTGGTGTTTGGTTTTGGTTTTGTTTCCTAAATAATGAATATGTGAGTGGTGTTAATGAACCCTCCTTTAATCATTTAAGTGTGATATCAAATAATGGCGTCATAGTTTTCCATAACGATATTTAGTTAAAATGAAAAGCTATTGTAGGACTGTTGTTCTTTAGTTGAAATGTTTTTCTTTATAGGAAATCTCCTTTCAGCTTTGCATTTGTTGCTTTCTTCTTATTTAGTTTCGCTTATCCGTTACACTCACAGAATATCCAGAACACTCCCTTCAGGGTGACATGCAATTAATTTTAAGTCAAATCATGCAGATAAATATCCCATCCCATAGGAATTTGTTTAGCTTGGAATATCAAATAGGCCAAACAAATAACAATTTGCTCAGTCAATGGGGAGCCAGGCAAAATTAAACCAACTCAGATCTTGCAGATTGGTCTAAGACTGGTAGATTTGGTCACTGTCAGATGTTCAGAGAAGAAACAGCGAGTGGGAATTGTCATGCATGGAATTGTTATGTTGAGTATGGTTTGGATCTTCCTAGAAAAAAGCACTAATCGGGAAGAATCTGATACCGTAAGCTGTACTTAGTACACATAGTCCTTGTGTTCTGGTGGTAGTTAATGTTCTGCAATGCCTTCTGCTGCTGAAGCAGCAAAACATTTCATATATAGGAGAGCAACACTCTACCTATGTTGTGTGTTACTGTGGAATGTTTCCTGGCCTTTTCAGGCTCTTGGTGCACGAGCTGCTGCTTCTCGACAGCTATCCAGGGGCAGTGCCTCAGCCAACACAATAGGAGCTGCAAACTGGGCAAGGAATAATGGTAATATTTCCAGCTATATTAGCAGGGACAATTTCCCTCTCTTACTAGATCACGAACCCTACTGGTGTTCTGGTTAAACCACCTTCAGTTTGTCTTAAACTTCATCTCAGAATCTGAATAACCAATGCAGGCAACGAATATGTCTGTATGCTCAGAATGTATAAATCCATTCATAGGCTCTTCTCTGAATGTCTTTATGCATTATTTCACAAGGGCTCTGGGGCTCCTTACATGTGGTTCCGTGGGGAAGAAAGAAAAAGGGATGGTGCCATCTCTTTGATCTTTGCAGATTGTCTGTGGAACAATTGATGTTTGCAGCATCCTGGCTAAGAGGAATCTCATAATCTGTTCTTATCACATTAAGGTCTAATTGCCTGCCTTAATAGGCATGGTGCAGAAGCAGAAAAACAAAGGAAGTAGAAATGGTTGGTGGAAAGAAGAGAGTAAGCTATACAGTGGAAAAAAACTTAAACCTATGGTCACTTGATCAAAAGCAAGCTAGCAAAGCCTTTTAGTTATGGGAAAACTTCTTTTCTCCTTACTTTCCTGTGGGAAGGGAGAAAACCATTTTGTTCACGGCAACGCTTTTTTCTTTTCAACTAGAAATGTTTTCTCTATTATTAGGAAATTCTTGACCAGTTGTGGTGACAAGGCTGATTCAAGAATCTTTTTGTTTCCTGAAACAAAGTGGTCTTGTTCTGAGTCTTGGGAACCTGAAAGTGAAATGAGAGGTTCATGTGCTACAGTTCTGGTTTTATTTGTTTGTTCTAACTTTGGATTTGCTTTAAGTTAAAATATGCTTTTAAAACAGGAGGGGCCAGCGAGTTACAGGGGCAGACATGTTTTATCAGTAAGTACAGGAAGAAGTGGGATGTAAATAAACATTAGTGACATACCAATCTGCTGCTTCCTTTTCCTCTAACTTCTGTATTTAAGCTTGTTTCTTAGGAAATAACCCCAGTATGTCCACTCTGTATCTCAGCATTTGTAGCCTGAAATATGTCAGGAAAATTCACTAGGTTAGTCACATTCTGAGCTCTTCCTATTAAAGCTTTTCTTTGAGACTAATGAGAGGATTACATTTGGCCAAGTATGACTTCTGAAATTGGTTGTTAACCCTTGATGTTTTAATGTGGGGCTGTAACTTAGAACAATTGTATTGTGAGTCAGTGTTTTCTTCTTAGATTCTGTTTTCATTGTAACTTTCGTGAGTGCAAAATAAAGTGGTTTTAGTTCTACAGCTCCGTATCAAATAGCAGTGAAAAGGGAGGTAGTACTACACTGCTTTCAGAATGTCAAGTTTTTCTACCTAAAATCTAAGAAAGAAGCAGTTGTGCTTAGAACTGTTTATTTGTCTAGGTTAAAGTGTTATCTGCTTCTTTTCCCCAGAAGACAAGACTGCACCCAGTAGACTGCTGGAAGTAACGGATAAAGCTGGGAGAGGTTAACGTTACACTGGAGCATCATCCGAGTTACAGAACTGGAGAAAAAGGGTTTTGGTGGGAAAAGCCCAAAAGATCATACTGCAACAGGCTTGAATTAAAATCCGTGCTTATTAAAACTAAACTAAAATATGCTGGTTTAAAAAGGAGGCTGTGTGCTGAAATTCCATACTGGGAAATAAAACTCGCTTTTCCTCAAGAACCACAGCCTGCTGGTTTAGATCTCAGCATGTCAAAACCCCACGTTCTAGTGAGCCTCATCAAGGTCCTTTCAGTGCCCTGTAAGCCCTGAAAAGGGCTGAAAATGTATGTTTTCACCATAAGAAATCATTCTTTTTATTTCATCTATTTTTCTTTTTATTTGTTTTCCTTACTACCTTTAAATAGCTTAAATTTAACCATGGAATAAAGAAAACCCAAACCCACTGCAATGCTGTTGTTCTGAGTAATCCTTAATAGTTTGATTTCTAAGCATTGGCAAAAACAAAGTTAACTTCTATGGTTATTAATTTAGTAAAATCAAACACCAATACATGTAGTGATGGATTTAAGACACAAAATACCACACGTATTTGCAGCCCATCAGTCAGAATGTCTTATAGTGTGTGTAGGCTTACATTCTTTCACTTTGTTTTTTAAGACTCAGAGCATTTAAATGTTTTAGACATGTGAGGACAGAAACCTGTTTTCAGCTCCTGGAATTGATTTTCACTAGCTAGAAAAAAGAGTCTGCCTCTGTTTTATGAGACGGGGTGTTAGTAATACCACAGAGGGGTTTTTGTGTTTTGTAACAGCTAATCTCTGCCAAAACAGCAGCTCTTCTGTGAGTATCAGTAACTTGAAAGAAAAGACATGTTTAGAGCATTGAATGTGGTACTTCTCGGTGTAAAGCTCCTGTTACACCAGCCTGCCTACGGTTCTCACAAAGAGGATTACATGGGCTCTGTTGTGCCTCCTAACCTCTTTGAAATCTTTCTGTCTGTAAAAGACAAGAGGTCTTATAGAGGTGCTTTTTAGCTTTAGATTTTTACTGATATTTCTAAGTCTGTACCTGGAACCACTTTGTGCTCTCATTTCTTTTCCACTATTTTAGTTGCTTAGAATAGCCACCTCTGCCGCGCTTGGGTTTCAGTGCTTTATCCGTGTGTTCTCATGGCAGAAGCAAAAAAGCACCATCACCTTTAGACTGTAAAGGAATTCTGCATGTTGTGCTCCAAACCACAGTGAAGTAACTTCCCATGTGATCAGCTAGTACAAAGTTGAGGGAAAGGATGGCCTGAGAGGAACAAGCATTAGCAGTTACCCATCTTTGTCACAGCAATGATTGCATTCCTCCTTCCCATCCATGCAGGAAAACCTTCCACCTCTGCTGCTGCTATAGAATCATAGAATCATAGAATGGCTTGGGTTGGAAAGGACCGTGTGGTTTTACTGCCCCGGGCAGTGGCACTTGTGCCTTAGGAGTAAGGAGGGATCTGTCTGTTCACATTAGTACAAATGACTAATGCTGTTCTTCTTCACATGGATGTTATTTAAATGTTAATTCTAGGGCAAGCAGTCATGCTGTGACTCAGTCTAGGTAAGCACCAGGACACAGTAAAGAGCATGAGAGTTTGTAGCTAACTTGGACTAAAGCACTGTGTGGCTTTGGTAGCTGTGGGGTGCGTTATTGCTCTGCGTCCTTCAGCACCTCCTGTAGCTCTTCAGCACTGGGGTGGTGTGTGGGGAAAGGCTTGGGAACCATGCTGCTAGGAGGCTCCTCTTGTGGAGCTGGGAGTGCTGTAAGAGCCTGACAGCTTGTGTTATTGATGAGAGAGGAGGATTTGACATTCACTGGAAAATAGAGATAGAAGTTCCTTCTGCCCATTCCCTGAGGAACTGAGCCTGAACTTTCACGTTTTGGCAACTCTGCCCAAAGTACCAGTTGGGATGAGTGCTGCAGTGAGGTAAACCCTCTGTCTCTGGTTGTCTTTCCCAAATCCTGGGCTAGGTATGCAGTATCCTCCCAGTGAAAGCTGCTGGGGGAGCTTGGGAAGCCAGGGCTGGATTCCTCCTTGTGGTGGAGGAGATGCTTTCATCCTGAGCTCCACACTGGGCTCTCCAGTAGTGACTGCTGGCCTTTCCTGCACACCAACGCCATGGGAGCTGGTGCAGAGCAGAAGAGAGGCTGATGTGTACCTCTGACTATGGAGGCAGTGGCTGATGTTTGAGTTCTGCATGTAGAAATGCCTGATATCTTCAGAGAAAATAGGCTAGAAATAATCTAACTATCATGTGTATTCCTTGCCTGTGACACTGTCCTTTAGGGTTTGTAAGGTGCTGGTCTGTACCAATTGGTATGCTGCATGGATCTGATGCATCTTTGCACAGCCTGCTTTGTGCTCTGATAAGCTGGTCTTCTCCCAGCCAAAGGGAGTCAGGCTTTGTGTGATCATGTACATCCTGTCTCCTCCCCTCTCTGTGTGTACACACAAGCTTGCATATTTTACTTTAGAAATGGCAAATTTGGGTCACAAGTTCAGCAGCTAAATGATGATTGTACCACATCCTGCTTGCGCAGGAAGCTGCTTTTTTAAAAAGCTGATAAGTTGAATCCTCTAGATTTTGTCAAAACAAGACGCAAATGAAGCTATTTAAAGCTGCAGAGAGTTCTGGATTGTCACATGATCGCTTTGCCACTTTGTCTCACAGTGCATGCTTAGAGTGAATTAACTTTAAGTGAATTACAGTGCATTAACTTAAAGTGAAGCCCTTGAAGCCTTCTGTGTTACCTGGACTGACCAGCTTCTGTAATCACCAGGCAGTGATGATAACCTGAAAAAAAGAATTCTTTTAGTAGTACTGTATCAATTTTTCCCCCATTATGTTAAGAAAAAGTGGTGGGAGGTTTTATATCAGTTGGCTGGGATTGATTTTTCTAAGGAAGGAGTATTTCTTAATTAAATAGGGAAAAATTGATACAGGCCCAATGAATTGATAACTGTTTCTCACTGTAAAACTTCCACATTAAAAGTTATAGCAAATATTCATGTAGTAGCCGCAAGACTTGTGCAGTGGTACTGCAGGGAAAGGAGCTAATCAATCTGGTAAGCAATGTGGATGCTCAGTAGCAAGGAGTTTGAACCTTCTGAGTGTCTGTGTGTCATGGTGTGATTGTTTTTCCATGGTGAAATACCCTGCTCACCAGTCAACCATCCTGATTTTTTTGTCTCTGTTCTCTTGTAGGAATGTTCACCCTTGCAGAAGTTGCATCGCTCAATGACATCCAGCCAACTTACCGGATCCTGAAACCATGGTGGGATGTTTTTATGGATTATCTAGCTGTTGTCATGTTAATGGTTGCCATTTTTGCTGGAACCATGCAGCTGACCAAAGACCAGGTGGTATGCTTGCCAGTTCTGCAGTCTACTGTAAATACAAAGCCACAACCCGGCACATCAGGGAAGGCTGACTTCACCACTGTTGAAACAACCACTGGTCAAGGAGAAGTAACATCAATGGGAACAGTTTCCTTTGGGAGTGCCGCTACTGTAACACCTGATGTACTTCTGAGCAGAGCTACCTCTTCTCAGTATCAACCCACTGAATCAGGCCAGGAGGTGAAAAAGGAGCAAAAAGATTCCTCAGGCCGTAAAACCAATTTGGATTTTCAGCAATACGTATTTATTAACCAGATGTGCTATCATTTGGCTCTTCCTTGGTATTCCAAGTATTTTCCTTATCTTGTTCTCATCCATACTATAATTTTAATAGTCAGTAGTAATTTTTGGTTCAAGTATCCCAAGACTTGCTCAAAAATTGAGCATTTTGTGTCTATATTAGGGAAGTGCTTCGAGTCCCCTTGGACTACCAAAGCCTTGTCTGAAACAGCGTGTGAGGACTCGGAGGAGAACAAACAGCGGTTAACTGGTGCCCAGTCGCTACCCAAGTATGTTTCCACTAGCAGTGATGAAGGAAGCCCGAGTGCCAGCACTCCTATGATAACAAAGTCTGGCTTCAAGTTTTCAGCTGACAAGCCAATGATTGAGGTTCCCAGCGTCACTATCTTAGATAAGAAAGACGGAGAGCAAGCCAAAGCACTGTTTGAGAAAGTGCGTAAGTTCCGGGCTCACGTGGAGGACAGTGATCTGATTTACAAGCTCTATGTTGGCCAGACTGTCATCAAGACTGTCAAGTTCATATTTATTCTCTGCTATACTGCAAACTTTGTCAACACCATCAGCTTTGAACACATCTGCAACCCGAAAGTGGAACACTTGATTGGTTACACCCAGTTTGAGTGCACACACAACATGGCTTACATGTTGAAGAAGCTGCTCATCAGCTATATATCCCTCATTTGTGTCTATGGCTTTATCTGCCTCTACACCCTTTTCTGGCTGTTCCGAATACCTTTGAAAGAATATTCCTTTGAGAAGGTCAGAGAAGAGAGTAGCTTCAGTGACATCCCTGATGTCAAGAACGACTTTGCATTTCTCTTGCACATGGTAGATCAGTACGACCAGTTGTATTCCAAGCGCTTCGGTGTCTTTCTGTCAGAGGTAAGTGAGAACAAGCTACGGGAAATCAGTTTAAACCACGAGTGGACTTTTGAGAAGCTGCGGCAGCATGTTTCCCGCAACGCTCAGGACAAGCAGGAGTTGCACCTCTTCATGCTGTCTGGGGTCCCCGATGCCGTGTTTGACCTGACGGATCTGGATGTGTTGAAACTGGAGCTGATTCCTGAAGCTAAAATCCCAGCGAAAATCTCCCAGATGACAAATCTCCAGGAGCTTCACCTGTGCCACTGCCCTGCCAAGGTCGAGCAGACTGCCTTCAGCTTCCTGCGGGACCACTTGAGATGCCTTCACGTGAAGTTCACAGATGTCGCAGAGATTCCTGCATGGGTGTATCTGCTCAAAAACCTCCGGGAGTTGTACTTGATAGGCAACTTGAACTCTGAAAACAACAAAATGATAGGGCTCGAATCCCTCAGAGAGTTGAGGCACCTGAAGATTCTCCACGTGAAGAGCAATCTGACCAAAATCCCCCCCAACATCACAGATGTGGCCCCACATCTGACAAAGTTGGTCATTCATAATGACGGCACTAAGCTCGTGGTACTCAATAGCCTTAAGAAAATGACTAATGTCGCGGAGTTGGAACTGCAGAACTGTGAACTGGAGAGAATTCCCCACGCCATCTTCAGCCTCTCTAACTTACAGGAACTGGATTTAAAGTCAAACAGTATACGCACAATTGAAGAAATCATCAGTTTCCAGCACTTAAAAAGATTGACTTGTTTAAAGCTGTGGCACAACAAAATAGTCAACATTCCTTCCTCTATTACCCACATAAAGAATTTAGAGTCTCTCTATCTCTCCAATAACAAACTCGAATCCTTACCAGCTGCAGTGTTCAGTTTACAGAAACTAAGGTGTTTAGACGTGAGCTACAACTCCATCGCGTCGATTCCAGTGGAAATAGGTTTGCTTCAAAATCTGCAGCATTTCCACATCACGGGCAACAAAGTCGATGTTTTGCCAAAACAGTTGTTTAAATGTGTTAAATTGAGGACTTTGAGTCTGGGACAGAACTGTATTACCTCAATCCCAGATAAAGTCAGTCAACTGCTGCAGCTGACTCACCTGGAACTGAAGGGAAACTGCTTGGACCGTCTGCCAGCCACGCTGGGGCAGTGTCAGCTTCTCAGGAAAAGTGGGCTCGTGGTGGAGGATCACCTCTTTGACGCGCTGCCCTCGGAAGTTAAAGAGGTGTTGAACCAAGACACAAGCATTCCCTTTGCTAACGGGATCTAGGCGGAGGTGAAGTGCTCTCTGGTAGCTGACTTCAAACGGCACATGCTAAACAGTATGGTGATTGCGCGACCATGCAGAGGCAGGACTGCTCTAGCAGGGTTAGAAGAGGTGTAACCGAGTGTTCAATGTTTGCAGTGTTTTGAAAGATTATTTCTGAGATTTTGGAGAGGATAACGAACCTGAATAATCTCAATTCCCTTTTTTTTTTCTCTCCCCTTAAATTGTTTGTAACATGGATGCTGCCGCTTTTGAATGTTTACAAATTTGCTTGCCTGCTTAAAGTAAATGATTAAATTGATGACCTTTTCTTACTATGCAAGTTGTTCCTTAAGGTCTGGATTTACTTTAGTGCATTATGGGGGGAAAAACGCAATGATAAATGTATACGGTATGATCCTAACAGCACTCAAAACACATTGATGTGTATTGTTAGTGTTTAACCATCCTCCAGTGAAACCAGTTTGGCTGTGCTTTGAACTGCACCAGAACCACCGTTTTCCTGCATTATGGTATGTGGCTTGCATCAGGCCAAGTGTTTGCCTTCATTCTTCATCCTCGACGCCTCATGTTGTTGGGTAAGGTTTCTTCTGTGGTCCAGTGTCTGGTCCTTCACACTGGCAAAGACTGGTCACATTCCTGCCACTGGTCTCCCCCTCAGTTTCCATAAGGCTCCTCTGTCCCACCATCAGTGGGTGGTAAAAGGGAGAACACTGCCACTTGGCTTCCAAGTTGGGGATAGTTTTGGTATTTGAACTGGTTTGCAAGGTGACTCGAAAGCCGTCAAACACGACTTTACTGCTTATGGTTTGCTCCTCTTCTGAGTTTTCAACTCAAGGCATTTTATGAGTTTGTGATTGTTGTTTCACAGGCCTTGCTTAGGAGCTGGAGTGTCTGTTCCATTTCCTAGACTGATGACAGAGGCATAAGAGTTATGATTTACCCAAACATGATTTAGCTTTACCACCTATTGTGGTGTGTCTTCCACACCTGAACTTCAACCATAAGACCACCACCATAGGACCACCTTTCTCCCCCACCCCACCCCAAGTAGTTTGATGGTTTTGAACACTTAAGTACTGTTAGAAAAGCCTAACTGTGTGCCACATAAGTCATCAAATAAAGGAAAAAGCAGACAGCAGTGAGCGTGGGATTTGTCTTTGGCTGTTTTCTTTGGTGGTGGTGTGTTTTTGGTTTATAACTGAGTTTGCCTTGCCAGAACCATTAAAGAAATGTGATCCATTAAATCTGCAAAATCATCAGTTGTGAATCTTGCCCATTTACATTCCATGCGTGCAGAAAAAAAGTACTATGCTGGGAGATGATTACATGATTACTCATGGTTTAAACACAATTCCCTATTGTGGTGTGGTCAGGACTGAACTAGTATGTAATTCAAGGGACTGTTCTCACACAGAAATCCTCAGGCACAGTGACTTCTACTGTACCATCGCCAGAGCTGTCCTGACTTACACCACTATTAATGAGGGGATAGTTTAGGCCTGGGGGCATTGAGCAGTCAGGAACACTTCAAATACTGCTCTTATGAGGCTTGTTGTTAATCATTTACTGTTAGTCATGCTGGGATGACTGTTCTAAGCTGTAGGTAGCGGTCTCTATGTATGTATGAATACATACCTGCACTGTATGTTAGTGTATATCAGAAGACTCATTTATGAATAGTGGTTTTACCACTTCTTTTGGGGATACAGCTTGTTTTCCACTTGCCAGCAGGCAGTAAACCTGCGATGTTGACAGTCCTGCAACACCAAGTCATGGGTTTGGCAGCATACTTGGAGTTACTGATCCACTGGGAAATTCACTGCTAACTAATCCTCAGAGTCTGTATTTCAAGTAGAAGTTGAGGCTGCAGTGGACTCTTTTCTTTCCCTTTTCTTTTATTAAGGCCCTCTTTCATGTGTTTATTTTTTGCACATAGATCACTTTAAAATTGCTGGGCTATGGACCCTTTAGAAAACCTGTGAAACCTACTATTGGTGTATGCTTTGTATTTGCTGTTGAGTGTCGTTTCAGCTTCCAAGACATTGTGTGTAGAGGGAGGAAGAGTTGGAGGATGACAAAGTAATTAAAATATTTACAAAAATAGTTTTGTCATCCTTTTCCCCTTATTTTGATAGTGGAGTTGCACAGAATGTGGCCTTGAATTGATCCAGCTTTGGTGTTTTCACATTCTACTGATGTTCAAAACTAAGCCCATCTGAACTTCATATAAGTATGGTACACATGATTTACACCCCTCTTCCAACTAGTTATTAGCTAATTGTACTTCTCTAGACAACTTCCTCCAAAACAAGTATGTGTTAAAGTTAATTTCAGGCTTGTGATGCTTGCTCAGCATAAACTCCATTCTTGTTTTCAGGAGAGCTTTCTCAGCATGGGAAGGAACTGCCCATCGTCCCCATGCTGCCTCCCCCCAGTCCTTCCTCCTTGTTGTGACTGTTCATAATGTTCCCATTTGCTGCGTGTCAACTGACACAGTCTTGCTTTAAAGTTTTGGAAGCTCATCTCCTTTCCATGTAAGGCATGTGAAATATATTTTGCATTTCTTATTTGATTTAATAAATAAGATGTTTATATCTTCCTCTAATCTATTTTTTAATGGGGAAAAAGCATGTTTGCGTACTAAAATCTCTGATTTCGAGTATCTTATGCCAAGAACTATGAGCTAAGAAGGAAGAGGTATGAGTTGCTGCTTCTAGTAAATCCTGTATGTGTGGTTTCTAAGTAGAGTACTTCAAGATAGGGTTTTTATTCTCTTCCATGTACATAATCTAAATGACCTAACACTTTTGATTTGGCTAATGGAGTTTAGCAGAATATATGTATGACCCTGGAAGAAAAATGGCTCTGCTCATTCAAATGAGAGGAAGTAGGAAATTGCCCATTCTGTTTGCTCCTGCTGCTGTGATGCATTTCTACGAAGGTCCTTTAGTTTTCCAATAGATTGTCCTTTTGGAAGATGCTTCCTGTGGTGCTGTGCCTGTCCTGAGTAGGCATCAGGCCTCTTGATGTGAGGGAGGATGCTGACACTCATGAAAGGCTCTCTGCTGCTAAATAAATGGCTTTGAACACTGAGCTGCCCTCTCTCATAGCAGAGGGGGATGCCGAGACACTTGTGTATCATGTCTGGTTAGGATCTGCTTTGTGGCCTGTATTTTTAATCAAAACCTTACAGAAATAGCTGTTCTGTATATTTTGCTTCCATGGACGTGCACAGAAATCAGTGGTGTATGGCCATATGAAGGCAGTGGGCTGGACTGTGTTTCCCTTACTTCAGAAGTCATGTTAAGCAGATGAGGTGCTCCTATAGCTATGGTGTTGACCATCAATCTGATTTTTTGTAGGAGGAGACTTTGGCTTTCAGACTTCTAAGTTCTCCAGACAGGGAGTTGTGCAGGAAGTTGACAGTCCTGAGTGTAACCCTTCCACGTGAAAGACAAGGCTGCTGTCAGGTCTGTGGGATGTGAGGTGCTAAAGGTGAGAACAGGGGGATAGGACGTTTAAGATTGACATTTCCTGTCTCTAAGCTGGGGATTCTTTAATGGAAGTTAAATGCATGAATGATTGTGAAAAACACAAAGCCTGTAGAATTGAGGTCTCGTAGAAAGATCCAAGAGGCACAGAGGCAGTCTCATCATTAGCTGCATGGCAGAGCCCTATCAATGTGTGCAGCTAGAACCTTAGTCAAACAGCAACTGCTGATGCTCTGTTTAGGGCAAGCCAAATGATTAGAAAGGTATTAATCTATTTGCTTGCAAAAGTACAGATGGAAACAGACTTCTGTGTGGATGCATTGTGTCCCAAGCAGCTTGGGGGGACTCAGGTTTGGGATTCCTTTGAAAAGAGCTCTAAGGGAGAGTTAGCATCAGTTTGGTTGCAGATAGAGGCAAAAAGCTGCATTTTCTAGTGATGGCTATTTGCAACTATGGGGCTGCTCTGTCTCATCTCAGGCTGGTGGTTGACATCCTTGCCCTTGCAAAGCCTGGGTGGTTGGTGTGTTCAGGAAGACATTTTATGAAGGCATTTAAATGAAAGGTTTCCAAGCAAGTTAGCTGTAGGAACATGCAAGGTGATCCTAAAAGTTACCAGAACTGAAAGAATTGAGACATTCTCAGTGGTTTTAATCTTGGCATCAGCCGCTTGCCTCCAGCTGTGAACTGATGGAATTGCTGCATGAACAGCTGCTGAATTCACAGGGTTCTCCTAATGGTTGCCCATTTTAGCACTAGAGAAGAGTTCCCAGTTCAGGCACTCCACTTGTGCTTGTACAATGTGTTCAGCACTTAAACCAAATGCATCCAACGCTGGTGTTGCAAAGCCCTGAGGGCTTACGCTGTGGTCAATTTCCCAGGCCGGCAAATCATTCCCCATGCTGCTGAAGGGGGGGGAAAGCTGCGTTACTGAATACAGTTGTTTCTGTAGCAAAGATGAAGCTTTAGAATTAAGCTCAGAAGCAGATTTTCCAAGCTGATTACAAATGTGCAACCCATTCCACCATAAAAGTCATGAGAGATGGCGTGTTTGTGGCAGAGATGCTGAAAACAGTGCCTGTAACTCAGACACGCATGGGTGCAAAAGTGGCAACTCTTTAGCACTGCACATCAACACAATACAACTCCAGTGAGGAGCTTTCAAACCACACACACTGTAGTGTGGCCAGGCTGCATCTCTTTGCCTTCCCTGAAGAGAACAGCCCTAAGCCCTTTTGCAATTACTACCACTAGGACCTTTGTTGTGTCTTGCCTCCAACAGCATGTTGCCCCTTGATGCTGGAGGTAATGTAGGGTTATTGGTTTAATAATGGCTGTTTGGGAAGAATGCCATCTTCTAAATTAACACCACAGTGGCTTGCAGGATGTCTTCCAGCACTGAGCAGGTCTGTTCCCATAAAATGAACATGTTGTGCCCGTAAACAACACTATCTTGAGTTGGGACTGGGTTGCCCAGACCATTAGGAGAAAATGCGTGAACACATTGCTGTTCTGCCAGCCAGTTCTGGGTAGTTTTGGTGCTTCAGGTGATTGTAAAGGCAGATTTAAGACCTTTTCCCTAACACCATCCTGCAGTGTGGCTGGTTTGCCCCAGAGAGCAGAGCTGGGGTGGGAGAAGGCCTGGCTCCTGCTGCCAGCACCCCGTGGAGGCCCCCATCTCCTGGAGTGGCTGGATTTATCCTGCTCCTCCTGAGGCATTGCCTATGGGAGATGCCACATGAGGATGTGTCCTTATAGCTACAAAATAAAGGGAAGGCGGTTGAATATGACCTATTGCCAAGCAATATGTCTGAAAGATGGGGAGCATAATAGGAGGAAATGCAGAATAAAGGCGGGGGGGGACCACCATCCCCAGCTGGAAATGTCAGAAGTTATAGAAAGATGGTGTAGAATGTGGAGTGCGAGTTACAGCTGCTCCTGCATAGAGCCAAGCTCAACCCCTCGGAGCACCTTGTGACTCTTATTCATTTCTGTACTGCTGTCCCCCTGTCTCAGACAGGCCTCAGGGTGCCTGTGTGGCTGCTGTGTGCTGCTTCTCCCGTGCAAGTACCTGTGATAAGCTGGTCACTGCAGAACCGTTACCTCTTATCCCAGCATGGACCTACCCGGGGCTGCCGGTGCCCTGGCTGTGTGCTTGGCAGAGCTCTGCAGGGAAATCCCAGGTGCTATCAGGATGAGAGTCTAATCTTGGGGCTGCAGCTTCCCCTTGTGATGGGATTCTCCCTTCTCCGGCTGGCAGGTGATACCCCAGTGGAGGCTGACTCTCCATCCTAGCTCTTGGCCTCCCATTTCAGGGCAGCCAGATGGAAGTGGTGCTGGGACTGGTTCACCTCCAGCTCTCACAAAGCCTGGGGGAGCTACACGTTTCCTGCTGTCCTCTGAGGAGAGGGTTTCCACGTATCCTTAAATTGCAGTTTCCATAGGCATCCCCGCAGCTCCTGTGTCTTTACAGCCTCCCCTATCTTTGGTGGGAATGGGGCTATGTGTTTGTTGCCCTGTTTGTAAAGGATGCAGAAGGCACCTGATGATTGTCACATTCCCCTCTGCAGTGACTGCTTCTTCATGGCCCCTGTATTTTTTTCTCTGCCTTAGGTTAAACCCCTTCCTTCAGCTTTTCATCATGTGGTGTTTGGGTGTGTTTGGTTTGTAACTCCTGTTGCTCTCAATCCTCTCAAGTTTGGTAGCATTACCAGTGTCTGTAATGGGATGTGGGACCAGGGCTCAGGCATGGCCTCAGAGTGCCTCTACTCAGGGGCAGGCGACTCTGCTGCCCTTGGTTGCTGTTCGGCATCTCTGAGGTCTAGGGGATATATCTGAAGGCAGTGGTTGCTCTCCAGCCCTCTGCACTGTTCTCATGAGAGGTTTGCTATGGACTTCTTCCCGTGCTGCAGGGTAGCTGCAAGGGTGTCCTATGGATGTGAAATGCTGGGCAAGTGGAGGCTCCAGGTATACAACCAGGTCTGAAGGTCTGTAATGCACAATAGAGCAGGAAACAGATGCCTCTCAGGACCTCAAGTATTAACCTGTTAAAACTGGGAAGCGTGCTTAACAAAAGGCAAAGGCCAGCTGGGTTGTAAGTTGGTCGCTGTCAGTGTTGATGTTTATGTGTATTTGAGACGTAAGAGAATGCCAGCATGATCTGACCCAGGAGGATGTGTTTCTAGCTACCTTCATACTAAAATCTAGTGAAGTAGATGGGCTTTAAAATGGGGTGTGTGAAATGGGTGTGAGGTGGCAGTGTCCCTGTGAGCAGCACTAGTGTAGGTGAATTAATACTCTTGGTACTTGGGAAAGTTCCTCAAACTTTCAGAGCTGTTTGTGGCTGAGTGTGTGCCCCTCTCACTGCAAACATCAGCCTTCAGTCAGGGCATGGGTGTTCTCCCTGGGTGCTGGTGGTCTGGAACCGCAGTGATCCAGTGCCATCCTTGCTGGACAGGTCAGCTCCAGGAGTCTGCACTGGCATCACATAAGGAGCCTTAGCATGTCCTCTCTTGGGGACCGTTCTGCTTCCAGTTTAGGACCAGTAGAGCTGCCAGGCTGCAGTTTGGAACTAGAAATGCACTGAAGAGGCCTTAATTAAATCACTTTTCTGAAGTAATTAAAAGACTGCAAAATGATCATGTAGACAGCAGTGCTGCACCATGGTCGGAAACCCGCCTTGCTCCTCCCCACCAGGCAGTCAGGCTAAGCTTGGCAACCTCTTCCTGGGCAGAGCAGGTAGGATCCCAATGGATGTCTTTGTGGGAATTACATCCACTGTGAAAGGTCAGTGCACATAGACCAAGTCCTTGTGCCTGTAGGGCTTTGTTTATCTTTGTGCTTGCACTGATCAGCCTTAGCAACATGTTTAACTCTGAATATATTCATTTAATTAAATGCTTTTAGCATTCATTATGGGGCTGTTAATTGCAGACTTCCCCAGAGGAGCTTAGCAGCAGATGATGTGGGGTGTGAAACACCAGTGAACAGCCTGGGTGGGACTCACAGTCTCCCAAAATGTGTGTTTCAGCTTTACAGTCTGCTGCTTCCTCCTCACCAGTCTGCGAAAGGGCTGGCTTGGAGGAGACCTCAGAGATCCAGTTTGGTTAGGCTGTAATCAGTGCTCTGAAAGCCTGAAAGCTGCTGCTATTATTAGCAAAATGTTGGCAGTATGATTAGCTCTGTGCAAGACTTAAGTTCAAAGAAGCTTAAAGGATGAACAGATGCAGACTGGCCTTGGGCATTATAAATCTATGGCAGTCCTATGTGATGTTGGACAAGGGGTGTAGATGCTGATTTTCCTCTTCTTACCTTGCTGTGCATAGCAGCTAACTGGGCCTCTGTGTGAGTTACTGCTCCTTGGTGTATGGGAGTGGGGCAGGCCAGGGTGGCTGGAAGGGACGGGGATGTGCAGTGGGGCTGGAACTCTGCGGTACAGGATCATGGGGATACAATGAGATTCCATAGTCTCAAGAGGATGCAAAGGAAGTTCATGGGAGAGAGTTCCAGGGCGCATTACTGAATACATGGAAACCACCTCTGCCATGGCGTGGCCCTGGCTTTTGTCCTGCTTTTTGTATGATCTGCAGCACCTCCTCTGCTGTCAGAACGGAGGTTCTCCCACAGAATGGCCTGGTGGAGAGCGAAGGGCTGCTGTGTGCTGTGCTGGCCTCCTTCCTCCCCTCGGGATGCACCACAACAGCAGCATCTGCTCCTGCCCTGGAGCGTAGCAGCTAGCCATGGGCACGGCTGCGAGTCCTCCATGGAGACAGCTTTATTACAGGCTGCTGGATAGATTCTGTGACAGATAACTCCTCTGTCCTCTTCTGCCTTGCTTTTGTTGATCTTGTGTCTCCAGAGCACTGGTGCAAAAGGACACAGATGGTGCTCCTCCACTGCCTGCATGCTGGGGTTGTGCTGCCTTTTGAGGCAGAGTGAGATGGGCATTTTGGAGCTCTTTGGAGCTTTGCAAAGGTGTTTCTAGCTTAAGCAGAGCAGCTCTTGCTCTCTCCTGCAGTTGCCACGTTTGGAGATGTGGGTCTTGTTCACTTTTATGAGATCATGTGCAAAGGCAGTGGCTAAGTAGCTGTCAAAGGCTGGGTTGAAGGAAATCTGTTCCTATCATTGCAGTCAGGCACAGCTTGTGAGATGAATGTGATGATTAGGAGGAGGTTGGAACTGGTCCTAACACATCACAAAGAGCAAAGAAATCCTGCAGTTGAACGTGCTGACTCTTCACAGGGCTGTTGTGCCTCTGCAAGGCTCAGCTTTCAAAGCTCTCTCATATAAAGGGTTATATAAAGTTATATGAACTCCAGTGAAACCATCCTGCAAAAAGCTGGGATACATCTTAGAGCTTGCTTGCTAGCTGGGGTAGAGTTGAACTGTTTCTGCCCTGTCCCCTCTTTATGTGCTTCTTTCTGTTACCAGAAGGAAAGCTTAGTTTTGATTCTTTTAGCTTTATATCCAAAGTGATCTGAAGCTTGTTTTTTCTAGGTGGCTCCTTTGAAAACAGAACACTCAGGTCATTGTGCCCGGCAGCTCTGGTTTCAACCTGCTGAAAGGTTGACAACAATCTCTGCAGGCTTTCTCTTCCCTGGGCTTGGGGTTTGAGTGTTTTTTTCCTAGCAGAAGCTTCTTTGTCACAGTCAGGCTGACAGAGGCCTACAACATCACTGTTGCATTAACAGGCATATGGCATTCGGAGCGGTCTTTTCTAAGTTTCTGAATCCCAATTATTTCCCTGTAAGAAACTACAGCCTGTCCTGGAGCTGCTGAAATGAATCACCGGGGTGAAGTGCTGCCAGTTTGAAACCGTAAGATGTCTGGCTAAATCCTTCCTCCCTAACACAATCTGGTGCAAAACTTCCACTCACTTGGAGGAATCACTCTGCTGCAGCACCCTATCAGTATGTGGGAACTATTTTCTTCCTGAAAGGAGTTTACTGTAAGTTTGTGCTAACTGTAGCAGAAAAAGGCACCCTCTAAAGCTCAGGGCTGTTTTGGAGATGCTGCCATCTTCATTAATTTGGTGGTTTACTGAAACCACAGACTTGTGGGAACATTTCCATGCCAGAGCTTCTCAATGGGCTGCTTGTGCAGGTAGGTGCTCAGAGCTGTGAGGGTTGCACAATCTAGCTCTTCAGCTCCTCTAGGAATATCCTTTTACAAGCTGTAAGATCAGGAGAAGTATCTGTGACATTTCACTTTGGTGCTGTTCTCTTTAGCAATGAAGAACTGTGTGTATGGGATGTTTACTGGGCCAACACCATAGCTTCAGGCTCCTGCAACTGAAACTGCCTCTATTTTCGCTGTCTGAGGCATAAGCAAGAGCAAATACAAATCCAGTATAGAATGTGGCTCTTCAGGTGCTATTTGGGGATTAATGTCACAAGGACATGAATAACAGACAAAGGAACATACTTGTGGCTGAAAAATTCCCAAGCTTTATGTTGTCTCTGTCTTTGTCCATGTGGTTCAGCCAGGGAATAGCAGTGAGTGTGCCCGGATCCAGAAGTAGGCAGGGAGAGGGTATAAGGTTGAGGAGGCAGGTCGCTCCTTGTGTCTGCTCTGAGTCCTTTGATGAAGCTCTCCTAGAGGAGAGCCAGTGGCACTCATTCTAGTGGCATTGAGAAGCAGACAGTAGCCTGCTGGAAAAAGATCCAAGACCATCAATTAATTTTCATTCCCTGTGCATCAGTTAGATGGCCTGAGTACTGATTTAAGCAGAGAGCTAGAACTGACAGAGCCATATTCATGGTTGCCAATATATAGCTTTGCTTTTCTTGTGACTGGGAGCATCTGGGAAGTGTCTTTAAATGGATAGCTTGTGTGTTGTCTCTGAGGAGGGAAACGGTGAAGGTCCATGGAGAGACAGTTGCTCTGGTGCAGCCCTTGCTAGGCTGGATGGGATCCTGGGCAGATGGGATGTTACCTTCATTGTTGTGGTCAGTTTACAGGTCTATTTAACTTGCTGAAGAAACCAGGCCCGGCAGGGCTATAGGACTCATTTTCAACAGCTATCATTTTCCTTTTCCCTATCCTTCCTCAGATCCTCAGGTGAACAGTCTGAGAAGCTGTGAAACTCTGATTCAAACCCCACATCCTGCTTACCAGCACTCTGGTTTTTGTGTTTTAAATATGTTGGAATCTCTGACCTTTTCACTTGAGGTGATGATGTATGTGCCAAAGGAGGGTGCGATCACAGCACAGGGTGATGTTCCAGTACAGCCTTGGCTTTGGCTGGCCTGACTGGCAGTGACACAGATGTCAGTGAGGGGTGCTGAGACCCTCTGCTTCAAGTGTCTGTAGCAGTACCCTCCCTAATGTTGCTCTGCACACACAGGACCCCACCTTCGCTTGCTGGTAGGTCACTCTGATTCCCTATGCTTCCAGTGCTGAGGAATTTTGCCCTGGGTTTTTTCTTGCTTAAATTGGATGGAAAGTGGTATTTTGGTAGGCTTTTCTGTGATTGCTGCTTTTCTTCTCCTTTTGCTGGTATGTATCTTGGAGAGTTCATACATCTGAATGAACTTATGCAAAGGGAAGGCGTTGCCCAAAGGAAAGGAGAAAGTGATGGGGAAAAAAATACATCACCTTCCAGAAATAACATGAAAACCATTTTATTTTTGTCTGTAGCCCTGAAAGTCTGTTCTAGGTGAGTAAAACTGGAATTATTTGCAGTCATACACTGAAAAGACAACATAAGTGTATGAGTGCCTGCTAGGAACACCCGCCTCAGTGGGACCCAGAGAGAGTTCTGATGTAGCCAGGGGTTTTCCAGGGGACAGGCACTGGGATGGCCCTTTGCAAATGCCATCTGATGAATCATGCTGTTCTGGGGAGGTTGTGGAGCAACCTTTGGCTCCGCATCTGAATTCCACTGAGCAAGCACAGCGCAGGAGAAATTCACTGTACATAATACAAGGAGAAAGCTAGAGCCAGGTTCAGGCTTTATCTATGGTGTATCCATTTCCAAACCCCAGTGTTTTTCATGCAGGAACATGGCAGGAGGCAAGGCAGATCGATGGCTTTGTGGAGCGCTAATCCTGGCGCTCGGAAGCTGGCCCTGTGTATCTGGGCCTAACGTTATGCCAGATGCATGTTTGCATTTGGTTTTTGCTTCTCATATTAAAATACATAAGCGCATATCCCTCATGCTGTAGCTCTCTGTAACTGCTGGAGATGTAACTGGGAGAAGAGAGAGAAAAAGGAAGAGAGATATATCTCAGCCACAGGGAAGATCTGGATCAGAGCCTGTAACAAAGCCAGTTTGCCAGTGTCCAGGGCTGGAGGTGGCTGAGCTGGGTGATAAATGTTGGCAGAAAAGGGGAAATGTATGAATTTGTTGTGTTTGAATCCTGGTTCTGACCTTCCCATCCCAGAATGCTGAGCATACATCGCTTAGAAGGGAAAAATACAAATCTTCACGTCTCACTCTTATAGCTACCCCAGATACTCCTGGGCTTTGTGCAGGGGGTGAATCCATTAACCCAGCAGGAGCTGAGGTTATGTGTCCCTTGGTAGCAAAAATAGGTAAGAAAAGCTGCCTTTGAAGCCCCTATCATGCCCCAGTGCTAATTTCTGCCCTGATTCAGATATTGGAGCATGGAATTGAGTGAACCTGTGTTTCAGTGGGATTTTTGAGAAGCAGCCAGTGCGGTTTCAAAGTGCTTTCAAGTATAACAGAAGAGATGTTGACAGACGCTGCGATCCTCACACTGATGAATGTGCTCAAGATGTGGAGAGCATCTCTACTTTCATGCCAGAACGTGAGACCTGGAGTAACAAGTGTAATGGAAAAGGAGGAGGAGGAGGCAAAAGCTGATACTGAGCAGATGCTTTCTGTCATTTTCTGGGTGAGCTGCTTTGGGCTCAGCAGAAGCAGATCTCTCCTGGTAAGGCAGAGGAGCAGAGCAGGCAGTTACCAGGGCAAGAAGTCACTTTTTAGACCCTGGAGTGAGCTTCCCAGGGCAGAGCTGGAGGGCTGCGAGATCT
This sequence comes from Ara ararauna, assembly GCA_028858755.1. Classification (NCBI taxonomy): domain Eukaryota; kingdom Metazoa; phylum Chordata; class Aves; order Psittaciformes; family Psittacidae; genus Ara; species Ara ararauna. Next base: position 9,585,448 of record CM054382.1, on the reverse strand, counting down.
CCAATGCCAAGCCACTTGTCTCTCTGTGACACTCACCTTTGCAGTGCATAAACCTACCACTGACTCCAGACCAAGGCTCTAAAGCAGGTTTAACAGTGCAATTACTGAGCTAACAGTGTGTGTAATTATCATTCTGGCAGAATGTTTGGATGTGAGGCTCCTCAGTGAGGTTTAATTCAAAGCACAACAAATGGAAAGCACAGAGAAGCATTAATTCCAGCATTATATTTTCAGATTGTACAAAGCACACACTGCCTGCACAAACCTGATCCAGAAACATGCAGCATGTGCAGGTTTGATGAGTCTGGAATGCTAAAGCGTTTGCTGAGACTTCTGAACTCCTTGAAGTGCATAGAAAGTAGCATGCATGCTGACTGAGAAAGGGAATATAGCTATTTTCTCCTCTTACAGAATTTAAAGGATTCTGCATATGTTCCTTCACAAATCTGTGCAGTGATTCCCCTATAAAACGTCAGTAACCTGGAAATAAGCTGTTGCATGAAAGTTTGACTGTGTGCCATGGTGTACGCACTATATCATAGAGCCAGCAACATCAGATGGCAATTTTCCCTTCCTGCACTATGGGAAAATACCTTCTGCAGATGTAATATTCACCAACATCACACAATGTAAGGGGAAAAATGCAGGGCATTCTCATGGCAGGATGTATTGGGCCATGTGGAATTTGTTCCTGGAATGAACTACTTTGGAAACAGTAAAAAAAGACATGTGAAATGTTATGTCAAACCATATGTTGACATTCTGGTGATTCTGTCACACAACTTGTAGCAGTGTTTGCTCTACACCTCTGCAGTCTGACTCGGGAGCATGGAAACCTGAGCTTTAAATAACAGTAAGTTAAAAATCAGAAAAAGCATTGCTCAGAGTCACACTGAGAAGTTCAAGACTAAAGCCCAAGAGAAAAGGCTCAGAAAGTGGCCTGCAAATGCAAATAAATATACCTCAACTTTATTTTTCCCCCCTCGTTTCACTTGAATTCTGTGTGAGTTCACAGTAGCTTTGAGGATGGAGCAGAGAAGCATGGGCAGAATTCCTACCTTTCTAAACAGTTCCTGTATGAAGCTCACATCCTAAACTCTTCTAAAGCTTACTGGAGAAAAAGGAGATGTTTCCTCTTCTACCCTTTGCCCTAGGAAAGCATTAACAAACATTAGTGCTATGTCCCACTAACTGTACAGAGAGAGGTGGCCACATGTCAGAGTGGACATGGCAGCCTGCTCTGTGTATTTTTCTGCTCCTGCAGCAGGGATGAGTGTTCTGTTTCTGAAGGGATTACCTGGAGTAGATCCTCTCCCATCTGGGGCTCTTCCTTATAGGGTTCTCTTTCTCTTTTCTTTATCAACCCCATGGACTTGTCTATATAAACCATAGTCACAAGGAGGACTGGAGACCAAGATCTTTGGCCTTTGAATTCCTCAGCCACTTGAGCTGTATGAACTAGATCACTCAGTTAGTTATTTTTTCCCTAGAAGACAGCATGCTTTTTCACGTGTCTCTGGACCTTCTTGTTTTCAGTAACAGTATCCTAGTTAATGGTGACTTCTGTTTTCAAGGGGCACGTATATGAACATAACTCTATACTCTGAGATAAGTTGTCTGACTGCTGCTGTGTGCTGCAAGTGTTATTTATCTTCATGGGTTTTTATCTTGGAACCTCACAGTTTCTCAGACGTGCTGCTTCTATCTAAAAAGTGTTTCAAATGTATGCGCACTGGCCAAACTTTCTAGGAAAACGGTGTGAATAGACCCTTGCTGTGAACAGCATGTTGCTATTTCAGCTACTCTGTCTGCATGAGAGAGGGCATGTGCATAAAATCTTAAATACAAAGTTTCTGTGTTTATGCTGTTTCTGGTACATAAGCACCTATACAGAAGGGTTGAAAAATACTGGCAATGAATATGTATGTTTGTGTTATGCATCTTGTTTGGCTTTTTGTTTTTAAGGACAGTGAAGGTTAGGCAAGGGTTTGGCACAGACATCTCTAACATGGAAGCAAATGGGCCCGTAATAGGCAGCAAGAGGAAGTGCTCCAGGACATCGGTGAGCTGATTGACAGTGGAAGGGCAATGAGCAGTAAGTCTAGTTCAGTCTTTGTTCAGGGCACCTACACAGCTCTGACTCACCCAGTATGGAGGCAAGCAGCCCTACACACCTCCAGCAGCACTTTTCCTGCAAGATCACGTCACTAGAGCTGGCCTCCAAGGAGTGTAAAGTAAAAGTAAGTTGTAAAGCTAAAAAGGAATAAGCATAATTGCTCATAAGTGTTTGCATGCAAGAAAAGTAAGACACTTCACTGATAATTTGCCAATTACCAATAAATTGCTCTGCAAAGATCCTTTTCCCTGTAAGGTTGTGTAATATTGAAGCTGATATTCTCTCTCTATTCCCAACCCAACAGCAGTTAGAAATCATGCCAAAACCCAGACCAAAGCCTGAAATGGGTTCTGCTACTCTCAATTCTGTGTTCCACAGTGACCCAAAAGTTACAGCAGTTACTCTATCCAGCAAGAGCCCATTGCTGCTTGTCAGATGCTGATGGGGTGCCAGCAGGGCCATAGCAGTACACGATCTCCAGCAAGTCTGTGCTATGGCACATCTGAAAGCTTCTGCTCTTTCCTGTAAAGGAGCTATATAAAGAAGTTTGTTAATTTTGATTGACTCAATCTATATTCTCAGTGTTGTCGGGGAGTGGTGGTTGTTTTGTTTTGTTTCAGGTTTTTTTCCCTGTGGGAAAGGATAATGTGATTAGTATGTTTCTGCATTAGGATGTTTCCACTCCCTCCTGCTGAATTTTAGGGCATTTTTTAATTGTGTTGTGCAATAAATACGTACAAAGGCCATAATATTTCAGATTTGGAAATCCCATATGACAGCTCTGATTTGTGCTGGGATGACAGACATAAGAGCCCACTGAAATCAGCGTGGCTCTGGATGGTTACCATGGTTCTTCTGCGAGGCTTGGATGGAATGATCTGCTTCTATGTTAATATCTAAGAAGAAACAAAAGGAATTAGAATTCATGTTCTAGAAAGAATCCATGCAGTTTTCATGTTCCTTCCCTGCTCTCCATCATCCTAAAATGCAAAGAAAGCAACGTCCTGAAAATGTCAAGTGTCAGTGGAGATGTATGTTAAAAATTATATATACCACTGCTGTGATTGCTATTTTAATGGCACTGGAGAGATGTGCTGTTGGAGAGGTGTATTCCTATAGATTTAAACATTATGTCAATCACTGCTGCTCTAAACAGAGTTAGGGGACAGCGAGATTTCATCAAAGGCCAGAAGATGCCTTTTCCCCCTTACTGTCAATGAGATAAATCACCTCTAATGCAATGAAATACACAGGATTTGTTAGTGTCAGGCCTCCACAGTTGCTAGTACCTGGTTGCTAACCACTGTTAGCAGCAATTGAGAGTCATTCTACAGAATTTCTTCAGGTTTTAGACAACGGTTTAAATGAAAGAGTAGCAGAAAACACGGCACTTGGAAAGAGGAGGAGAGGGTGTGGGTAGTTACAGTACCGAACTACAGAAGAACTGTATTTCACAATAACCGTGCTGCTGTGTGTGCTCAGAGAAATCACTGATTGTTCTCTTATCCCTGTACTGCTCTGAAGAATTTACAAAGGGAAGAAAACAAACCCAAGGAAGCAGCAGAACGGGATTGCACAGCATGATTCTAAAGTGAGCGGAAACATCCATGTTTTGGGTCCTCGAGAACAGATGAAGTACAATACTGGTCTGTTCCCTTTCTTTTATATCTCCATTTTGTTTTGCTTTGCTTAGTTTAGGTTTTTTCCTTTTTTTGCAGTCCTGCAGGGAGGAAAGAAGGAGCCTTTGTTTTAAAAAGCCTGAAACCAACAGTGGCCCATTGATCATAATTAAGTCTAAAATAATACGCTTAGCTGACCTGTCTGTATTGAATCCAAAAAATTTGTATGTTGTACCTGCTAGAGCCCTAGTCTGCCTCCAGATCCAGTTTCTTCTCACTGAGCTTATGATTCCGGGACAGTATACTTTAAAAGCCCAAAAATGCCCTGTGTGTTTGCAGGGCTGCATGTGAGAGCACCTCCTCTTCTGTCTGGTGCCTGAAGTGCCTGTTGGTATGAGAACAAATTCTTCATAACTGGTTGTTCTCTTTGTCACATACCCTCTTCTCTTTGACAGACTGCTGTCCCCATAACAACCACCTCTGCTGTCAGTAACTTTCTCAGATTGGTGAAACGACACACAGGATAGCAGTAATTCTCATCATGACATACGAACTGTAAGTAACCTTTCCATGTTGTGCACGGGCCCAGTTCAGAGCTTCCTGGATGCTGTATGAACATCTCTGCTGATTTAAACTATCATTGGTTTCTTCAGGGGCTGCTTCTAACCTTTTGCAGTGAGAGTTTTAATGTGACAAAACATAGAGGCTTAACCTCTTGGTAGTCTGGTATGTTCTAAGAAGTAAATATGCTGATGGATTAGTCACAAAATAAATGTGTTTTAGGAAAATAGGAGATTCACACAAAAAAAGAAAAAGAAAAGATGACTTTTTGGCATCAAATCCTTTATCCTACAAGTGTGAGGTGCCTTGGTCCTGCTTCTGCACTGTCTTTAGAGACCTACACCACACACGCAGACAGCATGCACAGCTTGATCTTTGTTCTATGGGTGAGTGTTCAGGGAAATCTCCCATCAAGTGTCTCCAGTACCTGTTTGCCAGACTGCTCATTCAGCTCACCTGCTAGTCTGGCGTAGAGTTCACAAGCAGATCACATGCACAGACACGGAACTGTGAACACGATCACATGGAAAACAGCTAAACCCAGAACTGAAAAACATGAGACAGGCAGTGGCAGTAAGTCACAGTGCTCAGCCGCACAAGCCTATTGACCAGCAGCCTGCTTATATATGCAAAACAGTTCTTTTTATTCCCCTTCTCCAGTCCGCTTCAGTCTGTTTTGTTCCTCCATTCCTTGTCTTTGGCCTTTCTCCCAAACATTTCACAATAATCCTGTGTCATCCTAGCAGTCTCCTGTTCAACCCCAGTGTTTCCCTCTCAGACACTGCGTTATAAATCCTGTTTCCTTTATGCAATAGGCCGCTTAGGTTGCACCAGACAGTTTCATCTGTTGAATCCTTCCATAGGGTTTACAAATATTCACTTTTGATAGTCCCCTTGGCAGCTGCTTCAGATGAATCATGTATCCTGGGTCTTTTTGTTTATTTTGAATAACCATTAGCCAGATATTCTTACAGTGATCACAAATATCTATCCATTCTGCATGATTTCCTCCCTTCAGAACTGCTTATTCAATAGCATTGTCATTAGCCATCTCATTTGGCCCAGCCAAACACATTGGATAGGGGTGAGAATCCACTTTAGCGCGTTCCTCAGCAACTCATTCTGCAGCGTGCATTGAGATGAGCAGTTCTGACTGCCTCAACTTTCAGGCTACTTGGGAAAACTGGTTCATTCCCAGCACATTTGTACCGAGTGGTTACCTAGGATAGCCTTTGGATACTGTGCATGTATATGCTATTTCTTTTAATTCCATGTATTTTTTATTTTGCATGCAGCAAAATGTGTTCTGGTTCACAAGAAGGGTACAGCTACACCCAGCAACGCAAAAAAGGCTGCTACATTGCAAACGTGAGACATATACAGCCCTGAATGTACAGGGGAATGTCTGTTGTAAAAATCTCACTTTCAACGCAAGAAACTTGTCTGGCCCTTAGGAAGGTGCATGCGCGTAAAGGGATGGGTCACAGCTCTGCATGAGGGCTGTTTGGACTTGGAAGGCATGACGTACCAGTGGTAAAGCTGAAGGAAAGATTCCCGTTGGCAAGGAATGAACTTCTGTGCGTGTATTTACCCGCAATGCTGGGGGAGAGGAGCGAGCAGAGCTCCGAAAGGAGAGGGACCAGGAGCGAGCACTGCCGGCTGCCGGGCTCTCTGCTCGCTGTAGGCTCGAGTACATTCGCGTCTGCTGCCATCCAGAGCTCGGGGAGGGAAACTAGCTGCTGTCCCTCAGCTAGGTTTTCCCTTAATACAGAACCAAGACTCTGGAGGAGTGCACTCTTCCTGTCCTGCCATGCGGATTTTATTACTTTTCAGGTGGTCAGAAATGGGAGGGTTTTGATGCCATCCTGTCACCGACCCAAGACCAACAGAAGCCCTGTTTTAACAACAAAATCAAACCCCAGGAGACAGTGGCTTTGCCCACCCTTACAACCTGAAAGTTCACCCACAGCTTGTGGTCAGAGACATGTTCCCAGCTTAAACCTATAAGGAGATAAATACTCTGCATGCAGTCTTCATGCAGGGCTTTATTTCTTTCCCCCCTCCCAGGGTTGTCAGGGACAAAGTCAGTTTTGCCCTCAAATCCCTGGCTGCACAGAGGAGCACAGTGTTACCTCACGATTTCAAATGCAAGTCGTGTTCACCCTCAGCCTGTTTCAGTGCTTCAATGCAGCCTGTTCCAGGCGCTGAAACATTTCCTCTTGGGAGCAGCGGATAAACCGCTGTTACACACCTTAGGTTCACTGAAGGGGGACATTACAAGGGTGGCATTGCTTAAATAAGCGTTCTGTTTCATAACCCGGCTTGCACAGCACAGCAGCCCGCCTTGCGAGCTGTCAAGGGCTCCTCACACCCAGGGCTGTGCGGCTGCAGGGAACCACATCAGGCTCACTCCCGTCAGGTGCTGCCTGACTCCTAGCTCTGTCCAAGGGTGGATGTTAGTCCTTGTGCACAGAGGGGAGTGTTTTCTGCAGTGGTTACTTCACCAGGGCTCAACGGGGTGCGAGTGTAAGGATAAAGGTTTGGGTATTTCGCCACTAATAATCCCGGGTCACGCCTGGCAAGCGCCGCTGCCAGGACGCAAAATGGCGGCTGCCAGGCCCCAAGATGGCCGCCGCGCAGCCCACCCCCTCGTGACCGGGACGACGCGGACGCCCCGCTCTTCCCGCGGCGTCGCCGCCGGTCGTGGGTCCCGTGTCCTCATTGGTCTGCCTGCTCACGTGGCCTGTCCCCCAGGCCAATCGCCGGCCGCCGTGGCTGCGCCGTCGCGCGGCGGTCCCGCTTCTCCTCAGTGTGGTGGAAGGCGCCATTGCGGGACGCGGGCGCTGCCGTTGCCGCCGCCGCCGCCGCCGCCGCCGCCGTTGTTAGCCGTCTGGGGGAGCCAGGCCCGCCGCCGCCATGGACTACGGGGAAGGTGAGGGCGCACTCGTCAGAGCAAGGGTACTGCCCGGCCGCTGCCACTGCTGCCGCCGCGGGGCCCGGCCGTGTCTCAAAATGGCAGCGGCCGCTTTGTTCCGCGCAGGACCCCCTCTTCCTCCATCCTCCTCCCCGCCGCCCCTCCCGGGTCGGGAGAGCGGCGGCCGGCGGTGGGAGGGCTGCGCGGGACGAGGGCCCTCCCGGGGGGCGGCGCGGGAGGGATGGGCTGCGCGGGAGGGGGTGGCCCTCGGCGGGGCGAGCGGCGGGGGAGGGCGGGAGGCGGGCGGGGGGAGGTAGGGGCGAGCTCCGTGAGGGGGTCGTGTCAGGAGACTGGAGATCCGACAGGAGAGAGAGCCGCCTCTTGGTGCGGCTCCCTGTCTCTCCCCTCCGGCTCTTGCTAAGAACTAAGTCATTCTCACTGACCCATCCTCTCCAGCTGAAGACAGAGATTGGAGATTCCCAGATACCCCCATGCATTGTGGTGTGAACATGCCCAGTGGGTCAGTCTCAGGTATGAGCTATAAATACATCTAACCTGTAAAAAGGCTTGGGGCTAAACAGTCAGTGTTGACAAAAGCAAAACTAAAAAAAAAAAAAAAAAATTAAAAAATTAAATAAAATATAATCAAACGGGTTATTAAAAGTACATGATGTGGTTTGACTGAACATGTTGTTTTCTGGAGGAGTTATGACTGGCTGGGAGCGAGACTTGATTTTCATCTTGGGCATGTCAACATGAACTCCTGCACGTTCCAAATCAAAATAGTGAGATCAAGGGAAGGGGAGGGGGAATACAGACTTTTCTCATGATTATGCTTTTTGCATAAATCAGTGTTTTGTTGCGGAAAAAGAAAAGCAAGGCTTACAGATTACTGTATTTGATTTTTATTGCTTTTGTTGTTCATACAGATGTGGAAAAGCAGAATTTGAAGCTGCTTGATATGTGGTTTGGTTTTTTTTTTCCTTTTTTTAAGTTTAACATAGAAAGCCTATGAACAGGAAATGTTCATATTTCATATATGAAATATTTTCACATGAATATGAAATAAATGCATATGAACTCTTTTCATATTTCATATGCAATGTGGTATAGCAGATGCTAGCTCTTATTTTTATGCTAACAAAAATACCACATAGATCCAACAAACACAAATGCATATATATTTGTAAGATTTATTAAGGTTACGAATTAGTAAGACTCAAGAAATGTTTTAACATCTCCTGCCAGGATGCAAGCAGATGCTAAAAGAATGTTAATATAAAAACATGGCTATGAGCTTCATTTACAGATGTCATCAAATAAGTGCTGTTGTATCTCTTGATACTCTTGCTGGCTGTTACACAAAAATAACAAATTGGGTTACAGATGCACCTTTGATTGCAGTATGATCATTTTGATGATACATTCCTTGAGTCTTGGCATGCTGCTTTTTTTTTGCCAGTCATGTTATTTTGCATTTACTTTTCTTCATAGCAAACTAAATAAATGAATGCTGTGGCTCTGCTTTTTTAATCTTCTGTATTGATTCCTAATTAAATACTCTCTAGTTTTTTAGTAGAAAAGGTTTTCCTTAAGTTGCAGTTTAAGTGTCTTATTGGAATATTAACTGTAGCCATTAACCAGAACTTGCTTTCCTGAGATCTGATAACAATAGTGTTAAACTGAATCCAGGCTCATCCTATGGGAAGTAACCAATCAAATGCATGTTGTGCAGTTAGATTGTTCTTTTTGCGTACCTCTGTAATAATAGTTTTCATTGTGATAATTAAGCTTTCTATTATTCATAATTATTAAACCAGTTTAATTATGATGTATGCCGCTTAATGTCTTGCGTTAATGTTTATGCATTGTACGTGCGTCAGTAAGGCATGCATAAAGCTTTGTCTTGCCTCCATTCTGTACAGTGGGCTAAAGGCTGTTTTGCAGGGGTCCAGTAGATGGCAATAGAGGATGGATGTTGAGAGTTCTCATCTTTGCCCATTTTTGAGTTGTTGGCACAGTTCTTCCTGTTGGAAACTAATAGCCAGTGTGAAGCGCTTTTTATTGGATGGCTGATGACTGCTGTAGTTCCAGTCTTCCTTACTGGTGGATGACTTGGTTTGAGACAGAGATGACATGGCCTGTAGAATAAATTCTGTTAATATTAATAGCATGTTAATATTTTGATTACTGTAACTATTGTCCTTTTAATATGGAAGGGGAAAGGGCTTTCACTGCTGTTCCTAAAATTCATCTACTTTGTTGGATTGCTTCTTTGTTTTGCATGGGATTCAATGATGTTTTAAAACTTTTCTAACAAATGATGAGGTTGTGATCTTAAAGCAGGCATGGTGTTCTGAAAAATGCAATATGCCTGGAAAAAATGTTGCTTACTGTTGCACAATGGATCCTTAAGCTTGTTGTGGTCATTGTGGATTATGATTACAAAATATAGGAAATACAGCTTGTTTCAAGCTGATACTTCTATTTATTGTTCAAATATTTTTATTTTATTGAAGAATATTTTTTAATTTACTATTCATTAAATGAAAGATGCAAAATATTCTTCATCTTAGCCTTTTCATATGTTCCACATGGAGAACACTGTTGAAAATGATTTTGTTGCTTTGTGCTGTAAATATTATTTCAACATTTTCTGATCGGAATCTTTTTCTTTTAAATAGAGTTCTTTGTACCAAAGGATTCCGAGTCTTATCTACTACATGTTTAACTTCCTAGTCGTCTTCCCAAGGAAAAATTTAAAGGATCTCTTTACCAGATATGGCTTTTTTTGTTTTTTGTTTTTTCCCTGTAGGAATATGTTCACATTAATGTTTTAATATGTAAATTGAACTTGTCTTTTAGTGTCCCGTGCTTTTTTACTTCAGAAGTAATAATTTTTTTTCCCCTTTGACATAACTTTTATCCCCTCTCCCTTACCTCAGTACTTTTAAGTATGACCTTGAAATGAAAAATGAAATTGTTCTTTGCAGTTCTGTTTCTGTACTTTAACAGCATGTTCATCCACACTATTTGTGCAGGAGCTACAGATACCAAAGCCTGGTCTATTCATTCAGCAAACTATTTTTTTCAGAATCTTTGTCAGCACCTTCATCAGTTCAGAAATAACTATCAGTTCAGGGGTAAATATGAACCACTTCTTTATATTCTTCTTTTTCCCTCTGTAGTATTCATAGATATGCAGATTCAATATTTCATCAAAGTTTTCTTTGATGCATAGTTGCTATTTAAACTTAACTACTACCCTTTTGAATTTTCTGTTTGAGACATTGTAGTACAATCTCTAGTGCTTAAGCCTGTGTTCTCTTAGCATGTGAAACAATTTCACATTTACTGGGAGTAGTTTGCATAGACAGGCAGCTTCTCTGTATCTCCCTCCACTGGTGGTGACAGCCAGAGCTAACATGAGAGTGATCAGGGAGTGGGCTACAGAGGAAATTGTTCAGTGCACATAAAGCTTTTTTATTGCCTATCTGTCTTGCTTTAGTTAGTAGAATAAAAATCAAAAGTGTGAAAGAGGCCAGTATGAATGGATTTTCAGGTTTGTGGTTGGGAGGTTTGTCAACTAGTAAGCTGTTTGCCTTGAGATTGTAATAATTAAAGATGTGTGAGTGATTATTATTCAGCTACCACATTCAGAAATTGAAATACTTTTATTTTGGTTCACCTAGGTGAATATTTACTGTCTGCTTGTACATTTCCCACCTTTTTAGGATAAAGCCTATCTGGCAGACTGTAGAGCAAAGAAAAGCTTAATTCCCAAAGAAGTGCTCTACTTCTTTATTTGAACGCAGTCTCTTTGTCAAGCTCTGGGCATGAAGTATAAAATTTATAAATCTTCAGTAAAGTTTACAGCTGACAGAATGACTGAATCAGGAAGCCAGTGGTTGGAATGATAGGTTAACTGTTCAGCAATCTGGAACAGTTAATGCCATAGTCAAAAGGAGTTCATAACATCACCTTTGTTAGGTCAGGTCAAAGATGTGTCTGTCCCACCTCACCAATATCCTGTATGTTGGTGCCTGTAGTTGGTGTGGAAGGAATGTAGTACAAGTACCCCTTTGGTATATTTATGTGCCTTCACTGGTTTGCAGCTTGGAGACTTTCTGAACCAGAGTTGTAGTCTGTGTTCAACATCCTCTGAATTTGTTGTCAGTGGATTTATCCAATTTCTCTTGAATATATGTAAATATTTAGTAACTTCTTGTCACAGAGCAATTTCAGGGCTTAGTATCTGTTTTGTGAAAAAGGATCCAATGAAGTTTTTAGCTTATTATTTTTAAGTTTCGTTTCAGTTTCTTGTAATAGAAAATGATGCAAGTGATCATCTGTCTTCATTTCTGAGTATCTTTTGTGTCCCTGTTAAACCTTTTCAAATGTGAGTGTATTATAATTTGGATATATGCAGCGCAGTGGGTCTGGAAAGGATGAGTAAGTTGTTCACTGTTAGGGAGGAAGTGATGGTGTTCTAAAGGCAGTGGTTTAAGGATTTGGGGACTGGCATAGCTTTACAGCAAGACTGCTGGTGTTAGATATCAAGAACATGGATGAGTAAGGATAATGTTGAGCAAAAGTGGATGTGGGAAGTTAGCCTGTGATTGTAAAACATATTTTAGTATTTGCTGTCATGCTAAAACTTTTAGGCTAACAATTAATTTCAAAGCTGTGCTTCAAACCTGTCTTTGGATCCAGAGTTCTTTTGTGTATGGATGTTTCTGTGGTTTTCCCAGCGGTGAACTTCTAGTATATGAAGAGTACTGGTTACTGTTCTATTACAGTCTAATTTACTACACTGTAATAGAATTGGGTTGGAGTGGCAGGAATCTTAACAGTGTATTATGTTCTTTGTTGAATGATTTGTTTCACCTCTTCAGCACTTAGCCTAGTTACTTTTGTTCCATCTTTGGGTCTGTAGATAATAGGGAGCAGGTGAAACAAAGGGTAAAACTATTGGGTGCTTTCAGGTCAGATATTTCAGTTTTCAGAATGTCAGTGTCTTTTGATTATATATACCGTATCATTAAAACAAAAAACAAGCAACAAAACAAACCCAAGCAATCAAACAAAACCCTCTTTAGATCAGAGATTGACCATGGGATCATCCAACCTTAGTTTCTTTGAAACTGAATTTTATTGATGACCTTACTTTGCTGCAGAATCCTTATTGTATGTTCAGAATATGCAGAGTTGTGATGTGATTTCCATATTAAAAGGTTTTTAGAAATATTTTAGATATGTTTAGGAAGTATCTATAATCATTAGAAGGGAAAAAAAAGAAGTCAGCAGATCTTACTTTGCTGAAGTTTCATAGCATTTGGGCATGCTGAGGACATCTGTGTAAAAGTGATACAGTCAGCTCCAATACAGAATGTGCAGAATTATTCTTGTTGACAGATGTAAGAAAGTAAATTACAATGGCTGCCTGGTGCTGACAGGAAGCTGGTACAAACAGGACCTAGAATGTATACTTATTTTCATCACTACAGTGATTTTCATGGAATGTTATGCAGGGAGTGACTGTGTTTCTTTAAATAGGAACATTTTCTACTGGCTTAAGGTGAGCTTGTTGGCCTGTTATCTTCTGGAAAAGTCAGTGGTTTACAGTTGGAGATTTTGAAACGTATAAATACTCTCTGGTTAGAGTGGACAAGTCTGTGTGGTTTTGTTTTTATTCTTTCTGTGTTCACTGTGTTTTCATTCTCTGTGTTACCTTTTCTGTGAGGCTTGACTTGCCAGGCTTTCTTTGTGTTATCCAAAAGTTATTGTTGGTTGGTACTGGGAAGCAATTTTGGTCACTTGAATGCCGGTGTAGTGCAAATTGTGTTTGCTAAAGAAGGCGGTGGATAGTAATCATTATGCATATCTGTGGCACTGTTTGTGTTTTGAATTGTGATTAGTTAACCAGAACTATAGGACTTCCAGTGTTGAGAAAGAAGTTGGTTCTTTTACCAGGCTTCATTACCAGATATAAAGATGTCATACAGTGACATCAGTTCAGCTATGAAATACCAACATCTTAGTGCAGTTAGTGAGCTGCAACTCAGTGCTGATTTGGGTGGATTTTTTTTTGTGCTAGATGGAGAAAATTCTTTTGTTTGACTGTAGACTATATACAGTCTGCACTGCAGCATGACAGCTTGTAACCTTGACCGTGGGGTCTCCGTCAGCGTGGATGAACGTGTCTTGTGATATTGGATAGCGAAAGCAGATGCCTGTGAGCTTTGTGTATTGTTAAAGGGTAGGAATGGTGTTAATTCTCCACTAACTTCTGACAGAATCTATGTTGTGCTGCTTCATTTTAATTCTCTTATATTAACTTGTGTCCGAGTTCCAGCTGATAGAATAATAATCATGGCTTACCTACTACTGGGGAAAAAAGATATGAACCTGACCTCATTTAGGAGGTGCTCAGATGATGACAGACACACAGCTTCCCTAAGCACAGTGTCAAAATTGGTTTGCAACTGGCAGTTTTGTATTTTGTTTGTAAGCATTGTGAAGAATTTAAACTAGTTTACTTAATAAGACTTCTTGCTTGCTTTCTTTATAAACATTTTTCTGCTCTTTTTTTAGACATGGACCGTGATTATGGGCATGGAGGCTATGGTGGCCCACGATCCATGGACTCTTACCTTAACCAATCCTATGGGATGGAGAGTCATGGAGGTGGAGGCGGAGGAGGTGGTGGTGGTGGTAACAGGTAAAATAATCCCTCGATTGTCCCAAGAATTGATCAAATCCAATTTAAGTTGAAACTGTTGTCTTCTAACTTAAGTGTTCCTGAGGCATGTTGTTACGATTTTATATGAACACTTCCGTTCTGTCTCTTCATCTTCAGTAAATACTGGCAAACACTAAAGTGTAAGAGCTAGATTCTTGTCATAATCAGCATTTTGTGGAAAAGTTTGACAGTGAAACAACGCGTCTTTGAATGAAAATGGAAAAAGTCTTCTTTTTCAGTAATGGCTGGCAATTTCTAACTGATTGGCCTGACGTACCATTTCTGACATAGCCAACTAGACCTAACTGGTTTAGTGCCTTAGACTGAATCTATCAACATTCCGTTTTCAAGGAACATTTAGGGTATATGTTCTTTGGTTTGAATGTGCAATGCTCAAATGATCTTGGTATTGAATCTGAAAGTCATGTCCAGATTATTTCATTGGAAGGTACTGATTATACTCAAAACAGTGTGCATGTTGTAGGTTGCTTTTTAAGATGGATTGGTCTCATAAATTCTGATGCAGTGGTTTTAAAGTTGCGTATTTAATTATAGAATACTACTACTGTTGCACTTTCAGGTAAAAACAGTAGGGAGCAGCTGATTTTATTTAGGTCTTAATATTGTATTTCAAGAAGCATGCTTTTCAGAGTAGTGATTCTATCTTGGAGGAAATAAAATGTGAAGAAAACTTAGGCAATCTGATGGTTTTCTTGTGTGCGCCCTTGAATTCTTGTTTGGCTGTAGCCAGACTACTGTATGATTCTTGTCTGTAGTCACCATGGTGCCACTGGGCAAGGACAGTACTAAGTAGGGAGGCTGGAGAAGTGTTGTGTTTTGCTGCACGGTTCTGTTAAACGTTCTAGTTAAGTATAATTTGTTTAATGATGAACAACAAGATCAACTTAAAAGTCTGAGCAGAGATTCGGGAATGAGCTGTACCTACCATATAGTAATCTGCATATGATTGAGGTCGAATGACTACTTGAACACCAAAATGTTTCTTGCCATGTAACTTTAATATTGTGCATGGGCTGTATTTGTAGATAGTGTAATTTTCTGTGTAGCTTTGGGTCTTCTGAGACTTAACACGTTCTAAAGTGAAGACATTCAGCTTACTGTAGATGTCGTTATTAATTTGAGTCTCTTCTAGTTTATGTTTTATCGGTGAAGGGGTTGTCTTTCCCAGCTCCTACTGAATCGCCCGATTTTAACCCTGCAGGGACACTAATGTGTTTCCCTTCCGAGTGGTTACAAATACTGATGATTTCTAGCCTGACAATCCTCCCCTTCTTCACCAGACAAAGCAGACTCTGGGTCAGTAGCTATAGATTTCAGCTCCTTGTTACTCTACTCTAAAATTCCAAGGACTGTTTTCACATCAACTGTGCATGCATTGGGTAGACTTTCAAAATCCTAAGTTGGTAATGGGCTGTAAGTGAAAGAAGGATACACTGACGGTCATGAACTCTTGACTGGGAGACTGAATATAGGGAAGATTTCCAGAAAGTACAAATATGAATGGGAGAGCATGTGTATTTTTCCTTTAAAACTAGAGCTGTGGGGTGTTTGAGACTCACGTCTGTACCACTAAAAAAATATTCTTTTCTTCCTCAGTTCAGAGCTAAGCCGTCTTTTAACTGCTGTTTAACTGTTAGAATACGAGGGCATGATTTTGAAGAAAGGAGAGCTTGACTAGCTGATGAATGTCTGCAGGTGATTATTTTTGTGAGACTAGGGCTGGGCTCTAATGTTTTAGTATATGAATGTTGCTGAAAATTGTAAGTCAACAAAGTTCAGGCATACTGAACTTTAGAATTGTTCCTAGCAAAAATGGCTCAGATAGCTTTCTATCTGGTCATAGTGTGATTTGCCCAGCCCTAATCAAGATTTAAACAATAACACAATTGTACAGACCAGTATAGTAATAAATTTATTTTAGTTGATAAATGTCAACTGATAACTTGTCTTTTGAAATGTATAACATTAGTAAGCTTACTTTTTTTTCTCCTCACTGTGCAACTTTTCCAGGTTTGGACCTTATGAGTCTTACGACTCCGGGTCTTCTCTGGGTGGGCGAGATCTGTACAGATCTGGCTATGGTTATAATGAACCCGAACAAAGCCGCTTCGGAGGTAGTTATGGTGGTCGATTTGACAACTCCTACCGGAATAGCCTTGACTCTTTCGGAGGTAGAAACCAGGGCGGGTCTAGCTGGGAAGCACCTTACTCCCGTTCAAAATTGAGGCCTGGGTTTATGGAGGACAGAGGAAGAGAGAGTTACTCTTCCTACAGCAGTTTTTCTTCACCCCATATGAAGCCTGCACCTGTAGGCTCTCGGGGGAGAGGAACGCCTGCTTATCCTGAAAGTGGATTTGGAAGCAGAAACTATGATGCTTTTGGAGGACCATCAACAGGCAGAGGCCGAGGCCGAGGAGTAAGTACAGAATCTTTTCAGATTCTTTTCACTAGACACTCTTTTAAACCCTTTCAAGACCACTGCTTTAAAATGAATGCACTGTTCGGTACAGTGTGGGGTTTTTTTGTCTAAGCAAACTGTCGCGGTTGACAATGTTGTTTATCCCCTTGAAGCTGTCTTCAAGTAGAACCCAGTCCCTCTTTCTCTTGAAAGTAATGAGTAATAGAAGACTAGTTGATAAGGTTTGTTAAATCTCTCCTTTTGTTTGAAAGGTGAAGATAATAGGTTTGGTCTAAAAGGGGTTAAAAGGACTTGCATTTTTCCTTGTAAACACTAGCATCTTTGCTGCTGGTGGGGAAATTCTTGGATATTGTAAAAGTTTAATTCAAAGTCTGTTGAAGTTTTGAGTAGGTTAAAGGTGCAATGTATAAGCAAAAAATAAAACCCAAGTTGTGAATGCTAGAGTAGTTTTTGTTTCCTGTATTCCTGTAAAGGAAAATCTTAGTTAATTCTTTAATATGTTGAACATGTGCTTTATCAAACATCAAGTCTTCTTTTTTACTTAATTCTTACACTGACTTGTGTGTTGGAAGGGTGATGGGGAGGAAATGGCAAAGGTGGGTGGTTAGCAGTTACAGTGGTTCTTTCTCAAAATTAAAGCATGGTTAAAGGGACACCATCAACTTGAAATCAGATCCTTTCACAGAATTAAGATTGATTTCCAAATAATGTGCCTAGTCCTGTTAATTGTATTAATTTTGTTTTGAGGACTTACGTTCTAACTCCTTTTCAGTGGATTCCTTTCCAATGTAGGATGTAAAAACTGTATGACCCAGAAACAGGAAGATTAACTGTACACAAAATAGTGGGTCACAGTTTGGAGAAGTAGCGTTTGATGTTAAATGGGCTGGGGAGGGGGGAGAATAGAAGAGAATAAAAGAAATCTGGACAGAAGTACTAACTTTTAAGTTGATGGTGTCCCTTTATCTTGGTTTTATAATCCCAATTATGATTGTTTCAAGCACAAAATGTTCAGTGAACACTTTTCTGCCTGTGCCTCTAGGTGTAAATTATCTTTTAAATTCTTAAGCGTGCCATATTTCTTTGGGAAGCAATTCTTCATGTTCAGCCATGCAGCTTGTTTGTAGCTTGAAGTGTAGAGCAAGGTTATTTTCACTGGGTCCTTTAAGTGCCTAGTTGTGTGGTGGTTTTGTTCCAGAAAGTCTGCTTCACAGCATTCTTGAGTACTCTAGTTGCCATCTGAAAGTTTTAGCTCAGATTTGCACATGGCTGCTAGCTAGCATGTAGCATGGTATGAGAAATAGATTCCAACCTTTGTGTTTCTCTGCTGGTGAAGATGAAAGCATTAGGTTCTTAAGCTTGGATACCATCCTTTCAGAACTCATTTAGATCTGAAAGTTTTGTGCGGTTACAACCAAGTAGCCTTATTTCTTTTTCGTTCTGCTTTTGAAATGTATCTCTTTAGTCTTATGTAATAGAATGTAAGGGCTAAACTACTTGCCAGATGTAAAATGCATTGCACCTTTAATAGATAGACTGTTAAAAAACAGGAATTGAAATTATCCAAGTGCATACTTCATGTCAAATTTATGCGTACAGTGTAAATGTACGTGTTAGGCAGTTCTGTAACTATATCAACTAAATTAGCATGGCAATCTTGTGCATGGACTTATTAAGAAAAGTTTCTGGTTTGGTACATTCTGTCATTTAAAATTTGCGTAGAAAAAGCAAGTCATGCTTTTCAAAAAGTATGTTGAAGTTATTTTTATGTTCTTTTAACTTTGATAGTGTAATGCTAATTCTCTTTTCATGTCAGTAGAAATATTTCTGCTTATCCAAGTCACCCATCCAGTCAGTGGGCGCTCTTCTGCCCTTTATTAATTCAATAATTGTGTTAAAATTAAGTAGTATGTCAGAGCTTTTGGAAACACTACAGCCAGCTAAATTCTTCCTCTTCAGATTATACAGTTATTCCATGCTTTCAGAGAGGTAGTTTTCATAAACAAGCATCCACAGCACTTTAGAAATGTCCACAGCAGCTCTACTAGGAATAGTAGAAAGGTTTTGTCGTTCAGCTGAATTTTCATTTCTACTGCTGCCATGTTTTTGTATCACTCCCTCCAGGCGAAGCTTTTACATTATGAATTTACTGAATTCAGTGGAAAAATAAATAAAAGAAAGAATGAGCTTCTGTCAGTTAATCACTGTTCCACACTGGCCAATCTTCTTTACTCCATTTTTAAATCACAGCTAATCATTTTGCATAAAGAAGCTTTTTCTTTCTTTTTTTAGATCTTTATTTTTAATGGCTGCTCTCTGAAGTAGGTTGGTTAGCTCTGCTTTTTTCCCCAAAGGGAGAAGTCATGTATCATCTAGAGAATATGAAGAGAGGAGCCAAGGTATTAGGCTGAGATACAAACCCTGATAGACATGTTCATTATCTGGACAATGGTTCTGAATAAGCAGAAACGCAGTTTATACATTTGTGTTCATTCTACTGGACAAACATCCACAAAGCCATTGCACAACACAACATTGAGCTGGGAGCTTATATTTCCCCTGCATTTTGCTCTAGAATGCAGATTTTACTTAGTTCATGGTTTTATTGTACCGACTAAATGTTATATTTCTATTGATTTAATATACTAATACCTTTCTCTTGATTTCACAAATTTTCAGCATATGGGAGACTTTGGAGGAATGCACAGACCTGGAATTGTTGTTGACTATCACAACAAACCCAGTCCTGCAGCAGTTGCTGCAAGAGGAGTAAAAAGAAAAATGGTACCACAGTCATATAACAAACCTGCTGGGACGTTTGTCAAGAAGCCCAAAATGACAAAACCTATTTTGAAGCTGAGCCAGAAAAAATCACCAAGTAAGTAACAAATGCCAAAATTCTTATATGTGCTGGTGAGTAATTCTATGGGTTCACTCTTCTACTGCAAAGATAATTTGCTGAATGAAATATAGTATTTTGTTGTATTTATATATGTACTGGTGAAGACTCTTTAACTCAGATTTAATAATGCTTCCTGGGTACATATGTTCACTGTGGAAAATAATTTCAGATCTCAGGTTGCCTTGGGTGATGATGCCTGACAAATATTAACATGTGCCTTTGCATGAGGCTGGGTTCTGCTGCCCAAATACTTTGATGGATATAAATAGTAATACATCAACTGCAATGCAGCTAAAATAAAAGCATAAGCTGTGGATGTAGAGGAGTGGGGAAGGGAGACAAACTGAGAACACAGTAAAAACTGCTACAGAATGATTTCTGAATGGCAGAGGGAGGTTGTTCCATCTTGTAAATGAAATGCCATAATAAGGAGAAGAACTGGAAATATGATGGATACACTGGAAATACAAATTGCAACGTATTAGTAGTGCTTGGTTTGTTTAGCTTCCCTAAAGATGTTCTACAGATCTAATATTTTTGATGTTGCAGGCAAAGAGGGAGAAAAGTGTCACTGAGATTGGAATAAATTACTTGATTTGAGGGAATTTCAACTTGAGTCTTAAATATTATGAATGGCATGTACAGCAGTCAGATTTTATTTTGGGGAGGGGCTTCTAATGGCATCTGTAATTTGGATCTGAAGTGTTTTATATAATTTGGTTTCAAATCACACATGAAACGTGTTCAAAATTACTTTAACTTGAAGTTTGCAAGGTAAAGGTACAGACTGGGCAGGAACTTCCATGTGAAAATTGTAGTTACACTACTGTATATTACAAAACTGTTCTGTTTAATTTCAAGACTACTGTAAAAGTTTCAGGCACTGGGCGTGTAGAATATGTTTCTCTGTTTTTTGTATAGGGGATAGTATTGCTGGACTTGCCAGCTTTGTTGTGATGAAATGGGTCTGTAAAATACACATCCAGGTATATCAAAGATGGGCATCTCAAAGGTCTCCCTCGTAGCTCTTCTTCTTTCAGTACTTTTGTACTTTCTCCTTTTCTGAACTACCTTCAGACAGAGCAGTTCTAGTTTGTTTTGCTTTCCCTCACTGATTTCCACAATCCAGGGACCAGTGTACTATCTGATATTGAAGTTACCTTCAAGAAGTAGAGTAGATGGTGCCTACTAGAATGCACTTTTAATCAGCCTGTCCTGTGGAGACTGGGAGGAAGAAACTGCTGGGTGGCTTTACACAGTTTTCTGAAACTTGAACTGAAAGATGCTCTAAGCAGTGTTGTGTATGTGAAAACTAAGTGGGTGACAGCTAACAGAAAATTGGATACAATTGCTATACAACATATGTGTGAAAATAGATCTCAAAATTATATTGTCCTTTCTGTCATGGCTTTCTTGTTACGTGGTGTTAGATATAGATGGTTGCTTCTAGAAGACTGGTTAGTTTATATTCCTAAGCATAACTCAGTGTATGTTCAGTATTATTACTAAAATATGATAAATTGTAGATGTAGACCTATTCTTTTTCCTGGGTATCTTATTGCCTTAAAATGAACTGACAGTGACACCACTATCACATTATTTATTTATTCCTTGCTTTGCTTATAGGCAGGAAGTCATCTTTCCAGGATTCTACGATAGAGGTAAAGGTTCCCAGAGTTGGAAAATGTTTATGATTCTTTCAGCAGTTTGCACAATATAGCTAAAGATGAATAATCATTAAACTACAGTTATAAAAATTGAGCACTTAACTATATAAGTGTGTTCTAAATTTTTTCTTCACTATTTTTAAACTTGTCTTATTTTGGTGGCAGTCTGAAATCCTTACTGATTTCTAGTGAAAGATACAGCTTGTGCACATAGCCTGGAAAAGGAATTTTAATGTTTCTTTGTAGACCCTACCTGTTCTTGTAATGCACAAAGAGCTGTCGCATGAATACTTACAGTAAAACGTAAGCAACATCAAGGAGAGGGGGTGAATAAAAAAGGAACCAGTGTTAACATATGTTCTTTGATAAGGTACAAAGATTAGTTCCCACATACAGAAAGATCAGTTGCAGTGGTATGTAGGAATGTGATCAGTAAGCTAAGTGTGTGTATATATATCCTGGTTCCATGCTGAAAGACAGGGATGATATTTTCCTTTTTCAGTGGAGGTATTAATGTATTCTCAGCCAAGTATGTGAAAGTCTGAATGGGAAGTCAGAGTATTTATGTGGAAGACAGAATTTTGATTGTGAAACTAATCCTCAAAGACTTTAAGGTGTTATGGAGCAATGTTTACCTTGAAGTGTTTATACACTGAGTAACTAGATAATCAGTTCTGTTTCTTCCATTGTTTTATTTGATAATAAAAGTCAAGTAGGAGATTACTGGAAATAATTACCACTGTCTTTTTCTGGATTTAGAATGGCATTGTTTTGTTGGGGTTTTTTTCTTAGCAAGTTTATAAATTTGACTTTCTTAGGAAATTGAAGTGGACACAAGTGGTGCAGTTGTTATATATGAAGACTTTACAAGAGATGCTTACGATCTTGGGTATCAGACTTTTGGAGGTAAGTCAGTTTGCTTTGTCAGGTAAGGTATGAAAGGTGTTGTATTTGTGTGACCGATTAGATTTGGTGAGCCTGTACGTATGACCTCTAATTGTTACTAAATAGCATTACTTTCTTTTTTTTAAGAGTTTATACATGTAGGCCATGGAGAAGATGACTGTACCATCCATCCCTCCATCCATCATTTTTTTTGTTCTTTACATGCTTGTTTTCTCTGTTTTCTGATCATATCTGTATATTATTTTTTGATTTGTTTTTTCTTAAATTAATGTAATGGTCTTCCATACTTACTGCCATTCCATTGCTTAAATGTTGTTAATCCCACCTGTTCCTCACCCATATCCTATTATTTATCCCCCTAGCTGATCAACTTTACCCTTAAATTGTAGGCAAGTCATTTTTATAAGTGGATTTAGTTAACTTGGATAGCTGCTGTCAGGAACACCTGGTCTATTTCATGTGCTGTCTTAATGAAACAGGCTAATTATTAGACTGCATAAAATCAGTTGAAGTATCTATTTAGTTTACATGAAATCAGTTGAAGTGTGTTAACTGTAGCAATTTCAAACAAGTGTACAAAGAAATCTAGTGTTAATGCTGAAACTATCTTTAATCCCCTTTCCCTTTGTGAGCTGCCCTATTGCACGTGTAGTCTGATCTGATGCTGAGGACTGCTGGAAGTTTGCAGCCAGCAGATCAGAGTCTCTCTTCTTGAAATACTGAAGGAAAGTGGGAGCCCCACTATGGAGTCCTAGTTTATCTGTACATTCGGGCCATCCATTTCTCAGCTTGTAACAGGATGGGCACTTGGAATTGTGAGTTTAAGGGGCAAGACATAGGCCATTTCACTCCAAAGAATGTCATAGAATCATAGAATAGTTAGGGTTGGAAAGGACCTTAAGATCATGTAGTTCCAACCCCCCTGCCAGGGGCAGGGACACCTCCCTCTAAACCGTGTCACCCAGGGCTATGTCCAATCCAGCCTTGAACACTGCCAGCGATGAAGCATTCACAACTTCCCTGGGCAACCCATTCCAGTGCCTCACCACCCTTACAGGAAAGAATTTCTTCCTCATATCCAATCTAAACTTCCCCTCTTTAAGTTTGAATCCGTTACCCCTTGTCTTATCACTACAGTTCCTCATGAAGAGTCCCTCCCCAGCGTCCCTATAGGCCCCCTTCAGATACTGGAAGGCTGCTATGAGGTCTCCATGCAGCCTTCTCCTCTCCAGGCTGAACAGCCCCAACTTTCTCAGCCTATCTTCATACGGGAGGTGCTCCAGTCCCCTGATCATCCTCGTGGCCCTCCTCTGGACTTGTTCCAACAGTTCCATGTCCTTTTCATGTTGAGGACACCAGAACTGCGCACAGTACTCCAAGTGAGGTCTCACGCGAGCAGAGTAGAGTGGCAGGATCACCTCCTTCGACCTGCTGGTCACGCTCCTTTTGATGCAGCCCAGGATACGGTTGGCTTTCTGGGCTTCGAGCGCACACTGCCCGTTCATGTTCATTTTCTCATTGACCAGCACCCCCAAGTCCTTCTCTGCAGGGCTGCTCTGAATCTCTTCTCTGCCCAACCTGTAGCTGTGCCGGGGTTTGCTCTGACCCAGGTGGAGGACCTTGCACTTGTCATGGTTAAACTTCATCAGGTTGGCATCAGCCCACCTCACAAGCATGTCAAGGTCCCTCTGGATGGCATTCCTTCCCTCCAATGTATCAACCAAACCACACAGCTTGGTGTCATTGGCAAACTTGCTGAGGGCGCACTCAATCCCACTGTCCATGTCACCGACAAAGATGTTGAACAAGAGCGGTCCCAACACCCATCCCTGAGGGACACCACTCATTACTTGTTTCCAACTGGTCATGGAGCCATTGACCACAACTCTTTGCATGTGGACATCCAGCCAGTTCTTTATCCACCGAGTGGTCCACCTATCAAATTGATGTCTCTCCAACTTAGAGAGAAGGATATCATGTGAGACAGTGTTGAACGCTTTGCACAAGTCGAGGTAGATGACATGAGCTGCTCTACCCCTGTCCATAAGTCTAAGCGTACTTATGCCTTTCCTATGTCTGCTTTAAAAGCCTATGGATAAAGGGAAACAATCAGAACATTACTCAGCTAATAGTTTCACAGCAGGAAAAAGAGAGTGCAGTTCTACCTTAGGAGAGAGGTCAGACTCCATCCAAATAGTGACAGAAAGGAACATACAGCAGCATAATGCAAAAAAAAAAAGACTCGCGAAAAGTTCTGTGGCTTTAGTAGTGTCACCGACTACTGACATTAGGTCAATGTCATTGTAAGTCTTTAATGCTGCAAAAGTAGTAATTTATTTGTTTGCACCCCGTCTGGCTCTTTCTTCACTGGTTTATTTCTTCAACTCAAAATCTTTGGAACATTTTTCTGTGAAGTCTAGTGGGGAAACATAATAAAGTTGCTGAAGCTCAGGTTGGGTACCATACCTTAATGAAACACTGCCTCATCTCCTTTATGAGAACCTTTGCTTTTGTTTTTAGAAACTGCGTTTTCAGCAGAAGAGAATGGCTTTACTTTCTTCTTATGTAAGGGGATTGCAGCAATGGTGCTCTAAAACCATAGAGAGTTTTAAATGATGCGTTTCTCACCGTGCATCCCCCAGTACCTTTTTCTGGTCACTTCCTTGAAGAGACCTCTAATGACTAGGCACAAGAGGGTAGGGTTTGCTTTAATTCTGAATTCCCTTCATTTCATGAGTGCAATCTATAGTGTAACCCCTTAACTACTAAGTTAAGTTTAAATTGGTTGTCTTTAGAGGAGGAAACCAAACCAAAACTTCTATGGCATTTAAATAGGTCATTGAACTACTTCAGTATAGGGTCTTTCTCTGCATTCTGATGTGTTTCTGGAGGAGACAGGGAAGTTGGAGACTTTTGCTGGTTGGGTTTTTTTTGATGTGTGGTTATATTTTGTGGCGGTGTTTTGTTTTGCTTTTTAACATAAAACTTTTAAATCTTTCTACTGTATGTTAAGATGGCAAAGGAGAAGCTAAAAGTGAGGAAGAAGAAAAGCGCCGAATTGAGGCCAGAAGAGAGAAGCAAAGGCGTAGAAGGGAAAAGAACAGTGAAAAATATGGTGATGGATACAGGTTGGTGTTACCTTCTGTCTTGTGGGCAGTGTTTTTCTTCCCCGTTATCCTTCTGTTAGAATATGTCTTATTCCTCAAAGCCCTTTTGGACTGATTTTATCAAAATAAAATGTAATGAAGAAATGAGCAAAAAACCCCACCCCCCGAAGTCCCCACCCCAAAACAAAATCCAGAAACTAATGTAAACAAAGAAAAGTATCTTGAACCAAAACCCAGCACCCAAATCCTGCAACTTAGAAGACTGGATGTTTCACTGGACCTCTGCTGTATCAGAAAATACAAAATATGCATCAGTGCACACTTGAGAAGCAGATGAGAATGATACTGCTTTTGAAGTATGTATTTCAGTCAAGTACAAATTCATGCTGATTTAATAAGCTGTTAAAAAATGAGTTTATTCTGATTTCCAATGTATGGTGACATATTGTGTAGCAAAAATAAGTAGATGGTTCTTTTACTTTTCTCAGTCTTTCCACAGCCAAGCAGGCTAATGGCCAGCATTGTACAAAAGTCTTCTGTATCAGTGCAGTATATGATTGTAGTGTTGGTGCCATCATACTAAGGTGGCCATATTTCCTTTAAAAAAGGTTATATACTTTTTAGTTTTAAAATGAGCTTTAAGTGAATTATTTTGGTTATTTGTAGTTAGGAAATCATGGACTGGGCTTGACTCTGACAAGTCCTACAAAAGGTGACTCAAACTAGAGAGCTGTGATAGGTAAACTCACAGAATAATGTGACTTTTAGATGGTTAGCTTCTGATTTCAGCAGTTTTCATCTTCTGCATAGATAATTCATCTGAGACTAGCCTCATTTATAGTTGGTTCTTGTAGCAGGTACCCTTCATAATGGTGAAATACTGCAATTTTGCTTTTTCTTTTTCACTTAGGCTGCTTTAATGAACATTTCCCTTTCCTTTTCTGATTAGGTTTGTCAAGTCTTTATAGTTTTGCTGAAAGAGGGAGGAATGTTTCTGTAATAGTAATACTGTTTGTTGTATTTCTCTTGCTAGAATGGCATTTACTTGCTCATTTTGCAAGTTTCGAACATTTGAAGAGAAAGAAATTGAGGCACATCTGGAGAGTGCAGCCCACCAGGAAACATTGGATCATATCCAGAAGCAAACTAAATTTGACAAAGTAGTGATGGAATTTCTTCATGTAAGACAACTGCTTTTTGATCTATATAATACTTTTACATTCGAATGTCCTTAAAATTTACCAGTGCTTAATTTATCATTGCAAATGACTTTTGGCACAACACACATTATTAAAAGCTGAAGCAAATTCAGAGTCTGTAAAATAGTGTTACTTTGACAATTGAAAGTAATGCCTTAAGAAGTTAAAGCAATTAATTGCTATTTATTACAGAGCTATTCTGTTTTAAATATAGATTCCTATTGGAATATAAACCATCATACATCAAACATGCTAGAGTTTTTTTATCCAACTCTCTGTAGGAGTGTATGGTGAATAAATTCAAGAAGACAGCTCTGCGTAAGCAACAGACAAGTAGCCAAACAGAAAATGCTCAAGCTGCTGAAAAAGATATAATGGAAGGTGAGTAATGGTTTTTATGTGAAAATGCGTACTGTGGAGCTCTGCTTGTCCTTTTCTCCTTTCATTCTTCTTTGGTAAAATCAAAATGATGAGTTTTCATGCCTTTTCTGTTACCTGGTGGGGATTCCTTGTTTTGTTTGTGATACAATGTGGGATGTCAGCACAATGGGAGATGGCAAACCTTATTTATGTTTGCTGTTCAGGTAGTGATGTCAGAAAGTAAGATAATGTTCTAAGTACTTGGCAAGCAGAATTATGTGGACTTTGCCATCATCTTACTCAGTATAATGCATGAGGAGTGGTGAATGCAGATAGATTGTGAGAGAGTGTGTAATAAAGCGGTAAAGTGATAATAGTCAAATATGATGGCAGGGATCTGGATAGTGCAAGTACAATAGTGGTTTTGAGGGACGCTGACCGAAAAGGAGCTTGATTAATTTCTTGGCTACCTCTACGGGCAGTTTTCTAGAACATTTTGTGTGTCCCTGCCTTTCTGTGCCATATCATTCCACCTTATCCTTTCCTTGGGGGATTTCAAAGGATGTGCTAGAGCCAGAGGGAACACTGTTTGAGTACTTTACTTTAGGCAATAACTGTGTTTGGATATTACCTTAATTGGAATTTAAATTCTAAAAGCTACTTAAAACTGGTATAGTCTGTATCTTAACAAACTTTCAAATCCTTTTTGAGTAGAATCATAGAACAGTTAGGGTTGGGAAGGACCTTAAGATCATCTAGTTCCAACCCCCCTGTCATGGGCAGGGACACCTCACACTAAACCATGTCACCCAAGGCTCTGTCCAACCCAGCCTTGAACACCACCAGCGATGGATCATTCACAACTTCCTTGGGCAACCCATTCCAGTGCCTCACCACCCTTACAGGAAAGAATTTCTTCTTCAAATCCAATCTAAACTTCCCCTCTTTAAGTTTGAACCCATTACCCCTTGTCCTATCACTACAGTTCCTAATGAAGAGTCCAACCCCAGCATCCTTATAGCCCCCCCCTTCAGATACTGGAAGGCTGCTATGAGGTCTCCACGCAGCCTTCTCTTCTCCAGGCTGAACAGCCCCAACTTTCTGAGCCTGTCTTCATATAGAAGGTGCTCCAGTCCCCTGATCATCCTCATGGCCCTCCTCTCGACTTGTTCCAACAGTTCCGTGTCCTTTTTATGTTGAGGACACCAGAACTGCGCACAGTACTCCAAGTGAGGTCTCATGAAAGCAGAGTAGAGGGGCAGGATCACCTCCTTTGACCTGCTGGTCACGCTCCTTTTGGTGCAGTGCTTTCCTTAAGAACTGGAGGGCCTGTTTGCTTTCATGATCAGAATGTTTTGTTGGCATGGCAATACTTAAAATTACAAGAGGAATTGGATTCATGCATCTCCTGGTTGTGAGGGGAGGCAAGGAAATAAATTAGTTCTTACAGAGAGAAAGTAAATCCAACTGCTTTGGTGAAGCTCTGATTGTTTCTTGTGTCAAAATGTGTATTATTAAGGATATTAGTTATTGTTGATTTTTTAATAGATGGCATTTTTATACTTTAAGTAGTTCAATTTGATTGTTGTATGATTTTAATTTCCCTCTTTAGACAGGCAGGAGTTCATATATCATAATTACAGACTGCAAACTTAATGCCTGAGTCTCATAGTCTGTGGAGAGGAGTTGGAGTATCCAAGTGCAAAACTTCCTCCTTTAGCATTGCTTTCAGAGAGCCTAGTTTTGATGCCTGAATTTAGATGAATATTCTCATGTGGTTCAGTTGGATGTGATTAGCAACTGAGAGCTCTGGTTTTATAGTACAAAAACTCTTCTTCTTACCCAGAAGAGCAACATGTTTTGTGTTAATTTTTTGAATCTTCTTGGCAGGGGTTACTGCTGATGACCATATGATGAAAGTTGAGACTGTTCACTGCAGTGCTTGCAGTGTGTATGTTCCTGCATTACACAGTTCTGTTCAGCAGCACTTAAAATCTCCTGATCACACAAAAGGAAAACAAGTAAGATATGACACTTTTTAAAGGCAAGCATAATCTAGGAGTGAGAAGTGTTAATGGAACTCAGTGCAAGTAACTTCTAAGTTCTTGTTGGTATTGTTCTCTAGAAAGCTAGAATGTCCTTGTTACACTTTGTAAATGTAATGAGCATGAATTCAAATTTGTGTGACAGTTGTAATAAGGGTATGATAATTACTCACTGTAAAAATTGTTTCCTAGGCTTACAGAGAACAAATAAAAAGAGAGAGTGTTCTTACTGCCACTAGCATCTTGAATAATCCTATAGTCAAGGCACGATACGAGCTGTATGTGAAGGTAAGACCCCAACAGGAAAAAAGTAATCAGTAATGTTTGCTATACCACTATTTCCTCCATACTGGTAAGAATTTAACCTCAGTGCTCTGTCTTCTGTTTTTGCCTACTAGGTAGCTCACAGATCAAATATACTTGTAACTTATTTTGCCAGTCTCAGATTGTTGTCTCAGGTAATTTCAGATTGTTTGCAGCCAAAATTGGATTTAACAGCTTTTGGTTTAACATTTGTATTTGTATCTAGTAATTTTTTAATTAGATGCTCTTATTAAGAAAATCAAGCTTAAAGAAAGCATCAGCAGTATCTGTAACTGTGTACATAATACTAACCGTAGAGCATAAACCACTTTACAGGTGAGTCAGTCTTTATATTTAGAAGCAAAGGCTCTAGCATGTGGTTTTGTACTAGAGAACAGTGCACACACTACTCAGCTACTTTGTATTCTGTAGAATTTCTAGGATTCATGGAAGCATACAAAATACGGAAGCTTACAGCAGTTTGTTGTGATCAGAGAATTTAAAAGGCATGCAGCCTATGTTGCAGGTACATGGCCTGAGAAACAAATGCGAATTAATTTTATCAAAATGTGAGTTTCTTTCTGTTGGGCCAGCAAAGTGACTTTTTCCATAGTACCATTGTTAGCTATTTCTGGTAGTTACTATTAATGGGTTTATAATTTCACCTCTGCCCAAACAATAGACTCTTTCAGACAAAGCAGTAACTGTGTTGTAGAAATATGACTAGGTGCAAGCCAGTGTAGAAGTCAGTTATGGCTTAAAATACCAAATTAGTCATGTCTTCCAAAATTATGTATGGTCTGAAACTGATTCACACACCAAACAACTATTCTGTATCTGTTCAGAAAAGGTAGCAAATGACCAGATAGCACAGCCTGGAATGTGTGTGATACTTCCCGTCATTCCTTCTGGTGTTCCTTATGGCCTGGTATGCTTGTGCGTTATCCCGTACAGCCCCCTAGTGGGGGACTGGTAAATGGGGAATGGAAATGGCCATTCATCAGTTGGAAAACTGAGACAGATAAAATTTGTGAGATTGCCTTCACAGGGAGACTACTGCCAGAATTGGTATTCCCCGGAAAAATTGATTCTTGACTTTTAATGCACTTTCAGCAGCACCTGCTCAGCAAGGTGTATCTGGCTTCTGGTTATGCAAATCCCTGTCATCCTCATCCAAATGTGTAATCAAATGCAGACTGAAGGAGTCCTGTTTTATTATACAGCATATGATGAAAAGGAGCACGTGGTGCATGCATTTAGTGCCTGCAGTCTTCAAGGAGAGTAGGAAATCCTTGTTACAGCTGAAAATAGCTTGCTTTGAGGTGAAGGGCAGACTGCCTTGGGGAAACAAGGCTCTCTACCTCCCAAACAAAACAGCCACCCTCAAAACAAACAAACCAAAACTCACCCAAACCCAACATTCGTTTGGAAAGTGTTGCCTATCCTACATATGTAGCATGGAAGGAGGAAACTCGGAGCAGGGGAGACCTGTGAGGCTGTTGCATAGAGTTGTACCAGATTGTAGGAGCCGGTCATCAGCATCAGAAATGCCTTTGAGAAAAGGAGAACAAAATTGCAGGTCATTAACTCCTGATTTTTTTATGCATCCATATTAATATAGGTCCACATGAGCAAATAAGATGATTTTTCTGCTGAAAATTTCTCTGTGCATATTGGGAACCTTGTTATTTTAACATGTGGCCTAGAAGAGATGCATATCCCAGATGAAGTTGAATTAGGGAAAGCTTTGTTTCTATTGAGGCAGAAGCACTGTCTTTTAGAACCACACTCCACTGAGAGTTAGTAGTCCTTCATCTCTACCACAATCAGTATTTTGGACCCACCTTCCCCCACTGTGGTTTTCTGTGAAAAATTCTGCTTAAGTCATTTCAATTGCCCCACAAATCTGCCAGGTAACTGCTTGGAGAATGACTATTGAATATAATTTAGGCTGGCTGACTATCAATTTTGAGGATATGTGCTGTGTATAGCATCGTATAAGACTCCTCAAGGTTGAAGGGTCTGGCTTATGTTTGACTGAAAAAGAAGGAGTAGATCATGACTTCTGGTCTGAAGTAAACCACTTGATGAGCAGTAATAACTGCTGTTTTCCTTGGGACACCCTGGCCACTTCATTTGAATAAAATGCCATTTTATCTGTTGTTTATTCCTTTACCCAATGCTTAATGGAAAACCTTTTTAGACCTTTGATTTAATCATCCCTGTTCCACAGGCTGTTTGCGCCACATGGTGGTGGTTGTATGTGCAAAAGGAAAGCAAGTAAATAGATGCATCCATTTTAAATGAACTTATAGCTTGGAATGTAATGTTCTAGAAACACTTGACTATAATGTTTTTTCTTTAACTACATGTACTTGTAGTTTGCACTGTGAGAAGGAAAGCATAGATATGAAATATTTTTATATTTAACCACTTAATTATGAAGTTTTTAAATATGATAAAGGTGCCTGTCATGTTCACTGAAAATGAAAGGATTTATATGGAATTAGCCTAAGATAATCATTTGGTTTTTGTTTGTTTCCGGTCAGTTACAGTTTGTGTCTAACCTCCATGGAAGATAGCATTAGTAAATTAGATGATGTGGCTTTAGTGGAGCTCCTGGTCTTTTATGAAGATTATGATATTTGTTAAGCTTATGGTCAGTGACTAGAGTTAGGAACAGAAAGGAAAAAAAGTTTCCTGAAAACTACTGTGCCAGAGCTGAGGATTTCAGTTGTCAAACCTTGCACATGATCTTCGTGATCCTCATGGTGACCGTCTTTTACACTTAGTCCATGATTTTTTGTTCCCAATTCCTGTATTTGAAAATCCAATTCAATGCTTCAATTAACAGCGTATTGTTTGCATCCTGTCCTTGCATGAAAGGAACCTTTCCTCTTAATCTCTTCTTTGATATCTTAATCTGATATTTTAATCAAAGAACTCTGAAGGGTTTCTCTTACCTTGGCCATTCTTTTAAAGAGCCCTCTGTTTCCGCAGTGTTGGTCTAGTATGGTAAGCTTTTATGCTTCCAGTGTACTCTTTGTATGGTGACGCTTTTTTAAAGTTCTTCACTTCTTATTCTCTTCTACCCATATTGCAAAGAGTGGAGGAAATGTACTACAACCCACCTGCTAACAACTCTGAAACAATCATCTTAGAAGTTCTATGAACCTGTAGCAACTCTATTTATAGTAAGGAGGAAAAAAGATCATCTTGTTTATCAGTCAAAACATTATTGCTTGATGAAGTCATGATTGTCTCTAATTTTGGACCATTTAGAACTTCCTAGATAGATTTTTGTCTGTGATAAAAAGCTGCTTGGATGTTGCTCAAGAGAAGCATCATAGAGGTTGACATTTTCTAACACATGATCAGGTAGTCCTGGGATATAGTATATGAGCGAAGCCATTCAGAAGTTTGCCGGTTAGGTAGGTGGACTTTGGAATCTTTTTGGGTCAGGTTTGTGAGACCTTTTATAAACAGATATAGAGTGGTTTCTGAGGACATACAAATTCCAAAGCTTTGGTTGTAAATACCAGTTCAGAGTCTTAAGCTTTCTCTGCAGTTTAAATATTCTAGAGACAAGAAACCCAAAGAATGCATCTCTGGGGAGTAAACTATTTATCTGCTTTTGGGTTTATGCTTTGTAGGCATCATAAAGTATTTCTGCAGCAGTTCAGTGGTCTGCCTGTGTTCTTGGCTTCTTGTTTCGTTTTGTTTTTTAAAGCCATCTGGGAAGATGGGACAAGTGTGGCTGTCAGAATCAACTAGCATCAAAATTGACTCTGCATCCTGGGCTGGATGCCTCTGTTGCTACATCACTGAAGAAGAGCACAGTCATTAGGATCTTCCCCTTGAGGACAGTAACTTTTTCCTTTGAGTACTTGAAGCATCCATTTTTCTCAGGAAAAAATAGTTGGGGAAAGCAACCTTATTCTTTTTGTTATTATTGTGTAGAGATGTGTTCAGGCAGAAGTAGTGTGCTGAATCCGGTTCTGGTAGGTTAATCATACTGTCTTCGCAGGAGTGAAATGTAGCAGTTTCCTGTAGTTTGTCCCCAAGAATAAGGGACAGTCAGAAGTCATCTGTAGGAGTGTGGAAGTAGTCCTTTTAGAATTGCATTCTTTAGCTAGACTTCATCATTGTGCCTAATTTAGACGTGAGAGGATTTGAATCTTTCCTGTTGTATCAGACCTGTAAAAGGGCTTCTGATCTCCTTGTGAATCGTTTATAGAGAAAGGCCACCTTTTGTTTTCTTTTGCTCTAATATGCCAGTCTTCCCTCTGTAAGGTCTACTGATGAGCGCATCTCCGAAGCTGACCAGGTGAAGTAGTCTTAACTTGGTAGTTAGCTTATTTCTGTCTGGTTTCTAAAATCCTTGTTTCAGTACCCCAATGGGATTTACAATATTTGGCTAAACCTCATAGAAATGGCACCACAAGCTTTGCAGTCAGGGGTCTTTCACACTTCTGTCCAAAAAGGAAAGTACATTTTTGGGGAGTTGCACTATCTTCACTGAATTAAGGTTTTGATGCTCAGTCTTTTTGTTATTTCACAATGCTTTCTATTGATGTTGGAATTGAAGTGGTTTGGGCACTCATTTTTTTCACTTTTTGTTTTTTCATGAAATGGTTTACACAGCTAGCAAATATTTTTGCTATTACAGTGTTGGAGTCTGTAGCTATTCAGCGAAATAGTCCTTGGTGTTCTATAGACACATGGTGCTAGGCAGTCATAGTGGATCATCTAAAAGCACCATGAGTTTTAAATGAGATAGGACTTTTCTTGTTTTCGTGGGGCTCATATAAGTTACGATACCAGCTTTCTGTGTACTTGACCTTTACCTGTGAGAGTCTGCTTCTAATCTCTGAGGATCTACTTCTGAAAAAGCCAAGTTTAGTATCTTAAAGAAGTTTAAATACTACCTTATTCATGAGGTTTACATGTGGCAGGTATGTCTTTGATTAGGCTATTAGTTAATTGGGCTCAACATCACCACCATCAGAATGCTCTAAGCTGGCCATTATAAAGTACATGCTTAAAGTTATCCTGGGACTTGGAATGATGTGGTCTCAAAGAATTCTGCATGTTTTGGGTTATTCTTTAAGTCTGAATTCATGATTTTCCTTCAGTTTATAGTATCAATGAAGCCAGGTTTTTGTTGACTGGCATTTGCTAAATGTTTTTAGAGCTTTCTAATTTTATGGTGATGTGTAGGCCACCTGGAAGACCCTAACTGAAAAATGTAACGGAAGCGAAAATATTTAAAGCAAACAAAGGACAAGGGGCCTAATACTCAATTTTTCCTTTTCGATCCTCCTTTAAATGATATTCTTGAAATCCCAAGCCTCATGTAGCTGGTGTGATTTGTTCAGATCAGACTTGCTCTGTAAGCTGTTTGAACGTGAAAGGATCTTTAGCGAAGGAACTCTTCTATACTTCATGTAGTAATTCTTTATTGTTTATTCATAAATCATAATTCTTAAATATCTGAAACAAGGGAAAGCTGAGGTATGTCTTGAACTGAATTATTGTAGAAAATAGAAAAATATGAAAATAGAGTATTTAAAATACTTTCTGAGGAATCTGCTTGATAATTTGTCTAGATCAGCAATGGAATGAATCTCAGGCTAGTCAGTGTAGTTAATTCTGGATTTCTATTTGCTGAAGTTTGCCTTTTTTGATAGAACTATTCAGAGTGAATAAAGATTATCGAAAAGGAAAAGCAGAACGAAACTCTTCAGATTTGAAGCTGTGGGCAGTGGCTGGTACACCTGAAGGCTGTGCTGCCATTCAGTGGGACCTTGATAGGCTGTGGAGACCTGGGAGGAGAGAAACCTAATGAGGTTCAACAATGGCAAGTGTAGCGTACTGTATCTGGGAGGAAGAACCCCAAGTCTCAGTACAGGTTGGGGTCTGACCCAGTAGAGAGCAGTTCAGCTGAGAAGGGCCTGGGTGTATTGGTGGGATGATAAGTTGTCTATGAGCTAGCAGTGTGCCCTTGCAGCCAGG
The DNA here is from genome assembly GCA_028858755.1 of Ara ararauna. Taxonomy (NCBI): domain Eukaryota; kingdom Metazoa; phylum Chordata; class Aves; order Psittaciformes; family Psittacidae; genus Ara; species Ara ararauna. The sequence goes on along the minus strand of CM054382.1, from coordinate 9,550,552 downwards.
AGGGACAATAGTATCCTGGGAGAACAGTGCATTGGGAGGAGTGTGGCAAGCAGGTGATCCTCCCCTTCTACCTGACCCTAGTAAGGCCACATCTGAAGTCCTGTGTCCAGTTCTGGGCCCTTCTTGTCAAGAAAGACAAGGAGCAGAGGCCACAAAGTTGCTTGGGGGTGTAGAGCATCTTATGAGGAGAGTTTGCAGGAACTGGGCCTGTTTAGTCTAAAGAAGAGAAGACTGAGAGGGGACTCTCATTAATGCATGTAAATATCTTAAAGGTGAGTGCCAGGAGGATGGTGTCAGGCTCTTTTCAGTGATGGCCAGGGACAGGACACGGAGCTGTGGCCATAAACTAAAACACAAGAAGTTTCACCTCAACATGAGGAAGAACTTTATGTTGAGGATGGCAGGCTGCCTAGGAGGGTTGTGGGGTTTCCCGCTCTGGAGGCACTCAAAACCTTCCTGGGTGTGTTCCAGAGCTACACGTGGCTCTGCCTTGGCATGGGGGTTGGACTAGATGACCTACAGAGGTCCCTTCTGACCCTAACAATTCTGTGATTCTGTGATTTTGAATTGAGGAGAAAAAGGAAGCAGTTACAGTTCTTCATAAAAACATGTTGAAACTTAACCATGTAATTTTAATTTACTGAATGTTCAAGTTAGACTGGAGTTCGTGTGTAGCATGCTTTGGCTTTTTCTCAATGCCATTTCTGCTTTCGTTACAACAGTTTATTGGGATACCAATGAAGTGTTGCTGATTTTAAATCAAATCTGTTTTTATTTTCTCAGAGGGAAAAAACCTCAAAACCAACCAACTGAAACACCCAAAAGCAAACTCTTAAAAAGCTGTATAAAATACCACAGCATTTCTTAATGGCCAACTTTTTCATTCATTGAAACAATGAGTAGATTTTTATGTTTCAAATAAATACGAAAATATTTGTTTTCCATCTTCTGTTTCAGGGTGAAAATCCTTTTGAAATGAATGATCAGGCTCCAGAACAGCAGACAGAAGAAGAGGAGAAAGCCGATGAACCAGCTGAGGCTGAAGAAGAAGAGGAGGAAGAAGAGGAAGAAGAAAATGAAGAACAAACTGACTTCACTTTAGACCACACCGAAGATAACTAAGTGCAAGAAAATGAAACTATATTAGGGGGGCAAAACAGCTTTTTATTTCTGCTCTAAGAGGGCTCAGACTTTTTAATAGTCTCAAATGAAGTTGTTGAAGATTCCCCACCATATGCATGCATTCCATTCCATGGAGAACTTGTTTATGTAATTCCTCTGTATTTCTGATTTTGTTTCAGACAAAATCAAGGTTATTTTAATTGAGCTTTTTATAGAAAACTGACTGTTAAAGCTGATTAAAACCCTGTGTTGTATATTTTTTTAAGCATCCTATTTTTTTTTGTGTGTGTATTGAAAGTTGGATATAATAATAATTTTTGGTCTAATCAGTTGACAAGAAAGGCGGGTCTGTGGGGTAAATATATTACATGCCCTGTGGCATAAGCTTATTATTTACCTCTTAGTACAGAATGAGTAACTTCAGAAATTGTGCTGTTGAGTGTGGCTGTTTTGGGGACTGCATTGCACTCTGTATAATAGAGTATGTGTTATAATATGCCTTGTAGCTTTTTTGTGATACGATGTACCAGTTTGTAGCAATAAAACACTTGAGAAATGTTACTGTTTAAAGTGTCCATAGTTCAGTACTTTAAAATATTTCCCTGCTGACTGCCAAATTGGTTTTGAAACCAAATCTTGATTGATACTATGATTGAAATGAGTTAAAGTTTGTAATTGCATCATAGTGACACATGGTATTTATTGCTGACTTTTTCTACGTATACAGATTCCATCTACCAAGCAAGATAAGCGCTTGAGCCTTCATAGTGTGCCTAGGGGAAGCATACTTTCAATATATTTACATGCTGTGCACTCTTGTCTCTCTTAGAAATGATATAGAAGTATCCTTGGGTTTTTTCCGCAGTTCCCTCTAATCTAACTTTTGACTAAAGAGAACTGGAAATGTCTGTTTTCCCTAAATGTGGTAACTTAACAGAAGTAACTGTACAATTTCTTGTGGTCATTATGGGCAAGTTTGCTCAAAATCTCATCATATATGTAGTTTGTGCACCTTTCTGTAGGAGAGCTTTTGTGTTAATTTGCAGCCATTGCTGTATACAGGTGGTATAAGCAGAGAGTGGGGAGAAGTTAGGTAGAAGTAAAATACTTCTGACCTCAAATGTGAACCAGTTTGCTTTTCAGTGGTCTGCTGTAGAATTGGATAAGTCTTGGGTAAGAGCAAGTATTAAGGGGGAATACTTGATTTGGATATTAGGCTACCACGAAGTCTAGTAGCAGTCAGCTCTGAAGAATGCTGTGCATTGTACTTATTTATCTATTACTTTTAGCATAACTTGGAGAGTAGAAAATACAACATTGTGAGGAAACAGAGTTAAGTGCTTTGACCTCTTGTTTTCTGTGTGGCTTGCATTTTTCATTTTTAAAAAATCAGCATGATGTAGGCTTGATTATTGTACCTGTAAGTGTTAGATTGAAGCTAAAAGCATAGGTTGGTTGAAAGATATGTTAAGCCCGCAGCTGGTTGAACAGTATCTCCCTTGGATATGTAAGCTTAAAATAACAAAGTATTCCCTACATTTGTAAATGCTTATTCTCCCGTTCTGCATCTTAAGGCTAGGATTAAGATTCATATTTTCATTACTTTTAAGGTGTAATCTCCCCTTCTGCCTTACAAGCTGGTCACTCAACTATTTATGTTCTATTTGTAGGTCTCTTGCCCTACAAGAGGAAGATTGTGGTCTCTTCCCAGACAACAGGAACTGTATCAGCGTTCTAGGAACTGGCAGGCGCTTTAGCATGAAAACTTTTTTGCAGTAGTTAAGAGAACTGAGATGCTGCATAAATATCTGCAAGTGGTGGCTTTTTTGTCTTTGTCTATGGCTCCTTTACTGGCTGGAGAGAATTAAGTTGCCTCTAGGCAGCTAAGATAAGGTTTTCTACCTAAGATCTGGGTACTTCATTTCCATTGCTGTAGTTATTTTATCCACTGTGACCTCAGGAGCTTTGGACTGAGCATTTATGACTTCATACTCCTGACTGGTAATCTGACGTATAATTGATTTCTGTCTTCTGACAGCTGTCACCCATGAAGTGTGTTCAGTGATAGCTTAAACTTAGATTTGGGAGTGGAGGGGCAGCTGCTGATTGTAATGGACAAAATCTCTCTCCTAGAGGCCTAACTTAAAGCAAGGAAAAGCTTGGCAAGTCCCACATACTCTTGGGTCTAAAGCCTTCAATGGTGGTCCTCAAATCATGTGAAAGGATTGAAATCTGACACCAGGTTAGCAATGAAGGTTTGTTCTGAGTCAAGTATAAAAATTAGTAATATATCTTTATTTTTAAATAAATTTCAAAAATTGCCTTAAGTTTTTAGGCTTATTGTATTGTACTTGCTTTTAAAATGCTCGTAAGTCCTGCAGCTCGATTCAGCTGCATTTAAACAGATTTGACTAGTTTTATGTACAGCTAGCCAATGACTAAGCTTTTCTGTATAAATAAAAATGTGTATAAACTGAAGTCCAACATCTAAAACAAAAGAGCTTCTGATCTTACTCTACAAATCTAAGCTTTCCTCATCCCATCCTTTGGTACTTCAAAGCTGATGCTCACAGGAGAAGGAATAAATACCTGGAGGGTGAACTGGTGCATCAAAACCTGCTGAGGCAAAAACATAGAAGACTTCTTAACAAGACCGTAAGACCCCCTGCCACCCTGTGATAATGATTTAAAACAAAGTTCTGCCTGTATGCAGAAGTGTGGTTTGGTTTTGTGTTTTTTTCAGGATTGAAGAATGCCAACTGTTTACTGGAGAACATGGAATAAATAACCTGCTTGCCTTTGTGGTCTCCTGCAGGTCAAACATTTGAGTCTTCACACCAAATGTGCCTGTGCTTTTTACGGAGACTTGCCATCCTCACTCTTCTTTAAGCCCATACATCTTCCTTGTGGACTCTAGAACATGTCTATTCAATGTGTATTCCAAACTTTTTGTGTATTTGTAGGGTTCTATATATACCCAAAGTGTGAAGGTAAGTCAAGAATGTTGGGAGCTTTTTGTGTGGTACCAAAAAAGCTAAAAATGGGTAATACAGGGGCAGGAGGAATGCATGTATTTCTGACTCATTACTGTGAGTAAGCACAGCCTACTGCATATTTAAGTGAATTATCTGTCAAAGATGAAGAGCGGAACAGCTCTATGGACTTAGGGAAAGAGCCACAAGTGGCAATGCGTTCTGTTTAAAAAAGAGAATCTTGGTTAATGTACTAGCCTTTTCAATCTCTTCTCACTTCAGAATGTCATAAGATAGATATCCTTCATGAACAGCTAATAATAATAAAAATTATCAACAAAATTTATATTTTCATATACTAAATATATATAAAATTTGCTATCGTTAAATATTAATATTTCATATTTTATATTAATATAAAATGTTAATATTGTTATTATAGTGGTCCAGATCCTTTTATTTCCTCTTGTTATCAGTCCGTAAGGTTGCTGCGTCATTAAACCATCAGTCAATAAGGTTCTTTCAAGAGTATCTGTGAATCAGTCTTCCTCTTTTTATACTGAGATGACTAAAGTATGTTGAGGCCTGTTTGACTTTCCTGCAATGTTGTTAAGGTAAGGGTGTAGCCACTACACATGGCAGTGAACAGTTTACAGTTGCCTTAAGATCTAAATGTTCTTTTGCCTTAAGATCTAAATGTGCTTTATGCTCTCTGGGTACTTTACTGTGTGTTAAAGGCATCCATCTGGAGGCAGAGTACTCTGAGGAAGGGTACTGTGATAGCAGATCAGCAATTTGTTTAGTATGCAGTCACTGTTTAGGGGGGAGTGCAGTGGCACACTCAACATGTTAAGGCCATAGATTTATAAGGCTGGACAGGAGCACTGTTGTGTAGCCGTCTTAGGTAATGTCAGCTGTGTTCCGGTTGCTGATCGAATGTCTTTTTGTTAGACTAGAATATAGATTTTTAGAAAGCTAATTTATTTTAACTTATAATTCAGACAAAGGTGAATTTTACACAATTTCTACCACATTTTATTTTAAAAGCCTAAAACTGATTTCAGTGTAGTGTGGGGCTCCATATGGCATTAACTGGTTTTAGCCTTTATGTCTATTGCTGTAATTTTTTGCTTCTGTTGGTGATAAATAACACACTTGTTACATGCCATACTAAACAACTTAATTGGTTTGTTCCTCCCCCTCCATTTTTGACTACTAAGCAGTCTGTGGTGCTACATGGGCATCTCCTTCCTAAAAGATTGGCGAAAGTTATGAGTGTGGAGTTCTCTGCCAGACTCAACTATAGGTTTCCCACCATGTGTGTCTCGTGTTTTCCTTTGGAAAAAGTGAATAGTCAGTTCAGGTGCTGTGAATCTTCATCAATGTTCAAGAAGTACAGCTGACTGTGGAGGGAAAGCGCTTTCCAATTTAGTTATTAGTACTATTGATCAGAGTTCAGTATTGGACAGATGTAGTTGCCTTCCTTAGTTGAGAAGGTTTGTCTGGTAATGGGTATGGTGTCCTTCCCAGAAGGAGGAATACTTCGTCTTGTGTTCTGCTAGTTCTCTACGTGGCAATGTGCAGAATGTGAGGTGGGATCAAGCAGGGCTGAAGGTCTAACTGTATTGCTTCTTAGAGGTTCTTGTCCATTCCTACTCTCCATAAGTATCATGGGGACTACTAGAGTAATTGGCATGGAGTAATCTATGGCCTGTCCTTCTTACCTTGCAGACATCTGCTGAGTATCTAGAACATATGGGCAGATTCTGTATTTCTCCCAGACTTTCCTTCACACTTACGTATAGGAGTTAGGGCCAGGTCAGTTTGCAGGCCAATGTTGTAGCAGTTACTAGTGAAAAGACTATACAAGATCTCTAGCGTCACAGTTCTGAATCTGACTGACTGAACACCCGCTTGGTAAAACATGACTATTGTGTGAAATGGGTATCTATAAAGAATGTTAGCATTACTACTTCTGTGCTGAGTCCTTAAATGCGGTATTATAAATGTTTTTTCAGTGAGGGGTTTATTCTTGCCACTGAAATTCTTTCTCACCTCTTGAAGACTATAAATGGTTCTATCTAAATATTTATATATATATATTAGCAAATACACTAGCAATGAAAGCAGACCTAAGGAGAACTTTCATTCTTTATTGGATGTGTGGAGAAGGGGGAAATAGCAACAAAGCGTAAGGAGCAGGCTGAAGTACTTCATGCCTTCTTTGCTTCAGTCTTTAATAGTAAGACCAGTTGTTCTACAGATACCCGGCCTCTGAGCTGGAAGATAGGGACAGGGAGCAGAATGAAGCTGCCATAATCCAAAGGGAAACAGTCAGTGACCTGCTACACAATTTAGACACACACAAGTTTACGAGGCCAGATATGATCCACCCAAGGGTACTGAGGGAGCTGGTGGAAGTGCTCACTAAGCCACTTTCAATCACTCATCAGCAGTCCTGGCTAATCAGGGAGGTCCCAGTTGACTGGTGATAGGCAAATGTGATGCCCATCTACAGAAGGGCCAAAAGGAGCATCTGGGGAAGTTACCTGTCAGTTCGACTTTGATGCTGGTGAAGGATGTGAAGCAGATCCTCTTGAGTGCCATCACACAATACACACAACAAACCAGGGATCAGGCCCAGTCAGCATGGGTTTATGAAAGGCTGGTCTGCTTGACTAACCTGACCTTATGACAAGGTGATGACTTAGTGGATGAAGGAAAGGCTGTGGATGTTTCCTACTTTTACTTTAGTGAAACCTCAGACACTGTCCTCCAGCATTCTGCTGGAGAAACTGGCTGCTCATGGTTTGAATGGGTGTACTGTTTGTTTAAACATCCTGGAGGCACTTAAAAGATGTGTAGATGTGGCACGCGGGGACATGGTTTAGTGGTGGGTTTGGCAGTGCTGGGTTAACAGCTGGCCTTGATAATCTTAAGGGTCTTTTCTAACCTAAACAATTCTAGGATTCTAAGACTGTCAATATCATGATGTTAAATGATGTCACAAGTGCTATTTATATACAGCATTTATAATTTGCAAAATTATACCTCATTCCATCTACTGCTTGTCTGAAGGTAAATCTTCTGTAGGCTGTACAGTAGCAGTGCATAGCAGTCCTAATGCTGGTGTTCTCAACCCACTGTGTATCAAGGGGTTAATTTGTTTCCATCACTGGGGATTTGAATTGCTCGTCAGTACTGAGGTCACTGTCACTGTTAAATGACAGATGTCTTTCTGAAAATCCCTTGCATCTTCCCTTGTGATGTAAAGTTCAGTGACTGCAATAACAGGGTGTTGTTCTTTAATAACTGTTAAATTTATTCTTTAGAGAATTTACAAAGATGTCCTATTGCTCTGGGAGAGCTCCCTTGATGCCCAACTCTGCATTTTCTTTTTGCATAATGCCTACAGATTTAGAGCCACTGTACTCCCAGTTGTATGGCTTCTGTATCCCTTGTTCAGTGTTGCTGAAATACTCGTAAATCTCCTTTCTTCTAGTGTCTTTGTGCAGCAGCTGGGGTATGACAATAAGGTCCCTGGTCTATAATTCCAGACAGGCCCTGAGGGTGAACAGATCGACCAATCCTCATCCCCAACGTAAGCCCAGGGAACTCACTGTCCCTGGGAGGTAGTCGTTTAATGCTCTCTATTTGTATTCTGCATGAAACTCTTCTTGATGCTGGACTGTTGTTCACTTAGAGAATTATCCAGTGCGCAGTATATAAACTCCCACTGGAGATTGAATGCATGTAAATAAAGCATGCCTTAAGTCTAGCATAATGTAACTTTAAGTGAGAAGAAATAGACTGAATCTAAGCACCTTGTAAGGCTGCATTCACTGCTGAGATCTGCACAATGCAGTCACAATCTGCATTTCTATGTCACATGGATAAGAGGTAAGGAGGACAGCTGTATAGGTTTTCTAATGCCAAGGATTTCCTGGCTTGTTATTGAATATGATGAGAGTACAGCACTGACTTTTTCAAATAACAGCTGTTTTGGAAATACTCTTGTAAAATAGCAACATTCATCTTGTAACAGAAAGAGACATAGTTTGAAAAATGTGATTGACTGACCTTTATGCTACACATGCCTCATGAAAATGTTACTTTGTACTGGCTGCTTTCACACCACCCAAAAGCATGGCAGGCATTTCGGGGTATCGACAGAGGATGATCCCTGCCCTATAGCCTTTTGCAATCTCCTACTGATCTCTAGTTATATTCACTTCATCTATATTATTTTGCAACTTTCCTGTCTGTGTAGCAGCACTGATGTGTATTTTAACTATAAATTATTTAGAAAGGCTCTGGTTGAAAGCTAGTACTCATTTTCTCATAAACCTCCATCATCTGTTTTGAACGTTGAGATTTAATGAAGTGTAAAGGGCTATTTTTAAATAGAAGGTGTTTCACACATGCTGTCACTCTTTGATTATGCTTGGCTCATCTAAGCAACTTTAATACTAACACAATTGTCAGGATAATTTTATATTCTGCAGCAGCTTTAAAGGAGATAAAACTGCTTCTGTTTAGTGATTTGTTATTTGCCAGACAAAGACATTCATTACATGGACAACAACAGTGGCATGTTTGATGGCAGTAGCATGCTCTGTCTGAAGCTCCCAGCACACCAAGGCCAATGGCAAAGTTTTCATAGACAACGACACAGCCAAGGCAGCAGCCAGCCTGGTTTAGTAAGATCAAGTGTTGGACACTTCATCATCACTGCTCTTACAGAACTCATAGTTGTTGTGATATTATAGAAGTACAATTCCATATATGCACTGTGAAAGCTAATCCATAAAGAAAAGATGGAGCGTTAATGGAACAAAACTGTTTAACTTTTTATCCATCATTTCACATTAGTTTCTTCTGCTTACTTTTAAGAACTGATAGTCTTCTCTCCAGCTCCTCCAGAAAGGTAATGGGACAGTGGTCTGTCAGACAAAACTAAGAATAACCTACTTATGGAGGATAAGCCAATGGGAATTTGAAGTCATATTTGACTTGTATTTGTCTCCTTTTTAAATATAGCTCTAGATTATGGCCTTTAGCCTGTCCTTCCTCATGTGGGAATTCAGGAAGACAGAGAGAAATTCCTGTTAAAGCTTAACTGCCTCTGTCCATAGAGACTGTATTTTTTATTTTAAACAAAGGATTTGGTTTCCCAAATTGAATATGAAAGCATATGAACTCATCCCTAATAAACTAGGGCTTGTATTATTAAACTGCAGTAGGCTGTTTGAATTAAGGTGGGTTTTGTTACCAAATGATCCAAATAAAGTAAACATAAAATAATCACTTTCTCTTTAGTCTTGCTTTAGTTGCAGCATAACTCAGTAAGCACAAAGTCCTAATGTATATAAGAACATGTACGTAACACAATGTTCAGAACACACAGAGTTCTGTGCCAAAGCACTGTGGTTTGCTAATACCTTTTACCTCAGCCAAGCACTGTGCTTGTTGAAGATGGATATTGCTTGGTTTACTATATTTATGTAAGTGTATGATGTAATTAATGTAGTCTTAGTAGCTAAAATGAATTTTGAGTCAACATTGGTTTGTGTTTGGTTTATCCTTGCTGCTCTCAAGAGGATTCTTTTAGCTGAAGATTCATGACAATATGATTTTTGGGACATTAAATATGGCCGAAATAAGGGAAGACCTTTGGCAAACAGACCTAGGTTGCCTCCATTTCACTGATATTTTTCAAACAATCAGATTTCCAATTTTCTTACCAAAAATGCTCAGAAAGACTTTATTAAACTGATTTAATAACGTTCTAAACATTTTTCTTTATGGTTCAGAATGGTTTTCAAAAGAGTCAAGCATTTCATAATGAGAAGATGTTTAAAGTGTAAAAGATAGCAGTTAACACAGGAAGTTATAAATGCAGTAGGGTGTTTTCTGAAAGCTTTGCTCTTGCAAAGAGGCATTACTTCAAGCAGAAACCAACAACTTCCTGCTTTACAGAAGTTGTAGCTGTCAGAAGGTGAGTTTTGCCTGATACTTCTCTGGATGCTGTAACCTTTCACTGCTACTGCTCATCCATGCCATAAATATTTACTTAATTTTCCTGGAAGTGCTCTGAGACAATACGGCAAAATCAGAGGCAGCAAAATTGTACATATATGTTAGGAGATTATCTTTCACTTCCTCTTTTGTTCTATTCAGACTCTTTTGTGTTTCTAGCCTGTGGAGGGTGCCAGGATAATCATTCGTTCTGCATATTATCTGTGTTAACCACATGTTACTTCTTAGGTTGATTATTAGTATTGTAAATCAAGATTGACTTATTTTCCCTTCTGCCTCTTTGATTTCTTCTTCCCCAATCACATTTGTTTTACCACTCATGGTCTTGAATTTCTCATCAAAGTGGTAAGGATATTTTATACAGGACTCGTTTCTTTTTCTCCCTCTCCCCCCAGTTGTTCATTCACTATTTTTTCCATCCTTTGAGTCAATGATAAATGATGCTGGAAGCATAAGTATGGATGGAGAGGCAAGTATTAATCTTTGAAGGAACATACAAGAGGAGCTGTCCATTCTTGAGCTCCTCAATCTTCTTCAACTTGCTTCTATTTTTCATGTAGAAGTTGTATTTAAACCCAGAAGCAATTTTAGTGTGCAACGCAAGTCCAAACAGCTACAACTTCAGTGTACCTTTCATATTACAGAAACTAAAGTGCCTGAGATTTTAAGTGACTAAAATAAGACATTCAGAATGCAAAACAAGAGTGTAAGGTTGCATGAGCATTTTCTTTGCATTTCATACTTCTACTCCCTTCATATAAGAGACTTTAAGCTGTTTAGTTCCTGGGACTGGTACTGTCTTTCCAAATGGAGCTTGGCTGTAACTTACTTTATCGGCAGGCTCAGAAAGCCAAGCTGATCAGCATTTTTTGACATGACAGTAAAAGCATACAACTGCAGAATGTTTGTGCAATGTTTCTCTAGTGATATTCCCTAGCAGTATTGCATTTCTGCTTTTAGTTTTGTTGAACTTGCATGGTAGAATACAGTTGTCGTGATACTGCTCCAAAATCCTTAACCGTGCTCATAAAACTGCTTCTATCTGTTTCCTGTCTTCTGCATGGGTCAGAAAATAACATAAGCCCTTCACAGGAGAACAGACTTCAGGTTGCTCTATCGGTGGAGATAAAATACTTTCTTCAAATCACAGGGGTTAGGTCCATTATGTTGACCTCTCAATTTGGAGAGCTTCTGGGGGTTGGGAAAGGATTGCTTCTAAGAGTTTTTGTTGTGGTACTTCTCATTTCTTCTTTTTTACTGCTATTTGGGAGCACTGATGATTAACAAAACAAAACCAAACAAGAACCCCCCCCCCAAAAAAAAGAATTCCTTGAATAAATGGTGGCATGAGAGGAAAGCATTGCTTTAGAAGTAACTGAATAGGGGTCAGGGATTCTCTTGTATTTAGCTCTTCCAAGGACTTCTGATGTCTCATAGAAATTCATTTAGAAATGGTTAAACTTCTCACTTGAACTTAGAACTAAGTTCATAAAGCAGCTGAAAGTATTTTGAGCTTCCAGGAGAGAGATCCGACTACAGAATCACATATTTTATTGCTACCGTGGCGTAATAACCCAGGGCTTCTGTTTCAATAAAATGTCTACTGTATACCTGTGTCCTTTTGTTGAAGATGCTTTAATTCCTGTTCCATGAGGAAAAGAGGTGCTCGTTCAGTGTTTCAGACCTTGTGTTTCTATGGTGGCACTCCATGGTTTCCGTTGAAAATCTTTTATTTTATGGCATGTGAAACTCACCTGGATTTCAGTTCCTCTGGAAAGCCTTTTTTTATCTCTTTCCTTTCCGGGGGGGGGATGTTCATGAAAAGGAGTTTTGTTGCTTAAAACAAACTCAAACCCTCCCCAACAAAGTCTGAATTGCTGAGTCTGTCTGGCTATCTGTCTTCAGGCTTTATAGTGGAGCCCACTGGTACAGTTTCCATGCAGCAGTGTGGTTAAGAATATGAGATCCCAAGTGAACTTGTTGGAGGCTTTTTATCCTCTGCGGTGGTAGGCAGCTGAGCCTGGTGTAATCCTGAGATGAGTAGTGTTGATTTGTTAGCTTTGCCAGGGAGTAGAACCTATAGCCCAGGACTGAGAAAAGGCCTTCTTGCTGCTGTTGCTCTCTGGATAGTGTATGCTCTGCTTGTATCTTTATAAGCTGTCCATCACAGAAGCAGTGCCTCTTCCTCTAGTTTTACTTCATACTTGATTTCAAAGAGAATTAACAACGTGGATCTTGCTTGTGTGTTTATATGCCCTACATGCAAACATTTCAGTATGTTTTAAAGTTAATGACATACTCTAGCTATTTGACCTGGTGTGCTATAGAGTGTGGTACAAGTAACCTGAGTGATCTGTTTTTATTTTAGTAGTTCATTAAAAGGACCTTCATTGTATTCCATGTATGCCTACTTTTGGCTGATGGCTTTGGTTACCAAAAAGTGAGGTGACGGGGTGGAAAGTGTCTCCTTAGCTTTTAATTTCATATAAGAAAAAGTTGGTTTATCCTACTTGGTTTTAACCCTCATGATAGTAAGGACATTGTCTTGGTCTCCATGTTTTGTAGAAATCACTAGGACATGGGAAGTGTTCATTGGAAGCTTTTACCACTCTTCAGTGAGAGGGAAAGATGCATATACTCCTGGGGGTTCAAAGAGAGTTTGTTTTTCTTCTGGTGTTTCAATTAAGTGGGTATTAAGAGAAACTAATGAACAAACCACAGGTTTAAAAAGGAAGATTAAAACTGTTCCCATCTGAAATTAACAGCATGTGACTTGAATTGCTGGAATGATTGTCTGGATTCTGTGGTCACACAGAGTGCAACTGTGTGCACAAACATGACTTGAATTTCTGATGGGAGAGGGAAAGTAAGGAAGAGAGGTTTTCTTCTTCTGTTTCAGTGATTTCAGTCACAGATGTGCAGCACTTAGTGCAACAGGAGGAAAACCTGCTGAAGCAGGGGCTCGGACTGATTCCTTCTGCTTTCTCTTGCAGGTCTTGCCTTTCATAACAGAGCAAAACAAATCCAAGCTGAGAAATATAGCCTCTAAAAAGCAAGGAAGGGGACTGTGTACCCCGATGAGACAAAGTGTAGGTAAAACATGGCTGTTGTCCCGCATGCGCTGAACCCAGTACTTAAAAGAAATGGAGTGGCTTTGGCCTGAGTGGTGTGCTGATAGCCCCAATAATGGTTGATTAAACAAGTCAGTGATTTTGGGTTAGTGTCTTCCAGCTGTATATAAATAAAAGCCTTTAACAGTCATTCTTCCCATGCTGGCTGCGCATGTCCATGTTTAATCGTAAGCAAAAGAGCTGGTTGGCTTTTTAATATATTCCAGATAGTTTTATAGCATTCCCTCATTTAAACTCAGTAAATGGGGAAAATAATTGTGACTTTAGTTTTCTGCTTGATCAAGGTAGATCATGAAACGGTAGCTGAATTCCAAGCTCTTCTTACTATCCTGTGAAAAGTCTGATACTTAGGTCGTCGTTCTGCTTCTTCTGTCTTCTCCCACAGTCTGGAAGTTGAAAGGTAGAGGGCAGCAAAGTCCTACTTTTTAGGGGGAAGTTCAAAACGTTTTTAAGTGAGTGGGTTTTTCTTCAAGCTAAATAATGATAATCAGTTTGATGTGTTTGGTCTTTCTGAATTATTCCAAATTGATATAACATTTTCGATAAGGAAAAAAAATCTTTACTAAAATACAAATAAACTTAAAAGATTCTTGCCTGCAATGTGACTTCACTGGTAGTGAAGTAACTGCAATACAGGAAAACAAAACCAGAATGCATTTGCAAAGCCAATTGAAGGACAGCTTTTCAACATCAGTAGTGAGAAACTTGTGCTGGTTAATGCCAGAATCTGTAATTACAGAGGAAATGGGGAAATGAAAACAAACTAAAATCACACACAGCTATCTCCCACTTAGGGAAGAAACAATGAAAGGGAGTCTTGTGTGTGGCTTTGGATTGATTTTTGGATGAAAGCCCCATTTTTACCTCATTTATCTCACTGTGAAAGTATTTATATTATTCAGTGGTGACATTCTGTTCCCCTGTGAGTCTTTAAGTGCGGTTATGAAGTGATGGCATTGAGTTTGAAATCAGTTGCTCCTCCAGCATCAGTGTGTGAGCTGTCAACATTTCACAAGAGGAACAGGGAAAATGTTAAAGCAAAAATGTAAGTTAAGGCTTATGAATTCACCTGAAAGGAAGTACCCCATGCAGTACTTTAGCCATTAATAATGAATGTCGATCATTAATGCAGAAAGTAGAATTTACTTCATTAAATACATTGGAACATATGTTTTATCATTTGGAATTATTATCATAGAATCATAGAATAGTTAGGGTTGGAAAGGACCTTAAGATCATCTAGTTCCAACCCCCCTGCCATGGGCAGGAGCACCTCCCACTTAACCATGTCACCCAAGGCTCTGTCCGACCTGGCCTTGAACACCGCCAGCGATAGAGCATTCCCAACTTCCCTGGGCAACCCATTCCAGTGCCTCACTACCCTTACAGTAAAAAATATTATCATATTGTACTGTTTAGCTAGTACAGTTGCCTGATACTAGTATTGCTTATTGTGTACAGTGAGTATGCAATGAGTTTAGGGGATAGTTTGAGACCCACACTTCCAGCGATGTGCAAGTTTCGTTCCATTACACCGCAGGTAGCTATTAATTTGACTTTTTTGTATGTAGTGGATTAATGAAATGCAGAGGAAAAGTTTACCTGGAAAAATCAGGTGTAAGCTTGAAGGTAGGAACGCAAAGATGCTGTCTGTCCTTTGACTGCTTATTCAAGACTTTGAAAGTATTTTGCGGGCTTATATTGGGAGACAGTATTAGGATTCCTCTTGATTTGCGTGTTTGTTATTTTTGTGTATCTCTGTCGATGTCCTAATAGTGTTTTAGACCTACTGCGTTAATTTCATCTCAGATGTGCAGAGACTTTCGCTGCTGTCAACAAGTGCCCTCTTTAAATGCTACAGAAAGGAAAATTTGTTTTCCACATTCTTAGGTTTACTGTGCTTTAGAGTTTGGGTTGTGTTTTGCTTTCCCTCTGTTATTTGTCCATTCACCAGTGGCTCCTGGGAAGCTGTATACTGTACTTAAAATGCCTTTTTGAAGGACATGACATTTTCATTGTCCTTCCTTTGTATATCATTCCTCTTGCATTTCTCCCTGACACAATCTTGAAATGCTTATTCTGGCTGAAATGATGACCCCAAATTGTTGCAGACATTTTAAAGCGTCTCCTGCTTTGTCTAAACCAAGTTTTCAGACATGTTACCTTGAACCCCATCACATCTGGATAAATGAGGCAATTTGTGTCTAGGTAATGTCTTTATTTTAGGTTTTAAAGTCTCATTGTTTATTTATAGGGACCATTTCATATCAGTTTTTAGTATTATAAAAAATGAATGCACATTTGCAAACATTGTGTTGTCACCTGATGATTTAAGTGTTGGAGCAGTTAAGTATTTAAGTAGTGGAATAGGAATAGTGAGTATTTAGGTATTAACACATTTATTGTATGTTGATTCTTTATATAAATGACAAATACTTGGATTTGCAAAATAAATTGTAAGAAATGTAGTAACACTGTGCATAAAGCAATCATTAAAACCCAACAATCCATCATCAGAAAAAATAACAGTACAAAGTGGGTTGCATTGTGTGAAGTTACGGATACCTGAAACTTGAATCTTTATGCTGTAGCAGCATAAAGCATCTCTAAGACAAATGGGCTGTTTTAATTACTGCACGGCTAACATTAGGAAGTATGATTGATGAATTTTTAATGCATGTGGTTTTGGGTTTGGTGTTGGTGGGTGTTTTGTTTTTACAGAAGAGAGCAAGGAGGTTAAAGCAAGACTTTAAGCGTTGTTGCTCTGAATCCAAGGTAGGTCTGAGGCACACATTTCTGTGATGGAATTGTATCATCTAAAAATAAGCTAAATTGAAAGGCTGAGTTGCATTTTACTACGGAGCATGACAAAAGCATAGCTAGTATAATGTGCAAAATATTGCATTTTTCATTGGCAAGCGGAGTCTGTAGTGCTGCTGGTAAAAAACAGATTGACATTTGGTCATTATTTCTTATCAAGGGTGTTTTACTTGTAATGCTATTTGACAGCTATATTCTAGGTCTGACAGCATTGAACCAGCTTAATTCCCACTGAACTGCTCTAAATACGTGGTATTGCAATCAGTTTAACAACCCCTGGAGGCAATAAAATCTCTCCTTTGAACACACACAAGGGAAAGAAATCTAAGATTTATAAAGGGCAGCAAGTATTCAAGATAGGGGCAAAGTTTATGTGTGAGCCTATAATTGATGTTTCCTTTGTTGGAAAAGAAAGCTTGAGGATGCTTTAAGAATTAATCTTTAACAAGTTCTAATCTGCACTAACAAGATCTGCTCAAGATGAGTGAGGGAGAGGTATGATACCGAGTGTTTTGTCAGATTCAGCCAACAATGGAAATTCAAAGGTACTGTGTAGTTCAGGACCGTTTTTGAGCAGATAAGGAAACTTCACAATTAGATGTGAAGTCTGCTAGAGCTCTCTGCCGCAGGTGAGCAAGTGCAGAACTTGTAACCTAGCCTGCTTGTTCGCTACCATATATCTAGGTGAGGATGCCTATGGCTGCAAGCACTTTGTGTTATCTACTGAACATACAGAATAGGTGGGAAGTTGCTTTAAGTTTGTCTGCTGCTTTTGTTCTCGCAACATGTGAGTTGACAGATGAGGCAGTGACAAAATAAGGGTTAGATGCTATTAAATCATATCTTAAATTCCAAGGGATACCCAGTGCTTTAAAAAAATACTGCATTGGATATCACCCATCAATTAAATGTAGTTGCCTCTAGGGTGAAAGATGGTATTTTTCCAAGAACATACACTGATAGTCAGGGTTTAGGAATAGGAATATAAAACATTTTACTGAATTGGCAAATACCCTTTATGTCTTTATGTTCTTCTTTATGTCCAAAAGACCTCATGAGAAATTTCTTAAAAGGCAGTTTGCAGCATTGTTGCAAAAAGATGATGGCCTTCTCTGGATTAAGAAATAACTTCTTTCACTACCTGGTCCAGTGGAAGGTGTCCCTGCCCGTGGCAGGGGGCTTGGAACTAGATGATCCTTAAGGTCCTTTCCAACCCAAACCAGTTGGTGATGATTCTATGATTCTTTCACTATCCCCTGAGACACAGAGGTCTCTCGTGTGAACATTGCTTCCCTTGGTCTGCTCAGTTTGTAATACCTGAAGCAAGGTGCCCAGGTGAAGGCCTGATCGTGACCCTTACAAAAAGGGAAGGAAGGACTGGGCCAGCAGAGGACAAAAGAATGTGAATGTGGATTGCTGTACTTCAGTAACTCTCACATTCATCCAAAGGAATGAGTGCTATGCAAAAATATGAACCCTGCCATCATGTGTCATTTAATAAGATACTATTAATGCTGTAGGAGCATCTCATTAAAATGTACACAAGAATCTTTTCCTTGCATATGTAGAAAGAGCATTAGGGGAAAAGGATTTTGAGAACCTTCCTGGCTTCCATTTGCAGAACTACACAGTGCAGGGTTAAAACGTAAGTGTCTGAGAGAAGTCTTTGTGTTCCGGGTTAGCATCTGACCACTACTTTTATATCTGTAAAGCACCAGTCGATATGGGGAGCCTGGGGATAGTCTCCCTAGTGAGAGGATGAAATAACAGTGTTATTGAACAAGGCAGGAAATCTCTTCTTATCCTAACTTGTGAGAAGAGCTGTAAATATGGAGAAAATTAGCAACATCTTCTCTGATAGCGTCTCCTTTTTCTGGTATCATAACATTGGATCCTGGAATTGTATGTTAGGTGGTATCTGCTATTGCTGTGACAGGCAGTGGAAATTTGAAGGGGGAGCTGTCAGGCTGTCCAGTCAAAGATTCAAGCAGTGTGCAGTGGTACAGTGGACAGTGTTCCAGCATGAACAGGTTGTTCCTGAATGTGCTCTGTTCCTTGTTCAGTGCTGCCATAGACGCACAAAAGACAGAGTTCTAGTAATTTTCCATTTGATTATTTCTGCAGAAGTTAGAGAAAGCTTACCTGAAGGAATTTGTCAAATATATTTCCTTCTGGGTCTGGTGGATCATCTTGTCTAAGTAATCGTATGCTGTAGCTTTTTTTGTTGCAATAGTTGAGATTTGGGGCTGTCAGTCTGCCTCAATACTAATTTATTTTCCTCTAGAAAGGAAGGTAGCCTTCTTTTTGAGAGTTATATGAGCTGGCACTTGCCTTCCTGTACGAATTCAATCCAGTACTGTAAGGGCAGCTTGGATGGTTGCAGGTTTGATGCAGTAATTGTTTGCATTTAATTTTCTTAATCAACTATAAATCTGATAGTCCAGAGAAAGTGGCCTTACAGAGTTACAGAAAGAAGCCACTTCAGTGTCTGGGCAATAAATAGCTTCTGGTTTAGTATGGAAAAGAGGAAGAAGCCAAAATCTCTCTGGCCTGTGGTGAACAGGTATTTACAGGGCAGCATTTCTCTACAATTAAACTTCTAATGTTACAAAGCACTGGCAAGATGGTGCAGATAGCCAGGCATATCTTCTAGGAATATGAGAATGATCTTTGCTCCAACTAATGTCAATAGAACTCAGAGTTCTTCTCAGATGAGAAAATGTCAGATGTTGGTATCTTTTCATCTTCAGTTCCAGTTAATAGGTATTGTCAAAAAATATTGTATTCAAAGGTTTGTCTGCATTCTGCCATGCCCTTAAGTCACTGTACTGCTTCCATTTGAAAAGCTTTTCTTACCCTACTGTGACTCTTGGGTTTGCAGACCTTTAATTTGGTTATTTAAGGGAGTGCTTTCATTTAGCTCATAGGCCAGTTGCTGGGTGTTGTTCCCATGCAAGCCCAGCTGTAGAACGGTCTTCATCAAATCATTACCATGATTATCAAGTACATATTTGATTAAATTTGGCAAAACAGGCTGCCTATTTTCTGACTTCTCTCTTAGCACTCGTATTCTACTTCCGAAGGATAACTTAGCAGTGTGGTTCTGTTCATGAGCCTGTTCATTATTATAACATTTGTTAGATAATTTTCTTCTCATTCTCTTTATGAAGCAGAGAGTAAATCATTGAAGCCCAGGTGAATCTGTCTTCGGTCAAGTGCAGTGCCTTTGCTTTTCAAGTTGTTACTCTTATCAAAAGACAAAGGTCTTTTAAAATCAGTTGATTCAGTATTTACTGCCAGTAGAGACAAACGTTAAAACTCCTGTCAATACAGGCTAGTTTAGAAAGAAAGAAACTTTGCTGTGCCCTTCTTTCAATATAGCTCAGATATCCCTTTCATGCCCAATAGTTTTGCTTTATTCACACATGGCCTACAGGAACACAGTGTCCCTTTTTGCTTAACAGTAAGCTGTATTAGCAAAGAGCAACAGTAGTACTGATATAAAATTTACTATAAGGTACTTATTTTTTATAATGCAACACTTAGGTTATTCCAAAAGGTTTTGTAGCCTTTTACTTCTTACATAGCCAAATATAGTGGGGGGGGATGGAGGGAAGGTAGATTGTGAACAGGTCTCTACTCCCTAATGTGAATGAGAGAGGTTCTATCCAAAGTGATTAAAACCAAATTAAGTTAGAGGCACTAAATCTTTGTCTCATAAATGAAGGTTTCAGTAGGGTGAAATTGCATCTCATTGGCCATAAAATGAGTTATAAATGAGGCAGTGAATCCAGTGGATCATTTCAAGTGACTAATCTTAGTCAACCAGTTAAGTGAAGCTGGCTATAAATTGGGTTAATTACTGTAGCTTGAGTTTTAGCTCAACAGCTCTTAATTTCAACTTTCAAAGGCTACACAAACCAATTTTGTACTCTTAGATTATAATGAGCAGTCTTTATTCTTTAATCAGTTCATCCAGTAGCTAGCTGTCTACTCTAACATTCCTTTGAAGTATGGAGAGATCTAACATAATTGAAGAAATGTCTAAGTACTTGACTCTCTCTTTTTTAATATAAAGGAATTAAACATTAATCAGACTTGTGAATCTCAATTAAGCCAATTAAAATTATCACAGAATGTAGTGCACAGAGCAATAGGTAGCTTTAATGTTTGAATACATTATCAACTTTTACCTAATGTTCCTTATTTAAGATGTTTGTTACTCAAAAAGGAAATGCATGCAACCCATTAAAGAACACTTACCATTGTTTCAAAAGAGTTTGACTAACTTAATTCACTTTGTGTCGTCGCCTACATTTATGCACAAGATATGCTAGAATTGGTTGCATTTAGTTAAAAGTAATACCATGGATTACTTTAGGTCTTCCGATACCCATCTCGCTTCCACCTATTTTTTTGGTGCTGACTGGGCTTTTTTGAAAGGAAAATATTCAGCACTCTACGTAGTTTCTGTCACAAGGAAGCATGGCTTCGGCTTCACTGGCTGGAGTCTATACACGAAGTCCATATAATTACTAATAATTTGTAACAAGTGTTAATTGATAAACAACTCCCTCTGGTAGCTTAATTAAAGCTGTAGGAGAGCAGGGTGATTTACAACTGGGATTGATCTCAATTAGTCAACAAAATCTGGGTAGTCTATTCAAAGGAGGAGGAAGAATTTAGCGTAGCGAGGCTTTGGGGATTTTTTGTCTTGTCTTTTTTGTTAACAAGAGAAATCAAATCACAAGGTATAGTAATGTTTTCTGCAGCGATCTACCCACTGTATCCTGTGCTTCTCTTTTACGCTCCCCAGCATTTGTTCTTTCAGTTGTTTGTTCATTGTCAGGTTACAGAACAATATTCAAACATTTCTTTTCCTTGTACACAATGCAATGAAGAAGTCATTTCATACCGAGATGTACATTTTAGAATAACACCCCCAGGAGACCACAAACTAGAGAATGAAAACCATTTAAAATATGTCAGGTTTTGATCTTACTTAGAGATTTGTTTATAAACTGGCATTATGCAGCTTTAATTAAAAGATAACACAGGAAAGATGGCATTAGGGAATAACTGGAGATGTGGAAGCACACTGATCTTATAAAGTCAGCGGCTCTGTTTCAGGATTCACTACTCTTTTATCATTTGGACTGATAGAATATAATCTATGAGTACTTGAAATTGCCCTTCTGGAATAAAAAAAGAGTGTCATCTCTGTTTAAACTAGATCACAGACTGGCTGCAAACAGCTGCTGAAACATTAATTAATTTGTTTGCAAATAAATCATGGATATATGTGCTAGCTGCAAATACTGATAGAAACAAGTATAAATGTTGTGCTGCTCAGATTACCTACAGGATCCCTGGTTTGCTTTCATTCTTTAAGATAGCTTCATATGCACCAACAAAGCCAAAGCTGAGACCCAGTAATCTGGAAGAGCTGAACCTTTTTATTAAACTTGTCCTATAGATATATAGATGTGCTGAAATGTAAATCAGTTTCAGTGCTTTAAAAAACACACAGCCATTTTACATTTGTGTAGGACTGAGCCTCATTTAAGAAAGATTTGTTAATCAAAGAGAATGAAATATTTTGGTGGAGGCACATGAATGTGAGTTTAGCAAGTTTGCAGCTAAAAATATGGCTTGGTGATTTCAGCTGTGCAATTTATGTTCCTCTGTATCTTCAATGCTCTTTTGGCAGCTGTGTGGCATCCTCTATAAATTCTGTGTTATTTGGTACCTGCTTTTCATATACCAGCAAGGATGCTGTTTAATGCCCATGGATTGTTTAAAGAAACAGGCTAAACCCTAGCCTTGTATCTTCACTGACCTAGAGCCCAGGCAGATGTACCCAGACTTGTAACAACACATGCGTGTCCTTGGGGCTAGCCTTGTAGCTATTCAGTCCTTCTCATTGTAAGGGCAAATCCTTGACTCTTTCCAGGGCTGCCCTAGGCTCTGCATATGGTAGGCAGAGAGGAGGAAGATGACACCGCAGGCCTTGCCCCCTTCACATAAGCTTTATTTTCAAGAGTGGAAAAAATAAAGGTTAGATTCTGCCAAAGGATGAGACTTGCATATGTAATATGAGCAATACAGGGAGGCCTTTGGATTCTAATTACTAACCTTCAAGTGTCAGGCTGCTCTGTTGCAAAACACATCATTGTAGAGGTTGGAGGAGTAGACAGGGAAGGGTCCATGGCCTAAATTTTGCATCACAGCGTTACTGGGACTGTCTTACCTACACAGCTTTTTCTCTGCTCTCTTAAAAGACTTTGTTTGAGTCTTTTCTAACATGGAGGGTGTCGGTTTTAGTCTTTGGAAAATTGTTTGCTAACAAGAAAAATCACATTCTGACAGGAAAACTTAAAGCCAAAACCCTGGGGAAAAATCCCAAAACTGTTCTGTGGAGAGTTAATGATGTGATTTGATGTGAATTTGATTTCCCTCCTCCTTCTAGGGTCTGTGTTTTTTGTACAGTAGCTGAACTATTACATCAAAGATGCTATTCTAAGGCAGATCCCAGTATCCAGATGTTCTTGTCAGTGGAGGGATAGGTTTTCCTAAGTTTGGCTGATAATTGTTTGAGCAGTCTTGATCTTTAGGTGATGGCAGTGAATTGTGCCTTAAGATCCACCTCTTCTGTAGATAATGTAAGCCGTAGCATTAGTTCCAAGAGCAGCCTTTGACTTCAGGGAAGGTACTCCTGCAGAGCACTCCGCAGATACTGTTAGCACCCAGGTGTCTGCTCCATGCCTACTTTCACCCTGATAGAGAAAGCTTGAGGTCATTTAGTCTTTGTACTTGAGTTAACTACACTTTTGCCCTTTGCTTGGGCTCTCAGAAAGCACTGGCTAGAGCATGAGTTCTTTCCAAATTTGAAGCCTGCTGGGCCTTTTTCAGAGGTTAATGTGACCACTACAGGAAGTATCAGAGTTGTGTTTGTCTCATACCCCTGCCGCAAAGGTTCACCCACCAACTGCTCCAAGTTCAGCTATTCAGCTTCTTGTGGCATAGTATTTCCACTGGCTTGACTCTTCAGTAACAGTATCTGCCTAGAAGCTTGACTTTCATATGTTTAAGGAAAGAAGGAGAAACTGACTTTATTTCCACCAATGACACCAGCTTAGTGTTCTTTTTGTGGGAGATCTGAACCTTTGGATTTTCCTTTGTGGAGTGTGGGAGAAAGTGTTCACCTGAATACGCAGGCCAATTCCCTGGGGATAGAGGTGTGCTCTTACAAGTTAACATGGAGGATGGTGACGGGTTCAGGAAGCCAATTTATGGTCTGGGACAAACTGCTCTATTAGAGCAGGCAGAGACTCTGGACATAGAAGTTTCACTGATGGTGCCTTTGGGAGAGATCTTATTAATGCTTTTATATTTCCAACTGGAAACTCTAATGAAAGCTGCAACCACCACAGTTCCTGATCAAATTAGGGAGGCACAGATTTGAGGAAGGCTATATTTTAACTGCTACTCTATATACAGTCATTTTGGATAAACTTTAAGCTCTCTTGTACTCATAGCAGATAATAAACTCAGTGGGCAGCCTGGGATGAGCAGAGCCCTGAGCACCACTAACACAGAGGATTTTGACTTGCTTGTCTGCCATTCCTGTTTACTATACACCATTAGAGTTTTTGGCTGTTGCAGTGGTTGGATTCAGATATGATGTCTCTTGACCTAAATACAACATGTTGTTTGTGTGATGTATACTGTTTGGAAGGTGGATCTTCACTGTGTGCTTGCCATTTGAACTCTCCAAGCTATCAGCCCATTTACAGGATGGAGTTAAAGTGTTCAGTTTACCATGTTATCTCACCTCAGTCCTGACTAGGGCTCCAATGTATAGCCTACAGGAAGGAGCCTCTGGTTTTACTGTCTTAGGTTTTTAGTACTTAATGTAGACAAGGAACAGAAATAAGCCACAATATTTTGGAAGGCGTGATACCAGATTAAGAGTCCTGCTTCCTGGCACAACTCTCTTAAGTTGTTCTGGTGCTGAAGTTCCTAGTGCCAATGGCACTAATTATTCAGCTTCTTTCCACTCTTTGGTTCATGCTGAAGATACTCATTGGGCTCCTGTATCACCTTGTTCTCTGCAAGGTCATAATTTAAGTGTAGCTCGGCACACTTTGCCCTAAAATTGTGTTGTCTTCTCAGAATTGACTTCTCCATGAGTCTCTTGGGGCTGCTATTTTTGTGTGTTGTTGTTTGGGGTTTTGGTTATGCTACCCCCACTTTTTCTTTTCCCTTATGCATACTAATTGACTTAAGAAGACTTTAGGTGAAGCTGAAGCAAGAGTTGGGAGTTCAGCCTGGTAACTTTTCAAGTTACTGTGTGCTGCTGGTTTCTTCAAGAGCTTATTCACCTCTGTGATCAGCTTTAGAACACTTATTTATGTACTTGTTTCCAGCCAGTATCCTCTGCTCCCCTCTCTTTTCCTTCTGGAAGCGCAGGAGTGCCCCCATTCAGCTGGACCCACAAGTTGTCTGGAGGGTGTTACTTGGGGCAGGAAACAAGGCAAGGACTCTGGAACATGCTGCCAGACCATGAGGAGCTGTACTTAGGACCTGAACGCAGCCTGCCCTCTGGGTTTAGCTGCTTGTTGCAGCTAATTATAATTGTAAATTTGCCCTTAAAATCAGATTCTGTTTAAAGAGCAACTTTTGCCTTGGGGCAGCCTTGTAAGCGGAAAATACTTATCCAAAAAGCAGTTTACTTGCCTTATGATTTCCTGTAATCCCTGTATTGTTCTCTAAGATATTTGTATTAAAGGGAAGAATTGCTTTCCACAGCCCAGCCTCTCCCCTCTTCTTTGTGCCTGATCTTATACAGCAATCATCACCTTTTGTTTTATGGTATCACAGCCAGTTCCCATAGAAATGGCTTGATGCTCCCAACCTTTATGTCTCCCAGCAGGATCTTGCCTTTCAAGCTGCCGCTTCCACGGAAGAGTGGTTGGAGCACTGCTCATCAGGAATTTAGGCTCTTGGTTCTTTCAGCATAGGACAATTTAGATACAATCACTTTGCCCGCAATTGCAGCTTATTGTGGGCTTAAACATGAAATTTATATAACCTTGTGGCCATGCTACTTGGTAATTTGAGGTCAAGGAGCAAAGAACAGCAACATGCTTAACAGAGGGGTGCCCTCATTGCTTGACTGTCTGACATGCGGATCACTATCTGAAACTGGGACAGGGTTATTTGCCCAGTGATGTAAAGTCCGGTGCTTCTTTGGGAGATTTAAATAAATCTGAATGCGTGAAGCTATTTGTGTGAAATAGGCCATGGAATAATTGAGCAGAGCAACTGCCGGTCCTTCAGCAGGTCTGGAAAACAGAGCTTCGAGCTACATGGGTTCTTGCTCAGGAATGAGCCACATAGCTATTGGCACTCATCAAGAGGAAGTAGAAGGAATAACAAAGCTTAGCTAACCATCCTCATTATCCCATCTCTTCCTGATTCATAAAGAATGAATTTCTGAGCAGTTCTGGCTCAGTTTCTGTCTTTGTTTTCTGATTAATAAGTTAAAGATCAACTAATGCTTTCAGGGTCAGTCAGAAAACCAAACCTGCTAGGATTTAACCATGGGTAAGCTGGTATCAATTTAAGTGTAGTGGGTTAAAACTGATGTAAGCTAAAATGAGACACACTTACGTAAGTGTGAAAGTGTACCTAGATGGCAGTTCAGTGGAGGGTTTGGATGGAAGCAAGCTGAGAATAAGTTAACAAAAACATAATTAAAAAGAATAAAAAGGCCACTAGAATGCCTTTATGTTCCAAAATGCCATATGGTCAATTGCTTGGCATCACCTTCCCAAGTATGCTAGCAGTGCTCTACAGGTTGCTTAATATCAGTGCCCAGACAGGAGGCAAGGGCTGAAATAGCATGATGTGAGAAAGGGCGCAGCTTGAATGCTTCCATCCATGTGTTCGCAGTCAGGCAGCATAGCTTTGTCATTGCTTCGGAATCCGATGGTTGTGTGGAGCTCTCTTCTGTAAGACTTGATTAGGAATTGTTGGGATGTCAGTGATGGAACGATGTTTTAACGCTGTCCCCCTTAGTTTGGGTGGCAGGATTTTAAGGAAAACCTCTTCAGGTTTCTTTTTTTCTATCTTATTTGCACAATGAATAGTTACCATTCTTTGTTATGGGGGCCAAAACATTCATCAAGCTATATAAGGATAAGGGGTAAACAAGACTCGTGAGTTATGCCACATACTCAGAATAATGCAGGGAAACAATGAGGGATATAATTGAAGCAAAACTCATTTCTGTTCTTGTGTAACATTCTGACCAGAACAGTGAAGGACATCACAAATCCATTCATTTATTTCAAAATTTGCAAAACAAATCCCTTCTTACACATCGTATTTGTACAACATGAAATTATTATTCAATAAGTTGACATTTTAAACCTATTACCGCCTAAACCCATCTATTACTGAGCTATTCAGAGCACTAAGTTAACATTTACCAGAACATTCATCCTCACATCATGGGGAGATCAAGCTCAAATCCTTTATTTCATATTCAGATCTTGTTGGGTCAGGATTGCAAACTGCTACCTTTCTGATACTTTACCAGAAAGCCACTCTGAAATCCACAAAAGGAATTATTATCAAGTTACTGCAGTTATTCAGCTAGATGTTGACTTTGATATATCAACTCTCTGATCTTTAATAGAAAATAGATGGTCTTGCACTGAGGGTCACTCTTATGCATGACCAGGATAGGCCAAGGTTTGCATTAAATTACACCCAACCTTGCGTTCTCATTCTCTGGCAGGCAAAGTCAAACAAAGCCAAATGGATCCCTTGTTAGTTTTGTTTTCTTCATTGTTTTCTGTTGGCATATGGATTTAATTCTGTAATGGGTGACTGCTGGGCACAATCTGCTTTATTGATTTTCAGGGGGAAGTTTTTGTGAGAGCACCCAGAAGTACAATAACATAAAAGCAACTGGTGCAATGCTTGTTTTGTTGCAGTATGTGTTTATTCTAGCACTTATTCCACAACTGACTTTGTCACAAGAAATCAGGTTAAATTTGTGTTTCCAGAACTTGCTTCCCCCAGCCATGGGCTGCAGTTGTCAAACCCACTGTGGCTTTTCTGGTTCCTATAGGTTTTGTAGCTTTGGAAGCTGCAATGAATCATGCAAACTTTAGCCCTGTCCAGTGCTGCTTGTTCTCAGTTCGTATATTAACTTGTGTGAGAAAGGAGCATTGTGTGCCAAAACCAGGATACCAGTGGTCTGGGACTGCATTTTGGGTCTCAGCTTCTAAAGTGTCAGCTGAAGCCACAAGGGGTTGGGTGAGCTGCAGCTCTGTGATTAATTTCCTTGATGGCTGTGGATGAATATGTTGTGTGGCAGCAACTAAAGGGAATAAAAGGAAGGAAATTAATTTTCCATTAAAAAACCCCCAAACAACAAAAAAAGATCAAACAAAAAAAATGCCCAAAACTGTTCTTCAGCTTCCATTTCCTGCAACTGCCATTATTCAGAGCAGCCCTGCAGAGAAGGATTTGGGGGTGTTGGTTGATGAGAAAATGAACGTGAGCCAGCTGCAGTGTGCGCTCACAGCCCAGAAAGCCAACCGTATCCTGGGCTGCATCAAAAGGAGCGTGACCAGCCGGTCGAGGGAGGTGATCCTGCCCCTCTACTTTGTTCGCGTGAGACCTCACTTGGAGTATTGTGTGCAGTTCTGGTGTCCTCAACATAAAAAGGACATGGAACTGTTGGAACAAGTCCAGAGGAGGGCCATGAGGATGATCAGGGGACTGGACCACCTCTCCCGTATGAAGATAGGCTGAGAAAGTTGGGGCTGTTCAGCCTGGAGAAGAGAAGGCTGCGTGGAGACCTCATAGCAGCCTTCCAATATCTGAAGGGGGCCTATAGGGATGGTGGGGAGGGCCTCTTCATGAGGGACTGTAGTGATAGGACAAGGGGTAACGGGTTCAAACTTAAAGAGGGGAAGTTTAGATTGGATTTGAAGAAGAAATTCTTTACTGTAAGGGTGGTGAGGCACTGGAATGGGTTGCCCAGGGAAGTTGTGAATGCTCCATCGCTGGTGGTGTTCAAGGTTGGATTGGACAGAGCCTTGGGTGGCATGGTTTAGTGGGAGGTGTCCCTGCCCATGGCAGGGGGGTTGGAACTAGATGATCTTCAGGTCCTTTCCAACCCTAACTATTCTATGATTCTATGCAGACACCACATCAAATATGCCTACAGAGACTTACATGCCATAGCAGGAACTCCTGGTCTTGTCTGTAGCTTCTTGCAAGGTACTCAGGTTTGCTGTTCAATTCTTGCTCTTCAGAATCATGACAGAAGATGAATATATATTCTCTCTCTCTCAGAATGAAGCAAATTTCTCATACCAAATCATAGAAGGTGATGACAGATTTGGACATATGCCTCTATGGATAGTGGCGATAAAGAAAGTCCCCTTCCTTTCTGAATGGAAATTGGCCACAGCAGTGGCTGGTAAAGGCAGTCTTATCTTATTAAGAAGAGTGTCCGTTTTCTCATATGAAAGCTAGAGAAGGTCCTGGACAGAGAAGAATGGCTTTTTGAGGCCTAACCATTTGCTAAGTAGGCTGATCATGAAAAGACTCCATTTACACAGTTTGTGTCTATTGTTTGTGCTGATTTTGTGGTGCTGTTGTTTTGTTGGCTAGATTTTTTCAAAGCTTCAGCTGGGAGGTGGCCATCTCTCACTGAAACACAACAGGATCCAATGCTCAGAAAACCTGGCTGATTTAGGAAAACAAGCCTCATT
The DNA here is from genome assembly GCA_028858755.1 of Ara ararauna. NCBI lineage: Eukaryota > Metazoa > Chordata > Aves > Psittaciformes > Psittacidae > Ara > Ara ararauna. The sequence continues at coordinate 9,521,668 of CM054382.1, read as the reverse complement.
GACTTTCAGTGGGGCTTTCATGCTTAAGTCTCTTAAATGCTTCTGAAAATGCCAACCTTAGATTTGAAAGCCAACCTTGGATTCCAAGCATATGTGTTAAGCACTGTCACAGAAGCAGGCTGTTCGCAGTGCACACTGCAGGACAGAGTTGTTTCACAACAGATGCATGTAAGGCATTTAGTTGTTAGAAAAAGGGAGTCAGCCTTCAGATTTTAAGGAGACTGTAAAGCCTAATGTGGGTATTAATACAGCTCTTAATGCTAAGTTAAGAACATCAGTGAACATATAGGAATGATTTTTAGGAATAGCCTTTGTTACTGCTTTGATGTGAATCTCCTTCATCAAACTCAGAATTAACTTTGCTGAAGTCAGTAGACTTTTGCACCCTTGTAAGTGACTGCAGTCAGGCAGCCCTCTCACTGTATATGCTATTATAGAGCAAAACATACAGATTATAAATAACATCACAGGGAGACTGGGTCCACTTTATCTCTGCAGTAATTCTTCTGATGTGCTTTGAGTTACATCAGGATAAATTTGGCCCACTGAGATTAGTATAAAAAAGCTGATAGCGTTTCTTTGCTGGAAAGGTGCGTGTAAATCCCTGTATCTCTAACTTTGATCAGCTTAACACTCAGCTTTCTGTGTGAATCCTTTACCTTCTCTCTTATTTCAGAGCAGCTAATGCTGGCAAATGCCTTTTGGACCTACAAAATTACAGTGCTGTGGAGTGGAGGTGCTGTGAAACTCCCAGAGCATAGAAGGGATGCTCAGATCAAACTGTCTTTCTCTTCCTCCTTGTGTATGAAATTGTGTAGATGACACCTTCAAATCTCTCTTTTCGTTTTAGAGCCTGATCCTGTGACCCACTGATTCCTCTCATCTCCCTTTAAAGCTAATGAGAGTCAGAAGCCCTCGTCACTATTCATGGTGCAGGATTAGGCCCTCAATTATCCTTGGAAACAGTCATTCCCTTCTGGGGATGAAGCGGTGGCGTTATCAGCCTTACCTGGTGATGGTGATATCTCTTCATGTTTGTCTTTAAGTGCATGGCCATAGATCCTGCTTTGTCAAGACAAGGGAAATGGCTGTGCCTGCCACCCTCCCAACATCATACACATTATACAGCAACGTATGGCACCAGCCTGTTTTTCGTTTGTCCCTTAGGAAAGGAATGATTGTATCCACTCTTTAAAGTAGCTCATCATTTAATACTTTCTGTATAATTAGGAAATGATGTTCATCTGACAAAGTACATTCATTAAATAATTTCAAAATAAGCCAGAGGCATTGTTTAAGCCTAGTGTCAACATAAACTGCAAAAAATGTGCAGAATAGTTAAATTGTAGCCAAAAGTGTATGTTAATGGAGCCAGAACACTAAATGTTTTTTTTCTGCTTTTTAAGGCATCGAACTATCTTTTAGTGCAAGTTCTGCCTCACAGCCAGATCTGGCCCCTTCTTCACCCTAGCCCTTTCATCTCCCTTTGTTCCATGTCTATGCTGAGACTGAGATTTTCCCACCTCTCTCAGTCTTACTGTGGCTCTGAAAGATGATTGCCTTCCGGTGAAGCCCTTTCCCCTTCTTCTGTACCCAAGCTCCATGTTCAATGAACATCAAAAAGCCTTATCATACCCTGATGGTTTAAATCTTTAAACAGAGAGTAACAGCCTGAGTACATCCAGACCCCTCACATCCTATAGTCTTGTCACTATGTGTTCCTGCAACAATTACCAGGAGAGGGAGGCTGTGGAGTGAATCAAGTAGCGTGTGTTGTCTCCCTGGACTCCATGCTGATGCTCTGATCAGGACTTCAGCAAAATTCTGTTTGAAATGAGAATAGACTAATTTTCATCAGACTCTTCTCTGAGGAATCCCATGTGGGCTAGTATGCCAAGGGTCATCATTAGAAAACTGCCTTCAAAAGAGACGAGCTTTCTTGTGGCAAAGCTTTCTCCCTTTACTAAATTTATAAACATTTACGTAAAAATGTATACATTAATTGTTCCGTTTCCTCCGTATGCCTGCAAAGGGATGCCCAAAAAACACACTGAAAGAAAATAGACTTCTAAAAATAGCCCAAGTAAGGACAAAAATTGTCCTCGTTTTGACTGAAAATGCAGAATACAGTGATCAAAGGCTGCTGTAACTCCCAGCTGTTCAAAGGGACTTACAGTACAGAAAAGAGAAATCAGATGTGACCAAGAATAGAAAATAACTCATTAAGAGCTTAACTAGATGATGACAGGTGAAGCCATCAGTTGCTTAAACACCGTAATGTTTTTTTCCAAGCAGTTTCTGTTATTTTTCTCCCCCTTTTGCCCCTTGGAATTGATTTATACTTTCTAGAAATAATTATGAGATCAAGTAAAGTTTGTCTGCTGTGCAAAATAAACACATACACAAGCCACTGGGCTGTGGAGTAATTAAGACATCACTTTACTGCACTTGCATTGTTGTAAGCATAGAGAAATTACTGAATTCATTTTACACTTCCCATTTATCAGTTTTCTTCTGAAGTAGTTGCAGTTCTTAAAAGGCAGAAGAAGGATAATGGGAAGTCTGGAAGAAAAAGAACGATCTCTCGAAGTTTTAAGCCTTCAGACATAAAGAAAAGGTCTTTTCTTTGCCTTTTGAGACTTAAAAGCAATTAATAGTAGGTGGATATGATTCTCCCCTCATTTTTATAGCTATTGTTTAGCTACTACAGTGTTTGTAAAATACATTAAAAAAATCTATATAATTCTCTTAAGCAGCTTAAATCCCTTTTCACTTTCCCCAGGCAAAACCAGACTCACTCGCATGGTTTTGGGCTCTGACCTTCACAATGCTCATCTCCCAACAGTAGTAGCCAGTTTCTTATTCTTTAAGTGCTAGAGGAATCATGAAAAATTCAGACACTGGGTTTCCCTGAGACCAATCTGGTGGCTTTGTCTTTGTGCTAACTGCTGCTTTCTATGCATCATTCAAAAGGTACATACTGTTGTCAGCCCCTGAACTGCTACTTGGTGTTAAACATGAATATTTGTAGCTTAGCAAGGGACTAAATTTAAAAAAATTAATATTTGACAACCTTTGAGCAGGCATTACTGGCATGAAACTGTGCGAATGAAAGCTGGAATTGGTGAAAAAGGCAAACTTTCTTCACTGGGGCATTTCTAACCATTACGAGGCTTGTTTTGAAACAGCTCTGATTGCTGGGCTTTCTTATGGGCACCCATGGTTATGACTGTACCAAAGAAAATAGGCTGGTGGAGTCGGGGTTTTTTTCCTGTATGCTGCAGGGGAAAATTCATTCTGTGCATGTGCCACTAATCTTGCCTGACCAGAAAGCAGAGAAAGATAGTGTATGGCTTATTCCAGCTACACATCAGAGAGACATCCAATGGTAAAATTGCCTTTTTCCACATTTCTTAATTAGAAATAGAATCGGCTTCAACGAACGGAATCTCTTATTAGTAACAAAAAGAATTGCTAGCTCTCTAGTTCAAGTGGCATATCTGCATAACTTATAGCCTTAAGAGCTTATAGAGTCACTCACACTCCTGGCAGAATGCCTTTTACTCTGCCATATTAATGAGTTGTTCTAAATTTAGTCTACTGTGACAAACTAATATTAATACAGTATTTTATGGCCCAGAGCATTGTTAATGCATAAGAATGAAACACTGAATCAAAGGGAAGGGGAAAGGAGGCAAGATAACTTACTATGATCGTCAAGATAGAAGATAATCCAACTATGTAGATATTAAGACTTAAATATAATACTCTGCTTATAGATTTATATTATGTGAAACATTTTCTATTATTTTAAATCCTTGCAGTATTAGTTTCCTATTTTCAAGGGTTTAGAACTCGGCCATAAAAATTCACTCTGGGCTGAAACCTGGCATACAAGGTCTTAACCTGGGAGCACACGTTTTAAGGAAATTTCAAACAAATCTGTGTCTGTCTGCTAAAAACGGGACAACAGTCAACATATGGCTATTGGCTTTAAACACTTCCATTTTCATCACGGGTCTCAGGAAACAATGGGGACTAATAAGCAAAGCCAAAAGAAGTCTCTAATAAGATTTAGTTGCTGTTTTTATAGGTTGGGGGGGGTGTTAATTGCAAAATATTAACAGGACAGCATATTGGACAGGCAGTGGCTCTTTGGATGTCAGTTTCTCCCACTGAAATCAGGTGGAGTTTTGGCACTCTTTCAAGGGGAAGTAGGATTGGGTGCTCTGCTTGGCAGCTATTTCGCAGCAATGGTTTTACCATCTCAGAGTAGACATTTGCATGACTACTCTTTAGGTATCCTTTTGTAAGCAAAAAAGACTTGATGCAGGGTTTTTATGTGACTCGAAGAGCTGTGTGTTATAAACACGAACATGCATATAGATGCATTTCATCTGTGCAACCCAAAGCCAAGTCTGAATAGAGCTGATCCATCTCTTGTGTAAATTAAGATGAAGAAAAGCATATGACCCTCACTGATGGGAGGGGCTCTGCTCTAAACTATGCCAAGTATGTAGGATGTCTGCCAGCATGCTGCCAGTTGTGAGGTGCATCATGGATTTCCATTGTAAACAGTAGTCAACAGGCAGCAGCCAAGCAGATGGGGAAGCATAAGGTCAGCAATGAATTGTATGAGGTGTCTGCCTACATAAGCCATTACTGCAAATCCACCATGTATGAGGAAGGATGATAAAGTTTATTGACTAGTTAATGGCATAATAGAGATAGTATACAAAAAGTAATTTTTTATGTACTTTGGATCTCTGGCTCAGATATTTGGGAGATAGCATTTAACCCCTGATTTGGCCTCTCTTTTCTCAGGCTTGTGTGGATTGGGAAGTTTTAGCTCCAGGGATAAACAGATGAGATAAGGAGTCTTGCATAGATATGAAACTTTGAAGGTCTGGAATACGCAATCCAGGTGCATAGCAGGTCTTGGAGGAAGCCAGTTCTTTCAACCTCATCTGAGTTGTGCTGCAGAGCTGTCAGGATGGAAGTCGTCTCTGTGCGGGTGAAGAAGCAATCCATTTGACACTCTTCTCAAGGAAATGTTCAGACAAATGAATCTACTTTGTGGCTGCTGGTGTGACATTAACACAGGTTACTTAAACTGCATCCAGTGCTGTTGTGATGTGCTGTTTCAGAATACGCAAAGCACCTGAATGCTTGGATGTGGGACAGGAGCTTCCTCTGTGCACTCTAACTAGTGCTTCTGGGAGTAGTGGTGTAACTTCCAATTGGTGCTACACAGGACAGAAAAATCTCTCTAACTCCAGAGAAGTTGGTGTGGACATTATGGAATGAATCAGCAGGACTCTTGCTAGCACAGAAACCATGCACCAACTGAGATCTTAACTGGTCAGATAGGAAACAGTAAGTGTGCAGGGAAGAGCAGAGGAATGAGGAGTGCTTGCTCTCCAGTTCTCCATGATCTCGGAGGAGGGTGAGTATCAGAGCTGGGTGCATGGGTCTACTCATGGCCCTGCTGTGAAGCTAACAACAGTAAGTTTCATGGATAGTGGCTAATCCATGCCTGACTGGGCAGGGGGAATGGCAGAAGTTAGGTGTAAGTCACACAGCAAGGGTAACAGTGGTAGGGGGATTTAGTTCGCTGGAGGCAGATGTGAGTGAGCTACTTCACAAGGTGGTCAGAATAATTTCCAGCACAGCCCTTGTTTTGCCGCTGATTCAGTCTCCATAAGACCCCCATATGTTGACAGAGAATCACAGGCTAGTATTTACCTAGAACCAATATAATTTGGAACAAAATCACAAGAACTGGCAAAAGGGACTAGTTGCCTTGCGTATTGTGTTGCTCAAGTTGTGCATAGCTGCTATGGTGGATAGGATGCAGCCAGGGCTGCTCACATCCCATCCCATAGAATTGAGAGTCTTTCAGCAAGAGCAAAGCCCTATTTATTCAGATTTGCTTCATTGTGCAGGATGACAGTACTTTCCACATTAAAGATATTATGGAGTTCATTAATCTGCATATGCCATAATCATGTCTGTTTAAGTCTACAGTGCAGTCTGGATTCCTTTTGGTGGGTGTTTGGGAAGCAACGGACCAGTGTTTTCCTCACTCTCTGCCAGTACTAGGTCTTTACCAAGCAGAGGTAATGATCCAGCCAGCTATCTTTATCTCTTGAATCCTGGTCATACACATATTCATGAGAATATGTATATGACCAGGAGGGATCAAACTCATTTTGGGGAAGGAACGTTATTAAAAACTGCCTTATTGCCCAGAAGGCAGGATGAAAGGAAGGCAAATACAATCTTCTGTCAAAACTGAAAAGGATTCCTGCATTTGCTTTGTACTCTTACAGAAACAGAAAATAGATTGTGGACATTTTCTGAATTTGGATAGCATTTTGGTCTATTTTTAATTCTTTATGTCCTGCTGGCTTTAATTCCAGTCATGTAGCTGTGTTCCTACATACTCCCAAGAAGAATTCGCTTAGTGGAGTCACATCAGAAGTCTAAGGACTGGATGGCCCATGCAGGTTATGAATGAGCAGTCACAGTGCAGCTTTTCTGCACAGCACTTTCAACAGCTGTTTGTGTGATATTAAGCCCTGATTTTGATGCACCTAGAAGAGAATTTAAGTGGTAGTGATTTATATTCTTCATGAATGAATCTGAAACATATTATTTTCAGAACCAAATATTATCTTCTCCCTCTCTCCCAGTTTGTTTCTTGTTTGGTTTTGATTTGCTTTTATTTACCATTTCTGGCTTTTTCAGCTGTAGGTATAAAGATAAAACCAAAGGAGTCAGACCAACAGTTTCAAAGATGTGCCTTGGCACCATGCATCTCTGCTGTGTAGTGTTCCATTTGAGAAGCTTGAAAGGAGACTTTGAAGAGGTAAGTGCCAAGCATCTTCTAAAAGTAAGGCTTGATAAAGCTATATGAGGGCAGCCTCCCAGAACTGGATGCTGTTAGATTTGCCAGCTCTTCTCAAGTCTTGCCATTCTTTGGCATTGTTTTCCTTTGCAGAGAAAATCTTCTTCGTAATGTGGAACTATAAAAAGAAAACCAGGAAATCTCAGCAGCTGTCAGCATCTGGCTGTTTCCCATGCACAGAATGCTGATTATAGAATCATAGAATGGTTTGGGTTAAAAAAGACCTTAAAGATCATCGAGTTCCAATGCTGATACCTCCCATCTTCTGAATCGGTATGTTACTAAGATAGATTGAAGGATGAGGCTTCAAACTTACTCAGATGACTGCCTCCACACTGAAGTGGGCAGAGTATCTATTTGATGGCAGTGACTAAGAGAAATCTTTAATGTTATGTGTTTTATTTCCCATACCTTTAATCAAATACAAGTGTTGTATTTTTCAAGAAAACACTGGGGGGCACAGACTTGAAGAACTGTTTCCTTATGACCCTGTAACACAGAGTCTTTTGGACTGCAGTGATAAGTGGTAGGTTATTCTTTTATTGATGAAAGAACTTGTTTAGCATATGCAATATGCAAAAGCAGCAAAGCTGAGCGTTACTGTGTTATTACCAGTGTGCACTTACAAGGAAATTAGCCCATGAAAAACAAACCCCTCTACTTAAATGCTACTCATAAACTAGAAGGCAACTAATTCTACCTTAATGGGTGAAATTGCTACTTGATGGAGAAATAAAACCAATACTGTTAAAATATTGAGCTAGTGTAAACATTAACAGGTTGGAATCTATTAAATGCATGCTATTATGGGAGCTGGAGAGGCTTAGTTTGTGTTGGCTTTTTAATTATACCTGGGGTTTATGAGAACTTCTATGCTTTTTTCTGACTCAGTCAGAGCAGTTCTTTCATCAAATGATAAGAAGGAGAAGCTTAAGTTTTATGTAAGCAAGTGAAGCATGGGAGATATCCTTTCCATGAGAGGAGAAAGTATAGTGGTAAGCATTTTTCACTGGTCTTTTATTCCCTTACAGGTATCTAGACAATGCTGTTGAGCTCTTGTTATCTTGCAGGCTAATATAATGCAATTCCAAGCAGGCTACCTTCATGATGATGGAAAGCCTGATAGTGAAACATATTAATAAAATTAGAGCATACAAAATATATATGTCTGATGGAGGTTTACAAGATGGAAAGGTGCTGGAGATGTGGAGGGTACAGAACACATTCTAGTGGCTAAATACACTGAATGCTAATAAAATAGGAAGGGAAAAAAAACATCACCAACAATAATATGACAATGTCAGAATTGCTACTGATGATCCAGACATCTCATCTGATTCCTTTGTCTCAACTGGGAGGTACTCCAGCTATTTTAGTGAAGTTTCTCATTTGGACCATACAACTGTTGTACTGTGTTCCTCTGCAAGCCATGTGTTCGCTAGAGGGCAGCATTTGATAAAATGTTTAGAAGCAGGCTTTTTCCTCCGAAGTGGAGGAAATACACGCAGATCACTTTAATAACACTTAATAGTGTTCTCTGACATAAGTTTCCAGTTCTGATTGTCGAGTTAGAACCTGGAACATTGTTTGGCTTGACAGAGCCTCGGGCGACATGGTCTAGGGTCCCTGTCCATGGCAGGGAGGTTGGAACCAGGGTATCTTAGGGTCCTTTCCAATCCAAACCCTTATGATTCTATGATTCTTTTCCCACCCAAACCATCCTATGAATCTATGATGAGACTTTCTGAAAGAATAGTAAGGACTTATTCCACTACTAAATATGAATTGCTTTTAGATGGATATATTATTTCAGGTTTGTAGACATCACACCCTGCAGCCTCTATCTTCTATCCTTAGCCTTTTAAATGTACATAAATTAATATTTTAAGTTCTTATATGTAAAAGAATAAAACATGAATAGGTTCACTTTTCCATTAGCCCTTCCCTTTTATTTTTTCTGTTACTACTGCTTTTCAGCTGTCCTGGCAGTATCATTACTTTATTCAGCTCAGTTGCTGCAGTCTCAGTAGGCCTTATGGCCAGACACCTGTGGAGTCCTGTTGTGGTACTAGAGGCAAAACCTTCTCTTGTGTTGGTGTTGGTTCCCTGATGGTAGCTGGTTTGTAAGGCTTTGCCAGGGCTTCCAGCCCTCTTGAACAGGCTAGCAGCTCCACACAGCCTCCTCAGGTCTAGGGTTGCAGATGGCTGGAGACAACGTACCTGGACTGACCAGACAGGAACCCTTGAAGAGGTGTGATTTGATACTTAGGGTTAGATAAGCAGGTATTTCCTGATTAATCGCTAGCCAAGAAACGCCTTTTTGCTTCTCTGAACTAGGTGCGTCAAATGAAAAGTGACTCCTGCCACCAAGCATTAAGGAGCTATCTGAGGAGACTGCGTCACCTTGGCTTTCTCTCTAGTTGTGGGGGAAGGAGAGATTGTTAAAAAGGGCAGTTTAACTGACCTAAGACTTTAAATGCCTCCTGGAGTTGCACATCTTCTAGAGAAAGCATTTGAGTGATGAGACATCTAATTCATATGTGTCTAAATTTAAGTGGCATAACCTGGACTCCACAGCTGCAGATGCACTTTAACAGTGATTCCAATGCATTTCCCTGGTGAGCAAGAAGCAGATATGACCAGGGTTTGTACTGGAACCATTATGTGTGCTGGGAAGCGCTCTGGTGGTTTATCAGACTTCTCGGCATTGACTTCGGTGTGCTCTGCGTGTGACACCTTTGCAGGGTGCACAGCTGCCCAGGCAAGGTGAAGGCTGGATCCTGAGGATGCAGCTACTCAGCATACATCAAACATGCCCAGGACACCCTCTTCCCCCCCCCCCCTCCCCCCCTCCAGCTCAGAAGCTGAGCTGTGGTTAATTGTGCTGTGCCTCTTGTAGTTGCTGCCAAGTGGGTGAAATTCTGATTTCCTCTTTTAAGCTGTTAGTCTCCAATACTGACTGCAGCTTTATAGTTAAGGATATTCCTGTTTAGTTAGCCAAATAGGATTAATTTGGATGATGGGAGATGTATAAAAGGAATATTGTTCTCTTTAGAATTACATCTTTCACATGCCAGGTAAATCCAGGAGGAAGTTAAAGATTTTTTTTCCCCTATGACATTATCACAAATGTCACTTGGTGCTTCAAGACTATTTAAGCAAAATAAATTCATCAGCCAAGCTGGACGGTGATGTTTGTATCATCATATATGTTTTGTTTCTATCTAGTGAAGTGATGCTTTCACTTAAGATGTGCTGCTATAAAGAGAGAGGAAGGAACCATCTGTAAAAGCCCTGGTAACTATAACTTGGGGTCATTCAATAAACTTTTCAGTCCCTATTTGTATATCCTGACTGGTTAAACTGTTGCTGGTTGGCCAGTGAAACACTGCAGTGCCACTGAAGAGCATAGTCAACTCAATGCTTATAGAAAGAAAAGAAACCATTCGTTTTACATCTTAATCTTGGTAAGAACATAGATGAATGTCTGTTTAGTGGTGCAGGGAGATAGTAGTGCACATGTACACCAAAGGCACAGGCACACAGCACTGTGCCTTCGTTTCGTTTTAAATGGTTCATCTGGCTCACTCTGAAGCCTGAAGTTGGGCCTACGTAATGATCAGTGCTTATTGATGAGGTATAGGGCAGAGCTGTTCTTAATATCACAGGAGGACTGAAGTTTTATCTTATCCTCAGTACTTCCTGAGGAGCACTATGCCCTCTCTCACAGTAACATCATCCTGTTCACAGACTTTTGGTGTCCTAGAAAGGCACCAAAATGTAAATGGAATTTCTCCTTCTTAGAGCCAATGCAAAGCAGATTCTTCAGGATTTATGTTCTTCGTGCTTGTTCAAGAACATTCAGCTGGTCCTTTAAGCTACCTCCAGTGTATGCTGCATGTTACCAGACAACTCAGCCCAGGAGCTTCCTGTCCTATTGTAAATTACCCATAGTGGTGTGCCGTGCTGTTGTGTGGTCAGCCAGACAATTGTATTTCATCAACAAAGCAAGGAGAATAGAGTCCTGGTGTCTTCATCAAGGTAAGATACCTGAAAGGAGGTTAGTAAAAGTGTCTTGCTCCTGCTGTATGATGATACCTTTACATGAATGCTGGTGATCCCTGGTAACTGGTTGCCTCTGTACCCTAGAAGGCAGGAAGCAGTAGCATCCTCTCAGTCTCACCTTCTTGTTAGATCCCTTATGCCTGCCTTTCTTTCTGCTGGACTAAGGGTAGATGAGACTCTAGGAGTGCAGATCCCATTGCCTTCCAATAGCAAAATGGGAGATGTGGCAGCAGTTCCCAAAAGGGAGGAGACTGTAGTGCTCATGTTCCCATCTGCTTGGATGGGGAGCCAGCTCACCTCCCTCCTTCCCAGCCACAAAGAGCACTGCTGAAACTGCTGCCAGGCACTGGCAGCTTCTGGATTTACTATCCATGGCATGACTCGTGGCAAACTGTTTGCTCAGGACTGTGAGCCCAGGCTCTGGCAGGGACTACAGTGGTAGTTAGAAGTGATGAGCATGTTCCAGTTTGTTGTTATGGTGGAACTGCAAATAATCTTAAAATGGAGATTGCTGTAATCACATGCCTTCAGTACAGAGGCCTTTCTGTACTGGCCCATGCTGTCCATGCCTAAATACATCCCTACCGTTCAGTTTTAATAAACAAAAAACAAAACATGACATACAAGAGCAAAGGAGTCCCAAGGAACATCATGTCTGGTACTCTGTGGTTTGGTTTTTCCTTTGGGCTGAGGTATTTAATTCACTCTTTTACTTAGATTGCAAGCTCAGCTGTACCAAGAATATACAGCAGTCGTTTCTCCCCTTTTTATTACTTGTCAGTGTTTTCTGCAGTCATATTCTCTTGTTGCTGACAGGATGACAATTGGCTTAATAAACCATCAAACACATGAAAAAGCTCATTTGAATAGTTATTATAATTCTATAATTTCACAGCTTTTTACAGGGCATCACCGACCCCTGGGAGGAGATGTACACAGAGGTAACGTTGACAGACTTTGACCTGTTATTGGAGAATTCATGGTGGGTAAATCTGTGATTATGCTCGTAGGATGAGGACTGAAACACCTCTTCTTCTGAGGCAGCCCTTTCACTACCAAAGCGGATTAACAAAAGAGGCAGATGCCAGTGACAAAGTGCCAATATTTGTTAACAGATGTGATCCTTGTAATGTAGCATGTGTTCTTAATTTGGCACTGCTTGACACCAGGAAGATCTCTGTAAATAAGGTGTCATTAGCTACATCCAATAGGCTTTCCTCCTAAACTGGTCTTTGGTTAGTATCCATACTCTGGTTGAAACTGGCATTCTACCTTGTGAATGGGCACTATGCCACTCTGACAGATGGGCATGACAGTAAACCAGCCAGAGAAACACTGAACTTGTCCAAGTTGAGTATTAGGGGCCAAACTGCCTATCTACAAATACAACATGGCAGGTTTGTCTTATTGTAACTGGTGCATGTGTTATTACTACTTGAGCTCCTATATGAGTAAACTTCCCCATTCTCAGACTTTCAGATGTTGGTTCTAGAAGAATGAAGTCTGTTGCTTAAAACAGAAAAAAAACAGTCTAGGAAGAAACTTGCTTTTTGGAAAGAAACTTCCATGTTTAGTAAAGAAAATACCAAGTGGAGCCGGTCATGGTTCTTGGGAAGTAGGTTGATGCCAGTTTTCTATTTGTGCTGACTTCCAATGAAGTATTTAGGTGAAAATGTTCCACACAGTGTTTCCTTCCTCCAGATTAAACATTAAAAACAGGGTGAATAGGATATTTCTCTGTCTCTGAATCTCTGTAGCAGAAACAAGATCTGTTGCATTGGTGAGAAGTTAACTGAGTTTCTTGAGGAATTACTTGCTCTGATGTTTTTAAGAGAGGAAAACACAGATGCTTAAGTAATGTATATTTAAAGATTTAGAAATCTAAAAAGGTAGTTGTTATGAGAATGTAAGGCTTAGTTATTATGAGAATTTAAGGCTTTTCTCTGTAAAAACATGCTATCACTATTGCTGCTCATAGAATTCCACTTACATTTTCTGGCAGATTAAATTGGTCTGTTGTTCTAGTTAGGACAAAAATAGTAACTTTGACTTAAAAGTGAGAAGAGTTCTGCAATACTTTTACAGCGGTGTTAATGCTTTGTAGAAATTGTAGCAGGCGTGACTTGGACCTTGAATGTCTTTCTGCAGCCAAACGACTTTCTTCTCATTTGTATGAAGAAATCTCCTGTAAGTGAGAGAAGACCCTGCTTTCAAACATCATCAGTGCGATTCTGCTGGTTTATGTAAGGCTACAGTGTGTTTTTAGTGCAGTTTTGCAATATCTGCAGATCAGTAGAGATTGATCAGTCAGATCTGTTTAAACATGCTGAAAAATCTCTCAACCTTGGTATAAAACACGGAGGCTTGTGCTTCCCCTCTGAGAGATGAGGGATGCAGCAGGAACAGTGGTCAGTGAACCCCTTGGCTAGGTAGCAGAGGTTGTAAGGATAACACAGGCACAGACTGCTCTTGTCACCCAAACTCTGCAGTATGGGCACGTTTTCCTACCACTGGAGAATTCATGAGCTTCTGTAGCCTTTGATACAGATGCATATGGTAACTTGTTGCCAATTTTGAGCAATTAGGGCATACAAAATGGTTTCCCTGTTAGGAATGTTGCATGTGCTACGACACTAATTAGGGGTTTCTCTCCTTTACATGCATGCCTGTCTGCCATTAATATTAATGGCAATTTTGCCCAAGCACAGGGGAAGGCAAGACCTGTGTAACTGTGACTTAAACTTTTGGCTAGGAAATTCCCTTTGTAGTTGTCCTTGGGAACGGAAAATGCTGGCTCGCAATTTACTAAACCTACCTGGTGAAAGCTGTAGTGTGCAGATCCTAGTTACCTTTTTAAGGGGGCATTTTTACTAACTCTTCAGTGATTTTTTCCCCTCTGGATCTCTGTGGTTATAGTATAAGATTTTACAGCTATTAAAAAAGCCACATTTTATGCATATTTAATTAGGTTTGGTTCATTGGGCTTTTTTTTCCTATAATGAAGCTTCTATTATAGATTAAATTAAAACAAAAACTAAACCCAAACAACCTTCGGTGGTTATATACTTACTCTGATTTCTTGTGAGGAGGTGCACTGTGCTATGTTCTAATAGATAAAAGGAAAGAAACGAAATCTGTTCTTATTTACAGGTACAGGCTATGGGGTCTTAAAACTCTACTGAAGTTTTTGGTTTAATGCAGGTTAAGGTGAATCCACTGCAGGTATGCTATGTTCTGTGAAGGCACCCTAGCAAGCCAACTCCAAGGAAGCAAAACAAAGGAGGTCAGACCATAGGACCTCCAGCTGACTGCCAGGGAATTGCTGGGTGAGCAGAGGGAAGCAGCAAGGCAGAGGCTGGTGCAAGGCCAGCCTTAGGAAGAGGCAGCTTGTCCAGAAAATAGGAAGGCTCTCAGACAGTAGTCACTCCTGCTCAAAAGTCACTTGAAATTAAGACACTGATTAATAGAGTAAATGATGGAGGCTGGGATAAGATCAGTCTCTGTCTCTTAGCAAAGACCACCAACAAAGACATGGCACGTATGTCAAGGACAGCAGATGATGATTTACAGCTACATGAACCTACCATAAGAAAAGATTTTATTTGGAACAGCCCGTGCTTCTAGCTACACATACATTCCAATAGCTAAAGTTGATTGTACAGATTTGCTTTTAGGTGTAGACGTGCTGAACTCTTTGTTTGAACTTAGCTTTGGGGATACTTGAGCGAACTTTTCAGTGCTCTAAGTGAGTGAGGCTATGGGTGAATTAGTCCAGCTTTACAAGTCCTTTTACCATACAGCTGATCTAGAGGAGCTGAGCTGAGAACAACCCTATAAGCTGAAAAGCTTATATGAAATGAAATGAAATTAAAATCCAGAGCTGTGGGTGGTAATTGAAGACTGAAGACATGAGCGCTGTCATATCTTTGTTCAGGAAAAAAGAGTCTTTTATGCAACTTTATCTGTGTGAATTACTTTCCTGACAGAGCAAATCATGGACCAAAGTATCTAAAGGGGTGTTCTTTTTTGATTATATCAACACAAACCTTTAGAATTCTGAATAGTAAATCCACCCTCAATTTCTGGCATAAAGAATGAGCACAACTGTGCCACTGGTCCGCCTGGAAGACAAGATCTATTGCAACAAAATAAGAGCAGAAATAATTGCTCTTGCTCTTCAGAGGGAGGGTTGAAATTTATTAACATCAAGATAGTCTCTGAAATTTCTCAGTGCTTCATTAATTCTTGAGGCTGTGAAAGCTGAAAAAGGAAAGAACATCTGCATTAAATGAGAGTTTGTATAAATTACCTTCTAAAATGCACCTAAAAATGCAGTTGAAGGCAAGGATCCCAAGGCCAGTCTGCTTTCCTCTACATTCCTTTTCAATTACCTTGTCTCAGAGTTGTACAAAATTTAATTGGAGCAGTAAATGTCTTGTATCAATACATTTGGGAGTGGGGAGGAACCCAAGAAAAAGGTGTGTGTTTATAGATATACAGCTGGGAGAGACAGAGAAGAGTACATGTGCTGTGGAACCCAAAAAAGCAGAAGATGGGCTAGTGGTGGTGTCCCAGAAATGTCATCAGAAATAGCCACAGGTGTGAGATTCTGAGGGAGGAGGTTTATAGCAAGATGAAATGGTTTGGACAACTTCTCATCACAAATCTTATGACCACAGATATTAACTATCTTAACTAGGGATTGACATATTATGGTTGCTGTGTTCTTGTAAGTGATGCATGGAAGTGAGTCAATTGTAGTCTTACAGCTTTGGCGCAAAGACTCTGGTCAACTTGTGTCTCAAGAAGAGAACAAATCATTTACATTTGCTTATTTGCCCCAAAGAAATGTTAGATCTCAAGGGCCTTTCCTACAGTGATGTTTCTCACAAAGCTCTTACTGAATGGTGTGTTGTAACCTCTTGTGGAGTTCTACGAGATGAGTAAAGCTGCAAGAAGGCTGAGCATCTTTCCTCAGCCATTCCCAGGGAGAGTTTCAGGGCAGAACAAAACCAGTGATGCTGTGTGCCTTCCCTCCACAAAAGTTGACCCTTGTTCGTTTCCCACCCTCCAACCCCCCCCTGCACAGAGTGTGTGTACTGTTGATGCAGGGACGATGGCAGTGCTGTTAGCATGCCTAATAACTGCAGTGAAGATGGGGTGCCATTGCATTTCATCCTGAATCCAAAAAGTGCACAGGGATCCTGGATTGCTCATGGTTTGCTCATTGAGTCTTGGGCTACAGTGAATTAATTTCAGTTCTTCTTGGTTTTGTTTTGGGAGTGGTTTTGCTAACAATTGCTCATTCCAGACAAGGAGCAGAGCAGTTAGCAAGAAAGAGAAGATCATGGGTTGGGGAAATGAGGAAGCAAGTCACTTAATCCTGGTGTGAGTTTCTGAACAAATGCTATGGAGAAGGTAAATTGAGCTCAACAAAACATTAGATTAAATTCATTAGTAATTAAAAACAACAGCTGCAGTCTAAAGAAAAATGCTGGAGATCTGTAAAGCTTTGCCATTAAAATGTATAGACACTGACCCTCTTTAAATTCATAGAGAATGCTCTTTGCTTAGCTATAAAGGTTTAATGTAACTTAGCAGATCTGAGTTACTTCAGGAGAGCTTTAATGCTTGGCAGGTCTCTACATTTTATTTATGATATCAAAGCTGCAACTCAGATTTTTACTCAGTGGAAGACATAAAAGAGATTCAGAAGTCATCCAAATCATCTTGTAATTAATGTTACCATGCACGCCCAAGACATTAAAATGTTAACAGTGTTAGAATCGTGTGCTTTGGAATACAGAGTGAGGGCTTTATTAGAGAGAAATACACTGCAGATGTCATCCACCCTAATTGAGGACATTGGGTTGCCTGCTGCTTGTTCTTATCACTGGTTCAGGGTTTTTTTTTTTTAATTAATTCATTTTCCTTACTGCTAGAATCTGCTCTCATTATTAGTCTATCTTGTCACTCATTTGCATTTCAAGTGCTGGGACTGTGGGGTACCAGCTAGCTGCCTTAGAAGAACACTTCAAGGGGTTACTCTATCAAATAGCAGCACAGTATCACAGTGAATTTGACATCTGGGTTATCTTATTCCCAGATGCTCCATGGTGTCATTAGCAGGATTAATCTTAGCTTTAATTTCATAATGATTCTTATTCTAATATATGTGAATGAACACAAAGTCTCTTGACTCATTATCACCAATTTACCCAAGATATGTAATCAGGCTCTTACATTCACCAACATTTATTTTTGCTAATACATCTAAAATTGTAGATTAAGCAAATACAGTTAGTTCCAGCTGAGTGAATGCCTAGTGAGGCAGCAATGTAGTATTTATGCTTTAATTAAAGTATACTAATGGTATTGTCTTTTAAATACATACTGACCAAAATCTTTCTGCTGAAAATGATACATTTATCATTCAAGTGATACCAACTTGTAAATTTAATCACAACACATTTCTCTTGACTATTTATTGTTTGCAAGCACTTAGAAATGACTCAATTTCTTCTTATAGTATAATTTTAACCTTTAAAAATCAGGGAAGAATGTTTTATTCTTAGGGAAAAAAAAATTCCCTTGACTTCCCATAGCAAACAGCATTTAATTTTTTAAGTTAAATTAAAAATTAAACCCTACTACATCTTATTCTGTAACTTTTGATTTTAATTCCTGTTCCAGCTTGGACTGTATTACAGAATGCAGGTTATTTTTATAGCTAAGCACACACACAAGATACTCCTCCCCATCGTCCAGAGTTTCACACTGTAGTGCATTCCTCAGTGGCAAGGAGAAATGTGAATGCGAAATTCCTGAGCACTTTTTCTACAGGACTAAGTTTTTCATTTCCCAGCTGTTGTAGCCACTGCAGTGAGTAAGTAGCGGTTCATTATTGATGGATAAAATGTTCAAACATTTAAAGAAATGAAAGTCAGCTTTGCATTTTCAATTAATTAATTAAAAGCACTGCAAATGCCAGCTTGTTAATTGCTTTGCACCTGCAAGCCAACACAGGTTTGATGCACTCTTCCTTTTGAATATTAATTTTTTTTGCATGTCTTCATCATGCTTTGGAAAGTCTCCCCTGCAAACATATTAGTAAAGAGTAAATATTGAATCTAAGACAAAACTCACGGCTTCATCTTTCACTGTACACAGAATAGGATTTAAAGGAGGATTTAGATTTCCAAGGCTTTCTAATTAAGTAGTGATAATCAGGCTTTCTGCTGAGGGTCACTTCCTGGGAGTAATTTGAGTTATTAAAATGCATGTTTTTATTTGTTCTGCTTTGCGAGCTAAAACTGATCCCTTTTAATATAGCAGCAAATATGCAAATTGGTGTTTCATTATATTATGCAATTTATGGCAATCTTCTCTAATTTACTGAAAGGGCAAGAGCCTGACCTTGTCATTCAAGTTTTTTTTTTTCCCTGGTAGGCTGAACTAATTATGTGGCTCTTTTTATGAAACTCTGGAAGTATGCAGCACAGTAAAAAAATGTGACAAATTTACCTTGATTATTCATCAAGATGGCCTTCGATTTTGCTTGAATCCTCCTGCAGGGTGATGGATAATTTAAACTTACATATGGGAGCCAATTTTTTTCAAGGTTTGAAAATGGCTTCTTTTTCTTCTTTTTTTTTTTTTTTTCTTCACAGAAATCCTGGAAAGAGCATCTAAAATCATTGAAATAATAAATGTCAGGATTTGAGCTGGGGACTAGAAAAAAAAAGTTCATTAAAAATACTTACATGATGTATTACGAATTGATATTTCTTTGCGCTAGCCTTCGATGCACCTTTTCAGCCAGGTTTTTATTAGTGATGTGATGTTCCGCATTTTCACTTCTCTTTTAATAACTTTTCTTTTTAGATTTAACAAACTCAGAATTCTTTAAGCTCATTTTTGCCTTCTCCAACAAGAAGTGTAAAGGAAGTTCTCTGTCAAAGCCAGGGAAGCATGGCTTGGTCGTCAGAGACTCCCAGGGAGGTTCTTCTTCAGTAAGTACACCATCCTTGCCACCCTGCAGGCTGATCAGCCCTCTCAGTCCCAACAGGATTCTGTTGACTCTTTCTCCTGCTCCATAACAGCTCTACAGTCATGGGATCATTTTGCCATTTTTTATACTTTGGCTGCTGAGACTGACTGGAGTGATGGGACTGGACCAGGAGGGATGCAGGAACAATATTGTAAATAGAAAAATCCTGAAAGTATCAGAATTGGAGTGGTTTTGAGAGGATAGCTAGTCAGAACTCTGTGCTGAGACGGGAATGGGAATATCTGGCTTGTTCCCAGCAGGTATTTATCCTATTTGTTCTTAAAAAATCTTTAGTGAAGATTTCACATTTCGAATGCACACTTTATTCCCTAAACTGACCTGGATTTATTTTCCTTTTCCACATTGCAAATCTGGCTGATTCCTTCCTTCAGATTCTGCAAAGAACAACAGACAGAATTCCTTATGCTGGGGGAAAATACCTAGAGCTCAGAAGCAGAAAGTTGTTCTCCACCAGGGTTTAATCCATGAAGTTGAACACAATTTTCCCTTGACCACGCTGACTACTATAACATTGCAATCATCACTTCCACTAATGTAACCTCTCCTGCTCATGCTTAAACACAAGATGTATTTTGTAATGTAGATGAGTTCTTAATACTGTGTATCAGCTAGAAAACACAGCTTGTAATACCGTGTTTGAACACTAATCTCTTGGCTATTTCTTGGACTGCAAGCTAAAGCAGCAGTGTTCACTCTCACCAGTGGTTAAAACTCACTCCTTCTTAGTAGCAATGGTCCAGCTTCTGTAAGCAAAATGTTCTAACTTATGCCATGTAGTCTGCATGATGGTCAGTGAAATTAGTCATCAGGTTAAAACCAGATTCACCATTCACTTTGTACAGTGAAGATCACCAATGTATCTACAGCCTACTTTAATATAAATATGTTTTGGCTTTTCCAGATCTTGTGACTTTAGGTCTCTCTTTATTCAAGGGTGCTGTAGAAGATCAGGCATATGTGCTTGCATTGGAGGGCAATATTCAAACAGTGACAGTGATTTGTTTTGTTTTTTCAGAGCAAACAAGCTATGAAGCAATGGATTTCACTGCGTTTTGGAAATGAGGATGAAGAATTGACATCTTCTGATGAGGTGATCAATTCTGTTGATGTCAAACCTGAATAGAGAGATGGAAATACTTTGTTCTGAACAATAGATTAATCTGTTAATGACTTAATTCTCAGGCACATAAGAGTCCTGCAAGGGCTGACAGAGAATAACTCCCAGGTTCAGGCATTTTAGTGCCATTATCTTATAATTGCTGTTTGGCACAGGGTTCTTCTCCCTGTTCCCAAGGGGGGTCAGCAGTATGTGTGTCTGAGTGGCCAGGATTCCTAGGCAGCCGTTTATGCTGTGGCTTTGATAGATAGAAATAGGCAGTAAGAGTTTATTAGTGGAGTATCATTGTTGGGAGGGAAAAGGGAGGCTGGTGCCTGTGAATTCCCTTGCTGATGAATGAAGAAGAAATAAAACTGGAGTAAGAACAGTGGCAATTCAGAGACAATAATTTACTCTGGAAACAAGATGGAAATATTTGCTCATGTTTGGCAGGTTTCTTGTTTTGCTCTCAGTTTGATAGGGACTGTGGCAGGAGTATCACTAGCAAGGGGAGAAAACTAGCACTGGATTTAAATGTTTCATTGTAATGTCCCTTCCTAAGTGAACCTCCATTTAATGTTTAAAGGGCTAAAAATGCTAAGTATGCATCAATAAAACAACATAGTTTTAACTTCTAATTAAGTTTTAACTTTGAATGCTCACAGATGTCAAAGCCACTACTCGAATTAGTGTCTCTTTTTTTCTCATTTAACAATTAACTAAGTTATTTGTAATGAGTAATGAAGAGACTGGGGGAAAAAGCAACTTGCTTCCAGTACAAATCTTATTGCTGCCCCTCTGTTATACTTCAAACAAAATCAAGTTATGCATTTCTTCTAATTTAATCTCCCTCCCTCTGTTCGTTAGAATGCTCCTAAGGTTTACAGAGTATAATGTTCTGAATGCTTAGTACTCCCAGGCAGGCACGGTAAATCAGGGTAGCACAGAACTTGTCTTCTGCTCTGGGTAACCTCTATTAAGAAATTCACGTCTATATTAAAGCTGAAGTGTCTATTGCCAAGGGCTTTTATAATTGTGAAACTGTTTCCCCTGTTTGCGTTACTCTTTTTTTTTCCCCCAGAACTTATTTATTTTAATAATATTTTGGAAGTTGCAGAGGTACTGGCAGCATTCATATTAATATGTTGTTATTACAAAAGATAGAACTCTAATTGCAGGCACTTAACACGAAATCTGTTGGCGATGTCTTGAACAGAATGATAGCATTTAATCATTTTTATCATCATAGTGATGATGTTGGCAATGTTATTGCTGGGGAGTTGTTGTGTATTTATGACAAATTCTTCATTTCAGGGTTTAGAACTTAACCATAAAAATATGCTCCAGGCTGAAACATGACATACAAATTCTGAGTGTAGAGCCGAATGTTATTCCTAGTTTTAAAGCAAGCAAACCATAAAACAAGCTCCGTGTGAGCTTTCAATAGGTATGAACTGAAACTCCTGCCAGAAAATGACCTTTTATGCTGAGGATCTTTTGTTATTTTTCTCGTTTAACCACCCTGCCCCAAAATGCGCACTCCAGAACAAAGGGGGGAAAGAAAAGCTTACCTTAATGTTAAGCTTTCTGAGTGCTTTGCCTCGAAAATGCAGTGGTTTGGATCTTTGTGAAACAAGCTTTACCAAAGTGGGGAGGGTTGTTGCAATGGAAGCTGCTCCTAGTCTGAGCATTCCTTTGCAAATCAAGGATTTTCTGTAGTAATAAAAGATTTAATGTAGCCCCCTAAAAGGTGGAGCTATTTTACAGAACTGTTGGGGAAACAGGAAAAGAAGAGGCAAGCCAGTATTTCTTGCCTATAAACATAGCAGGCTCTCAGGAAAAATGAAAATCCCACGAATCCCATTAAAGCCTTCAGGCTGATCTGGTACATCACAGCAAAGAAGTTTGACTTAGCAAGAAAGAAATTGTGACCCAGCCAAGAGACACGTATTCACCTGAGACCCTGGCACTTTAATTTCATGGGGCAAAGTGGCTTCTTAGTGCAATGATACGTCTCTCCGTGAAGCCTTTTAACACACCAGCCAGTCAGGACTAGAGAGTACTGATCTATCTTCCAGCTAACTTTTGCTCTTTATCAGCACCATCACAAGCACAACACTAGACAAGTATAGCTGATTCTATATTCATTTGTGCTGGGAGTGCCCACTGGGAGGTCATGCAACATAGAATGCTGTTCCACTGTTTGGTTTTGATGGCTTTTTCCCCTGTTAGCCAGCAGATGAGATGACAGAATCTGTCCCTGCATGATGTTAAAAGGTACAGGTGAAATGCAAAGAACCGCTTCACTGGGAAGTTGTCAAACCAAACTGGAAGTACCCATTCAGTGCTGTGGGACAGTATCATTGAGGAGCGTGGACTGATGTGGCTGCTGCTGGTCCCCTACCCAGCCTCAGAGGACCCTCAGCTGTGTAAGGCCTTGGGACCAAGCAGCACTATCTGCAGGGCCCATGGGGGTCACTCATATGAGCCTCCCTGGGAAATCAGCGGGTTTCACTTGGGGAAGTGATACTTATCTTCTTGTTCAAGCTCTGGTCTGAATATAGATGTGTACAGACGCTTGATGACAGTTCTGTAACATAATTGGTGCACGGTGCTCTAATAGGCTGGATATGTTCCCTGTATCACTTCCTCTTCCCTCTGGTAAATGACCAGTTGGTCCATACCTATGTCCTCTTGGCAGGGTGGTTGGTTGTCAAAGTAAAAAGGTGTTTAAGTTTTTTCTCCTCCTGTTTAATGGTTTATCATGTATACCTTAAAGATTAACTCGTTGCCTTTCCTCGTTCCTAGGCATGTGTGAGCTTGTGCAATTGTGCAGCTTGTGCTGTGTTGCAACCTGTTAGTAAGAAAGATACAGAAGCATTGCAGGATCAGAGACTGAGAATTGCAAGAAGCTGCCAAACACTAGGCCATACTATGAAATGTGTTCTTCTATATTTTTCCCTCATGCTGAAGAAGTTTGGGAAGGCTGAATGCTGTAAAGTTACTGCTATGTGTGCTTTAAACACATGAATCCTGAACTGGAGTTGAATCTTGTCATTCATGGAAGCAAAGCAAGGTAAAAGTGATAAATTAGAACTTTTTCATCCTAAAGTGAATTCACTCAGAAATGCTTCTTTTCCTTCCCTTGTTGGCACTTGTCACTGTGTTCTTTGTTACTACTTGTAGGCTGTTGGCCCTCTGTAGCCAGGACCATCAGCTTCTGTGTTTTTCATTAGTCCAGACAGGGAAATTAGGGCACTTAGAAACAGAAGAAGGAGGAAACTCAAGGAAAAAGTGTATTTTTAAGGTCATGGAAACAACAGAGAGGACTGAGATCCAGCTCTAAGAACGTGCTCCTCAGTTAATGGAAATAGGTTTAATTCCTTCCCTGACATTAGCAGTGCTTGTTAGACTTCTCTTAAGGATCTCAGGAAATTGCTTTCACATTTAAGGTAGCGGTATGTCCCGTTATATGCTTTGAGTTACTGCCTTAAAAAGAGTTAAGAATAGAGAATATAAACTTTGCTGCCTGGTATTTGTACTCACAACTCTGGACTATTTTCCCACCAAGCAATGAGGACAGGAAGCTTGTTTTTCAGGGGGAGAGAAGAAAAAATGCAGTCGTTTGTTCATTCCCTATGGAGCAGTTGGTGGTCTGCTCCTCTGAATATGCTCCGTACCCACAGCTCTCGCCGAGGACCACGGGATTGCCACATAGGCGAATGAGAGCAGCGTCTGTCACCTACAGCTGTGGCAAGAAGATCTAGTCTCACCATCATCATCTTTGCTGCTTTGCAGGGTACTGTGGAAGGGTAGTCAGCAGTGATTCCAGGCTGGATTTCCACCTGGGTGGATATGATGGCAGCACACAGCAAGCGTGGCCCTCCTCCTGCCTGGAATTTCCCAGGTACAAGTATGTTGCCAAGGCTTCTAGAAGGTGTGGAGCCTGCTGCTTGTGTTCTGCCTGGGTGTGATGGACTACACTCAGTCCTCTGGGGATGTATCTCACCTCTGTGCTCTTGAAACCCTGGAAAAGCTTATAAATTCCTTGAATTTCTGGTGGAAAGTTTCTGGGCCAAAGATGACACCCCTAAAGAAACACAGAGGTAGGAGTCCTTTCATTAGATCCCTCCCAGAAGCCTGCAGTTGGACAGACTTTCCTCTTTCTGTTTTAGAGCTGTTCTTCTTTTTTCTGGGCTCTGTTGAGACATGACAAAGGATTCAAGACACAAAACCTCAAATTTAAACACATCTGGGAAGACATTTAAAAACCAAGAGAGTAAAAAATCAAGAAGGAAAAATACAAGAAAGGGCACATCCAAATCAAGGTTCATACTCTCATTTTTCCCATGTTATACCTTGCTCTTTTGAGGGGTGGGGAAGGAAGGTTTAATACATCCAGAGTGCCAGTTCTGTAGCAAAGCGATTCAATGCTGGAGAGTTTGCAGGCAGAATTCGACAGCATAAAGGTTTTCAGAAACTATTTTTCTTTCCTTTTTTTATTCCTTTTCCTTTTTTTTTTTCCCCTTTTCTACAGCAATGATTCCCAGCCATTCATCATAAAGCACTAGAAATCAAAGAGCAATATTCACGAGCCTCCTAGTACAGTATGTTAAACCCTGATAACTGTCAGGAAGAGGCTGTCTGAAAGGGAAGAGCCAGGTAGCAACACAGAAAACAAAAATACATGTAGGGAGGAAAAGTACTGAGGAATAAGAGGAGAGAAAACGTGCTCAGCAGAGGGGGCCATGCAGTACTCTTGCCTTGTATTTGTCATGCTGCCATTTTGTTAACAAGAGAGATTACACCAGTGTAAATGTTTCAAGTTCTGGAGTTCCGCTCTCAAAGAGCCCTGGAGTGACCATGTATGCCAGTGGTAGGTACTGCTCTTACAAATTGCTTGACTGGATCTGGAAATATGTTAGCTTGAATGTATTCAACTGATGTTTTATGTGGACATCTTTCAGCCTAGGGCTTGCCTAGGAATGGTTTTCTGTGAAGATTTGATATTCAAAATGTGAGCTGTTTTCGGTAGATGCATAAGAAGTTTAGAATACATCTCTGTTCTCTGCATGGAGTATTGTAAGTTTTAGCATCAGATTTTGAGACACATTCAGTTGTGCAATCAAAACTCCAGTTCAATGGGCATTCTTTCAACACTACCTTTTGGTGGGAAGCTGCCATAGTGCAGGTCTAGAATATTTCTCAATAGCAAGCAAAAAGCATGTGATTTCTTTTATTTTGTGAATTTTTTGTTCAGTTTGAGTGAATATTTGTATGTTGTCTTCCGCAGAGTACTCCTGACTCAAACCTTGACACTGTTGAGGCTACATGGCTGGTAGCACGTGAAAGAGAGCAGGACTTCCCCATAGACCTCGCAGAAGAGCACATCTCAGATCTGCTTGGTGAACACCCGTGATGTAGAGGTCAGTCTCCCTATGCTTTTCATTTTCTCTGTCCGGTCCAATCTGGAGCTGTTTCAAGTAATTTTCTCTATTTCAAGGGCATGTTATGAAAAAGTAGAGAACAAGTGCAAAAGAAATGACCATACCACAGTGCCTTGATAGTAACCAGAAATTTGTGATAAAACCAGAGATTTGTGATAAATAAAAATTGAATCCATCCTTATGCATGATAAATTCTGCTGGGAGTTTTTTGGATGTCCCATAGTCACCAAAAATAGAGAGCAATGAAACTCCTGATCTCTAGAAATGCTTTCAGCTTTATGCCTCTCTCTGTAATTAAAAGGACATTAGGATATCCTCAGCCTATCAGTATTAGTTGTGGGAGTTGCTGTAATGATGAAGAGTTGTAGCCATTCCAGAAACCTTGCTTGTTCCTTCACAGATGTTATTCAGAGAGTTTGCAAGAATTAGCCAGTTTTGATACCCTCTTGTCAGTCTAGATTCTTTCTATTCTCTAAGAGTCTAAGAACACTATTGCTTAGTGGGAATGTTTTTGATTGATGCCTGTTTTGATGCTTAGCTTCTCCCGTGCCTCTCGTCATTGCATGTGTCAGCGTCTAGCTAGTTAAGAGGACATGTGGACAGTTTCTTTCCAACCTAGGATCATTTTATTTCTTAAACCTACTAGTAGGAATTATCTTCTGCTTTTCTGGGAGATAATATTGCTTTTAAAACAAGCTCATCATCCACTAATCCATTTTCAAACCCTGTTAGGCAATCTGGGTTAAGTAGAGTATAACAGAGTTATCCTACTGGATTGATTGTGTAGAGTTAGATCTTTTACATGTGGGGAGCCCAAGACCCCAGGGTCTAATAGTAATATTGCCTTCTCCATGAATAATTTATTGAATCTGTAAAGACTGTGTTCTGTTACAAAGTGTAGATTAGAGGGAGGGGGCAGCTGTAGTTTTTTGGTTTAAACTTTCACTGCCAAACCTGCAACATGACCAAATAGATGTTGATAATGAAACTTAAAGTTCTTTTAAACCTGGAGTAAGCTGGGCTTAGCTTTTCTATGGTCATTGTTCTCCTGCAGCTTCATATAGGGATGACTTATTCAGCAGCAACCAAGTTCCTGTTCTTTTCCACAGTTATCCAGGGCTCAGTTAGATTTTGTTAGTATCAAGCCTGTATTTGAATCCTAGTTCTGGTTTGGTATCATAACTCATAATCAAACCTTGCCTAACCATTATCCCTAGCATCTCCTGCATATACAGTAACTTGTACTGTATGTGCCTATTGTAGCTCTTGAAGTATATCTCATGCTCTTGTTCCTAAGTAAGCAAAATTCAGTTCATGTGGGTACTGAAGGTGTTTGAAAAACAATTTCATAAATCTGTAATATTTTTCTGTTGTGATAAAAAACATAAGAAGAAGAGCAAACAAAATCGAACAGATGTTACATATAAACACTGAGCTGGATTTTTCTCCACTCATACTAAAAATCATGCAAGTAAGAATGTTCATGTTTAGTTTGCATTTTCTATCTAAAACAGGTGCAAGTAGATGAATCAAAGAAAGGAACATTTCAATTCCTGTTAATAGCGTTTTAAATGCAGAAAATACACTTTTTCTGTGGGCTGATTTGCTTGTCTTTTTTTCTAGTGGGGTGAAAATTGCAAAATGAATGCAAGGATCCTGTTCTTTGTCTCCTGCCATACTCCCTGTCTGTAACCTTTTCCTTCCCTCCAAGGCACCTCTATTATGTGTTTTTACAGCTCTCACGCTCACAGATTCATCCTGGTAGCATGAACAGCTGGATGGCAAATGCATTTCCTGTTCTGTCTTCTGATGTCCCATAACCTTCAAGAATTAAGCGGGGGAAAGAAGCTATTTTGCCAGATTGGGACCAGTGCCTTTTCTATGTCTTATGTTAGGTTTTTTTTATCGCAAATCTGTCAGTTACTCTGGAGTAGATCTATGTCTCTGACAGCCTTTCTCACTGGTAACCTGGCTTTATGTAGTTCAATCTGTATGAAAACAGGAGACTCAACTTTATTCCTTGTGTTTCCCGAGCAACTTGGCAAGGCAGTATTCTTGGATGGCCCTCTCTGTCTGGATTTATCCAGAAAATCTTTTGTTGCCTCTGATCCTGATTATTTTGTTTCTGCAAGATCCTGCTGTGACCAGTATGTAAGTTTTAAGTAGGTAGAGTTGTGCTTCTCAGTGTCGGATACAAGACCTCTTCAATTTCTGTCCATGAGTTCAGCCACTTGAGCTGTAACTTACCTCCATTTACCCATGTTTTTCTGTCTTTTCCTTTCTTACTCCTCATTTTTGTTCTCAGAAGGTGCAAGCAGCGTTTACTTCAGCTTTGCAACACACATGAAATCTAAACACAGCATTATTTCTAGGACCGTGCAGATGAAAAAGCATGGTTTAAGGTTCTGTGATTTTCTCCTTTGAACAAGTAGAGGGATTATTTTCTCCTTAATTCAATAGTAACTTCAAGGTATTTCCTTAAACTGCCCAAAACAAGCAGGTAAAGAGATAAAAAACCAACCCACCAAGCATGCTTTGTAAAAACACAGGGCACTCTTAATGTAAATTGTTTTACACACATAACAATGGCTGAGACAACCAGGAAACATGTTTAATTATAATTAAGGCATTTACTCAGGAGAGTCCTAGCACTGAACAGCTTTGACTTGGTTAACTGGTAAATTGTTACCATCAGGATTAAAAACCTGCATAGTGCAAATATTGGCACACTAGAATGCTAAAATTAAAATCCCTTGTAATCATGCCTAGGGCCAGAGAAGATACTTCTTCATCCAGGGCAGGATGTCAAGAGGAGGTGGGAGCTCTCTGAATATAATTCAAAGGAACTTCAGCTCCCTTTGCAGGCCCAAGGCACGGCTGATGTGCTGACTTGGTGTCTTGCCTCTAGGGAAGGCAGGTTGTCCTGCAGTGGAGGTGTAGACACTGAGTCCTAAGCTATGCAGGAGCTAGGAGCCAATCTCACTCAAATATTTGACTCAACCTGGGGAAAAATGAATTTATTTCCAGTTAAATAAATATTTAATTAGTAATTTGGGTAGTGGGAAACAAAGACAAACATCTTTTTTGAGACAAAACACCTCTCACTTTCCCCAGGCTCAGCTTCACCTCTGATTCCTCTGTACCCAGCCTGAATGGTGCGTCGGGGATGGGTATTGCGATCAGTCCATCACAGTTCTTCTCTGCTTTGCTGTGCTCCAGAGTGAGCTCTCTAAGGGCTGAAGTCCTATCAGGAGTGTCTGTCTGCTCCAGCACAAGGTCCTCCACGGGCTGCAGTGGGTATCTGCTCTGCCATGGAGCATCTCTTCCTCCTACCTTGGGGTTCCCTCCTTTTCTCTCCACGGGCATCTTCTGCCCCTTCTTTCTATCAATATGCTTCCCAGAGGTGCCCCATGTGTGGCTATGGGCCTGAGCTGTGGCTGTGGTGGGTCAGTTGGAAGTGGCTGTGTCTGGCACAGGGCAGCCCTGTCTGCAGGGGCAAGCTGGTGATAGGGTTTTTTTCCCAGTTCATTTGCAAGTAGCAAGCTTTGGTTTCTCCAAAAGAGCCCCCAGCAAGCCAAATGTAAAGTCCTTTTTCTTTTCCAAAGGAGGACTGAGTTTCCTGCTGTAAGAACTGTTTCAGCAGAGACAGGTAGCTCATGATAAATTTAGCTGTAATCTGCTAAATATATGCTAATGCTTGGCTTTCGATGTATGAGGATTCATGTCTCTTACCCATTGGTGCTAATTATCTAACATACATTATCATAAAGCTGGGATTCCATGAGGCACGTTAATGCTTCCTAAACTTTATTTCAGACAACTTTGGAGCTTATTCATCTGTAGGTGATTTTATAGCTCCTGGACACAGCTCACACAGAGTAATGTGGCTCTTTCAGTTTTCTCTACAAAGATGACGAGAGGTAGGCCTGCTGGTCCCCCACTGCTTGCTCTGGAGGAATGATATTCCCATCACAACTCCTGCTGTAATCACTTCTACTAATCTTGCTCTCCCTCCTTCCCACATAGATTCTCCAGATCATTACACAGGTTAACTCTCCCCCGCCTGCCAACCAGTTGCAGGATTCAAACAACGAGCCTCAAATTATGCTGAGAATAAATGGAGATAAACAGTGAACCCAAGGAGACAAATAAGACGAACACCTTGAAAGGGAACCAGTAAGTGAAATAGGATGTGACAGGCTCAGGAAGATGAGAGGAAATGATTTCTTGGAATGCAGCAGCAATTTCGTGCCAGCAGCGATGTGCTGGCTGTACTTGACCTTCAGTAACCTTTATCCCCCTCTCCTACTGCTGCTCCTACAGCTTCTCAGACTGGTTCTTCCCCCTGTGCTGCTGCTCTTTGCAGTTTCGCTGGTCACAGACCTTGTCTAACTGGTACAGACGCTGTGTTTTCTGAAATGGGGCTCTTCCTGTGATGGTGCCACAAACTCTGTGTCCCCCCCACACCTTGCTGGAGTGGGATGCAGCCTGGGGTCTCTGCGGTGGTGTGTGGAGGGAAGTCCTCTGTGTATCTTCTTGACAGGTTTGACCTGACTTCGTCACACATGGAAATTAATGTCTAACATTAACAGAACGATCCCTCAGGGAAACCTGCTTCTTGAGACCTTCCAGGTGAACCTTGGGTTTGGCTGGGAATTTTCTGGCAAAATGTTTTTTTCCCTGGAAGGTGTCAGTTCCTTGAAATTAAAGCAGTTAAGGGGAATGAATAAATACCAATAACTTCTTGGAAGATTTTGCTGGGGGTTAAGCATTCAGATTTGACAGGTCTGAAGCGAGACAGAAATCACTTGTCTAGTTTGAAATATCCCATGAATAGAATTACAGAACATGTATTTAAAAAACTGAAATAAAGATGAAATAGTTTGAATATTTGGGGAGTTTCTACTGACATCACTTGCAGCACTCAGTTTTGCCTCTTTCTCTCAGGTCAGGAGGGCAGCGGCAGAGAATCTTGACAATGCTGACAGGACATGGCTTTGGGTAACCACCATCACCCTGGTCTTGTTCTTCCTTCCTTCCATGGCAAAAGATTTGCCATGTTATGTGAAGCTATTGTCAAGCAAAACCTGTTAGCAAAGACCACCAGTAGCTTTGGAAGGCACTGAGTATCCCCAGTCCAATCATGCTCAAAAGTATTTTAAGACAGACGGTTGCTTTTGTGTTTAAGCTGTGTATCAGGATAGCAGTTCCTTTTGGCAATGCATAGAGGCCAACGGCAATAACATCACATATCTGTGTGACTACTTCATTACATATTTGATTCAGTGTAGTACATCTCCTAATCCTGTTCCTGAAATATCACTGTAGCTGTGTTGTTTGGTCTCAGTATGCTCTTGTATACTCTCATGCAGTGTAATATCAAAACACTTTCTGTTACTAAGAGCAGTGTGTGTTTGCGTGTGAATGTATCTTTGTGTCTGAAGCACTCCCCTCTGTCTCTTCTTAGCCTGTCGGGAGAAGAGTTTGATTATTTTATAGGATTTTGCTTTGTTTGAAGAAATTACAGAGGGATGTTCAGCTGGAAAGATGAGGTTTGCACTGAAGTTCACAAGTGAGTTTATTTTTCTCTCCTCAGGGAAGAAGGTCCATAGTCCATCTCCAGCTCCTCCAAAAGTCATCTCCTTCTCTCAGGAGTGCCTTGCCTGTTTGCTGTCAGACACACTGTCTGGAGGAGCGCTGCTGGCATGGGAGGTGGTGATCAGAGAAGAGGAAGGAGGTCTCACAGGTAGGTAGGGCCAGTCCTGCAGCACACTTCAAATTTCAGGGTAGTGACCTTGAACTCGTCTCCACTCTGCAGGGAGCCTGCACTGTGAGCCAGAGCACTGGGGTGAAGTGTTTGCTGTGACCTGCATTGCTGATCAGATGAACTGTTATCTATAACAACACTTGGTGGTTTTGGGGAATATAGAACTTCACTCTTAGATCTGAGCTGGCTTGATGTAAAACACCATGCAGTTTGCCGCTTCAGCAGTCATGTTCATTTACTGAAGGTATTTTGTGGCTCTCTTTTCCTCTCTCATTTCTTTTACCTTCACTTAAGTACGAGAACTTTTGTTTGGCCTGTAATGCATTAATTTCTTAGAGCTGGTGGAAAGTAGTTAATTTACACCATTTAGGTCCACAATACTAAACTCTATTACTTAGAGTCTATTACTTAGAGTCATAGAGTCCAGTAAACCTATCTGCTAGGTTTATCTATCTGTTAGGGAAACTTAACATTAGTAGTATCCCAACCACTGTCTCTCTTAAGATGATTCATCTTTTTTTTAGAGATATGAATGGTGTCCTTGTGAAGCTCCAATTCACTTTCTCTATCCATCAGTTCAGATGAGGTCATGCTTCAGTGATATAGTTACCTTTGTGCCTCCGGCCAAAGGTCCCCAAGAACCTGCAGCCTCATGGAGCAAAGTGTTGATCTGACACCATCTTTATTCTGCTGGTTCCACTTTCTTCAAGCATCATTGATGGGTTAACCTGATACTTGCAAATTTTAGGCTAGAACAAATACCATCTTTTTTCTCCCAGCTGATGTAAGCTCAAAAAAGTGTCACTAACTCTGTATTACAGGCTTTGGTGACCTGAACAAAGAAACTATTTACCTGCCTTAGTCTGGCTTGAATTTATCCTGCTGGGGGATGCAGTAAAGCAGTGACGTGATGCCAACCTGATGAAGTTTAACCATGACAAGTGCAAGGTCCTACACCTGGCTCGGAGCAATCCAGCTACAGGCTGGGCAGAGAAGAGATTCAGAACAGCCCTGCAGAGAAGGACTTGGGGGTGTTGGTCAATGAGAAAGTGAACATGAGCTGACAGTGTGTACTCGCAGCCCAGAAAGCCAACCGTATCCTGGGCTGCATCAAGAGGAGAGTGACCAGCCGGTCGAGGGAGGTGATCCTGCCCCTCTACTCTGCTCTCGTGAGACCTCACTTGGAGTATTGTGCGCAGTTCTGGTGTCTTCAACATAAAAAGGACATGGAACTGTTGGAACAAATCCAGAGGAGGGCCACGAGGATGATCAGGGGACTGGAGCACCTCCCGTATGAAGATAGGATGAGAAAGTTGGGGCTGTTCAGCCTGGAGAAGAGAAGGCTGCGTGGAGACCTCATAGCAGCCTTCCAATATCTGAAGGGGGCCTACAGGGATGCTGGGGAGGGACTCTTCATGAGGGACTGTAGTGAGAGGACAAGGGGTAACAGGTTCAAACTTAAAGAGGGCAAGTTTAAATTGGGTATGAGGAAGAAATTCTTTCCTGTAAGGGTGGTGAGGCACTGGAATGGGTCACCCAGGGAAGTCGTGAATGCTCCATCGCTGGCGGTGTTGAAGGCCGGGTTGGACAGAGCCTTGGGTGGCATGGTTTAGTGGTAGGTGTCCCTGCCCCTGGCAGGGGTGTTGGAACTAGATGATCTTAAGGTCCTTTCCAACCCTAACTATTCTATGATTCTATGATGAGCCCTTAGTGACCAAGGACGAGATCACCACCAAGGTATGTGTAAGAGACTCACCAGTTGTGATTTTGTGGCTGGCCTTACAATATCAGCATTTGCCTTAAAATTTCAGCTGCAGCATTCATAGGAGTGTGTCCAAATTCAGCTTGTGCTTAAAAATTGTACTGTTTATCACCGCATGGAGCTATGGGCTTAGACTGAGGAGAAACAGGAGGGTAAAAAGGCAAGATCGCTTCCATAGTGTTTTGTGATATCTTAACTAACCACCTCCTGAGTTTTGGATACTCGACTTGTGATTTTTGAACTCCTGAGGTTAGAGGGAATAGGATAGTGAACAGAAATCAACACTAACTTGTGAAATCCCACAAAACCCTCCCAGTATCATGCTTTCACTGATGGCAAATCAATGGTATAAAACATTTTCACAGGGAGTCAGCAACTCATTATTTTGCACTCATGTATGTTGCTGTAAAATTCAATGAGACCTCAACTTTTTAAATTAAATATTAAAAAAATAACTGTTGCAGAGAGCTCATCAACAGCAGAGAAGTTATTTGCAGTATTCTTTGCGTAGAATATATGTATATTATCTTCACCTACTGTGGCATATCTTCTGCCATGCTTGTTACGCAGCTCTAGACTCCCATTAACTGAATCCCTGGTGAAAAGCCGTTTCCCTACATTATATTGTAATGCTCTTGTTAATGATAAATTGATGAAGAGCTGCTTTTTTAGATTAGGTGAGTGGTCCTTTGATAATGGGGTTGGAATCAGGCCAGAAGTTTTATACTACTTTGCCTGCAGGGTGAGAACCAACTAAAATATTCCTTTCTTGTGTTCTGCTAGAAAATGAGACAGTCAAAGAATTTCAGCTTTTAATTTTAAGAGAGCAGTTCAACACTAGTTTACATGGTGGGTATTTTTAGACTTTGTCTTTATCTTGCCCCATATTTCTAATAAATTATTAAAGGAAGGTACTTCTCATGTAATTAGAGAGCCAAGCACCTTTTAAACAAGATCAACTTCTGTACGTTTGAATTGACTGGTTTCGTTTTCTATGGCAAAAGATCACAAGGAAAATACTTTTGCATGTTTCAAAGTTAAGATCAATTGTTATCCTTTTCGAGTTTCAAATGCACTAGATTAGTACTTTTGCTGTAACAGAAAGCTGTTAGAATATTTATGGGTTTTATTTTTACATAAAACCAGACGTTTCCTATTATTTCTTTCTTTGGGCAAGGACTATGCAATGCATTCTTACATCTGTGGATATTTTTTGCCATTAGCATTAATGTAATTGAAATTAAGTGGAAGTAAAATATAGTTTTAAAGTGATACATCTTTAAAGTTTCCAGTCTTGGCTCCAATGGTCTTTCTCAGCTCCATACCTTGCCCTTAGGGCAAAAAACATGGAGTCTGCATTCTCATCTCTTCTGATCATGATTTGACAAGGTCATGCCTTGGTAGGATTGGGGCTGCCTATTATTATCTTGGTGTTGCTTTAAGAATTAGTGGTATATGGAAGAAAATGGAAGGAACAGTGACATTTTAACACACTCAATAGACGTAGGAATCTCTTTGCTTATCCTCTGGTTCCATGTTGCTTGATAAAGGAGAATGCCTAATGGAGATACAGGACATTTAAGTGTGAACTTTCTTAATGGAGAAGATAATCTTAAACTGCAATTTCAGGAAAGCAGTTTTAGACTAAGGTGACAAAATTGGAGTCTGGATTTTGATTGTCACTTTCAAATTTAGGTGTTTGGTTTTGTCCTCTATGAAAAACAAAGATACAAACCAAAGAAAACCCCCTAAAAAATAATGTGTAGCCTATTTTAGAATTACAAGTTTGGCATTTCTGTTACCCAGAGCTCTGATGACAAGAAAATGAGCATTCTCTCCTGTTGAGGAATTTCTTCAGCCTTTCAGATGAGAGCAGACCTAATCTCACTGTAGGAGAGCAGGTTTAATCTCACCGTAGGAGAGATTTCCAAATCCCTTATTTGCCTTCTGCTTTCCAACAAGCATTTGTGTGGTTGTCAGAATGGAAATTGTGTTCTACACGAAAATTTCTGTCCCTCAGCTAGGTTCATGTTCTGCTTTCAGTTCCTACCGCTGCTAACTCATCAGCATTTAGTGTCAGATCTTCCATACAGGCTTTCATTTCCACCTCAGAGGGAACTGCCTCGGATCCTGGCACCATGTGGTATATGGGAGCCATTTGCTCATGTGTCCCCATGCAAAGACAAAGAGTGTATCAGGCCCCAGCCTTTACTGGGAGACAGTCAGTGGTGATAGAATTACCTGATGGCAGCTCTGCGAAAGGTAGCAAGAAAAGGTGAAGTGTTTGGGGCTGTTGTACCTTTTTTCCAAGGATTCAGACAATTCTTCCGGGTCACTAGCATGGAACAGTGCCTCTTGAGGCCATTGTATCCCATGCAAATAGGAGATGCATTGGTAAAAGAGGAGTCTACATGCTTTAATTCTGCCACCTTTGTTCAGTTTGCCTCTTTTAGCCACAGTTTAGGTACAGCTTTCACCACATTGTTTTGCCAAGGACATGATATCTGTGTTGCAATTGGGGAGGTAAAAGGCAACAGATGTGTCTTCAATGTTTTAAAAAGAAAGGAAAAATCCTATTTGGAATTCATGAGTGCAGTGTGTGAATACATAAAGGCTTTCTTCACCTGAGAGTTTGCCTTATAGGACAAACATTACCCCCAGTGCCCCTGCCCCTGCAGGGGAAAGGGTGCAGAAATCTAAATATTATGTTTAAAATGATCCTGGTTGTAAAGAGATAGAGCCCAAATACCTGAAAGACAGCTTTCCTAAGTAGATATTTGTTTCAACCTGTGAAAAGAACAGTGGCTGAGTGCTTGTTAAAGGTATATTTTCTTTTAAGTTATATGGAGAGAGATGTCAACTATTTACCATAAATATATTTATACATTTGAATATATAAATGATACTGTTACTTACCTTTAGTAGGTTTCCCACTGACAGGTATGCTCAGAAAACATCTTTCACTAAACCTGAAATGTTGATATAAATATCTGAAGAAAAATACTAATCACAGAATACATTGAACAGACTTACTGATCTTGTATACCTGGAAAAAGATTTTCAAACAGACTTTGTCAGCTCAGCCTTGGCATTCCTTGTCAAACAAAAGCATGCCTAAAGACACATTTCAAAAGCAGACAATGCAGCACTTGCTAACCTGCAGAAAATCGAAAAGGATCAGGGAGGCAGAGAACAAACAGAATAGGTAAGCAATAAGAAATGGAACACAGTTCTAAAGAGCTGTTTCAGAGAGCCAAATATGTTTAGAGAAGCCTGCATCAATAATTAAACAGCAGTAAGTAAAATTCCAGTATATTTTTTACCAGTATTGTTTTAAGTTTTGTAATATAGAAATGAAATTATTGATTCAGTATCAGTAAGAAACACATAACTAGTGGTAGGGGAGGAAGAAGTGGATGGGGGGAAGAGAATGAGATAGGAGTATTTTTAGCACAGAGATGCTAGTCTGGAATGTTAACTTTTCCTAATAGAAAGTCCACACTTCACTATTCGTCCACTTCAGTCAGCTGAAAATTTGGGTCAGGCAGCTGTTATGTGAATTGACAGCAGCTATCTGATTAAAAGTAAAATGCTTTAAAAAGAAAAAGGGAAAGAGATGGAGAGAGGAGAAAAGGCTGTGCTGTGTCACATTCACGCCACTCATGTTGCTTACGTTGTGTCACACTGTACAGTGACTTGATGATACATAACACAACATGACATGAGTCACAGTTCACTGCTATCCACATTACACTTCAGGTAGTTTGGCATAGCTCTAACTTTTGCCTTACTCTCATTTCCTATTCAGTGCACTCCACTTAGACTGGTTGGTTAATGCAGACAATTGCTATACACTCAAAACTAGAGTTCCCTACCCAAATACATTTTTCATTGGATATTAAAGTGGAAACTTCAGTGGATATCTTTTGCACATCCCTATGCAGCTGCTTTGCTCAACATAGGGAGGGAATTAATAGCAACTTACACCTGAAAGGGAGGAGTTAAGGGGAGTTTCCCGTAGGAAATACAGCTTGGGTCTGTGGCAGTGACTTTCTGAGTTGGAGAAATACTCTCTAAATGGAAAATAATTAGACTTTTTTTCCTGCCACAAGAGACGTTCCCAAACCAAACCCTCATATTAACCTCCCAGCCTTTCCTTCAATTTCAATTTGAATTGAATACCTTTCTGTTTCAGGAAGATGTGAAATATCATTCCAAATCTGAATTCCTAAGCAGTATGGAGGAGGCTGAACCAAAACTCCACATCTCCGAATGCTGAGGACATCGGTAATTCAACATCTTCCCTGAGCTTTGCACTTCAGGTCTAGCTATTTTAATTGCACGTTTCCCCAAAATAATAGTCTAATTTCCTTGTGGTCACCCACCTCAAACAACAACCATCAGCCCTGGAGCACAGTTAATTTGTACCATTGCTTCCTGTAACAAACTCTTGTCTGTCTGTCATAGCATCTTGTACACATTGCCTTTGTTCTGGTCAGAAGTAGAGAAGAGCACAAATTAACAGGCAGCATTGATGAGTTTGCCTCATTTTTATTGACAGCATTCTGAAGTTCTAGATCCACTTAGCACCTCCAAAGAAGTGATAAGTGATTTAGCTTTTTGGGGACAAATTGGTTCTATTAACTCCAAGTGCCAAACTTACCAAAAATAACTCATTAGCTGTGCATTATGATTCACTAGGGTGCTCTGCTCTTGGCTACATCCCAAACCCCACATTTGTGTACCAATGTTCCTATTATGGGGTGTGAGACTTATTAATGCTATACCATATGCACCACTGCATCTTTTTTCCTCTCTGCAAAGCAGCTTTCCTACACAGATGAGAAGTGACCAGATTTTGAAGGGTTAAACCTATTCTAATGTGATAAAACCTGAGAGACCACAGCAATCAAGCTATCATTCAGTCTCAGCTACTCACTTTCCCCTTTCCTGTGGCTGCTACTTGAACCTAATATTCCTTCCTTTACATTTAGGAAGCAAAAAAGGGATCCAGAAGAATTTAGTTACAGACTTGGTTTCTGCTGATGAGTGTTTGCTGGTGAGCAAAAGCGCTCACTGCATTCCCTTTTGAAATAGCTGTAATTCACAAACTGTTCCTGCCCACAACTTGCTTCTCACACTTTGATGGATTGGATTCAAGACTGAGGAAAAGGAATATCTGATAGTGTGGTAAATGTGACTTTCCTGTGTATTTAAGAGGTATTTTAGTTACACAAAGATCCAAAAGAAAAGCAAAGGGCTTTTGTCTTCTCATCTCTTGTTTGCAAAGGCAAGGCTGAAATTCCGCTTTTACGTTGCTGTTCTGAATACTGTTGTTACCTTCTGCCTAGAGAGCAGAGACAGAGCATCCCCTAAGGAGCACACCCAGTCATGAAGAATTCTACGCTAATGGTCAGTCAAGGTGTGTCTGCGAGCCAAGATAAAACATCCTTTCCATGATCCAAGGAGCAGGCAGGCAAACCCTCTTTCTGATCCATCTAGGGACACAGCAAGGGTGATGGCTGTGTTAGTGAGGCAGATGGGGCTCTGATAGTCTTGTCCCTGCTCCACTATAGGCTTCCCATGTGGCCTTTGTTTGGTTGGTTGGGGCTCACCTGCAATGGCGCAGTGTGGTACAAGTCATACCTGAATCCTGCACCTGGCTTTATTATCCCTTATTGTTCACCAAGCCCGCTGTGCAGCAATTCTTTCTGCTGTGGACTGGAGGGAGGAACTCTTCAATACTTCTAACGCTCCAAGTCAAAAGGCTTTTACTTCTGCTTCTTAACTCAGTAACTGGAGTTTTACCTCCATGCTTCCCCTTCCCTATTCTCTAAGCACTTTGGCTATTAATTGAGTTTTCTAGTGTAGTAAGCTGAAGTTTTTCACCTCATAAATGATTCATCCAAATAAAGTGAAGTTATTGAGCAAAAGTTAAATTGGGCTTTAATTTGCCTCAGGTCTCTTTTGAGCCATCTTCTTGGTTGCTCGTAAGGAGCAATGTGGAAAGGCTTCTCCCTCTGAAGGGGGTTTTCTTCAAGATACTGTTTGCAAGAAAATGAAAGAGCACATTCTGTTGTTTGGGCATCCTAACAGCTGGTGCCAGGTCCTGGAGATGCCTCGCTTCAGAGGAAGTTAGTTGTGCCATGAACATCTCTTCTATCTTTACTCAGTCGGACAGCTGGAGGAAAATATGGGAAGAGCCTGGGTGAACACCTGTGGCAAAATCCCGGTTCCTTCATTTTCTCCAGTACCCCTACTTCAGTCCTGTGGCCAAGGGGATGACAGTGTCTCTTCCATTTTGCAGATAATTGTGCATTTAATGATTTTGTCACTGGCCTTCCAAAAGGGCAGGTGGCCTTTAGCCTGTCCTCTGAATCCCAGCTAAACCTGCAAGTGAGGACCCTGTAGGTGTGAGTATAAAATGTGCTGCAAAAAGAGATGCAATATCGAGAGGAAAATAGTTACAGGTAAAGGGATCGGTCACATCCTAATTTTGACAGGCTTGTGTGAGCAGAGACTGTTTCAGTATTGTGTGGCAGCTGCTTCTCATGGTGTGGCATGTCATTAGAGAGATTCACACACAGACTGATGCTTCAATACCCTGTCACCTTTGCTTGAAAAATAAGGTCATATTATTTGCAAGATAATGCTGTATTCACCACTTAATATTTTATATAATTAAAATATTTAGCTAAGTAACAGTGTGTCGGGGTGGGGGTGTTCGTGTATGTGTGGGTATAAGTATAAATAAACAAGTATTAGTGGTGCAATAGCACTGAATAATTTATCCAGACCAAATTAATTATTTTCAGCTTCTTAGTCTTGAAAATCTTAAACTGAATTCCTCAAGTTCTTTGACAATGTTCTTTTCTAATAAGCATATTACAGTAATAGTGGCTGTGGTGTAGATATGGGTATCATAGCTAGCTCAAGGTTACAATGGCTTGCCCATTTTCCTCACTTAGGTCAGCTAATCTAATGAATGACCATACTTCTGTCTGTAAAAGGTACTTCTTTTCTAATCAATGCATTTATTTTCTGTAGGTCCTAATTTCTGATGGAAGTGGTACAAACGTTTAAGTGAAAATTAATGAAGAGCCTAGAGCATCAGTGAATTCCAGTAAAGCCCCCCAGGTCTCAAAGTGAGACCAAGTGGAAAAGGGAGGATGGACTGATCAGAGACAAAGTGACGTGAGTAACAATAATAGTAGCAATATAAAATGACTTAGAATGTCAGTACAGAACAAGATTTGCCCCAGACACTGCTGTAGCACCAGAGCACAGATAAGAGCTTGCAGTATGTGTAGTTTGCCTATGCAGTGTCACTATAATCAGAGATTCCCATCAGGGTATAGTAACCCTTTGATTTTGATTTGCCCCTTTGCTTCAGTGCTTGCCTTGGGCCGCACCAGATCCATCTGGCTACCTGTCTTGCTTTTGCCACCCTTGTCATAAGGACTCCTGCCAACTGCTTGTCTCTCAACATGCTGCATTTACTACCCCTGAAAGCAGTGCCTTCTGCTAGTCAGGGAGGGAGAGCGCTGAGGAGCAGTG
This sequence comes from Ara ararauna, assembly GCA_028858755.1. Lineage (NCBI taxonomy): Eukaryota > Metazoa > Chordata > Aves > Psittaciformes > Psittacidae > Ara > Ara ararauna. The sequence continues at coordinate 9,480,993 of CM054382.1, read as the reverse complement.
AACTGGCAGATTGACAAATAAGCTGAGACTGACCCAGGGCTGGCACCCTCCAGAAGTTGCTTATATTTTTGTGTTGGGCATGATCATCTCTAAGTGTGGCCCTGATTCCAGCTGTCATTTTAGGTCAGATGCATAATATCAGTTTACAGAACAAGTGTAGTTAAAGGACCCTCATCCATCATAGCCAGATGGAGGGAAAAATAAAACACAAACAAACAAAGTAGGTATCAGCAATGCTTGGGATGTACTGTGACACTCTGGTGCTACTTCAGCACAAGAAGCTGGGCAGTGGCACCAGTTAAGATGGTAACCTACACTACAGCAGTTTCCTGGAGAAATTAATCTGAGTACCTTTGCAGCACAAAGATAGAGAAATTAACTTCACCAATGCAACTTGTGATGTATTTGCAAGCTAAATACTAGAACCCAAAGTAACTATACCAAAAAGCAAAACACAGTGAGCAAACCTTCCATATGGGCCATTTGAGAAACTTCTCTTTATCAGGAATTAGCACGGATCTTGTAAACAAGATATCCTTTCTGTGAGAAGTCTGATGCTAGACAAGGCAAGAACTAAATCATTTATTCCTTCTTGACATCACCTTAAAATAGGTTGAAATTACTCTCTACAGAGGAAGCAGAAATTCTTCTTTTTCCTCCTCTATGTATCTTTCATCCAGTTTTTGTTTTTATAGAGCTTTCCCTGAACAGTGGACTCATGCTGGACAGGTCTGTGCTTCCCTGGCAAGAGGAAATGTATATTACAGCTTCTCTGCTTGGACCAGTCCCTCTTTTCCCTATCCTTTTTGACTGTCAGTGGCCACGTACTGCTGAAGTACTCTTCAAACGCATCTTGGCCTACTCATCTAGGAAATGCTGTGCTTGTGCTCTGAGATACCCCAACATAGCTTCTGCTTTCGTGACTGATGTACGGAGGTAAGACAACTCACTTCACCAGTGCAGCATGGATTCTTGTTAGGCAACTGGGTGGGAGCTTTGGTCTGTGGCGGCACAATTCCTTCATTTGTGCCTGTGTCTTCTGCAGTCAGCTGTATGTCTGGGTCTCTCGTGCTAGAATTGGGTGGTTGTTACTTACCTCACTCCTTATGACTGTACTCCTTGTCATATGGTGTCAATAGGGAATAGTTAAATACTGAGAAACCAAGATACTTTTGAATGACAGTCATTACATATTTGTTCTAACGTATTTGTTCTAAGGCTCCTAAGGACTGGATCCTGTCCTTGGGTTTCATGCAGGAGGTTTTAGACCATTCTCCTGCAGTCTTTTCTCTTTTCCCCAGAAAGCTATTTCAATGCCTGCAGCCCTGCTACAGTCAGGTAGTGATTAGAATATATTGTCATATCTTTTAGCTTTGTCTTTTTTCCATTGTTGTGTCACACAGCTCACCTGCCAACTTGTTTCTTGTTAATTCAACCCTTCTCATCTGCTTCTGTTTCTACACTTACTTGTGGGGAGATGAGGTGAGTGGGATTGAATAGGAGATAGCAGCGGTAGTTGAAGCAAGATGAAAATGAATGATATTTTCAAATCCTAAGCAGGGCTGCAGAGGCTAATAATTACATTAAAAAGGCCCTCTGCAGGTAGGTGCAAATAGGCTAGTCTAAACAAGTGCCACTATTTTAATGTGGGCTGTTCAAGACGATGTCATTACCTGACTAGACTGCCACCTTTCACCTCCAGCCATTGTGCTCTGTTAGATCTCACTAACAGGGAGAGTGAGGAACTTGTTTGCAGGGGATTTGTTGTCTCACGCTCAGAGGCAGCTGAGAGACTTGCCAAATGACAGGAAGACGCTTACATTCACAAGGTGTGATTGCCTAAGTGTTTGACTGTGTCTAATTAGTTTGCCTTTGCTGGTTGGTAGCTCCACAGTCAGAAGCAGATTGACTCTGCAGGCTTTAAGCAAAGAGGTCTGATTGGTGTTATTATCATTTGTTTATTTAACCCTCCCACTCACCATGAAATATTCCCTACAGTATGGCCTTTTCCTCTGTCTTTAAAAAAGGCATTTTTATGGCATGTATGATGATGAATAGGGTTTTCGCCCATCATCTTTTCACAACTTCTAGCTATAATTAGATTTCTTTTAATTATCTTCAGAACATGCATTAGTATTAACTTTCTGAGCTGTGAAATATGAGCAGTATCTGATTACCTTCAGAAGCAGGTGATGTTAGCTTATTTTTATCATAAATAACAGAGTTCTGTCTGCCTCTGGGTGTGAGTACCTGTTTGGCCAAGTTTCTCTGGGGATAAAGAACCAAAATGCTAATCTTTTTTCCTTAGCGAGTGATTCCTATAATGAGAAGAGACTGAAAAATTCTTATAATAGGTAGCCTGCATTTACAATCAAGAAGGGTTCTTCGACTATGAGTGAGCACAAAAGCACCTTTCTTCCTCAATGCTCTTCTGCTTGGCTGTATCTTAGGGGTGGAATTCTACTGTGCAGGTTCTAGGGAATTCCCCATCCTACAACTTCCAGAATTATTGGGCACAAGACCCAATTCTCAACAAAATCTAAAAGGTCCGAAAGATGAATCCAAGAAGAGAAATAAGTTTTCTCTGTAGGGAATTCCTTTGCCTTCCTACTGGAGTGTACTTACAGGCAGCTTTTTAATTGTGCACAAAAAAACTGGGTTTGGAAGGGTTTGGTGTTCTTGATGTTCCTCCCAAAGATAACACATCTTGATCTGAAGAGGAAGGAAAATGTCAATATCCAGAGTCTCTGACATAGCCTTGGTTGATTTTTCCTAAGGTCTCTTTTGTTTTGGTGCATTGAATGTTACAGCTTTGAGACATGCAAAACAAAAAGATACCAGCATATGTCTCCTTGTTTGAAGGGCAGCTTGTGTTTCTGGCTGTTCTGCTTGCTCCTTTCTGAATTCTCTCCATGTTCCATAGTGAGGATTTCCACACTGCCTGGGAACTTCCTTTGGTTTGAGTATCTTTTTTAACTTTTAACTGTAAAATAGACTGTTTCCTTCAGCATTTCCTAAGGCAACTTAAGTTATCCTCAGGACTATGTCAAATTACAGAGGGATTCCAAAGTATGTAATTGAAAGAAAAGGTCATTAATCTCCCAGTGAATGGATAATCAGATTGAAGAATCAGTTAAAACACAACAGGCACAGAATAAGAAGTCTGTCTGGGATCCGTAGGCGGCATTTCAGGGCAGCCCCTCTTTGGCTTATGCAGCCCTTTATCCTGGGGAGTGCAGGATGCAAATGGAAGCTGCATTTCTGAGGGGATGGTTTGTGATTCATCTGAGAGATGTCATCACAGCTGTAGCCAGATACTGTCAACTGGCTGTTGATCTGAGCAGGTCCAAACAGTGTGTTGCATGAAAGGTCAAGTAACTTACATACACTAATATTAGGGATCAATGTTTTAGAAAAACTCAGAATAGTCTTAAATCTTCATTTTAATCAGGAAGTTAAAGATTTTATTTCCCTGTAAGCTGAACAAGTTCTCTTTCTTATAACCAGGCCTCCCCTCAGACCTCTGCCAGACATATGCCTGCCCCAGCCGTCATTAAAATCTGAATTTCAGGACTACTTTGCAGCAGTAGGGACCAGTTTTCATTTCTGGTCCAGAACCCCTCCTGAGCTTGCATGATATGGGTCAGGGGAGCACACAAAAGAAGCCAACCAGTCCTCAGTTTTGCTGTCTCCGTGGAATGGCTTTCAGCTAGCTCCTTCTGTGAGACAGAAATCACCAAGATGCCCCTTGAATTCCCATGTGATAACACAGCATGTTGCTGGGTACCACCAGGCCAGACTTGACTAAACTTGTATAATTGTAGCATCATGTAGCTTATCCTAAGTCTTGAAAGGTTTCTCAATAGCAGAGGCTAAGATCTCTAAACCATTACAAGATAGCAGCAGAGGGAAAATATAACCTGTCAGGTTACCAGATTAAAAATAAAACAAACTGATATTTTCTAGAGCTTTTACTAATTGTCACTTCTCTGTAACGTTACACAACTCCCATGTGCAAATGGTCTTACCGACAAGTTTCTGTGTACATACCAGCACCCTGGCTCTACTAAACCCCCTTATCTTAGCTTCACTAATTTGCCATGTCAAATTAGTGTGATGAAACAAATTCTAATTACACTGAAAGATCACTTAGAGCATTAGCACTGCTGCTGCGGTCTGTTCTTGCGCTGTCTTATTTGCATACTAATCCAATGTGCCTTGGTAGATGACAAAATGAAATGTCTTCTAACATGTTTATGAGGCTTTCCTGGGGAAGGTGCTGACTCAGCCTTGATAGATGCTCCCATAGGCAGAGAGCTGGAAGAAGGAAATAGGAATCACATTGCTCAACCTAAGGGAGGATGTTATTTTTCTCTTTTTGACTTCCCGGCTTGTTTATTTGGTCCATTGGGAAAACAGAAATCATGTTTTCATTTTAAGATAAGCCAAATAATGACAACAAGAATGAAGAAATATAACCATGAGCCCTGTTTGATATTTTTGCAGCATCAAAACACGAACAACATAGGAAAAATGTACAGTTTAAAAGGTAAAATTAAAATAAATTCTTTAAGCATGTCCTGTAAAAGAACAGTTGAGCAGAATTCCTGATGACAGGAGTTATGGAATAAGAGCATGGGTTAGTGTATTTGTAACTTCTTCCTTCATTCTCAGTGCGTTTGATGAGTTTATGCTTATAAATTGAGAATCACAGAATTATAGAATAGTTAGGGTTGGAAAGGACCTGAAGATCATCTAGTTCCAACCCCCCTGCCAGAGGCAGGGACACCTCCCACTAAACCATGCCCCTCAAGGCTCTGTCCAATCCAGCCTTGAACACCGCCAGCGATGAAGCATTCACAGCTTCCCTGGGCAACCCATTCCAGTGCCTCACCACCCTTACAGGAAAGAATTTCTTCTTCAAATCCAATCTAAACTTCCCCTGTTGAAGTTTGAACCCGTTACCCCTTGTCCTATCACTACAGTCCGTCATGAAGAGTCCTTCCCCACCATCCCTATAGGCCCCCTTCAGATATTGGAAGGCTGCTATGAGGTTTCCATGCAGCCTTCTCCTCTCCAGGCAGAACAGCCCCAACTTTCTCAGCCTATCTTCATACAGGAGGTGCTCCAGTCCCCTGATCATCCTCGTGGCCCTCCTCTGGACTTGTTCCAACAGTTCCATGTCCTTTTTATGTTGAGGACACCAGAACTGCACACAGTACTCCAAGTGAGGTCTCATGCGAGCAGAGTAGAGGGGCAGGATCACCTCCCTCGACCTGCTGGTCATGCTGCTTTTCATGTAGGCCGGGATATGGTTGGCTTTCTGGGCTGCGAGCGCACACTGCCGGCTCATGTTTTTTGCCTGGCCAAGAATACTGATCTGTAAGTATGCCTGGCTGCAGAATTAACCTGCATCTGCCTCCTCTAAATGTGCATTTGCAAACACTGAGGAAGCTCAGTGTATGAAAAAACCCCAAAACAGGACTCTCGGAATGTGATTTCCTGCTGGCATTATAACTTCTATTCCATTGGAAACACAAAGCCCATGTTAATAGGTTTTGCTTCACATTTTAAAGCCATGGGATTGAGATACAGAATCCTGAAAAGAAGGGAAAGGCACTGCCTTACCTTTTTTGTGTGGGCCTGCTCAAATAATTTTCCCACTTGTCTTTACACGTGAATGATTTCTTGCCCTTTTTTATCGCAGCACCATACACTGGCCTTCCTGGAGATCTTCCTGGGAGTTAGCAGGGCTATTCCTTGCTCTGTTCCTAATTGCAATGGGCAAATTCACAGGGAAGTCCTGGCTTAGGTGAGATCTTCAGTATGTTGTTACAAAAGAAACAAGCTGCTATCCTTGTTCCACCAAGGTTCATGGCAGGACTCGATGATTCAGATGCAGGTTTAGTGTGGAGTACAGCTAAAATGGGTGGAGATTGCTGCATGTCTTGGTCACCCTGGAAAGCGCTGGGGGTGAAATGAGCTGAGTAGGAAGTAAACATGCTTGATACCATGCATAGGCACATATTTGCTTTGTGTACTCTATACAGGCTGCAGTGTGACCGCTGAATAACCTCCGTTTACAGCTTTTCCCATATGAAAGTGTATTGGAATAGAAAGGCAAGGGCTGCTTATATCTGCACCTGCAGAGAAAACTTTATTAATTTGTGTGTAAGCGTGTCACATAACATAGAAAAAGAAACTTCACAGTAGAAAAGTCATGGCATTTATTTCCATTCAATAAAAAATACCAGAGATATATTCACACACCAGAAAATTAACCCAGAGTGGCAGTGCTCTGGTAGAAGGACATCTTTACTACCATAATGCCACAGAGGACATTGGTCATAGGTGAGTAGTTGACTCTGCAGATAACTGAGAGAGTTTTTGATGTGATTCTGTAGTAGCTGTACAGACGACCTGTGTGTTGGATCACATGATGCTCTGGCAAACTGGGACACATCAAATAGGAATTGTATTCTATTTTCATTCTAGTTTTTCACATTTTTCATGAAATGCTAATTTTGCTTCAGATGCATTATTTATGAAACTCAAAGGCTTTCTTCCCCCCTCAGTGCCAGAGGGATTTTACATGTGTAAGCCCCATTTAGTGTTAATGGCAGATACCAGTGTACAAGCTCCATTCACTGGGAGGAAAAGAGTCTAGCACACCTAATTAACTAATACTGAATCACTTGCATAGGTAATATTTCCTGTTCACTGGTGTTTAGTATTCTGGGTAAAAGCACAGCCCTGCAAACAGACCTCAAGATTGCACATCTAGCTGAAATATGTAATAGCAAAATCGACTTTATTGTTTAAATGTACACTGTTTGCTTCCTTTTTCTTGAAGAACAGCATAGCTTCTATGATTCAATAGCTTACACCTATTGGGCTGTTAGGTTTTCGCAGCAAAGCAGCAGATCAGACGTGTCACCCTATTGCTCTACAGGCAAGGTCCAGGGTCCATACCTGGGCTTTCAGTAAGCAGGAAGGAGCAGTCCCCCAGTATCAGAATCTCTCCATTGTCCTCACTGAGCATTGAAAATGGCTCTATGCCCTCATTGCTACTCTGAAGACCGTAAAAATCCAGCTGTTTTCTTGAAAAGTATGGCTCTTCCTGCTATCAGCTTCTAAAGTAGGGATGTATCTTACCGCTAAATACTAGTTAGATAACCTGCAGCAGTGTTGTACTTTTATATTCAATCCTACAAGATCTTTCTCTCAAGGATTAAATCACAGCCTTGCTTTCTTTCCTTTAAAGCAGCTTCCCTGATACCATCGTACCCAGTTTTTCCTCTTTGTGAGGGGTAGATGCTATACTAGTCAAAAGAGGGCTAGCTGAAGAGCTGTCACTGTAGCTACAGCACTATAGGTCAGCCAGAGAAAATGCTGGCTTCAAACACAGTGACAGAAGACAGCTCAGTTGTGGAACCAGGACAACGTTCAACTTCCCTTTGCCCAGACTGTGTTCTTTGCAGAACACTGTAACAGGAGATGCATGCCTGCCATATTAGGGATAAAGGAAATCATGCAGTATCTACTAAGGTGTGAAAGCGGGTACATGAGGATCTCATTTGCACCCATAAAGTGGATGATGAAGAAAAAGAAGTGCAAGATGTTCAAGTTTCTTACATTAAAAGCATAATGTGCAGCTTTCCAAGGCGCTGTGTCCCAGGATATTAAATATGGGCTTGTGTAAGAAGAGCAAATTGAAATCTTTTTGAACTTTACTTAAAGTTTGGGCTACTGTGGAACTTCTTGGCTCAGTCCTCTCTCTCAATAGATTTACAATATCAGAGTTATGCTGTAATTGGTACCACACTGACACATAATGTAAAGTGTTACCTACATTTAAAACTTGAAAATAGTATTTGAATTCCATATTCACAGGTAATAAGAGTTCATCTTCATGGTGGGGAAAATGAGTTTCAGAATGACAGCTCCTAACCTGGGTTTTTTTCTTTCCAGTTCAGTTCAAATGGTTTCCTCAATATGGGGATTATTCTGCAGTCCTTATTCAGGCAAAGTCCTCCCTGAAGTCTTGAATATCAACATAATGATAGCCATTGAGAAAGGCTTTTTGTTATATCTGTCTTTTAGTCTCAATGTTTCCAATGCGATCTTCATCAAAGGTGCTGCAATAGACCATGCTAATACCAGCAGCATTATGCTATGTCTGTAATTCCATGTAAAACATTGAATTTAAATATAGCAATAATTGGCATTTTTACCTTCTCCTTCCCAAGGATTGCAGAGCACTTCCAAAAGGTAAGTTTATTAATTCTCACAATAGCAAATATCTGTCAAGGCAAGTATGTCTGGACAAGATCCAAAGCCCTTTTGGAGAATGCTTTGTTATAGTACCATTGTGCCTGAGAAAAAACCTACACATTCCAATTTCGTTGGTGGATTTCCAACAGAAAGTTCTATAACCCCCTGAAAAAGAGACTCATTTTTTTCAGCCAGCTCTTCTCTTTACCCTTAGGTCATGTTATCTCTGAGCAATACGGTAAATCACAGGAATTTGCTTTTGCAGTGTCTTGAATTGACATTTAAATTATTCTCCTGATTCAGATCTTCTGACAATCTGGCAATGAGGTTGACAGTTGAGTCCAAATTTGCTTATTCTGTGGCATTTGTGACAATCCCTGTGTGAGTTCTGCTCTTTTAAAGACCAGATTTCCTCATGATCTTAGTCTGGCAGCCTCTATGGTGGGGATCTGTTTCAAGCTGGAGAAAGCTCCCAGCAGAGTGGGCAATCTTTCCACTGTGCCTGCTGTGAAGCCTGGGAAGAAAACCACACATATTCCCTCATGCTTTGTTCTTTTCTTAGAAACAAGTATCTAAAGATGATGGACCACAATCTGATGCCTGTGGACAAAGAGGGAAGGGAGAGACAGCTCTGATCATCTTTGTGCTAGAGAGATGGGAAAGCATCAGCTTAACCTGCATCTTCACAGATTACATGGCCTCAGAAGATGTGAAAAGTCTATTGTTGGGCATGAGCAGAGATGAGTACATTCCTTTCCTTCCTTCCCCTTGAGAGTTACCATTGTGGGCAGCTGGCAAGCAGCTGAGCTCTGTCCCTTCACAATTAGTCCATCGGGCATGGTAAGTATCTCACAATCTCACCACCTTCTTCATTGTACGAGTGAGTGATTAATGAATGAATGGGTTTTGGGGTTTTTTTCCGGAGTAATTCAAAGCTGTAGTATAATCACTTAGATAAGATTAAGATCCTGTTTGACATTTTAATAAAACAAGCATTTGCTTGCTAGGACATGATCAGGAAATACTGAGGTTGCAGATAAATCAATACATAATATAAATTGTTCTTTAGAAACTTTAGAAAATGTTACTGGTATTTGAAATGCCACATACTTTATGATCTGTCTTTGGCTGGTATATTGCAAGGTTTTCTGTTTCCATAGATTAAAGAAAGGCAAGAGAAGGTAAAAAGACATACACAGAGCTAAGAGACACTGGCTGCATATGTTATTGCTGTGGCAGCATTGTGCCTTTCACATGTTAAGCACCAAATGAAGCAACAGCCAACCAGGAAAAGGTGTCCTACTCCCTTTGAGTGATGCAATCTAGACTACTGCTGTATAGCAAATGATTATGTGTTTTTCACAAACTGTACTGGTGACAAGCATGAGTTAGATGTAGCTGAAAAAGAATGCTTTATTTAAATTTACATTAATCAAAACTATGACATTGGGCTTCAAAAATGGCATTTAAAAATTGCATAGAGTTGTTTTTGTGGTTGCTCAACTTCTTTCCTTCTCAGATTCAGTGTTTACCTCTCTCCTACCAGCAAACGTGCTCATAACAAGGAAGAGCCTGGGCTGCAAATTTATGAAGAGTTCAGCTTAGAAAAGGTAGCTTCAATTAAATAATATTGCATATATCAGGATGAGGAGGGTGTGGATGTGCCATCAGAGATTTGCTGCTTGTTCTTATGCGCATATTATTTTCTAAGGATACTAATAATGCGAGCCTTTGGACTTTGGTTGCTAATTGTGGATGGTTAAGTAACTTGATGTCTGCCAAAAACACTGAAAGGCCTGTGTGTGTGTGTCCACTATCAAGCCAGGTGATTTCATCAATCTAAATGCCTGAATCGCCTTCCTTTTCAGAGCCTGTCATAATGAACAACTCAAATAGCATCAGGCAGATATGAATTTGCGGAGGAGCATAGGAAACGGCAGAAAAATGACACCTCCCTATCTTGAGGTAATTTTTAAAGCAGGATGGAGCCAGGTATACTGCAATGAGTGATTTTTCACTAGATCCTCCATCCATAAATGTCCATATGAGGAAGGGCAATTGGTTTAAAGCACAGCTGCACATTTATTAGATATTATATACAAAAGCCATGGGAAAGCACTTGCTTAGGCTGCCTCAGTACCCCATATCACATTTGTGTCTGTGGGAAGAGAAGTAACAGTAAAGATGAGTAATCATTTGTTCTAAACAGGGACACAGCTGTATTTCTAACGTGATCCAGGCCTTCAAACGGCCAACTTCTTTCAGTCTGCCTTAGAGGAGCTGTGAACATCTCATTCAGGCATGTGCACATAAATACAGCAGCTGTCACTGCTGATGGCTTTGAACCATTTTGCAGTCAACTGCTGGCCCTGGTGGCTCCATGCCAAATCATGATGTGATTCTGATCCTGAGAAATTTTCATGCAAGACTGGGGACAGAGGTCATGCATGGGTTGAATGTAATAGGCTGACATGTATTAAGAAAGATTAATGAGCCTGGGCACAAATTAATTGTGTTCTTATCAGATAATCAGCAGATCTTGCTAACACTTACTTTCAATTTTATGAAAGAAGAACATGTGTTGGGGTCTGTCATGGGCAGCTATAAGGAAACAGAGTATCTATTGTTATTTAATGATATAAAACATAAGTTTTTTCTGGTATAAAATCTTATCAAGGTGTTATTCCAGCTCAGGGCAAGGCTATTTTTCCAAGTTCCACATTAATAGGGAAAGGAGCTGCAAGAACTGTCCAGCTTTATTATAGTGTCAGGAAGAAAACTAAGGTAGTGCAGAGATAAGACAAAATTTGTTGTTTGCAACTGTGATCTGAGAAGCAGTATAGGCGTAGTGGTGGGTTACAAAAGATGCTGCCAAGAAAATCATGTTATGATTCACAAACTAGAAAAGATTTAGTATTTTCATTCAGTTAAATGCTGCTAAAATGTGAATCCGAAGAGGAATTCTGTTCTATAGGATAGCTGCCTGTTAACCAACAATCAGAACGTCTTCCCCAAAATCCAGCTGTTTCTTCCAAATGTCCTGAGGAATCTGTAATCATGAAGGAGCTCAGGAAATGAATGTGCATTTGTCATGCCTGTTCCATTGCTTTTGTCTTGTGTGGGTTGTTTGGGGGCTTTTTAATGAGTTATATGCTAGAGTATTCAGGTTGCTGACTTAAGCAGTTACAAGTCAGGAGATAATAGAAGCAGCAGGTTATTGTGTTTAAAAATTGTATCAAAGAGCCTGCAAGTAGACAATTAATGGGTAGAATATGAATGAGGGCATTTCTTCCTTTTTCAGTGCCTTTTCTATGGGAACAGCCCATAGCCTGGGATGAGGGGGCTCAAGTTCTTTTGTCAGACTGGAAAAATCTGGGTGAGTTTCAGCATGGTCCATGAGGTTAGTTTGGGTTTACTGAATCAGATCAGAACATTATGGCAGCAATTGGTATGTTTTTCAGATTTGTATGCAGCTATTTGTGGGAAATGTTTCATCAAGTATTCCAAATTGAAGCTATTTACAAACCAAAGCTGTTACAAACCAAAGCTGAATGTTCTAACAACATAAATGACAGTGGCAACAAGCAAAGACATCCGAAGATAGATATGCACAGTAGAAAACTAGCTACTAATATAAGTGACTTAAAAGCCAGGCCTCAACAGACCCCTCCAGGGCCACGAGTCCACCATAAGTTTTGGAATAATTCAATGAGAAAAGAACCAGGCCAATCCCAATTCTTCCTGTGGGAATATTCTCAGGAGTGTCAAGAGCACCTCCAAGAGAATATGAACAGCGTTCACAATAAAACTTGGGAAGAGAGTGGGCATAGTTGTCCTAATTTTGTACCTGAGCTTAAGTCACTTGTCAAGTAAAAAGCTGGGTTTTTTCTCTACGGAATTTTCTCAGAGAAAAGGCAATCCTTTGCTGAAAGAAATCCCATATGCTTGAGCTTAAGCATCACCTGGCTGAAGTGAATGAAGGTACGTACACCTCTTTACCTGACAGATCAATGACGTTAGGATACTCAGGGTTCAGTGCCAATAACTGCTTGGTGCATCTGTATTAAAATAAATACATGGATAAAAGCTTGAATTGTGACATGGCTCAAGTATCATTTAACCAAGTGCTCCCTAAAAGATATGGAGCTTTGCCTTCTCCTTCTTTAAGCTTTACAAGGAAATTATACCTCTGCAGTTTCTTAGCCTAGTGAGTGGTATTTGAAGGGACTCATCCTATGTTTGGGTGTTATTATTTATCACCATTGTTCTGGAGTCTTAGGTAAAAGGTGTAATAAGATGGCAAGTCATGGAGTGATTCCTTCCTCTCAGAACCTGGCATAATGAACAACTCATATAGTATCAGGCAGATATGTATTTGTGGAGGAACATAGGAGATGGCAGAAAAAGGAGCGAACAAAACAACAACAGGGTAAATGGAGTATTAGTTGCCCAGTGAAACATCTGTGACACACACTGCTTTCTTTTTTTTGTCCAATTATTCTCATTTCTCTTTTCTACTTGCAGAAATTCACTAACTAGAATGAGAACACAAAGCCTGTATGGCAAATATAAATCGACACAGTGCCACTGGAGCCAATAAAGCCTGGCTGGTTTACACTGGTTGAGGAACTGGCTCATTTTGTTGCAGTTCTCATTGTATAAAGAAGGAAGCCATGATTTAAATATAAAGAGAATTTCAGTTGTAATGAGCCCTTGTTTTTACAAGATATGTGGTACAGTGCATGGAAGTATTTTACCAGCCTACCTTACCTTCAGGAAAATGATACTATAAGGGTTTGATACGGTCAGTAAGTTTGGGGTTTTGTTCTGTAACATTGCCCACTTTGGGGTTTTATAACATTCACAGCAATGCTTTGAATTTCTATTCATCACCATGTGTAAGACCATAGCTTTTTACCGCTGCTTGTTAGTGTACATTTTGGACAATGTTAACATCATCTCAGATATTCAGGACAAGTGAGGAACTTGGTTTAAGTCCTTAGGAGAAGCTAAAAAGACTATTAGCAAGCTGAGTCCATAAAAAAACATCTGTTCCAGTCATGCTGCTGATTTTTTATTAGTCCTTCAAATCCATAGAAAAGATCTCTAGAGCAAGAAAAATGCTCTAGTGTGGAGTGCAATTTCCAATTTCTTAGCTAACCTGATTTTGTTGATTCATACATATGCATGATTCTGTACTGTTCCTGAATACAAACAAAAAAACCAACCCCTTTTGGGTTGCACTTTATTTATTTTCCTTGAAATGCCCTTGAAATTTCATTTGCTCAGTGAAACCAAACAAATAATTGCATACTAAAAGGAAAATGAAGAGTAGCAAGCTAAATAATTTGTAACATCAAATATTCCTCTTGCTGTGGTTAACGTTCACAGTGAGGGGAAACAGGCAGCAATAAACAGCCCAATGTATCTTAAATGCAATAACTAATATCAATGTCAAATGCATGAAGTGAAAATACCTTAGGATATGCTTTCGCAGTTCTGCTCTATTGCTGCTAAATGGAATATGCTATATAACTATAATAGCAGTCATACTTGTCATATTTCTCCTGATCTCTAAGGAAAAATACCCATGGAGCCATTATGTGGCTTACATCTTTTTCTAGTCAAAGTTGCATTTTTATGGGGGTCTTTATGGTGGTTTTTAAAAGTTTATACTCTGAAAGCAAATTAATCATAATTTGTATATCATACAGCCTATACCAAGTCACACTCCTGATAATTAGGGACATGCCAGTGCTCTGTTGTGCACATTACCGCTAGCTAGCTGTATAGTAAATAAGAAAAGATTACTTCTGATTTGGGCTCTGCAATGCTCATCTGTATGAAAAAAGGCAAATAAGCAAGTTCTTTTAACCAGGATTTTTGACAATGACCCCATTAACCACACTGAACAAAAGTTATCACTGGTGTAACTCAATACCAGTGGAGTAATAGCAGGGATTGAATTTGACCCATTTTAACTAAAATTTGCACTCATTTTCCTTAACACCCCTGGCAGAGACTTCATATGGTGATGAGCACTTTTCACCATGTTCCAAGTGTGAAATGTTGCTGAATGTAAAGTTTGTAAATTAAAATGGGCATTTTGGAGTCAGTAGTTGTCAGTTGCCGAGAAAACAGTATTGTTTGTGATTCCAGCACTTGTGTGGAAACATCCTGTCAAAGGAGACTGTCAGATCCTTTTCTGCTGGAAATGTCTTCTTTTGGGAGGAGAATCATAGAATCACAGAATGGTTTGGGTTGGAAAGGACCTTAATATCACCTAGTTCCAACCCCCCTGCCATGAGCAGGGACAGCTCACACAGACCATGGTGTTGAAGGCTGGGTCTTTGGGTGCTGTTGCTACATACTGTGCATTGCCATACTGCGGTACCAAGGAACATTCCAAGCAGGATATAGCGTGCTGATTTCATCACAGCATGTCTTTCCCTTGACCCCCGTTTTGGTCTTAGTTCTAAAATAGCAGCTCCTGCTTTTTATCCTTTTGTACACTGTGACAGTGATATCTGCTCTGTTACAAGGTGAAGAATTTCCTTGGTGGACAATGCAGTTTAATTCAAGGGGGAGGTCCTGATAGGCAGCAAACACCTTGACTTCATCATTTTCCTTCTACCTTTCAAAAAGGTGTATCAGGCATGGGTCAGAACTTGTCTGTAAAACATAGGGATTGACTCAATTAGTGGGATATTCTAAATAATGGTGGAGGATAAAGTAATATTTATTTGTCAATAGACAGGAAGGTCAATGAAGTACACTTCCAGAAGAAAATCCTTCATGTTCTGCCCTGTTGGAACTGACGGAAGGAAGTTTGATGAACATTCCTATTGGCTGCTTCTGTTGTGGGGATATTTTGGAAGGTAGCTGGGAAGGGAGGTCACTAAGGACTACATCAGGAGTGATTTAGGCTAGCAAAATGTTTGAGAGAAAACTAAGACCTTTAGATAGCTTTTTTTGTCTTCCTGGCAAGGTGAGGCTGGCAAAGCACATGACAAACCATTCTAATCAACTTTGCAATTGGGTGTTTCTATGATTTTCCCCCTGCCCCAGCCCTCTAGTCCATGTAAGCCTCCTGCACATCTTGACCATAGAGAAGGGTGTATAAAGAGGACTCTTGGGAACAATGTAATAATACACTGGTAATATAATTTCTTCAGCTAAGGCTACCTATTTATGCCTCATGGAAGTGTATGTTCCTTTTTCTACACAGCACTACCATTCCTGTGTGATGTAGTTCAATATAACATTTGTTATATCTGGCTAAATTGTACGCAATAGCCCCAACTGTTTCTCCTGCTGGAGGTCTGTGAGCTGATTTCTGGCTGTGGTGTCAGCCTATGGAGTCCTTACATAGAGCGTGGGAGCATCTGGAGAAATCACCTTTTCATAATGTAGCAGCAATAAGTCATCATTTGTTCCATTTATATCAGATCTGCTCTGCAAGTCTGATCAGAAGATTTCTCCCCAGGGATCTCATCTTGCTTGGTCACTGAAGACCATGAGAACCACACAAATCGGGTGAGCACAGTTTGACCCTTGGTAATTAAGATCACTTACCTTAATATGTTTGCTAGTTTGAACAGAACCAAGCACAATGACTTAGGACATTTACAGGGTTGATTTACTTCATGCATGAAATACTGGAAGACAATATAAAACAACCTGTTAACAATGATTCTGCTTTTAAGCCCATTCCATTTCTTTATTAACAAATTATTATTTTCTTTCTAAAGTGTTCTTTGGGGAGCAGACACAGCAGACAGGGAGAGATGAGTTGGTAAGCTAATCTCAGCTTTGGAAAACTTCTGCGAAGAGACCATGTTGCACCACCAACATCATTACACTTGGGTCCTACCTAAATGAAGTAAGCTGTATCCAAAACAGTAACCAATCTTTAGTGCCTAAAAATAAATACCAAGTTCAGGAGAAGCTAATATATATATGTCAACCTGAACTTGAAATTCTTGTGAAAAAGACTTGGCCTCAGAGCTTTAGAAAATAAATATTTTTGCCACGTGGCAATGGTTGTGAAGTAAATATGTCCCGCTGCTCTGATCTTACATCCTGTCACATTAATGTTTCAGAGCACTCAATATAAATATTAAAACTAATAGCTTCGCTCTTCAGCTATTACTCCATCATTCCCTGAAATCATCATAAAACATTCAAAGCCTTTTAGAACATTTACACACTTGAATCTGATGGTGGGGAAAGGAGACTTAACAGAGCACAGCTTGCAAGCTTAAATAATAGTGGAAAGCTGTTTATGGAGTATGCTTTATTTATTCATCATTTCAAGTAAAGTTTCATTTTTGATGGAGAGGAAAAAATCAAAGTCTAGCTGTCAAGGGAGAAGGCTGAAGTATTGCTTTTCTATACTGTGGACTTATGTAAAGAAATATGGAATAAAAAAGAAGTTAAAAAAATAAAGCAGAGTCCATGAGAATCTCAGTCCAAGGTCAATCAATCTTAGGACTGTGGGTACGTAAACAGCTAATGGATTGTAAAGACACATAGCAGCGTTATGAATTTTTAACAAGCAACTCTTCAGCACAGACCCCTATAAATCAATGATGACTTATTGGCTGGATCAATTATGCAAACGTTAAAACATTTAATGACAGGTAATGAACAAGTCTCTGGAGCCCACCAGTCAACAGTGTTTTGCAGTTGTAGTTACAGCTGCTTAAGTGAAAAGTCTTCAGGAAGCCTTTCCTTGGCAGTGATTTAAATCTAAACTCTAAGGTGGTGCTAAAGTAAAAGAGCATGGTTGCGTTTCTCTTTGTACATAACCTTTAACAGGTTGGCAAGTGGGCACAGTTGTTAATATGCTTGTAGGCATGTATATTATTTTTTTAACCAATGGTATGTTGTGACCTTGGGAAACCTGCTTTCTCAAACCCTATTCTGCAGATTTACTGCAAGTTATGTAGATATAAATGGTGCAATTTTAAACGGAAAAAAAGGTTTGGGTTTGTGTTAGCAGACTGAAGAGTTCTTTCTTATAATGCTTTATGTCAAAAGTTAAGAAAAATGTCAAAAATAAGGATTAAATGAGGGGAATGATAGACTTTATTGCAATTAGCCAGCACAAAAGAAGGACTAAAAGATGAGCGTAGGCTGAATAATATGAGAGAAGTCTTATGGAATAACTGGTGGCATTATGGTGATTTAATTGCCTCTTAAAATTATTATCCAATGAAAGATGAAGGATTTTTTTGTGGATTTTTGAATTTAATAGTTCTTTTAAATTTTAAACATTAACCTTTCTAACGGTGATAATTCTGCAGATTACAGGCAAGTCGTAAATTAAACACACCATTCAAGAACAGAAACAGGTTTATAAGCCCCTGATCCAAATGCCACATTTCTCTGTTAACTTAGATAAAACTTTACTTGGATTGACTGAAGCCTGCTGGCTGAATCAGTGAATTGAGCCTCCTTATTGCCATTTGCTCTACTTTGCCAAAGCCAACAAATATAAAGGAAAGCTTGGAAAAGAGTTTGATTTTGGTCTGAAGAATCAAAGTTTAAGTGTTTTGTACAAGTGGTAGAATTATTGTATAATGAGAAAAATAAAGTTATTCTCAGCTGTATTCTTTACAAGGAAACTGGTTGGAGAGCATCCTAGTATCCTATGACAATGTATTCTAGCTCTTTAAACTCACCAGTAAGGTCCTACCTCTTTCATGTTTGCTGCTAGCAGCAGTTCGGGAGAGGTCCTGCACTACCACCAGTCCAGCACCTTTCGCTTGGGCTGAATAGCATCTTGCTCTGAAAGTTGCTCTGGCAATTGCAAGTGAGGTTTGATGTGAATAAGTGCATACTAGACCCAGCAAGTTTTTTTCATGCCATGCTCGACGTTTGGGATGAGACATACAAGGGAAGTGCAGTCCTGAGAGATGGTAAATAAATCAAAGAGTCATCCAGGAATCTGCAGTAGTTCAAAACAACTGCTATTTTATAAATAGCAGGAAATATTGGTACAGCTCTGCCGACTTATGGTGAAACGAGGAGTGGCCCAAATGTTGACTATCACTTCCTTTTCCAAGTGGGAAATGGAGAAATTGCTCCTCCTGGTTAAGGAGCTCAGTAGAACTACTGGGAAAGATGTTTGGTGTGGCCAAGCTTTTATTCTGGCATCCTACATGCTGGCAAAACAGGGCATTTAAAAAATAGCAGATGTCTTGAAATTCATGCTCTTGTTTCTATAGACATTTTAGCTTCTTATTGAGACTGACATTATGCTCCTGTCATTATTCTAAGTGTTACAAGTTATATCAGTATCTCCAGCAGCTTAAACATACCCTGTGTGGAAGTTCTCCAATTTTATCTGTCATAGCTATCAGTCAATCTCCATATTTAGGGTCTCTCATTGGCTGTAAGCATCATTTGTACCTGCACTGCAAGTGTGATGCCAGCTGACACTAGAAGGAAGGGATTTAAAAGTTACTACCAATGAAACTGAGGGCAGTCCATGTGTATTTCAAGGATGAGCTTACTGCAGAGGAGTGATACACCTTTTAAATGTAGATACCTTGGCTGGATGGCTTTTTTAGGAGCATGCTCAATAGACAGAAGTAAGAGGTTGACAAGTGAGATGCTTGCTGCTGAAAGGAGTAAATACCCATTCCTACCTCTTTCTTACTGTGTCCAAGAGAAGGAAGTTACCCCTTTGATGCTATTTTGCTTAGTTGGTTACTGCATGTGACAAAGCAGCGGACACAGCTCGACTGGTGGGTTTCTGCAAAGACCTTAGAGTCAATACTGAAGGACTGGGGGGGTTTATTACTTGTCAAATTAGAGCTGCCACTTTAAAGGAAGATCTGCAGCAGGTGGTGGAAGAAGCAAAAAACTGCTAACATGATGTGTTGATCCTTTTGGTTGCTTTCATTTGACTTTGCCTGATACAACTTCTGAGTTTTTATCAGGTCTTTTTATATTGTTTTCTTCCTGATTGACACTCTCGGGTTATTCTAAAACCTTGGATCAAGTAAGGGAGCTAAGATGTAGTAAGTGGGCTCTTTCATGTTGGAAATTCATTGTCAGATATGCTACATAAAACAACCCCTCATTTCACAGAAGAAATAACACCATCTCTTTCAACATCTTGTTTTAGGCTTCTCAGTGTATTTCCTAAAAGACTGATGGACAAGATAATTTGACTGACACCAACCTAGTTTTTCTTGACATCCCTTGCACACGCAGAATCTGACAGCTGCCTTCCAACCATCTCTATGTCTCTGAAGTTCCAGTAAGTGCTTCTTCTGGGCCCATCTATTCTGTGTGTTGCACCAGTGGTGGTCAAAATCCATGGAGCTGGCATGCCCTGCCTGAAAGGGTGAGTTTTATCTTGTGTAACATAGCCATGACTGAGTTATTGGAAGTGAGCTGCACAGAAGTCTGTGGGTCACACATCTGTAATTGTCGTATGTCTATATGCTAACTGCAGAGATGTTTTATATTTGACTATGTGATAAAATAACCAAAATGCCTCAGTTTTATGTTTGTGTACTTTTGAGATTCTCTGTCTCCACTATATGCTGGTGATAGGACAAGAGGAAAAGGCCTCAAGTTGCTCCAGGGGAGTTTTAGACTGGACATTAGGAAAAATGCCTTCAGCAGAAGGGTGATCAGGCATTGGAACAGGCTGCCCAGGGAAGTTGTTGAGTCCCTGTCCCTGGAGGTATTTAAAAGATGTAGATGTGGCATTTAGGGATGTGGTTTAGTGGTGGACTTGGCAGTGTTGGGTTAATGGTGTGACTTGATCTTTTCCAACCTGAATGTTTCTATGGTTCAATGGTTCTATGATGCGAGATGTAAACGAATTCACAGAAAAGTCAGTATCATTATTAGGACAAAACTAGCTCCTGTAACAAAAAGGCAATGCAATTTCTGGTTTCAGAAACTGGGGATTAGTTTTTCAGTTAAAAAATATTATTTTTACTTGTAATTATTTTTTTCCGATATTCACACTTTGTGATCTCAGCTAAGAAAGGAAAGAGAAAATAAAAAGAAACCCCAAAGCATGTGTGGGAGCTCTCACTGGCAATAGTTTTTGCCTAGATCAATCAAAGAATTGGAAATCTTAGGAGAAACATATAGAAAGCAAATGTTCTTGAGTGATTTGCAGCTTGATTTTCAAAGCAGTGAGCTATGGGTAAGACTATTTTGCTTGCAGTCAGATGTTTATCTGAACTGAAGTGGAATGCTTTGCCAATATAAAGGTATTTATTTGCATGTGCCCCTTTTTTGCTGTTTTTAAAAAAGTTGTCTCTGGGTGTTCATTTACGAAGTTATTGACTTCTTGGTAAATCACATTCTTTCCTTCACAAAGCTAAGAAGCAGTCAAGTCTCCGGTGCTCAATTTGGTGATGCTCAATGTGTTTATTTTGCCTTTTTGAAAGTACATTTTTGTGCTTCTTTATCTACTTCAGAAGTAAGTACATTAAAGCAAGGGTCAGGAGGTGCTGACTGTACTTCACAAAAGAAACAGTCATGTGGAGTTGCAAGAATTTGTTGAGGTCAATGCTGATGAGAAATTGATAAAGTAGATTGAGCAGTCTACTGGCTATTCAGCATAGTTTTCCAGTGCTCTAATGAAATTACTGTCACCCTTTTGTGACTGTTATATGTGCTCTCTATCTTCCTATGTGTGCTCTCGATCTTTCTGTTCATCAGAACACTGTAAATCTT
Source organism: Ara ararauna (assembly GCA_028858755.1). NCBI lineage: Eukaryota > Metazoa > Chordata > Aves > Psittaciformes > Psittacidae > Ara > Ara ararauna. The sequence goes on along the minus strand of CM054382.1, from coordinate 9,460,005 downwards.
GATCCTTCCCTCACTGTATACTGCCAAATTAAGAAACTGAGGGAACAAGCTGAGAAGAGAAAATTGCAATAGCAAAAGTTCTTTTCCCTAACTTTCCCCTCGAGTTTGAGTATGTTTTTGGACATGGACATTACAACTAATGTTAAATTAATTCAACATAGAAAGTTCCTAATACACAACGCTTAGATTACAAAACTTGGGTGTTTTGGTTTCACCTTGCTAATAGGTGCACCTTTTTTCATTTGCGGTAGTCTTAGCCTTCTAGACATCTTCTCTCCCACACCCTTCACAGTGCCAAGATTTGCGAGTCTCATTATTCCATATTATGAAGTTTATGCACTTCTTCTGCAGCCTGTATCAGTCTTTCTGTCATTTCTCCTCTGTGTTGGAATCATCTGTGGTGGGTCTGTGAGCATGCAGCCTTGCACTGTTTTTCTCTCAACTCTGCCGTGCAGCTTTATCATGTGGGGGAAGTGATGCTTCAGACCAAGCAGTTCTCCAGCCAGCACAGGGACATGTATTGAAGAAGAGCTTATTTGTGAACTCCCTAGAGCATTACAAGGGCTCACAGACTTTCATTCCTATAGTCAGGCAGTGATCTGCAATGTTCCTTTGCCATTAGCTGCATATGCACAGATGTGTTGGCCCTTGCAAGAGATGACTCTCACTTTCAACACCTACTTCCTAAGCAGGATCAATCATTAGAAATACTACATGTCTCCTGATTTAATAATGGACAAAACACACACCCCTGCACATTACTGGGATTTCACTGTCTCGTTAAGTTGGAACTGAGCTTGCTCATTGCCTTGCTGGGTTTCAGGCCTAGCATGTTCCTGGCTGCCTTTATACAGAAACCTGCAGTTCTGAACTTGGGTCCTGGAGTGAGAATTCAATTGCCCTGGGGAGGTTTCATCATGGGAGCATCTTGGAGAACAAGGTATTTGAGATGTAGGTGCAGTTCCTGTTCTCCTTCAAGACACCAGCATTTTAGCCAATATAGAACTTTGTGAGTTTGGCCTTATGTGCAGCTGAGTAGACCATCCAGGGTATCCCCCTTCCTCAGTATGCCTTTTGTATCGTTGCATCCCCACAAACACATCTACAGCTCTTTGGGAGGTGATCATGTCGCATAAGGTGTATGTATGAGATGAAAGATGTGTTATGCTTGCTGTCACTCAGAGCAGTGGTGTTATAACCATTAGCTCTTCTGATGTGGAGCATGGGAAACACATGGGTGATAATACTGGGTGATTATGATATTCATGTTAATGATGACTCCTCTGTTTTAGCTGGAATTTCATAATTGCATAAAAATGAGTGTCCTACATGGCTCCTGAGTCACATAAGGACAGCTTTGTCGTAGTCTGGGAGAGGGTTAAAAGGGAAGAATAATGTCATGGAAGAGGCAGGACTGAAAAAGGGGTGTGTAAAAACACATTTGTCATAAGGTCAAACATAATCTTCTGCAGATGAAACTTCAATCCTTTTATTACTTCAGGTGGGATTTTGGCTGTGTTTCTTGAATTCTGTAATTTATTGTGTCTCATTGAATAATTTTAGTCAGGAAAACTAATCCTTGAATAAGTTTGTGGCTGAGTAATCGCAAACACTGATTTATTTTCAAACCCCTTTGTGAGGTGAATAGGTGAACAGTGTAATCCTCGTGTTCTATTGCTGAGACCTTATGCTCAAAAGTGTCTACAGAATTTTCTGGTGCCCAGCAATGCCTTGATTCACTGTACCTGCGAGTCTTTCTGATCTTGAGACACAGCTGGAATGACCAACCCGTCCAGTCACAAAGTGACAATGTGGTCTCTCCCTCTCACAGCAAAAGAGCCACTGCAGTCAGTCTGTGCAAAGATCAGCTGTAGACAGTAGACAGAGTTTCTTAGAAGACCTGGTTTATCTGTTCATAGCACAAGTACATAAGTAAGAAATTTCTCATCCCTAGAGAAAGACCACCACCAAAATGAGATGTAGGTTAGATGTGTTGTTCTGATGAAATATCTTGCTGAGCTACCCGTTTGTCTCAGTGACAAAGACATCTCAACATAACGTATCATGTAAACTAATGTCCTTCACTGTTTAAAACAGGCATCTTCTTTTCAAGCCAGAATTCATCTGTCTTTTTCTGGCTATGAGATTTTTTATAATTTCCTCCATCAAAAACTATATTTCAAATAGACTTTTTTTTTCCTAGATCATTACTAGCACCTGATGCAATTTTAGTAACTATGCATAGACACAGTGTGATCCAGTAGCGTGCCTATGGAAACTTTATTTTCCTCCTTCCTTAAAGTAGTATATCCTTCTTGAAAAGAAGTCACCAGACTACTTTTCAAGACTACAGATCAGTAGCCACTTCTGAGCATAATGAAGTAATTCCTTAACCTTTAAGACTTTTATAATCAGAGTAATTGTAACAGAAGTACACCACTGAAACATGGAGGGAAACGAACCTCAGAGAAAAGGGGGCTGGAACATTTGCATGAGCTGTGCTCCCATCAGTCTCTTCCATACACACTATATACAGAGCCTGGAGTACTCCCAGTGCAGGTGACTAGATAAGCATGCCTTCACAGGAGGTGGCTCCTGGAGGGGGTAAAGGTGGTAAAGAAATAAACTGCTACTTCTTGCATAGTAGTCAAGGGAGATTGTGGTAGCCACCCTCTCGACAGTGAGTCAACTAGGTTGTAAGAGCAGAAAAGACATGGAGTGAGGAGTGGGAAGGAAAGCAAGCAAAGTAGGGTGACTACCTCAGAAGTTAAGCTACATAGTGGGAGGGGGAAGAAAACAGTACAGGCTTTTATATCCAGTAACTTCTCAGTAAAAAGATCCCATAGTGGAACTCTGGATTAAATGTTGCTCTTTGGAAACTCTTCCCAAAGTAGTAATTGAAATTTTCCATCTTGTAACAAAGGGTGCAATAATTTCCCTGGAACCAGCCATATGCTGGAGTTGTGCAGTGTGAGCATTGCAAGGCAGCTACTTCTGCCATTCCTGCAAGGCAGAAGTGAGAAAAACACTGTTCATTTAGGCTTTCTGGGAAATGACTTTTAGTTCCAAAGCATGGAATCATAAGGATACCCACTAATGAAGAAATGATGATACATTCATTCAGTTAACAACTTGGTAAGGCAAAGCATGAAACCTTTCACGTTGTTATGTTCTGTGTGCAGTGTGCATGAGGAAGAAGCAGAGTCTGCTCTGAGGGGCTTGCAGCCCTGAGACCTATTCCTGCAGTAGTCCATGTTTACTCATCAAATGGGGAAGCACTCCCAGTATCAGTACATGCAGTGTTTATACAGTCAGGCCATCAGTAGTAGATCTCAACTGGAGATTTGGGGAGAGCTACTTTCTTTACATCAGCTCTGTGAGATGAGTATTAATCTCCTCTGAATACCAATTTAACATTAATGGTAATCTGATCTCTAATAATATGTTGACCTCAGTCTCATTTTGATTTATGTTTTATTTTTCATTGCCCTTCATAACTCAGTGATGACAATACAGCTTTATTTCTCATTCCATTGACTCACTGACTCCCTCCTACCACACTATCATTTTCCAGGGAGAAACGTGAGCATCCAAGGTCAGGCAGGCTTGGGTACTTTCAGACTAACACCGGTGAAGATTCTGATGGACATCAGTTTAGGAAAAAAAGAGCAGATTAAAATGCAGATTTGGAATATGCTAAGTATGCAATGTTCTTTTGAAGGATTCAGGAATCATGGAAGACAGCACAAAGGATTACTAGTAATTTCTGCAGGAAAGATCTCACAGCAAAACATCCTTCTGTGCAGAGAACCACCAGCTAGCTCTGAAGGACTCTTGCTGGATATCCAGTGTCTCTGAATGGCTCTTGCTCTGCCTGGCTGATCAGCTGAGATCCCAGTCCCAGGTCAGTGCTCTTTCAGTATGTCTGTACAGCCGGTACTGTGCTGTTTAGATGTACTCCTGGTGATCCAGCTATCAGTGCTGATAATGATTTAGGGACAAGGGATCAACTCTTGCATATTAAGCCCAGAAGCTCACTTCTACATTTGTGGTTATGACTGATTTGCATGAACCTGAGTTACTCATGCGCCACCCAGAGAAACTTCTCTGATCCTACCTGGGTTAAAATGTCCTTTCTCCTTATCAAATTGGTACTGTTTCCAGGTTTGGTCACTCATGCAGGAGGCAATTTATGCAGTTCAGAGTGGTTTATTTTTCATCTTGGGTGAATCAAAATTTGCTAAAAACCCCTGCGTTTGAGGTCAGATGGAAAATTCTAACATAACACAAGATATTTCTCCTTTATTTTTATAGGATTTGAAACATTTTTCCCTTTTAATATAACTGAACTACATCCTATAATAGTATGAAATATTTCTAGGACTAGTTCTTTTTGTAGGGGGTTTTCCCCCCAGTAAAAATAGTTAATTGAAATAGGGATGTTTTTCTGCATCACTATAATTTTGTAATACTACTGGCAAGTAATTTTCATCACATAGTTCCTTCTTATGCCAAGCAAGGGTAATATTCCACAGCCAAAGAACATGATGAGCCTTAGTTCATTGATTTCTGTAGCATGGTTCAGGAATGTGTCATATTCCCAGGAATATTGCATAAATCTGTAGGGGAATATCCAGAGTTAACAGTAAAGGACACTAACGAAGAGCATCATTTTGTGTTGTCAATAAAATCTAAGTGCATGGCACTCTCTGCTGATGCTTTAGTTTCATAAATCCTTGTCTGGAGCCCTTTCTAGGTCTAAATTTCTGCAGGATGACTGGGATTTTAGCTGACTGACTTCTATTTGACTTTAATGGGAGATCTGCATGTTAAAACACAGCGCAACATTTGGAAAAGTTCCTTATATTGTCCAGACTAGCATTATTTAAAATTTGTCCTTGGCAATGGCAAATGATGTGATTAATATTCAGTTGTTGCAAGATGGATTCAAACAAAGTGGGGTGAGAGCTGTTGTTTAGCATGGTTCTTGGTTGTTAAGGAAGTAATAAACCTTCCTCATCTCTGATGTTAGAGCGGACAATAACCATTAACTGATCAACGGAAGAAATGTCAGGTGTGGAATCAATGTTGATAGGAAAATATTTCATCTGTTTACATTTACGAAGGATCACTGATAAAACCTTTGATCCCATTAAGGATATAAACTCTTCACATACAGTCGATGACAAGTGTGATGAGCTAGCTGAGCTCCACCAGCCTCACTGTGCTTAGTGAACGTTCAGCTAAAAAGGGATCAGATTGACTCATGAATTTCAAGATTCCAAGGAAATTACCATTGTGAGGTGACCCAGTTTTCTGATTAGTGTCATGGAAAGACAGGTCTCACTGAGAAATAAACGTAATAATGTCAACCATGTGCTTAAGTTCTTCTCTCCGTTATACACATTCGCTTTCAAATTGTTTTGTCATTTTAGCATAAACTGTATCACATGCTTTCATCTGAGAAACACAAGCTTAGCATAGTTCTGTGCAGAAATCAAAGATGAGCATGGAAAAAAGGCCCCTCTTTGCCTATTGAATCATCGATCAGACAAGCACAGCAGATATTTGCATGGATCCGTAGTAGTTAGGTCTCGGTAGCTGCCTTAGATAATTGTTGGAAGCAAAAGAAGAAAAGAGCAGCCAACTTTGATATTTCATCCATTTTTCCAAGTAATTGCAGACCTTCTTATAGGTTGCCCTCTCACGTCTATCCTCCTTCAAACACACGGGATCACCAACTGATACTGTTGAGGTACTGTTATCCCTCTGGAACCATCTAGGTCAAACCAGGCATAAAAAATCATGAAATGAACTGCCTTCCCTTATTAACAAATGAACACATTGAGGGGAAATTGGCTGGCTGGGCCAGCAAGAGGTTGAGAAAGAGAGGGGGAAGCAAGTCAAAGGTTCAGAAGTGCCATCAAATGGCAGTGGGACTGATTTCACGCTGTATTATTCTCTCTTCAGAAAGCCATTTGACTGAGTTGGAAAATACACATGCAAATACTATGAACTCTAAAAGATTTTGGAACTTTTCACAGTGACCAGGCTACAGTCAGTCACTGGCTGTTAGTTGGAACCACAGTGTCCTGCCTTCCTATGTCACTGAGGGCTCATCATCCCTACTCAGTTTTTGGGATGCAACCATCCCTACCTCCATTTCTTACCCCATGTCTGTGACAGTTTTTGTTCATCTCTTCCAGTGTTTCCAGCTCTTCCAGCTCTTTTCTCTCTTCCTGTTTCCCTGTACAGGTGCAGAGAACTTTCTGTGCTGAAAAGAGACATACGGTACAACCAAAGGATGTGAGGAAAGCTGCCATTACAAATAGAACATCAGTTCTTGTCACTCCCTATTGAACATCCTGTGTACTCCCCTCAGGACTTGTGACAGTCCAGTGGAGAAGAGCCAGTGAGTATGGCCAGATAAAGCAAAGGAGATTTGTCCTAGTAAGAACTAGATGGGAAATTCACCCTTGCCTCATGATCATGACAAATAGATTTATTGCAAAACCAAAAGCAACACAATTTCATGTGTTTTTCTTAAGAAGTCTTAAAAGTCAGATGAGTTGAAAAAAGGGAAAGAAAATATCTCTAGGTTCGATAAGTGAAAATAAAAGGAGGGAATCTAATAATGTACAATCACAGCTCTTCTTCAGTGTGTCAGCAGCATCTGTTAAAAGATACAGGACACCTAAAACTGGTGAGGAGCTCTTAAGCCCTAGCTGAGCTGCAAAACCAGACTGCATGAGAGAGCTGGTGGCTTCAGTCTGTTGAGATAAAGTTTTCCTATTAATTGCTGAAGTGACAGTGCCTGTGGACTCTGGTATCTTCCCCTTCTCCCTTTGCTCCAGTGCTTGCCAGTTATGTTAAAAACTAATGTTCAGTCTTCTGAGGTACCTGTTGGCTTTCATCGGTGTTATAAGCCACCTGGTGATGGGCTGTAGCAGAAAAAGCGGTTGCCACTGGAAGTGAACACAAGGTGAGATAAAAAATGAACAAAAATATGCCATTGTTCTTTTGAAACTGCAAATTCAAGTCCGAGGTGTGAACAGCATAACCTTCAAATAATAAATGTGTAGACAAACCTTTCGGATGTACTGTGAGAGCTATTTTGGAAGGCATAACCAGAAGCCATGTGAGTTAAGTGTAGTGATTGCATAGATGTAGGCTGCCCTAGCTACATGTCTTCAAAATGAAAGCAGAGCATTTCATGAAAAGCCTCATTTAACTTCACTGCTGAAGCTAATTCTGCTTTCTGAGGTTCTCCCAGCATCTCACCTCAAACAGGAAGATATGTCAGGAAATGTTTTCAGTTCTTATGGCACATGCTTTTGGCGGAGATTTTCCTACATAAATTAAGCTTATTTCTGTGTGGTCTAATATGGGTGGCAGAGGGAAGGAATTCCAAAGGAACCAACACCCTCTTCATAATAACCAAATAGGCTACCACTGGTAGAAAGAATCCCAGCTGGTTAAACTGCCTACATTTCTCTCTTAAGTTAACAGTAGAATAGCCAAGTAGATATCATTCCCCAGATGTTACAAGTGCTCTGAAATCTGTTTGAAACTATCTAAATACTTTACACTCCTTATGAATTCATATCCTGATCCCCGAAGAGGATCCAGTGCACTCACCATGGACTAATAAACATTTAGAAAAGTTAAATTACTTACAGATATTTAAGTATCATAAAAATGTGTGTAAAGTGTAGACACTCCCCAGCATAAAACCCAACGTGGAAAGGTCTTTGTCTATGTAATTGCATTTGGGTTCTCCCATTTAATGAGGATTATTTTTTAACCTCTCCACTTCCAAATAGAACTTCAAATTCTATTGTAACAAGAGTGCAGAAAGAGAAATCTTAAACCACGGACGTTTAATCACCTGCAGAGTAAGAGAGATTGAAAAGAAAAATGGATTTACTGCCTTCTAGATCAGTTTGCAGACAATTTGTTTGAATTCATCTTACATGAATTTCTGCATAATAGTGGTCTGCAAGGATGCAAAATGGTGTTGGAAATCAAACTCCTTTTGCAGCATGAAGAAATCCTCTCCCTGAGTCCTTGTTATTCTCTAAGTTATCTGTTTTCCCTTCATTTATCCTTTCATTTTGTGCTCTGCCTTCTGATGAGTGAAACATGAAGGAGTGAGAAAGAGCACGCTTTGTGTTTCCACTGCTTCATACGTTTGTGAAGAAGCAGACCCACATCATAAAACCAACTGAAAGCCATGGAGGTACCTCTCTAAAAAAAGTAATGGACTGTACTGAAAGCCTAACTTTGACTGATGTGAGGTTTGGGACTTTATCCAGGTAAGAATTCATGCAGCAATGAGCACAGATAAGGCAGATGACCCAGAGTAGGGCCAAACTGTTTACCAGCAGATGTGTTTTTGAAAATCTTCCTTAACTGGTCATGGCAGCGGAAAATACCCTGCTGTTAAACGCATCTGCAATCCACTGCGCTCCCAATCCACCTACAAAAATTCTGACCTTTAAAGAAATGATGGAGAAGCTGGTGATTTTTTCCATGGCATTGAAGCTCAGTCTATTTTAGGCTCCAAGGCAATTGCAGCCCTTTTTGCTCCCTATTTCACATCACTTTTAAGTCTTGTTCTGGCCACTATGAACCCTTCAGCACTTCTCCCTGTGCAATCACTCGAGTCAAGATCTGTGATTTGTGATTTGCAGATGACATGTACATTTCTTGGCTGAAGGCTGTTAAAGCAGTTTGCAAACCTAAGGCAATAAACTGCAGGGATGCATTTGAAGCTCTCTATTGCCACACTAAATTGCCATTCTCATGCAAATGAATAACAAGTTTTTCTAAGATGGAAAATAAGCTGTTGTACGTTTCCAGTGTTGTGAATTTCTGCATTAATATTTTGCTGGCAGAATTTTGTCAATTTTCGTTATAACCCTTCTGGAGATGGGTAACTAGTCTGTGTATCAAAACCAGTAATGCAACTTGCCTTATACGAAAAAGAATAAAACAGTTTCTGCATTCACCAAGTCTAAGTCCTTTAATCCCTTCAGTATGGAATTCTACTAATTGGGCTGTAGAAAACAGTAACAGTTCCTAAAGTGTTAACACAGTTATTTATACATTTCTGAACATCTTGCATTTAAATATTTATAAAATGCATAGTGGGAAGTATGTACCTTTTAGAAAACTCAGTTTCTATGTCATTTTCTTAAAATATTCACTTCTGTTCCTCTTAAAAGATACCTAAAAAGAAAGCCTGCTGGATTTTAAATGACACTATAAATGTACGAACAAAATGTAATCTTAAAGAGAAAATAATATGATTACCATCAGAAGGATTACTGTGGTTCATTGTTCAGAGAGCAGGAAACACAAAATTATTGTTTCAACTACTCAGCCTTAGCTTGCAAGAAACCAAATGTATTGAAGTGCTTCAGTCTTAATGTGCAGCCTAAAGTCTACATATTGTATAAATTCCTAATCCTGTCAAAATGCAAGTCTGAAGATTAGCAGAATGTATAATAAATGTGTCTATGTCATTACACATAAAAATAGTATTGCTAAATCAAGTGTGGCCCTTTATAAATGTAAAAAAGCCCAACTTAAGCAGATTTGCACTTTATAATTCTACAGCTCTGAGGAGAAAAAGACAAGCTCGACTAAAACAGATTCACTATTTCTCTGATATAAATCAGTTTGCACCCATACACAAAAGCCATTGGCATAGATTTCTCTAGTAAATAACTTAATATTTATTGAGATTTCTTGTACATTTAATTATTAATGTCAGCAGCATTGTAGTATTTCTATGAGGTTGCTATTACTGACCCTGTACCTGTTGGATTTTCCCCCTTCATATTATTTCCTCTACAACCATGAAAGCATAACACTTACCAATTATTTTGTGTGACAGAGTCAAAAAGACTTATGGTTTTGTTGTCTGTCACTAGGTCTTTTATTTGTCAGTATTTCAGGGCTTGACTGACTGTTCTACAAAATATTGCTTAGTTTAATCATTTTATACTTGGTGCACTAGATACCTTAATGATAAGCATATATAGAACTACCATTTCTTAATTATTGCAATGAATCTTGTACAAAAGTTCAATGAAGCCAGAAGAAAATACAAGCAACATTATACAGCTCTTTGTTCAGCAGTTGATATAAGCTGGACACAGGAGTGCTACCCCCTTATAAGGTGTGGTGATTTGTGCTGCTAAGGTAGAATATTACAGGCACCTTCCTATAGGAGGGATCTTTTATTGCATTAATTCTTTTCCCTTAATGAGATAGAATAACTGTTAATAACAAAGATTAATAGGGAATAAATAATAATGATAGAGAAGACAAATTACAAACCTGCTTTGTTGTATATATTGTAAATACGAAGAATGTTAGGAATAATATATGATCTCACTCATTTTACTGAGTTGTGACACTTCTGCAGGATCTAAAATGGAAAATAAGTCATTAATCATCTTGTTGGTGAAAAAGCTCTTTTCAGACAGTCTTTTTTCTCCCACACCTTTTGAATAAACCAGCCAACCAGAGAACTCCGAATGACTGAAGCCAGTAGAAAGCTGCAAGATGCAGCACTATTGAGCTGAGTAAAACTCTCACTGACTTCAATAGAAGCAAATTCCTCCCCAACATTTTCAGAGGTGCCTGGAGGGTGAGCATCACCAACTTAAGGAATTTTAAGGAGGTATTTCACACTGCTTGAAAATCATCTCTTTCAGATGTATCTTGTCCAGACACTGAGATGTAAAAGTAACCGGTAGAGCAAGCATTAAAATAGGGCAGCTCCTGATCCTTAGTGATGAAAATAGGTCTGTTCCACCCTCTGTGATCAGCTGGCACATTGTACCGGTTTTGCATGTTCTTTAGTGTACTGATGCAGATTCTGAAGGTCTTACATGCACAGTAACCCTCCAGTCACTGAGGGCAGCGGGAGGTCTGCTAGAGTCAAGCCCTCAGGACTAGGCATAGAATTTTATCTTAGGCTTATTTTTTCTTTCACTTGAAGAACTAAAAATGGCCAAAGACCTAACTGTATCATTTACAGCAGAAAATGAAATGTGCTGGTAATCTAAGTCTTCAATTAAATCAGGAGATCAGGAGCATCTCTAGCATTGAGTATCTTGGACAGGGACTATTAACACATTTATTGGGCAAGACTGCATCTGGGTCTGACACAAAGTACTGAAGGCTGAGTGCAAAAGCACAGCACTATAATCTCTGGCATTATTTTCTCATTATAAATTCACTAGGGGACTCTCAAAGAGTCAGGTTTCTCCCTTTGTGCATGCCAAGAAGCTTCTTCCTATTGCTAGTTGTTTGGGGAAAGAGCACATCTGCCTCTCATCTGCTGTCTGGGAACAGAGGCATTACCCAGCCCAGCACGCATTCTCACACCTTTCCAAAGATCCCCTGATCCTTCCATGCACAGATCAGCAATTCAGTGGACAGAAGCAGGGACATCCCTAACTTGTAGACATCCACTTTCAGCCCTTCTTCCAGCCTCCTTCTATACCAAAAGGCCAGTGAGTACTGTACCTGAAAGCAAAGTGTTGTAGATTGTCTCTTACAGTGCAGAGGGAGGCAAAGAGTGGTAGGTAGCATTATACTGCTCCATAATTTGCTATCCCAGGAATTTCTTGTGTTTCAAGTTGCAGTATGGCTGTGAGAGCTGTATGGTGCTCATGTGTTCAGCAAGGAAAGAAAGCCACATATGAATCAACCCTTACTCCAGATCAACTTCAGTCAGTTCCGTCTTTTTGTGCCTCCAGTGGACAAGCTGTCAGGGTGCTTAAATGACCTTATGAGAGAGATCCAGATCTAAAGGCAAATCTATCACCTGTGCTGTATCAGGGGAATAGGCAGGAGAATCCTCAGCCTCCCCCCACTTTTGTTCCTTTAAGGAAGCCAGCCTTTCTGGATGAGGGTCCAATGGCATGCTGTCTGTGTTAAATCAGGGCAAACAGGGTTTTCCCGTACAATTGCTTTGGAAAATGGCAGCCAAACTGAAATCTATGGGAAAGGAAGAATGTTTATAAGAAGTCCTCACTTGCCACTAAAAGTAGGATTGGTGCCAGTGACCCTATACTGACAGCATAGGATTCAGGGCTTTCACATAAGAATATGTGTATGTAATAAGCAAACGAAACAGCTAAATCATTAAAAGGTGACAACTGCTTTAGCTTCTCTGCAGCCTGAATGTCTTCATTTATGACTACTGAAGCCAAAAAAATATTCTTTCTTTGGGTAAGTTTTGGGTCTGACTGTGTATTTTTCTTTTGTTATAGGAAATGCTGCCATGTCACCAGTACCTCTGACAAGTGGAGTACGATAAACAACAGATTTACTGGGAAAATACTTCCTATCTCTTAGAAGAAGGTGGCAGTTTTCAAATAAGGATGCATGATTCAGATTTGTTGGTAAGTTATGTACACTGGATTTCGCATTGAATCTATCACTGTACACATTTATCATGGTAACAAGAAAACATCATTTAATAGGGCTGCTAGTATTCCTTTTCAGGATATATATTAGTAAACATACTTTTCTTTTTTAAATATCTACACTGCATCTGTGTGTGTTGTATTCATTGCAATATTCATTAAATAAGGAAATGATCAGCAATCAGAGAAAGTATGATGGATGAAGAAGGAACTGTAGCACTGAAGAATGGTCTGGGGAATAGCTCTGATATGGTGATTGTTTTCTTCCAGCATGCTCTTTAGTATTGCCTTTTACCCCAGAAAAGCTTTCAGATCACAGCTGCTTCCATATTGATGAGTATGGGGAACAGCACAAACTCTAGCTGTGAATGTTCGATCAATCTTTATATAGGTAAAATTGCCACTCTCCAGCTGATTTATGTAATGATTTTAGTTTGTGCCAGGAAAGCCATATCAGAAATCCACTCCTGTGCAATTAATTGTTTAAATCAAATACACATCCTTCCTGCACCGGATACTTATCCCTAAATTTTGTAGGAGACAAAGCTATACTTCTTGAATAAATGATGCAGAAACTGGTTGAAGTTTACTTTCTGTTATCCAGAAGCGATAGCTGCTTCTTGCCTTCTTCGAGTGTAGTCTATTTAATCTCCTGGAGTGTAGGAAATTATGTTCAAAATCTCTGTGATCCTCTATCCCTAGTAAGTTATGCAAGTAGTGGCAAGTACACACCATAAGTCTGGAGATTATATCTGTAATGTGTGGCTACAGACTGTTGATCAAGAGAGCCTGGAAGAAAAACATTATTTTCAGGTGTGAAAAACCGTCACCTTTATCAAATAATTTCTCTGGCATCTCTCCCAAGGCATTGTAGCCTATTTAAACTTGGGAGGTTAAGTTTGTAGCATTCATTATGACTGAAAATTTAGTTCACACAATCATGATGTTCTCTTTATTAAGTGTTATCATTAAACAATATTAAAATGAACATGATGTGGTTGGCCTTTTGCAAGGTTCATGGGATATTTCTTTCTTTGCCTTGTCTCTTAATTGCGTCTGCCTTTAATATTCTGATATGCAAGCTAATGTTGCTGCTGTACACCTTATTTGCCACATATTAGCTGATTTATCTATGTGTATCTTACAATTTACAGTTCTGTCTGATGCGTATAATTGAAATGCTTAGGGGTAATGTAAATGTCTTTTGACAGAGCTATGGCTTGAATCTTTGGTTGGTAGGCTTTCTTGAACCTCAAACCAAATCAGACATAAATTCTGGCAGATAGGCTGGCAGTTTTACTGTACCTAGCAAAAATACATTCTGTGCAACTCCTCACCCATGTCATCAGATGAATTATTAGGTAGAATAACAAGTTTCAGAAACTCTAGCAAGAGATATTCATGGATCAAGATACCCACACTAAAAATGGCTGCCTCACCTACTAGTCTTCTCCCAGTCTGATCTTGGTTTATTTAGTACCTTCAGCCACAGTTCACCACTACTCCTTGGCAAATTCTTAGTCTCCATCTTTTGGAATAGAATCATAGAATAGTTAGGATTGGAAAGGACCTTAAGATCATCTAGTTCCAACCTCCCTGCCAGGGGCAGGGACACCTCCCACTAAATCACGTCACCCAAGGCTCTGTCCAACCTGGCCTTGAACACTGCCGGGGATGGAGCATTCCCAACTTCCCTGGGCAACCCATTCCAGTGCCTCACCACCCTTACAGTAAAGAATTTCTTCCTCATATCCAATCTAAACTTCCCCTGTTTAAGTTGTAATCCATTACCCCTTGTCCTATCACTATAACTGTTCTTTTGTTAATAATTTGCAATACCCACTGTCATGACATGTGAAGCACCGGGCATGGTATTGACCCAGCCATGCTTGCAGCTAGCAGTGGGTTAGGAATTCAAAAGGGGTCATTCAGTTAAATTTTGGGGAGACTCCTCATGTAATCCCAAGTGCAGGACTCTCCATGCACATGGTATATATGTCCAATATGGGAGGGCTTTCTTACTACCCATGGCCATAGAGTGACTAGAACTTCAGGAACTTCAGAAGGTGCCAGGATTTGTGCTGGAAGGCAGGTTCCTTCTGCCTCCACACAGCCCTGCTAACAAGCAGAGCTGGCAGATATATGAAGACGATTCTCTCTGCATCCTTCCAAAATGGACAGTGCTGAATGTGTGTTCAGAGATGCTTTCCCATCTTCTTGGTAGGGGTTGAGTTGGCTTCATATTGCCTTTCACTATGGACTGTGCAGTCCTGACACAGTCCAGACACAATGCAGTCCTGAATTATCATCAGACAAAATTGGTGCAAAGTCATTTACTTGGACTGAAATATCTTCAGAAAGCACCATGTTCATTGTGCAAACTGTGTTCTTCCCTCCAACCATCCATGAATTAAGCTGAGTGAGAGCTGGGCAGCAGTTCAAGCAGGCTCCATTACTGCAATCTGGGTGATAATTTCTAATTTAGAAAGCAGATTGTTAATTATTACTCCTTTCCTCTCTGCATGCAGGTCCTTTACACGGCACTGAGATATCAATGCTCGGATTTTTGGAGGCCCTGCTTTCAGCAAGAGCTGCACTTCTGAAGATCAAGACACAGACTCTTTACAACACACTAACCCAAGGTGAAAACAAACAAACAAACAAACCTGAAGGATATGGGGGTTGGATCTTTCTATGGAAAAAATGAAGAGGCCTGTGTCATTTGCTCTGCCACTCTATTAGTCACAAATCCTATTCTGGTTAGAGAAATATTGCTCACTTTTCTTTTAATAGAAGTGGGAGATGGGTTAGAAACATGAGTATCGAAAGGCTTTTTGAAGATTGTCAAGTGCTTGGGGGAGAAGCAGACATTCAGCAACATCAAAACCTAATGTGATTCTCCTGAAAGGCACTCTGATGCACTGGAAATACCACATCTCTACTCCTGGGACCCAGTGCAGTTATCTAGGGAAAACAGAATGATTTCCAAACTATTGACTTGCCAGTAGGGCTACATCACCATGGCCTGACGGTTTCCTGCAAAAGGCTCTCAGTAGTCTTAAAAAACCTGACAAGTTATAGAGCTGTTTGTTGCTGTTTGTGAGCCAGAAGGGTATGGGACATCAGCTGCCATGAAGAAGGGGTTGCAGGTGTCATGAAAGCAAGTGGAAGTAGACTCTGCTTTGCTCACAGGACTTCTCTGCTGAGGTATGACAGCTATGGCCAAACCATTTACTGCCATCAAGAGGCAGCTATGAGAGAAGAATATAAAATATGCTGTTCCTTATCCAGGAAACAGAGTGTTTCCCAATGACCAATTTATTATTTTCACCCTGTCCAGCAATACAGAAGGGTGCATTAGGGATCTGCCTTTCTTTGCTCTGAATAACTTAAGTCAGGCTGCAACATGTGAAATAATTGAGCTGACCAGAATTTACAGCTCTAGGTGGAGTTTCTTCTTTCTGTTGGGTTTGTGAGTCATGACAATAAATGTTGCCACGTGATGCAGAATGTACATGCTCATTTCTTTCTCATTTTTCATTTTCACACTGTTCCATGACTCAGATCAGCTCTAGCATGGTCCAGCTCTCTTAGGCAAGAGTCTCTACAGTGATACCGTATCATCTTTAAAAATCAGAGCAACAGACAGATCATGCGAGCCATGCTGTTTCATTTTTCAGTCTTACCTTCACACAGTAAGTCCCACATGGCTTTCAGAGAGGCCTGCCTTGTTTAATGTGGACTTTGTTGGGCTGTAATTTATTTTACTTAATAATTTATGGCTACATTATGTATGTTAGCTGCACTTGTCTAAATAACAAGGGTTGCAGTGGAAGACTGCCTGTTCAGCTGATTATTTCTTGTTACTTTCTGCATTTCTTAAGGTGATTTTGTGATGAGTTTAGATTGCTGTTTATTGGGCTTGTGTCTAGCAGTAATTCTGTGGGACAACAATATGTATAGGCATAAGCAGAACTTAAATAAATGGACATTTAATATTGAGGGTGATTTCAGGAGGATAGGGAAATGTTCTAGAACTGAGTGAATGAAAGATCACTCCAAGCTAATTATTTAGTAAAAAGTGCACTTAAATCAAAAGCTCTTTTTATTTCTTACCATCACAATTTTGAGACTCTTGCCATTTCTTTTGGATTCTATTTTTCATTCATAAAAATAAGACAATGTATAATATAGTAAAAGGAAACTTCCTCAGAAAAGAGAAATAGATTGGAAGATTGGTTTCTTGTCTGACACATTCCTTTGTCTGTCTCCTACTGCTCGCTAACAGCTCGCAGCCATGGCAGACAGCTCGCAGACCAAGTGCAGCCTAACCATTTGAATATTTATTGATAGGGAAAATACCCTGAGCACACTTTTAACATGGTTTCCTTGGACATCAATGGCTCTATAAAATGTAAATACATTCTTAATTACTTCAAGTGCTCCTCCTGCCCAAGTGGTTCTTGTACATGAAACACATCTCACTGGTAATGAGCACAAATATTGCTAATGGACTGTCAAGGGCATATTGTGTCATCTTCTTGTTGCTCGGTACCACGCTGGCAATGTGTACACTTCACTTCTTGTACAGTTCAGGAAAGTTCCTAGTTGTTTACCCCCCAGTAAGTGAGCTCTTCCTAAATGAGGACCACCACAGTCCTATTCTGACTGTTCCTGTATTTCTTGCAGTCAGTCTTGGGCTCTCAATGTCACTAAGAGGAGACAAAAGCACTTTGAAATGTGTTATAGCTTCCATTTTTTCCCAAAGGAAACATTTTCCCAGAAAAACCTTTCTTTTTCCTGCTTCCCAGTTCTGTCTCAGGAGCAAGCTCCATTTCTGCTCTTTAGCCTCTCTTGGCAGT
This sequence comes from Ara ararauna, assembly GCA_028858755.1. Classification (NCBI taxonomy): domain Eukaryota; kingdom Metazoa; phylum Chordata; class Aves; order Psittaciformes; family Psittacidae; genus Ara; species Ara ararauna. The sequence goes on along the minus strand of CM054382.1, from coordinate 9,442,694 downwards.
ACTGTCTCACTTCTCCATGAAGGTCTGAGCTTGTTCATTCAGTTCTCACACTTTAAGTCGGATGTTACATGTTGAAAACTTCCAGTAGGAGAAGCTCAACCCCTGAGATACTGGGGAGGAAATTGCTGGATTTGGAACAGAGCCTGAATGAGGCCCATGGTGGGGATATTACCATGAAAGGAGCTGTAAGGTGTGAGAAATGGAGTTTGCAATTCTTTTTCTGAGCAATGGGAGACTACTTACAGGCTACAGAGTGAAAGATGTATAATTTAATGGGCAGGGGAAAGAGAAGGGCCACAGTGCCTGTTTTGAGAGTTGTAGATGGAAGAAAATGGGAAAAAATGAATTCTCTACTCCTACACTGCTGCATGCTGACTTAGAAAGTGTGCACTGACATTTTAGAGGTGTGTGCAGCTTTCTTGAAAGCCTGCATGAGGGCAGATGATAAAAAGCTCTGAAATCTGCTGCTTGAGAGGCTGAGATCTAGGCCTGGCTCTGCTGCATTGCTGCCTGCAAAAATAGGCCATATAATTTTAACCCTTAGACTAAACAAAGCATGAATAGGCTTGGAATGAGAAGGGTGCATCTGAGTAGTGATGTTGGCTCTGGAACAGCGTCCAGTTGAAGTAGTGAGGAGCGAGCACAGTTATTATATTCAAGGTGCAGCTTCAGTTCTTTGAAAGGGATCATATGATGACTGCAATGAATAGCAATTGACTTACCCAGAAAGGTCTTTGTAGCCTCTGATGATTTGTCAAATAGGCATACTGCTGCTATTGGTAATTGTGGGAATATGCACTCACCAGCTGTGAAACCCACAAGTGGTGCTAGTAGCATGGAAATGTCCATGTGTAAGAGACAATCATGCATGCTGCTACCAAGAGCTTGAGGGGAGCTGGAGATGTGAAGGTGTCTGAGCCTTGTTTGTTGCTGCTGACATTCCTTAATGTCCTCTGTACACTATGTGCTTTGTCAGAAACTCATTTTCTCCCTCTTCACTCCTTGCTCAAGAATACAAGAACTGTTTGGAAGGTGGGCGAAGCAATAGGGAGAAATGAATGAATCACAGAGTTGGTGAAGACTTTCTCAGCAGTTCTTCTGATGCCTTCTCTCAACCTCAAGAAGAGGAATATCATGGGAGAAATAACTTTGTCATAGTCTTGCAGTGACCCTTTTAATAGGTAGGATTATGTCACCCTATAGACTATGTTACCCTGGCCAGTGACCTTGTCCCCCCTGTTATGGTCTCTTTTGCTTACAGCAGTGATTCTGTGGTTCGAAGTTCTGCAGTGCTTCCCCTGGGGTGTGAGTAGTTCATGCTGCTATGGCCATGGCGCTGAATGTGGAGAGATGATTGTGCTAACAGACAAGTCAAGGCAAAGAAAAAAGATCTGTGGGGGGAAAAACAAAGCAAAAACTGGGGCAGAAAGGCAACTGATCTAGAGAACTTGGCTGGGTCCTTTGGTGCAGACTGTATCCAGTGCTGGAGAGCAAGAAGTGTTTCAGAGAGGAAGTAGATTTACTCTGTCAGCTGCTGTGCTATAATCAGGTATGTATCTCATTTGCTCTTCCCTCTTCTTCCCCTATCTGCAGATACATAAACTTGGTAGTAGGAAGTTCATCATGCTCCACAAAATTAGCACATCTGTAATTTATATGCCTTTTAACTTCTGGTTACATTTCGTAACAGAAGAGCTGAGGGTCCCAGCAAATCATTTATGATACCAGAAAGCTGTGGGAGAAGATTGCTTACTTCCTAATTCAGTGTGACCCAAAGAAGTGATAGAAATAACTCAGGGCTAAGTTGTTTCCTCTGGAGTGTTTTAAACTGGAGTGGCCCACAGCAATAAGTGCTTAAGTGGCATAAGGGAATAGAGGAAGAGTATATAACCAGAGATGATATCTTTTCTAATAGCATTTTTAAGAATTAAAGAATATGACTCAGAAAATAGGATAACTGAAGCACAATGAGCTAGAAAAGGAGCTTTCTCATTAGGGGACAGACTAATGAAAGACTAAAGTTATCATCCATGAGTTTTACTTGGGAATGATTTTTTTTTTAACTCTCTTTTTTTGGAGATTCACCAGCCTCTTCTATGCTTCCCATAAGCTCAGAAACAGTCATCTTGTCATGTTTGATGTGGACATATACTAGTTTTGGTGGAGAAAAAGAAAGTATAGCACGTAACGCATATCCAGCAAAATTATATGGGGCAATTATACCCCCTTGGCTTATGACTCTTCAGAAAGCATAAAGCAGTTCTTCAGGGCGCTCTGTATCTGGAAGTATCATGTAAAATACCTGAAGGAACATTTGTGTCCTTACACAAATTCATTTTTCTAAACATAGAGGAATTTCTCTAACAATTTTGGAACTGTGCATTAGCACATAAGAATCATTGTTCTAGGAGCACTCAATCTGTTGATTTTACTTCCGTGGTGGACTCTTAACAGTCTGTATCATTTCCACTCCACTTCACTGATGGTGGAAAAGCTTTTTTCATGGTTTATTTAGCAGAAAGTCATTTTGATTAGCAAGATGAGTAATACTTTACAGCTGTTTGCAATTACTGCATCTGTTCTATCAGTGGATTCAAATATTGGACGTTATATTGACAGGGCCACGAAACACAGTAGAAATGGGTACAAGAGGGGACACACAGATGCACATGCTCACTTCATGGGTCTAGTCATGTTAAGAGAAATCAAACAGCATGTTAGGCTCAAATCTGTGCCACAAACTCAAAGCTGGATTTAATAACTTTGAAAAGCAGAGTTTCCTGTTTGCAGGTGGTGGTGGAGATTTAGCAGAGGTTTTGTCCCAAGCAGCTTGGTATAGAAGCTACATGCTGATTCTACTCTGCTAAAATACAGTAGAAGTTTTGCCATTCACTTCAAAGAAGATCAAAACTGGAGTCCACACAGATGGAAAAGCAAAATGAAGTGTCTGAGAACATCTGGAGACTATGTACAGTCTAGATACACTTAACTCTATGCCTGGAAGCTTAAAATAAGGTACAGGGGGTTAAATGCTTCTGACCTTGCTCTTCCAAATACGCAGCTCTCATCCATGTTCTATCTTCTAAAGAAGAGTTTCATTTATTTCAAAACTTCAGGTAAATTTTTGCCTTGTATTTTCCCAAGGAAATCACTTTGCCATTCTATGATTCCACATTAGTGGGAGCTTCATGCAAGGGAGAAGTCAGATACTAGGGAAGCTGGATGAAATAATACATCTGTCAAGGTCTACCACAATGGAGTACATCCTTCATTTAGTTGAAAAGGGGAAATGTGTTTATGTCTGGGTCACGCTATGATTATAAGTAAACTCGGTAATTATTACAGAAATAATGACTTAATGGCAAACTGGTATTCCCACTTCATGGCTTTCTAATGGGCAGCATAACATTTCTTCCCTGATTTTAATATTTCTATTTCTTTGTGTTCCACAGGCTGCTTTAAGCAGATCTTTTTGGTCCAAGACTTTTCAACTGTATATGTATGTATATATCTTCAACTGAGATGTATATGAACATCTCAGGGCAGAAGCTGAGCATGGCTTCATGAAACCTCTGTGCTCTTAGTGCAGATGAGTAGGCAGTCTGGTCTAACAGTTTTGTTACCATCTTTCAGGATGAATTTCAGAGTCCTTTGGATCTATCTATGCTCAGGGCCTTCTTGGAAGCCTGGTGGTTCAAGTGAGTGAGTTCATGCCTCCATAGCAATGAGTACCTTGAGAGCACCAATTTCACTGCATCATTCCCCATGATTTGGTCCTTTTCTCCAGACCTCATGGCTGGTTGTGTTGTCATTCGATTTAACATCATTTTCTCTGGTTCTGAAGTATTCAGTCACCTGTGATTGCAGGAGCAGTGTCTGGCTTTGTTTGGTACTTCTTTAACGACTAAATAGAAATGAGGCGTTGCTAGGTGTTCTGAGCTAATGTTTTATTTACTGGGATAAATTAGGGCCATGAGACAAAACCAGAGCTCCAGTTTGTCACTGGCTGTGGGGTGGAGGCTTTGTCCTGGATATAGCTGAGATGTTCCCACAGCAGCACTAGAATCCAGTTCTGGGAACAAGCTCTGCTCGCCACCCCGAGTGCTATACACATGCAGCTCGCTCTCATGTCAGTTGTCATCCCAAACTGTCTTCTTTTTCCTCCAGATTGCCAGCATGCTCTCTCTTGCCGAATAGTAGTTGATGAATGTCTTTCCTTTAGGGACCCTGGAAAAAAAGGTGTTTAGAAGAGTTTTGATTTTCCACTAAAATTGGGTTGGGATGGCTCTTCTGTGTTATTAAGCACACATACTGTCTCCATCCTTGGATATGGTAATAATAATTCTGTCTCAGCATTGTGCTTAGAAAGATTGATGTTGTTTACTGTGCTTTCTATGGGTTTGTATTGTATCAGAGTCCTGACATTCATCAGTGAAATTTTTGTGATGGATTTGCTTGTCCATTTCTTTAGGTTAGACAAAAATGAACCAGACAGATTTTGATCTATCTCTATACATGAGACATCTTAATGCCACATTTCTTTCACCCATTACAGACTACTGAATGTAAGTACATTCTTATAGCAAGGATTAACACCAATTCCTGTAAAGGACCTTACTGAAATTTGGTCTTTCTCATTTATAGGCAGAACTGTCTTTTCTAGAATACTCTTCCCACATCTGAAGCAGCAGCTACAACCTATAGAGGAATGAGTTCTCCTTGGTTATAAAGCAGAAAACTGTACGTGAGTGGTCACTGTGGTTCTCCCAAATACTTTGTGAAATTACTGATATTTAAGGACTTTGTATCAGTGTCTCATTGCATATTTGCAGGTGATGGAGGAAACTTTTTCTCATCACACAGTGAGGCCCAAATTCACCCGAAGATATAAACTAATCCACCTTGCTTCCCCCAAGGAGGATGAATTCTACTTGTTGTATTCCAGCCTTTAGTGTATAGCTGTAATTGCTTGCGTATTTTGAAAGCCACAGAAGTGAGAGTAAATAGAAAACGTGATAAGTCGTGATTATCAAATGTGCTGTCATGGAGAATCAGACTTACTAGTTAACAAAATTGAGAAGAAAGGACTTAAATTTATGTAATTTCGTTTAGTGTCTACATTTTATTTAGAGCATATTTGTAATGTGGCAAACTATTCTAAAATCTGGCTGAAAATTAGAAACCTTTTGCGGAGAGAGAGAGATCCCTGTAGCTTCAAAATATAGATTCAGGTGCATTCGCAATCACAAACAGCAGCACTTACACTGTACTGTTAAAGAGTCTTTCCCAGCTCAGCTTGATGGGCATGTTGATGCAAGTTTGACAAAGCAAACATAATTCAGTTTTGCTAGTGATGGAGATTTTAACAGTTGCTTGAAATAACTGATAATCTGGTACAAGAGAGTTTAAGGATTACTGCACTGTGTTTCATTTGACTAATAACAAAAGCAGTTTCAAAACTCTGAGAACCATGCTTGAAGTACAGTGAAGAAGAATTGTTTTAATGAGTTTTGCAACAACTATAGAATTGTTTTTTCACTCATAGCATACTGTTTTCTGTTCTCCAAAAAGAAAAACAGGGAAAAATGACCAGACAATTCATTTGTCCTTTCTAATACTGTTCACACACAGGATGGGGAACATGTGGTGGGAAGGACTTGTGTATAGCTGAGAAGGACATAACTGAGATGACCAGAAATCTCCCATGGAAGTAAGTTCAAGAACGTAGAGATAGAATACAGGGCAATACTTATTCTTTCATAGAATCATAGAATAGTTAGGGTTGGAAAGGACCTGAAGATCATCTAATTCTAACACCCCTGCCAGGGGCAGGGACACCTCACACTAAACCATGCCACCCAAGGCCAACCCAGCCTTGTACACCGCCAGTGATGGAGCATTCCTAACTTCCCTGGGTGACCCATTCCAGTGCCTCACCACCCTTACAGTAAAGAATATCTTCCTCATATCCAATCTAAACTTCCCCTGTTTAAGTTTGAGCCTGTTACCAGTTGTCCTCTCATTACAGTCCCTCATGAAGAGTCCCTCCCCAGGATCCCTATAGGCCCCCTTCAGATACTGGAAGGCTGCTATGAGGTCTCCACGCAGCCTTCTCGTCTCCAGGCTGAACAGCCCCAACTTTCTCACCTATCTTCATACGGGAGGTGCTCCAGCCCTCTGATTATCCTCGTGGCCCTCCTTTGGACTTGTTCCAACAGTTCCATGTCCTTTTTATGTTGAGGACACCAGAACTGTACACAATACTCCAAGTGAGGTTGGCTTTCTGGGCTGCGAGCACACACTGACGGCTCACATTCATTTTCTCATCAACCAACACCCCCAAGTCCTTCTCCGCAGGGCTGCTCTGAATCTCTTCTCTGCCCAACCTGTACCTGTGCCTGGGATTGCTCCGACTCAGGTGTAGGACCTTGCACTTGTCATGGTTAAACTTCATCAGGTTGGCATCAGCCCACCTCACAAGCATGTCAAGGTCCCTCTGGATGGCATTCCTTCCCTCCAACGTTTCAACCGAACCACACAGCTTGGTGTCATTGGCAAACTTGCTGAGGGTGCACTCAATCCCACTGTCCATGTCACCGACAAAGTTGTTGAACAAGACCAGTCCCAGCACCGATCCCTGAGGGACAGCACTCGTTACTGGTCTCCAGCTGGACACTGAGCCATTGAGCACAACTCTTTGCGTGCGGCCATCCAGCCAGTTCTTTATCCACCGAGTGGTCCACCTATCAAATTGATGTCTCTCCAACTTAGAGACAAGGATGTCATGTGAGACAATGTCAAACTTTTTGCACAAGTCCAGGTAGATGACATCAACTGCTCTACCCATGCCCCTCAACATGCCTTTTACGTCTATGTATATTCCTTCTTTCTTGCTTATCTGTGATAGTAAAAGGGTGTAACTGCCCTTTACCTTTTATCTCATGTCATGTTTCACATATCACTCTGCTTAGGAGCAAACTTCATGTAGGAGCTGTCCAGTATGTGTTTTCCTGGGCAACCTCCAGCATTTTAGCTGCCTCTGCAGTTCCAGAACTGAAAACAGAAAAGAGTACTTGGAGGTCCCTAAGAGGATACAGCTGTTTCCTGCTACAGAGGCTGAGCTCAGGCTGCTCTAAGGGTTCAGTAGGGATGCCAAGGCTGTCCTAACAGAGCGGTATACAGGCAGCCACAGAGTACATTCAAAGAGCTTCTTGCAATATATGTGGCCTCCTCAGCTGAGCTAATGTGCTGGGAGGAGTTGCACCTTCTGCCTATCAAGACTCACACCAGGTCACCCAGGGAACCTAACCTGCACTGGGCATCCATCCTTTCTGAATTTAGCATTGCAGCTGAAGGCTGGGGTTCTATGTGTAAGAAGGGGGCAGAAAGGATCTCACACTCACCCTATGTTGTGTGCATAGTGCAGGAGCTGACCTTGTGCAAGACAAAATTCCCCCAGCCAGGATAAAGAAGCACCATCTCATGTTTCATCTTGATTTTCTTCCTCTGCTTCACGCTTTGAGGTTTTATTATCTTCTCTGCTGTTTTTGGAGATTTGGATATATGTGAAATAATATTCCAGGCACAAAGTTTTATCAGTGTCAGGCAATGTGATTTTTGTATCATTTTGGAGATAGGGAAGTCACATCTACTCTGCTAGACATCCTTCATGGCATGCTGAACAGCTAAAAAAGCACACTTTTGTTACTAGTGTCATAGTACTCGATTATGATTAAAACTGAAGCACATCAGGAATCATCAGATTTTGTTACATAAATATTAAATAGGATTTTTAAAAGAATAACTAAACCAGTCACATCTTAAGTGCTTAAAATGGGAGATGTGATTTCCAAGTGCTGAGTGTTGATTAAAAAAAGAAAGGGGAAAACACTTTTACACTGAAAAGTGGATTGCGTGCCCTCTCCAGCATTAATTTTCAATCTTACATGCAAGGCAGATTGATATTTATTTATGAGTGGGTCTGCCTGTGTCATGCAAGTTCTTTGTGCACTTTTCAGGTCATTTCTGTAGCTCAGTATTTCCCATGCTGTCACACATCCATTCTTTTTGTTTTTTGGTTTGTTTTCTTCTTACCACTACATAAGTGAACACTTCTGAGCTGCACACCACAGGGAACATACAATTCCAAAAAGGGCAGAAGGAGATGGAAAAGTGGAGTTTCAACCTTTACAGAGGAAAATGTGTGTCCATTTAATCATAATATTGAAAAAACCCACCTCAACTCAAAAATATTGTCAGAAAATTGAAGTCCCAACAATAGCTCACAGGAAGTGTAAGACACCAGAGAATTATTCAACGACCAGCAACAAAAGTAACGGCCCAGGAACTTGTGCTGACACTTGATAGCTGCACACACACAAAGGGCCAGTGCAAGGCTTAGGTTTCTTTGACCTTCTTCTTTATGATAAAAGAAATCACTGCTTAATGGTAAAAAAACTATGAACTTTAATAAAACAGAGAAAAGGGTAAAAGGGAACAAGAAGGGAAGAAGAAGGCTAGGAAGATTAGGAAAGCTAGCTGTCTCTTCCACTAGAAAGATATTTGGGCAAATACAGATGACATTTCTACTGTCCCACTTACCCATCTACATTTCTACTCTCCCTTTGTGCAATAAATAAATAACTGAATAGAGATGCCCTAACTTTGATGCCTATTCCCTCTTGCTCTGGGGGCAAGTCTATACTGTACCTGCTTCCAAAAACTGGAATATCATTGCCTTGAACTGAGTTTGTTAGCTCAGAACATGAGAAAGAAGTGTGAGTGGAAGGAAGGAATCACTTTTCTTTCCATTGGCCTCTTCACTGTTGCTCCTCCTGCTTCTCCATTCCTAGCGTCATGAATGACTCCCCCAGCTTCAGTGACCTCCACTGGCAGTGGTTTCCCACTGCTGGGGAGCTCTTCACACCAGTGGCCCTCCAGATACACAGTCCTGCTTCAAGAAATTGCACAATGCTCACTGCCACCAGCCTCTAGAAGCAGAGCCAACCTTGGAGCTTCAGTGTTTGCTGTAGTTTTACCATGTTATGTGAATCATTGGAGTGGCCTTGTTGGCCGGGAGCTTCTGCTGTTGTTTCTAGAGAGAGCTGTAAAGATGTCAGAGCCTAGGAGAGAATCAGCACTGAGCCATAAGGCCAAAACTTCAGCAAACAGCTGCAAATTCGCCCCCAGAACGTGGAGCACCTCTGTTTTTGTGTGAGCACAGCCTCCACATGAGTCAATATTGGTGTGCATGTACCAGGGTGCTGTAAGCCCAGAAAGCTTGTGGGAGCTAGTTTGTAAGTAGAGGCATGTCTGTGGGAGCTGCTTATGACCTTGTGTCCAGTTCAACTACTTTGGATATCCTGGGTCTGTTTCTTAAGATCGTAGAATCATAGAATGGTTTGGGTTGGAAAGGACCTTAAGATCATTCAGTTCCAACCCCCTGCCATGGGCAGGGACACCTCTCACTAGACCATGTTGCCCAAGGCTGTTTCCAAACTGGCCTTGAACAGTGCCAAGGATGGAGCATTCACCACTTCTCTGGGCAACCCATTCCAGTGTTTCACCACCCTCACAGTAGAGAACGTCTTCCTTATATCTAACCTGAACTTCCCCTGTTTCAATTTTAACTCATTGCTTATTGACTTATCTAGAACTATTTCTTGTCCACCAAGCTACAATCATGGATGTATTTTCCTCTCCATTATCCTCTCCCATCCCTCAGCAGATTTTTCCCTTACAGGGTCCCAGTAGATCTTCTTTCTCCCACTATGGCCTTTGTAGCAGGATCCCTTAAATCTTATCACCCTTCTCTCCATAGGTTTCATCTTGCTCGTTTCCTTTGCCACCATTCACCTTATTAATGTAAAATAAAAAAGAACTTGCATACTCACAGGAAGGCCTGCAAATTCTATAAAAAGTACAAAGTTGGAGTAAAGATGGGATGCAAAGAAAAGAATTGAGATGAGTTGCTTAAAAGGTTTGTGAAAGTGTGAAAAGACTTACTTTGTTTGTCCAATATTTGTCATTCATTTAATCAATTAATTTACTTCTCACAGCCAAAACACTGCCATTAAAAAGGCTTACTCAGATGCTTTACCCTGTTCATATTGATTCATTTTCAGTGAAAATATCAATATCTTTGTATAGATCTTGACCTTAAAGTTACTTCATTATTGATTGAGAAACAGTTGCTCAGACTGATCAGGCAGATTTCTGCTGTGTTCAACAATAATAAGAAACCAAGTTTTTGCATGGATAAACATTGTGTAGAACCATCCTTATTCATTGTATTACTTGTCAGAGGGGAGCAGAAGTCTACCAAAATGACTTTTGTGTGACCTAGTGTGGTCAGCAATTCCCATTTCACTCGTCAGCTATTGAAAACTAACTTAGAGATCTGCGTACCGTGTTCAGTAATTCTTCTTACTATCACTTGGAAGACAGAATGAACTTTCATGGTGAAAACCACAGTAGTAAATAATACATTAAAATCATGTTGCTTTTCTGGCAGCCTCCAAGCTTATATGTGAATCATGAGGACTATTTTATGTTGAGATGTAATTGATTTCAACTTTTGGTGGTTTTGGTGACCTGTGAGTTCTGTTGAAACAACTGGTGGCGGAATCTTTGTAAACAGGAATCAGAGATGAACAGGGCTGAAGTTTTATCTCACATTAGGACACTGTGTGCCAGAGCTGACTCAAGACTCCTCAGCAAGCCTAACAAACCTGAATGTTGTCACCCCAAGAATGAGGGGTTGGGGCTAAGGCAGAAGCACAGCCCTGCATCCCATGGGAAGGGGAGGAGGGCAAAGAAGGAGCAGAGCTGAGCTGTGCCCTCCAGCAGCATCCTGAACACCACACATCCGAGTGTTTACTTTGTTGGCAGTAGCTGCACAATCACATATATCCAAGTGTCTGCTGTAGGGCATTCAGGTACTGGCAAGGAGTAGTTTTAACGGGTGACCCTGAGTTTGCCAGTGTGGTGCCATAGATGGTTGCCACTTCTGGCTATGCCTGAAGGTGAGCTTGTAACCAAAGCATTAGAAACACGAAAGCAATCATCCTACATCAGCCATGTCTTACCTCTGACCAGGACAAAACTACAATTCATTGACTCAAAATGCACAGGCTCAGTTAATAAAAATGGTGCCACACTGACAAAATGCTGTATTTGAAATAAATCAGACTTTACTGTCTCTCTGTCAAAGTATCATTTTCAGCACTTCTCTAGGTGAGATGGACCAGTTTGAAAATGCTTGAAGTTCTACAAGACTTTACTGCATCCAGGACAAAAAACAGTGGAAAGTTAGTGTGGAATAATGCAGTGATTTGAGCTGGATATCAGTTGTATTGGTGATGACAATGTCAAGGTCAGTCTAGCTGTGTATCAAGATCCTATGAGTTAACTGGTCACTGGTAAGTAAAGGCCATATCAGGTTTACATGGTTTAAATCCTTGATTCTGCAAAAACTAAACTGGGTAATAAATGGAAGACCCTTGAGCGCAAACGTGAACAACAGCTGCCAATGTATAACTGCATCAGATGAAGTCCTGAGAGCTGATGATGTTTTCAGAAGGAAGACACATCACCATAGACTTTCCCTGGATGTTCTGCAGTTTTAGAGGTTTGACAATAATCAGATTAAATGTGAATTTAACTAAGAATAATGTAGTTTAATAATGTTTAAAATAATTTGTTTGCCCTGCATCACGTAACTACTAAAGATAGTGACATATCAAAAATAGAAAAATATGAGAAGAGGATAGATTTATTCTGCTTTCTCATATTCCTCACCTCTTAATGGAAAACCTTTAAAATGGAAAAGTTGCAGTTCTGAGGCTTATTGTGTCCACAGGACCTGATTTTGCATGAAGTTATGTTATTTGTTGTTCAGTTGATAGGATGCTAATACAGAATAAATCACACTATGATAAAGTAAAGGCATCTGTGTAAAACTGGCATGTGACCAGAGTCAGGCAGGGTTACTCTCTACTGCAAATTGGCCGAGAAGATAGTAGATCATCCCTTTTCATGTGGAAGGAATGATAATTGGGCTACACTAAGAAAGATCGCTTAAGACATCCACAGTATATATGAGCCTATTTACAGTGTGTCTTCCAAGCAAATAACTCCATTTCAATTGCCAGCATGAGAAACAGAGATTAAATTTGTGCTTTAATTTGTTTTGGGTTTGTAATGTCGATTTTATATTGATTTTAATTACATGTCATTGAATTCTGGGTTGCGTATCGTGCTCTCTGTTCTGTGTGTGTGGGAAGGGCACAGAGCATTCTTTTAGAAGGATCATATTCTTCCCTGACTCTGTTTTGCATATTCACTGTTGCCTGCACATGCCTCTCTTCCCTGTGGAGTTCATATGCAGAATGATATGGTGGCCATCCTGCGTTTGCAAAAGCTTTAGAAATACAACAGGTACATTGGATCTACATGGGTTTGAGGCAAATGCAAAAAGGCACACATAGGAGTCAGCAACAGTCATTTCAATGAAGGCCATGCACTTTATTTTACCTTACGCCATACATCAAAGAGCGAGTCTTCATAAGCAGGTAGAGTACAGGAAGTAGTTGGGTTAGAGCAGTGTGAGGAAACTGTCTCAGCAAAATATTCTTGGTCTTGACAACTTCTTTTTGTTGCCGGTGTCTCTAGAAAGCACACTGTTTTCTATCTTTGCATATAAAGATGGTTGAGTTTTAAAAGGAAGTCTCATTTTGCATGATCATCTAGGAAGAGCAGACTGGAGATTAATAGAAAGCTTAAATCCACTTACATTTTTCAACACTGAACGATTTGACAAATATGGCCTGTTTCTGAAAGGAAACTAATTTCTTTATCACAAGCTTAAAAATCACCTGTCTCCTTCTTCTGTAGCATCCATGTACTCAGATGACTCCCTGGGTTACTTGAAGAACAAGTTGTTAAAGAAAATCTATCCAGGGAACAACCAGTTCAATTTATTCATTCTTGCTCTGTCTTTATTTTGAAAACTCACAGAAGTTATTCAATTCCCATATGGTTCTCTTCCTTTCACTGTTAATATGGTAATGACCCTGTGTCCTTTGTTGGCTCTGCTCCACAGGTGGAGCAGCAGTGTCAATATCAGGATATTCTTTCGGTGCTGATCCAGAAGTGAGAAGGCACTGCACTATGTTCCCCTAAAGTCCTGCAGCAAGCCGAGTACGTAAAAAAGTCACAGGTATCTAAGCGCGGATTTCACATGTAATGAAAAGTCAGAGCTATCTTCCATGTATCTGGAAGGCAGTGGATATTGAGAGCAGAATATTCTTAGGACCTAATTTCTAGATAACCTATGCATGGAAAATGAGAGTGAATTGAGCATCTAACCTTTGTGTGACTTAGAATGATTATTTGTGTCTGCAGGTACCTTACTTTGCACCTGATAGCCTTCTAAGATTGTATAAATTAGGCCAAAGTTAAACATCCGTATGTAATCCTGTAACATGGTTACAATTCACTGCTATGATGAAAATGGTTCAGCTAAATTGATGGGGTTTGCCTCAGCTATCCTTGTTATTGTTTTGGGTATTTTAAGGCTCATTATTAAACTTTAAAGGCCCAATAACTGAACTGGATAAAACAGCACAGCTCTTTGACTTCAGTAGAGAGAGCCTGATTTGCACCAGCTAAGAATCTGATTGTCGCTTTCGAGCTATCGTAATTGCTTAAGTGAAACAGCCAAAGTAATTGGTGCAAACTAATACAACTGATGGAAAAAGATTCAGTGTTTGTCAATACCAACTATGCTATGGAGAATCTAATCGATGAATTAGTCTATCAATTAATTAGTCTAGGCAGAAAATGACTCCCTGTACCGTTAGTCCATGAAAAGATCAATAAAGTCAAATGTCTAGTTTAATATTTCTCATGTAATGATTATATTATGAGAAGAATATAAACCCCAATGTTTATACTGTTTAAATTACAATTTTCAACTGTGTAAGATGCATCTTCAAGGGACTGACATTCCTGCAAGGCAGTAATACCGTGCTATGAGGATTCATGTATGTTGAGCCCTCATTTTATCAGCTCTTCTACATGGGGAACTGTGGCAAGAACAGCTGGCTTTTAGGCCAAATCCTTCTTTTTGGCAGGGACTAGGCTGAGCCACCTCTCTGGGCTCACTTTGGCAGTTCACAGCTGTTGTAGTGTCAGCATCAGAAACACACTCAGCTGAAAACTGAGACCTCAGCCTTGTTCTGGTTTAGTTGGCTGTAGCCATATTATTTCGGCTTAAATGTGGCTATGTGGTCACTCACACTTTGAATTATGCATATTTATAATTGACTTCACAGCAAAAATAAGCAAATACTTCTGTTACAATCTGTTAAAGTCCCTAATTGTGAAGCCTTTAAAGTCTGGCAGTTTGCCCTGTAGTGTGAAAGAGAAGTGGTCATTCTTCCTGCTATACACACACATAGAATCATAGAATAATTAGGGTTGGAAAGGACCTTAAGATCATCTATTTGATGGTTAAGAATTTTAAAATCATGCATTGCGCTATGGAAAAAAAAAGGGGTTGGATATCGCCTGCATAAAATACAAGAAGTGAAAATTCTGTGGAAACCCAAGTAACTGGCAATTAGTCAAGCTTGGAGGCTGTTGAAAGCAGATTTTGCAAAGGGAGCTGAAAAAGAAGTCCAAATCACCTGAAAATAAGATTTTCCTGAAAGGCAAAATTTGTTGTGGTAATCCTGTGATAATCTGCTGTAATGAATACTAAACATGTCAAAATAAGGGTATCTATAGTCAGTGAATAATTCCTGCTTTGAGATGATCTAGGCTTTGGTGAACATGTAGATTGCTTTTAGTGTTGGACATAATCTTTTACGTTTTTCAGTCAGTTTCTAGACTCCAATGCTATCTCCAAAAGCTTAGTCTGTTGCAGAACAATAATGTGTTACCTCATGTTTCATATTCCAGTATCAATTTTTCTATTAAAAATAGATTAAATTTTAAGTAACTAGTGATTATATGTTCAATGAGAGCTGGCTGGATGAAAAATTAATGTCTGCAGTCCTTCTGTTTTGCAGGGATTAACTGAACTAGTCAGAATAAAATTTACATGTGCCTGTTTTTATTGGTTGCAGCATATTCTACTTGAAACTTGAACTTTTTACATGCTTTAAGGTATCAATAATGGTAGATTTACGGTGCCAATAATAAAATAGTGGCTCACTTTGGGGTAGGGATTGGTCACTTCCAAGCTGTTGCACAGGGAGTCATAGGAGATATGTGTCCATGTCATTTTGTGTCCTCTGGAATGCCTACTTTTGAAGTAAGGGATCCCACCCATATTGCCATCATGCTAACATGACTGTGGTGTTACCTCTTTGCAGATGTCTGGAGCCTGCAGAAAAGACTCGCAGCAGATGAGGAATTGGTAATAGAAGGGGTGGATATATTTAACCTACTTTTCATATGGACAGCATTGTGGGACAGAGGAGGTGAACAATCATTTTTTCCCCAAATTCACAACGTGATGCTAATGTCACATTCATGCTGTGTTCTTTCCCTTTAAATAATTACCCCAGGTGGAACCAAACCCAATGGACTCTGCAGCCAGGTCCCCACCAGCACAGGATCTGAGTTCATTAGAGTCCACCTAGAAGCTGGATGCTGTGCTGGACCTCAATGATGCCTTCCAGATCCAACTGGGAGCATTCCAAAGAGGATCCCACCCAGAGAGGGTTAGTGCACACCAGCTCATAAGGCTGGCACAGCTTTTCTCACCAGTGTTGTGTAAACCCCCAAATGCTGCAGATGCCAGTGAGCAGCTTAAAGTATTGCTTGTCAGAGTGCTTTGTCAGAGTCCCAGTGAGCTACGTCTGTTGGTTCAGCAAAATGGAGGCTAGAACTGTCATGAGAATAGGATCTTTCCACAGAGCCCTATAATTCTGCTGCCAGGTCCCCAGGGCAGCAGCAAGAACCAAGGTGAATAGAAATGGGCAATAGCATTCACAGGGGGAGAGACTTCTTGCTGTAATCACAGCAGCTTTGCATAGAGTGTAATTCTTGACTTTGAACCTGCAGAACATTTGATTCTGGTTTGTAGTTTGGACTGAGACATACATCAGCTCTTCTCCCCACTGTAGTTCTGGCAAAAATAGCAAGCTCTAAAGCTTGTCCAGCATGCCTCAGCAAACCAGGCAGTAACGCTCACTGCAGTAGACCATGACCATATGTACATGCCGGGCTGTCTTTTTACTTTCCATTTCCGTGTTCAGACAGTGTCACAACGTCTTTGATACAAATGATTTCATTGACTTAATAGTTGATTATATGCCACAGAAGTTTGCATTAGCCTCGGAGGTCGTTTTTAATAACACTGTTTTGCAGAGCCCGGCCAGTGCCCACAACGTACACAGCTATCCATGTGCTTTCAGCTGTACCATGATCCTCTTCATGCCCTAGATAGCCCCATAGCCTGCTAAGTGTGAGAAACTTCACAATGGAGTGCCACCCAAACCGGCTGAAAGCAGGCGTCTTCCAGGCAGGACAGTGGAACCTTTGCATTGCTTTGTGCCACTGGGGTTGGTAGGGTTTCCACATGTTGTATTTCACTTCTTCCTTGCTCTTAAGGCCTGGATAAAGGAAGAAGGAAGATCTAGCAGCTGCCATAGAAGCAATCCTATCTAGATAGGCAAAGAGGTGAACCCACATTATTCAAAGGCCTACATATTCCAAACCTGATGTCTAATCTACTAAATCAACTCCTTGGAAAGCCTGTTGCTGTAGGGAAAAAATAAGTGATTTAATTGCTGACTTTTGATGTATTTCCTGAATTGAACTCTGTTTAGAACTTGGCAGTACTCATTGAGGAGACATGGAAAGGAAATTTGTGTGTGATGGAGAAGTTTGCTTATAAATGGTATAAAAATAATCTGGTGAAAATTGTGTTTAGTGACACATGCAAAAGAGTCTTGAAGCGTCAATTAGACATGCAAAACTAACAAACTGAAAAAAAAAAAGGCTGTCTCTCCATTAAATTCCTCTCTGAAATTATCAATACTCTTAAAATGTGTAATGATTTCTTACCAGTGCTTGAATGAACCGTAAAACTACCTTTTGAAATATTGACATTTCCACAATTTTGAACACAAGAATGTTTTCCCTTTTATATAGAAGCTGACGGGCCACTGTCTTGCAGTACATTTTATTCTTGCTGAAGAACATACTGTGTAATGCAAATAAACACACACTTAGTAGCCTGCATTTTCCCCTAACAGGTTGAATGAGGCTCCTTTGTTTCACATACTTTAGCTTTTGAATTAAGGCTTAATCAAGGCATTCTTTGTGTGGAGTGCTTTGTATGAATAAGAGAGGTAGCAGAAACATTTCACAACTGGTTTATGCTCACGTTTGCGGAGATGCTTTATCACAACATGGGATCTAAGGGATTATCAAATCACAGTAGCTCAGTTAATGTCAATGAACTATAATGATTTACAGAGTCAAATGTCCAGCCCCTGTGACACTCAATATCACAAAGGAAACTATCATAAAAATAGAGTAAGCCATAGATAAAAACTGTGGTATGTAATGCTGAACTTTCTTGTTCTACAGTGGATTATAAGTATGGTTTATTCCAGAACTGATATCTACAGTTAATTATCTACTGCAGAAAAGTCAGTGGAACAGTCTTTCAAAAGGAAAAATTGAAATACTCTATTTCATAAATAGAAATAGATTATAATATTAGATTATAAATATAAATATATAGGTGTATATAAATATAGATATATAGATACAAATATAGATTATAATAATAGATTATACGGTACTTCAATTTTTTCTTTTGAAAATACTTGTGTGTGGCTTATTTAAAATTGGATTGTATTATAGATGACAAGACAATGTCAAGTGCCAAAAGAAATCATTTGAAGTGATTTGAGATTTCTCCCCCCCCGTTCCTCAATTTACTTTTGTTTCGGAAGAAAAGTAGATTTTGAAGCCTTCAAGTCCTCTTGGAGTAGATTTTCCCCTCTCCAGTGTGCTCTGCTGATGACACCAAGTTGGTTCCCTATGTATTTTGGTGGTGTCTGTTTGGTGTTTAGTTTCTTGTTTTGGTTTTGGGGTATTTTTTAAGGAAGAAGGGGAAGAAGGCATAAGTAACAGGCCTCTATTGAACAAAAATCCCTAGTGATAGAAGCAAAGGAAGTGATGGTCTCAGCAAAGAGCCGTTCATACCGGGTGTCTCTCTGTGAGCATCAGGGCACTGGGAGTTTCCTCTTGCTGTTGCTGCATGTTCCTGCCCCTGTGCCGAAGCCCCTCGGCCCCTGGGAGGTGCCACTGCAGCTGTCTGTGAAGTGAGTAACTGAAATGATTGCATTTAAAGCCACTCTTGCTTTTGTGTCCTAGCACAGGCAGCACTGAACCTCAGGACTAACAGTAAGTCCCTCAGGACTTACAGTAGAGGTTCTGGTGTTACCACCTTTGCTGGACTTGCCCTAATATTAAAACCGGTTTGAGATGTGCAGACACATCTGTGTTTCTTATCCCTGTCCAGACTGAGGAAATCTGCCACTTATCTAGAATACCCATTTAATCACATACATATCTTTACCTCTAGTCTGCCTTATATCTACATGACAGGAAAATGCAAATTCTTCACGATGCTACAATTTAACAGCAGGACTCACCAAAGCCTTACAATATTTATTAGGTCTTCTATCTATTGTCAGTTGCCTCCTTTTAAATATGTCATGGACACACACCGACACCTACACTGTATTTTACTTATAACAGTGGGTGTGGATCATTTCCCTTAAACTAGTAAAAAAGGATTTTAAAAGGTGCCTGTCAGCTGCAAAGCTTTTTATTATCCAGTGTCAGCCACTGGAAATTATGTACAAACTAAAGTCAATGGAACAAAAGTTAATTATCCAGTAGGGCTATTGTTATTATGTAGAGGAGCCAGCTCTTATTGATTAATGAGTCAGTGCTGTGTTTGCTCACAGGAATATTAATATCTTGTGCACAAGAGAAGTCATTAAAATGAGCAAGGAAGACCTTGACTTTAAACTTAAAGTGCACATTGCTCTAGTTATCTGAATCATTTTGTCAGGTATAGCATCCTAGTTATAAATTATTGAAACAAGTAGTTATTGTAAAGATAGTTCACACAGATGGTTTTAAATTAAACAAGTCGATACACTTTTCCCATTATGTTCTGCACTGTTACGATTAGTAGGCTTTAGGTGGGCAGAAAAAAGAGTTAGGAGGTAGGATAAGACTCTGGTGTGTGAGCCTTTGCCTCACCTAACCCCTCACAGCATGGGAAAACTGAGAATAATGCCGTGTCCATGCTGAGCTGATGGGAAGTGTAGGTGTAGCGGACAAATGCGGATGGGTCAAGAGAGTTCTCTCATCAACTGACTGCGTAGCATTGCAGATGGCCCGATAATAATTAGCAAGTAGGTATTAAGGCGTATTTCAGAATCTAAGTTCCAACACATTACCTCTTCTAATATTCCCAAAGCCACAAAATTATGCACTGAAAAAATCTACATTACTATTTTATGAAAATGTATGTTATGGCATTACGAAAATGGAAATTCAATTACACCAGCTTTTAGATCATGCTAAGACCTGAAACTTGGAAAATCAATGTGCATCTACAAAGTTGAGGTCCAGCATCCATTTACATTAATGTTATGTTACATCACTCTGACAGAGTAGAGGGACAGTTAAGTGGGACTATGTTTGATTGCCTCTAGTTTACATACTATTACTTATCAAGAGCAAGCCAAAAGCAGTCTTGGTATGCATGAGAATTAGGTGTCATGTAACTTAACAGGAGGAAATATCAAAAAAGGATATAACTTACTTATATTAAAATATAAGTAGAACTAAGAAGAAGGTTAAAACTTTAAATCATTGAAAAATATTAAGCAGTATTTGGGGGACTGATTGAATGGTGTTTTGAATATATTGTAGGTAGTGCCTGTTCCGGTAAAGATTCAGATATAAGGCGAAATCCAGACATCTCCTTAACTTCCATGAATTTCTCCTGCACTTCATGGTAAGCATATGTCTTGGGGTCTTGCCAGAGGGTATTGATGTTTCCAGAATTAAACGCTGTGCTTGGTAATACGAATCTGTGGGACCAAACCTGTGTCATCTTTCCTGTGAGCCTCTGCCAACCTCAAAGAACAGTAAACCTTTTTCTTTCACCAACATAACTCATTTCCAGGACCAACTGTTACCTTATTTGGCTTGTTGTGAAAGCAGAAGAAGAGGAAAATCTCCAGAAGAGGCTGATCAATTAGAAACCCTCCAGAGGATAACAACAGAAACAGCCAGTGGTCTGGAAAATATAATCTACTGGGGAAGATTGAGTGAGTGGCATAATTTAACCTGGAGAAAAAGAGACTGAAGAGGGTGTAACTGACTTCAACAAATATGATAAAACTATGGCAAGGAAAGAGGGAATAATCTGTGCTGTGTGTTCAATTCATATAAATAATCTTCTCAAGGGTAGGTAGACAAAAGCATCAGCAGTTTAAACCGTAGAAAGGAAGATGTCAATTAAGAATAATTGGTGGTGGACTGCATGGCTGCATTGAGGGGATTCATCCCCGTGTTCCTTTTGTGTTCCATTGCTTTGAAGCTTTTTCCTCGTGCTGGTCCTGCAGCAGAGGATATGAATGGGTTGTAGCAGGAATAGAATCTGCCTAGCGAGTTGCAAGGTGGAGGGAATTTGGCCTCTTCATCCCACTTTTCTCTCTGTTCCAGCAACCTCTTTTGAGGGGCCTGGGGCAACATACAATACTGCTGCTGCTGTGCCAGGAGCATGGATGTGGCTGACCTGGAGAACCCTGCAGGACAGAAGAATTCAGCAGTGGGAGATCAAGTGAGAGCAGTAATGATTTTTTTTAACCATTTGGGGTCTCACCCAAATGTCAACAGAATTTTGGGTAAGGCAGCAAAGCTGCTTCTGGCCAAGAGGATACCTCTCAGTGGAAGGAAACTCCCAGCTGCAAACAGCAGAGAAAGAGCATCTCAAAGTGGAAATTACAGGAATCTTCTCAAATGGAGCCTAAATCCAGAGTAATTCTATTCCTTACACTCTGGACTGCACTGGTATGGAAAGCTAGCACTTCATCCTGGGTCTAGGATGTGTGAGCACTTGTGTACACAGCACCCAGGAGAACCCCACTCCTCCTGGGCTCCAGGGCACTACATGAGCATTGGCTGGGCTGGCACTGTGATCACTAAATGAGGCAGTAGTCTCAACGGTCACGTGCTGCTCTTAATTAGCCCAGGCCACCTTATTGACGTGGATTTGTTCTAGCATTTCCCTGGCTGTTGATGAGCTGCCATGCAAAGAACTGCAAAACAAGAGTTTAAATGCCAGTCACAATGCCATAAAAAATGACAGCTTCTCAGAGGACACCTGTAATGTTCTTGAACTGCATTATAGATACAATTTTCATAACCCAATGAATAAATATTTTGGGTGAGTTTAGTGTATTTCTAGCTCTTTTAGTCACGGGTGGGTTTCTGTACTTCCACTGCTAACTTGCAAGGAGAGAAAGAAATCAAGACTGACCTAATGATTTCAATAAAGCATCTTATATTTTTGCATTTAAAAAACAAAATCTATTAGATTTGCACTGAAATGTTTTAAGGTTAATAGATTACCTCTGAACCCCAAGGAAATCAAGCTTCCTGTGCCTGCCTGTCATTTACTGGGCTGGTTACTTATCTGTCAATATTTCTTCCTTTTTTTCAAGTCCCAGGCCTATTTGATCTTGTCCATTTGGCACTGCTGGAGGAATAACAAGTTTCTTCCCGTCGTGCACCATTCTGGGATACATCATGACAGAGAAATCTCAAAGCCCAGGTCAATTATAACAGAAGATGTGTAGCACCTCTGCCCCCACAGAGTCTTCTGGGGATCCACTTGGCAAAATGATATAAAACTATTTCCGAAGACTTCCCGTGATCTGGCCCTACTTAGAACTAAGTCACCAGCAAAATGTAAGGAAATAAGCATATGCACCACTGCTTACCTTCCCCCTTGTTTGCCACAGAGCCAACTAACGTGACGTGTGTGGGGAGAGGCCTGAAGCCGGCGGATTCCTCACTATCTGGTAATTACTTTTTAATTAGAATTCATTGAATACAGATAGATACCTTCCATCCTGATGATGTTAATATCCCTCTGTCAGGCATTATGAGGCAGTAGCTGACAGTGAGTTACACAAAGTAATCCTGTAGCTGGTAGTGACTTATATAAAGTAACCAACTTAACCATTTGTCTTAGATAAAATACGATCTCCATCCTCGCTTCTTTGCGCCGAGTCTGTCACCAGCGCGTTGATGTAGTGTTTGTTTACCCTCGTTCCTGCAGGAGGAAATATCATAGTTCATGCATCAAATTACTATAACTGACTGGAGCAGTTGTATTTAAAATCATGCTCAGTGATATATTTCCATAGTGTCGTTGATGCATTTTCAGGAGCTCTAATTTTTACAAGTGTATCATCTGAATATCATTTATCTGAGCATGCAGTTGTAAAGTCTCTGGTAATACCCGATCTCATTAGAAAAATCAGCGTTTAAGAATGGAGTGGAGTAAGTAAATCTGAAACTGACTGGATATTTGTGGTATTTTGATAGAAATAAGAAAGAATTTCAGGGTTTTTTTTTCCTTTTTGCTGCAGGGCCTCTAAACATAAGTGACATGTGATGTATTTTTGAAGTCAAAGTTAATAATTCTCTTTACATAAAAAATAAATACCCCCTATTGAATACAGGCTCTAAAATTAGAATTGCATATTTCTAAGTAATATACCTAAGGAAAGTGATTTATTCTAATACAATAATGGCATAGATTTACAAAGCTTGAGTGATACAATGTTTCTCGTTATGGTTGTAAAATATTTGTTGCCACTGTGGGATTTTCTAGATCATTATTTTAAAGAAGGAAAAACCCACTTTGACAGATGAACTGGGGCCATTCTGAGCAAATCACAGATACTTCATATAACAAGGCCTCCAAAGAGGGGAGCACAGACTTATTACTATGGCAACCCAGATCAAAACATTATTTTAGTGGAGAGTTTCCAGTTTTACAATGCAATGATGATTGTTTATAGTACCATTGAAACCAGATTCAGCAAAGGTTCAAGAAATGAGCTGACAAGAGGAAAATCATTATAGATAAACTGGGGATACTTGAATGACATATTGTGGAATCTGCTATTATTTGATCAAATGATGAAATTGTTACACAAACATAGATGAATACTGGTATATAATACAGGCTGATGAACCATATTTTGTTAGTTTTGTTATATTGTGTATCTAGAAGATAATTACTGGTTCAAAGTTGCAAAACACAAGATTTAATAATAGAAATTATTTAAATTAAAAAAAATATAAACCCCTGCCTATTAATTCTCCCTAATAATTTATAACATTTAAATTTTACTAATGTTTTACTTCCCAAATCATTTAGTAGCACCTACATAAAAACAAACGTCACCTACACTTGGCATTTAGACAGCACCTCTAGTGGGGTGTTTTTTTTCCTGAAAGTGCATCAGATGGCACATGGGCTGGATAATACATGCTTCATCCCATAATAACTTTGATACCAGCTACTCAGTGCTTGAAGACTGTTAATCCTACAGCAATGAACCTGTTCAAACCTCTCTCGTATCTGCAATGGCAGGACAAGGGGATTCTTTCGTAGCAATAGCCTAGGAGCAGCTCTGGGCTCCCTTCAGCTGCTTTCTACCTCATATCTGCTGGTCCAGGGAAGTGCACTGGTTCTTAACCTCCTTCCTTGCTATAATAGACCTACTGGTTTCAGCGCAGGAGCCACAGGAATTTGGGGACACTGATGTGTTTTCTGCTAAGGATTGTTTCTCAACACGAGCCATGGATGAAGTTACTCATTCTGAGTTCCTCCTAGGTTTATGCCATCCTTCACCTCAAGAGCAAATCATGACCACTCCCCTTACCAACCTTCTTTCTAGCCCCACTTTCTCCTCTACTTTATCACGTCAATGCTTAAAAACCTAATCTCCCCTGTCCATGTGACCATGGCAGTGTGGTTAAAGCCTCTGCTCCCACAGCATGAATAGAGGAAGCTCCTAGTTACTGTAGAAGCAGCCAGAGAAAGAAAAGCTCCCAGTTTGAGAAGCAAAATGGTAAAGAAGAAAGGTGGATGAAGACTGACCACAGCAAATTTCCTATACCTGGGAAAACCTTGATTGTGCCAGAGCATGCCCCAGCCACAGGTCTTTCTTCTGCAGGAAGGAGCTTGCTTTGATGTTTCCCTTGGTGGGACTGACTGATGGGACAGCTCTGAGTGGCAGTGCCCCAGGACCACCCTTGGCCCATAGACTTACCTCTCCATCCATAGAACTGTAGAATAGTTAGGGTTGGAAAGGACCTTAAGATCATCTAGTTGCAACCCCCCAAAAATAGTTTTCTCTATGGGCTCCTCAAGGTGAAAGTTTCTGTGAGATCAGGGCAATTTTATTTCCTGAAAGAAATCAGAGATTTACTCACAGAAGCCTTTAAACATTGGACTGAAAGAACAGGATGGAATGTTTCCAGGAGGGTGATTTACTGTGTAGTCTGTATATTATTGTGGGCAGAGAGAATTTGGCTCTTTGTGAAAGTCTGAAGCAAAATTTTGCCTTACATTTGGTATTTCAGATGATGCAAGGAAAGCATTTTGTGGTGTAGTCATACTTGGACCAGAATACAAAATACATCCTTTAGTAAACTGTGAAGCTTTAACTTGTTCAAGTGACACTTACCCAACAAATCATTTTGAACTTGGAAGCATTAGAGAGGTCACATTTTTACACAGCTGATCTGCTGCTGAACAGTCTTTTCTTAGGCATTAAGAGCACCCAGGCTTTTTTCAACACCAGGTATCATGTCTCATCCGTGAATTACATTTCCCTGAGTTTATTATGACCATTTCAAGGAAAATTAAGCCACTCCATTAACATCTGAGACAGGAGCACCCTTCAAAAATCCAATCCAGTAGAGCAGTTGATGGTATTTATTGCTCTTCCCTAATGTACTTGTATTTTCTCTGCCATGCAAGGACTATTCAGACATCATCATACTACTATCAGGACTGTGTTTCTTGTCTCAGCACCTAAGAGATGACACTGGCACATGCTTAATCATGGAGCAATTATAATCTAAAAGACTTCCCAGAATACAGATTGAGTCCCTGCATAAATATGAGGAAGCAGCAAGTGTTTTCTACTGATTCCAGTATGTCTGTACACTCTTGCTTTTTCCATCTAACCTCACAAACATCTGTCTTCAGCCAAGAAACAGCAGCAAAGATGTCAACATCTGTTCTGCTCAGCCAAGTACAGCGCTGATGTTCAAGTTTTCCAAGATCACTGATGTCCTACATTATTAATCTAGGGCCTCAGAAATAATTTTTCTGCTGACAGACTATTTATAAAATACATCTCCTGCCTTTAAAATATAGTTAGTGCACAATCCTATGGCATGGAGCAGGGATGAAGGCTGCTGGGCTGAGATTCAGCTGGTGAGGACTGTGCTAGTCACTTGGAGGTCATAAGAGGCATCTGAAAGAAATGGCCAAGGTAACTGCAGGTCCCTTATTGCCCCTTGTTTCTGGCATGGTTTCATTTATGCTGGAATGTCCCCACTTAACATGAGTCTCCAACAGTTCATGTAACAATAATGGCAAAGAACATTTCTTCCCTTTATTCATCCTTCCTCTGGTTATCCAGCTTTCCTGGGTGCCCTGTGTGTGTGGTGGATGTCCTGTATGGCAAATGTTAGGTAGCATCTGAATTCTGTTCCTCAATGTTACTTCTGACAGTGCTTCCCACATCTCTGATTTACAGAGGGTGTGAGTTATGCTGAGGTTAGAGATACTAGAGAAATAGTTTCTGTCTTCCTGTGAGAATTCTTGATAGCTGAGATAACTGAGACAGTAAAGATATCAGTCTTCTCATTTAATACAATTGTATACACCAGCACAGACTCTTTTTTACCTTAATCTCTGCTCAGTCTGTTACTTCCATTCTTTTGTCCAAAACCTCCCCATCATATCACTGTCTGAGGCCTCTGGGATGGTAAAAGTGACCTAAGCCTGAATTTCTCCAAATCAGTTCAAAACCAAAATGAAAATACAAGCTGAGCTCATAGTTTTGATATTAAATAGACCCAGTCTTCAAAGGAAAAAGAAAGAAAAGTATCAAACCCCCCAGTGATGTCCATTGCATAAAACCCCTCATAGGCTGGGCACGGAAAATGTGGAGTATGAAAGTAAGTCTATGAGGGAGAAGCAGAACAACCCTCTGGCTTAGAGATTTCTCTATTCTCCTCTTCGTCATTTTGTTCCACTCTATCTCTCAACAACAACTTGTAGCAGCCAGAATGTCTTTAGCATTTCATCCCCAGCCCACAGAGCAAGTAAGACCTTTGTTTAACAGCAGCTTCCAGATACAAAATAACTCATATATTTGAAATGCAAAACAGCTCCTAAATTTCAGAGAGCTGCCAAGTGAAAATGCCTCTCTAAGGCGCAAGAGTGGCTCTGGGGAAGGCTGTCTCCAAGGAAGACCAGCACAGAGTCAGGCTCACATGGCATTCTGCTCTCCATCACTCACGTAGATGTTGTTAAGAAATAATTGTATAACCTCATCATCTCCATGCTTACGAGTCAGCGCAGCTTTAGTCCTACCCAGCTCCCCTGCCACAGGATAAATCCTCTCCATCTATCTCATCTATCAGCTTTGTATAAGTGCTCCATCCAGCTCTCTGTACTGTTTTTATCAACAAGCACTGTCAGGTTAAAAAGTGGATGACTTACTTCCCCAAGCGATCTGAAGAATTCAGTGCCACAGAAACATGTTTAATGCTGGATAACCATCCACCTTTCCCAAGTGAATCTTTAATGGCAGGGGCTGCTTTCCGTAGTGCACTGACCAGAAGGAGCTGTGATTAAAACCCACACTCCATGATTTCTATCCAAAATTTTCCGCTCAGCGGTGACAAAATCCAATATAGTTTTCACTAAACTCTCCCCCAATTTCCCACTGGCTTTTAGTATGTGCAGATAATTCAGAATAAAGCCCCTTGTCACAGTAATATGTATTCTAGCGTAGCACAGAGGAGCTGTTTCACCATGTAAAAGCCATATTGCCAAGCTGTATTATGCTTTACCTGTCACCATGCCAGGAAACATTTAACAAGGGAGGAAAACAAAGAGAGAGCATGTGTTGCCGACTATTCAATATAGGCCATTTACTATTAAACTGTGGAAAGGTGCTGGAGTTTAAATGCACCCTGGCTTTCTTCTGCTACTGGTAGCAAAATGCTGAAAGGTTTTGCACTGTTGACCTACTGTTCAGCGCTGTTAATTTGGCCCTGGACTATCTCACCAGGTCTTTATGGTTCACTGGTCTTTTCTGAGCCTCAAGGGAGGGGTTGTGTGTTTGTTTTCAAAGGATTTGTACCACCTCTGAAAGTGAGGTTTTGGCTGAGTGATTGGCTTCAGTTTCTACAAGGAAGGGTGGCCCAGGCTGCCTGAGTCCACCAATTGCCTGGGGGTGCAGGGACAAGGCTCAGCCTTGTGCAAAAACTGGCCACAACCTTTAGGTACAAGTGTCTTGCCATGGTAATGCGTTCGCCACCTGGCCAGCACAAAGCCCTGAGGTTTCTATTGGTGCCCCCCATGCAACAAGTGGTACCTTTGAGCAGCACTAACACTTACTGATACAGAAATTCTGGAAAATAAGGGGTAGTCTAACTATTTCCTTTTGGAAGATGCCCAGTGGTGTCACTCTTCAGTTCTGCTTCCTGCCACAAGGGCTGTCTGTGCAGTTCATGTGAAGCACTAGTTTGGAGTGGAGCTGGGACTGGAAGACATGTCCTCCTTTTAGGTAAGTGATAGATACAGAAGACTGCACCATACATAGCCTCAGCATCTGGTAAATCAAACTTTGTCTTCCTTTCTAGGAAGTGGAGTGGCTTTGGTGGAAGGGATCGGACATGTCTTTTGCACAACCCCACTCTGGATAGCCCATGGTCTGCAGAAGAGCAGAGGTGTCTCTTCAAGTTCCCATGGGCAGAACAGAGGACAGACTCACAAGTCCTGCCTTTCAGCAAGAAGATATGGTATGGAACAACACCTAGGAAATCTTAGTAAGTAGCTGGGTAGCGAAGCTGTGACATGACAGGTATTTTTAGTTTGTATGACTCGTTGCCTTCTTTGTTTTAATGATTTGTTTTCTGTATGGTTGCTTTGGGCTGTGGGGTACTGGCACATACTGTTATAGTGTGCTTTTGAAGTAAAAATTTGGATCATGGATGCAGAGGAGTGAAAGAATAGCTCATAGAGAAGGCCTCTGTTAGGCTTTGTCTTCCTGAAGCATGGAGCTGTGTGCCTCATTTCAGAATGTCCTGGAGTCTGATTTAAGTACTGCAATGAAATCCAGGGAGACAAATGATTGTTGCAAAAACGAGGTTGACGAGTGTTTTGCGACAGCCTTGTTATAACGTGATCTACTGTGGTCAGGTGTGTTACTCTGTCGCTTGAGCATGTGT
Organism: Ara ararauna; assembly: GCA_028858755.1. Lineage (NCBI taxonomy): Eukaryota > Metazoa > Chordata > Aves > Psittaciformes > Psittacidae > Ara > Ara ararauna. The sequence continues at coordinate 9,414,080 of CM054382.1, read as the reverse complement.
CAGTGTAATACAGTTTGAATCCAGGGCACGAGGGGATAGAGGTACCCTCCATTTACAGTTGTTTCCGTGTAGGAACCTTAAGCTACAGGGAGAAAAACCTGAGTTAGGCGAGGTGTTATACTCTGAGCGAGACCCCATGAGGACCTTTTAGGGCTTGAAATGAGGGTGAACATTGCAAAGTGTGGCTACACAGCAATTCTGGTCCTCTCTACAGAGGCTTTTTTGGGGATTGGGGAAGAATAAGGCTGATCGGAACCACACGAGCTGTGAGGAACGATGGCAAGGCTGGTGCTGATGGCTGTAGAGTAGCTCTTGCTTCACATGCTGCTCCTGTAAGGACGTCTCAAGCCACAGATTTGACTCTTCCTTCTTTTCTCTTTAAGTGCTTTGAAAATACTATTTCAAAGAGGAAGCAAAAAACACAAATAGATGCAATCAGCAGGCCAATCTCTCCTTCCTCCCCCCAAACAGCACTGTCTTGCTGACCCTGGCAGTGATTCTATTGGTCCCCTCTCGACTGGCCCCTTGTCTCCCCACCTGGTGTTCCAGTGCTAATTGGTACAATTAGCCTCTCCCTCCCTGGGCTAATTGCTAATGACTGTCTCACCATCCCCATGGGGACCAGAAGAAACTTGCGCAAGGGGGAGAGCTGCAGTCACAGAGACACCAAGGGGGAAGTAGAGAGCTGGGACAGGCTGGTTACTCTTCATTCATCTTGAGTCACACACAAAGCACATAACTCTTCCTCTGAGCAACATGTAAAATTTCTATGCATTGTATTATCAATGAAGTAACAGGGCTGTTCAGCACCAGGGAACCAGTCATAGAGTCTGTAGGCATTGAGCAATTGAGCTGCTAAAATGCACGAGGCAAAACTCCTTAGCTGTTGGTCCAAGGTCTTTGTAAGACACATTTTATGCCAGCACCTGTCTGGAGAATATTGCTGGAAGTTGCTCAGAGGCTTGCAGTAGTAAAAAAGTTAATATACAGATTGTTTAAAAGGAGCTGGGAAAAAAAGCCCTGTTGGTTCTTCAAAGGAATAGTGTGATCTCTATACAAAAACATACGTGCTCTTGAAACTGCTGCATGTTTAATATTAATACAAGTATTTGTTTGTGACTACATTTGAAATGGCTTCAGATGCCAAGTTGTCCTCTGTTGTCCTCAGCAGACAGGGAGCCTTGGTGAGAAGAATCTGATTAGATTTAGAGAATAGATTTATAAAAGAAAATATTGAAACTGCCTTTTCATACTGGGACCTGACAGTAATAGAGCCTTTTTCTTTTTTAAAGAGGCATTAATTGGATGTATACTACTATACCATATATACTACTATACTACTCCCCATCCTATGTGTTAGCTAACCTGGCTGAAATCAGTAAGTGAGGATTGACGGGATATGCTCTGGGATATGACTTTCCAAATACATGGATCCAGACGAGTGTTGGGGAGCTCTCCTCTCTGTGTGTGTAGCTCTTGCCATGTTGACGAGCAAACCCAGCTGAGCGGAAGAATAGAGTCAGCTCAGTGGAAGATCAAGCTAAACCCGAGTGGCACCAGAGCTGGTGTCATGTACTGAAAGAGCTTTGCCTGCATGGGAATGATTTTGTGTTGGTTTGACCTACAGTATAACACCCTGCCCCACAGCTTAGCCAGGGAAAGGGAGGAGTAGAGAGGGAGTCCCTGACAGTTTGAACTTGTCAACCTGGAGATCAAACCTCTGTAGACATGCAGGGTTGTAAATAGGTACTCTGTTATAGATAGATACTCAGCATATCACTTGGCAGGTGAATGGAGAGGTGTTGCAGGCAGAAACAGTGGGGGTTTTGGCTTAAATTCTCCAAAAATACTGCTGAATGTAAATTCTTTACATTCAGGTAGGAAGCGATAAGAATTGGAGAGAAAGGAGATTGCTGGGAACTTGATTTTATGAACAGACTCTGAAAAAAAGAACACCTTCAGATGAGGGCAGCATGAAGGTATTTGCTGTTGTTGAGAGCACATACGTGAATGGGCAGAGAAGACAAGCCTCTGTCAAGCCTCACATGTGACTAGTGTTTTCCATGAGTTATTGCATTTTCCTAATGAAATGACCTCTTTGAGATGAGGCAGTGTTTATTTCAAACCATATAATGTCTTGTACTATCCCAGCTTCCTCAACCTCCTTCAAACTTGAGCTCAGTTTTTCCAAGCTGTGTTCATCTTGTAAAGCTATTCATATATCCAGGCATGGGTCTGTGCATCAAGATATAATTTGTGGATAGACACTGACATTTAGAAAAAAACAAACCATCAGACCAGGAAAACAGCTGCCATGAACAAAGGTTTAAGGAACTATTCTTGTCTCATGAAGTGGGTGGATGGATGGTCCAGGGCACTTTGCTGGCTTTGTTGTGAACTCTACACTGTGGGGAAGGCTGTGTGGTGAGGGGGGCAGAGGTTGGTACAAACAACCTGAAGCAAGAGGGAGGTAGCTTGGGCCACCGAAGCACTCAGTGCCCTTGAGTAAGTGGCTTGACTTGCTCATTCCTTAGGGTGACCTTGGACAAGGCTCTTAAATTCATTTTCCTCACTCAACCCAGCTGGCAAATTTGTCTGGGGGTGAAGAGACACCAAAATGACATTGAAAAGCAAGCTGTGCCCCTGCACTGCCCTTTCCAGGATAAACAAACTATACCCCAACATGCCCCCAGCCCACCATAGGGGGTTTTCAGTGTGTCCTTTGTGGAGCCCTGTGGAAAATCCTGGATGCAACATGAACTGCACAAATGGAACAGTTGTATATTCAGATATAGTGCAATGTTTGTTCATCTCTCAAAACGTGTGTACAGTACTGATCACTGTATTATCTGTGTGCTTTCAGCTAATTAGCAATGCAAATACAGAAGGATTCTTCTCCTTCCCTCCTTTTCCATAAGCAGCCAGAAATACATTACTTTTATCCTGTTACATTTTACATTATAAAAAAAGATGCTAGACATAATAAACCAGTGTATTCAGCATCTAGTGGAAAGATAATATTATAAGTGTGAAAGATGGCTTTCCTGCAAAAGGGCAGTTTTATTCATTGGCTAACAGAAAGCATTAGTTTTACAGTTCAGGGTAGAAACTGCCATAATTCTGGTCATATTGTTTCTTCTGGCAGGGAATAAACTCTCTTCTTTTTTTATACCTAGAGGTGAGTTTTTACTCTTTCTCTTTGAATTACACTGGTGGTCATCAGAGTGGTGGTGGAACAAGAGTGTGATGTTGCTGAAGTACTTCAGATGTATTTGCTCAAAGCACTGCCACTATAATTCAAAGTGAAGAGAGTAAAACTTACAGCAGGCGCTCCAGAATGGAGGACACCGATGTCTTTGTTTACTGTCCTCGTCCTCCTTCCCTTTGGGCAAGAGACAGCATCTGACATCTGCGTTGCTAGGTACACAGTTACCAGCCAATTACTACCTACAAGCACAGAGGAATGGGGAGGAGAGGGCCAGGCAAGAAGAGATGCCCCTGGTGCCACCTGGGGACACACAGAGGCCAGTGCAGGGACTGCTCCCTCCCAGTGAGAGGTGTCATTGAGACCAGCAGACTAATTTAGGAAATAAAAGAGATTTGAGGGCACCTGGGGTTGGAATCTTAGATGATCTTAAGGTCCTTTCCAACCCTAACCATACTATAGGCAAAAGAGTTGCACACCTACTTCAGCAGTAGTTTCAGCAATGCTTCAGTTTCAACAATAGACAGCAGTGCTTCACTGCTGAAAAGCTACTTGGGGTGAAAAGAAAAATTGGGTTTGTTTCCATGCTGTTGTCACCCCTAACCTTAACTTTGCACCTTTTGCAAAAAATTTACACATATTTATCTTTATATAAACCTTACCAGAAGTCGCAAAATCATTTTATGCCTATATTCCTAGTGAGATGTGTATTTCTATAGGATAGATCTGGGTCAAAATCAAGGATATCAAAATCCAAAGTTTTCATTGAGCATTTGTGATGCTGTCATTTGCAGCTCCCCTTTGTGTTTGTTTCTTCTGTGGAGAGTCATATGATTTGTTGTGACCATTCCCAAAGACATCATTATTCCAGAAAGTTACTCCATCTTTTCTCTTTATCCTCCAGACAGTGTGTGGATGTTGCCCTCATGTAGCTGAATACATACGTGTGGCACGGATATATACCAACATGTATAAATAGTGGCTTGATCATGCACAGAGCTCTTTTGAGCAGCTGAATGCAGAACCCCTTCTACTAATTTTCTTGCCGTTAAACCAGATCTCATTACTGGCCTAAGCCATGCTGTGGGACACCTGAATGGGGAAAGTGCTCCCATACCAAACTTTTCTGTAAGGATTACCTGATTCTCTGTGTAATTTATGGCAGCACCTGGAAGAAATTGCATCACATCCACATGAAAAAAATACAACCTAGTGGAAAGAGTGAGATTAGACATAAACTTGCAAGCTCTGCTTATAATGTGGAGCAACAATACATGAACATACTGTTCTGCTGCTGCTGCTACTCTGGAGAAAGAATGAGGGTAAAACGTGTGAGAGAGCCACAGTTAAATTACTCACTATTAGCCCCTACAGTGTGCTTCCAACCTGCCTTGATATATATATACAGAGAGAGCGAGAATGTCACAGTTAAATTTTTTTTACTAGTATAATGAGGAAAGAGACCAACAGAAGAAGTTCCCTTGGCTAATTTTCTAGCCAGCAGCCACTGCAATGTTCCCACTAGGAGAGACTGAACAAGTGAGAGAGTGATATAATAAATAATGACTGGCTTTGCTGGGAAGGAGAAATTATCACTGTGCTTGGGGGATCTAAGTATGTGCTCACCCAAGATACGGGCAGGGGGAGGGAGCCAGAAGCACTCTGTCGTGTCTTGAGAAGAACATTCAGCAATGTTGGAATTAAAAAGGATTTCAGCCACTGCTTTGTCTGCTAAACTGGGGATGGGAAAGGCTGGATGGAGCCATTGTGTATGAGATACACGAGGAGATGTCAAAGGAGTTGTCAATCTAAGCCCTTGGTTTATATCTGCTCCCTAAAACAGAGCGTAAAGCAAAGGTGTGCTCACAGCCATGCCCAAGGGTGTGGAGCCGCCCTGACTTCTCCAGGGAGTGCACTCCGTGGGCACAGCCTGTGGTTGGTGCTGCTTTTGGTGTGTTGTTTGCCCTCTGGCACAGGCTGAGCAGACTCAGGCCATGGAGAAGTCACTTCTTGGAGGAGTTCCATGCAGAGGCTGTGTTCAGCTCGGGTTCTCACAACAGCCAGGGTTAAGGCTGTGCTGTTTGGATCCGTGATCTGTTCTTGTGGGAAATAACACTGAAATGGTTAAACTCCAGCTGTAGTGTCTCCTCAGGCATAGAAATTAGCTGCGTATTTTAAAATCTGGAAGGTTTTTTTGTTATTATTTAGATTAAAAGGGAGAGCAAACCAAGATAAAGTCACATCAGTACAGCTGAGCGCTACGTGCATGTGCCTCTGTGTTTCTATTCAAAGCCCTGTCTTGCAATGTGGCGCTTGCCCCTGCAGGCACACAGAGTCCTTAGAAACAGAAAGGTGCAGTTCAGAGAAAAGGTCTCTTACAGGAAAAGAGTGTTGTGGCTTAGCCAAACACAAGCTGTTAGGCTTAGTGCAAGGCAGTCGGGTAAGGTGCAGTGGTGTGTGATGTAGAAGATGTCAGTTCAGATGGTCAAATGGCTCTGCCCACCCTTAGGTTCTATTAATTAAACTACGTGGAAGAAGTCATAGGAGTTGTGGTTGCTAAAATCTCTTGGCCTTCAATAGTAAAAGAGTAAAATCAACTATTGTGAGGTTTATGTTATTTTAACAAAAAAATCTCCTTATAAATGCTTGAAGAATTTTGGACCCATCTAACCTGAAGCAGATTCCTGGGTCTTCAATTACAGACACTAGTTTAAACCCAGCAGCTAAACAGGGCCTCCTTTCCCATTTCCAAAAATAGTATTCTACTTTCTACATCTCACTGTTTCATATACAGAAATAAATAATCTGGGATTTGGTATGATTTTGTTCATTTAAATGAAAGCAGCTTTCACATAAAGAGTTGAATATTCTGCTTCCTAGACTGCATCTCAATCTTTTTTGCAGAAGAAAAGCAGCACCCTTTTTTTTGTGCTCCAGCATCATGGAAATTTGTATGGTGAGATGCATTTCTCACCACACGCTGACTGCAAATTGTATTTGAAATGGAAAGTATCAATTAAATAAGCTTTTCTGAACTGCCTGGTGACAGCTGCCATGCTGCTGAATGTTGATGCCACTCGCAATATCAACAGATATGGGCCCTTGCACTGGAGATTATAAAACACTTTCTAGCCGTGTAAATACTGGTTTAACAAGCAGATTAAGATCATCATTTCAATCATTAAAGGCAGAAATGTTCACTGGGGAAGCCTTTCCTCCATGAGCACACCCAGTCACATCTACACTGGTGCTGGTTCAGTGGTTTCAAACCCTGCACAAGCTAACGGAGAGGGGCAAGATGAAACTGGTGCTCTAGATCAGTGGGAGGCTGGGCATGGAGGAGCCTCTCAACTGGTCTAGCCAAGGCGCTTGCTCTGGCTGAGGGGATAGGGCAGCTCCTCACCAGCTCAGCCCCAGCGCAGTGGGCATCAGGGGGCAAGGCTGGACATAGTCTTTCAAAACTAAGCCAGTTTTCTTTACAAAATGCCCTTTTGCTTTAATCAATTTTTCTTTTAAATGAGCATGGCAGGTTTGGGTGGAGCTGCCTTTTTTTATCAGGTTGCAGTTCCTGGCCTGAAATGAAAGACTGCAGGGACGCAGGGGGACAGAATTCAACTGGGACCCTCAGCATCCCTGTTAGACAGTGTGCCTGTGGAGCTGCTGGCTTTTGTGTGGTAGAGTTTTTGCTCTGTGGGTTTCTTTTTTTTGCTAAGTTTATAAAATCTTGGATTTAGTCCAAATGAAAAGATTTCTTCATATAAATTCTTTAAAATCTTGTTAAAAAAGGTAGAGGCATCCTTCTTGCCAGAGAAGCTGCAACCCGCCGTGAGAGGGAGGTGTTAGAGTGTATGAGGATAGGCTGAGAAAGTTGGGGCTGTTCAGCCTGGAGAAGAGAAGGCTGCGTGGATACCTCAGAGCAGCCTTCCAGTATCTGAAGGGGGCCTATAGGGATGCTGGGGAGGGACTCTTCATGAGGAACTGTAGTGATAGGACAAGGTGTAATGGGTTCAAACTTAAACAGGGGAAGTTTAGACTGGATATGAGGAAGAAATTCTTTACTGTGAGGGTGGTGAGGCACTGGAATGGGTTGCCCAGGGAAGTTGGGAATGCTCCATCACTGGCGGAGTTCAAGGCTGGATTGGACATAGCCTTGGGTGGCATGGTTTAGTGGGAGGTGTCCCTGCCCCTTGCAAGGGGGTTAGAACTAGATGATCTTAAGGTCCTTTCCAACCCTAACTATTCTATGATTCTATGACCTGTGACCAGCAGGTCAAAGGAGGCAATCCTGCCCCTCTATTCTGCTTTTGTGAGAACACTGTGTACAGTTCTGGTGTCCTCAAAATAAGAAGGACATGGAGCTGTTGGAGCAAGTGCAGAGGAGGGCCACGAGGATGACCAGGGGCTGGAGCACCTCCCATATGAAGACAGGCTGAGAAAGTTGGGGCTGTTCAGCCTGGAGAAGAGAAGGCTGCATGGAGACCTCATAGCAGCCTTCCAGTATCTGAAGGGGGCTACAAGGATGCTGGAGATGGACTCTTCATTAGGAACTGTAGTGGTAAGGTGGCAAGGGGTGATGGATTCAAACTTGAACAGTAGAAGTTCAGGTTAGATATAAGGAGAAAGTTCTGTGAGGGTGGTGAGGTGCTGGAACAGGTGTTGCCCAAGGAAGTGGTGAATGCTCCATCCCTGGCAGTATTCAGGGCCAGGTTGGACAGAACCTCGGGTGACATGATCTAGTGTGAGGTGCCTCTCCACTAACAACTGAGCCATCACTTTAACAACACCCCCATTTCTCTAGCACAAAATTTCATTTCAAGCATGCCTTTGCCATCCTTACATGAAAAAAGTCCAATGTAAACATGAGGCATGGTCTGATGTGCCCAAACCAACACTCAGCATGTGTGCGATCCGGCTCCTGCAAAGTCTTGGGGAAAACATGACCTGAGTATTGCTTTTATGAATAGCAGATGCACTGCATTTTTAATTTGACCAGTGTGCCTAGTCATGTCTGGTGTACAGTACTTAGGTTAACAACATAAACTAGACCTTGAGAAATACAACTATTGTAATCTCTTCATTATTTATCCATTTTAATCTCTATTAGGAGACTATGTATAATTTATTTTTCATTTCAGCAATGAATAATAAAACTAAGACCTTTTTATATTTTTTTTATTTGAAAATTCTGTTTTAAAGTGCTCTGTTGGATAACATTAACTATATTTTCCATTTTTTGATAATAAAGTGAAAATAATATGCTAAGCTTTTGCACAGGGATGCATACTAGAATGCCCTTAATGCAGTGGTATGGCTGGCACTCCAGAGACTCAAGGCTGCTTCAGCTATGTGCTGAGACCTTGAATGGCCCAGCAACAAACACTTGAATGCTGATGCTAAACTGTTGAATTTCTGTGTTTTTATAATCCTGCTTTAAATTTCTTCTCGTCTTCAATCCTATCTAGATTGGGCCCCTTGAAACTGTTGTTGCTGTCATCAGAGCTGCTCTTTTTTCTGACTGAGTTTAAATGACGACTGAGCATGGATCTTAATGCTGCAACCTGGAGGAAGCAAAATCCTAGGTGGGGAAGTGGTGAGTAAGAGATTTTCCGGTCAGGTAAATGTGATCCAGGACCCATGGCTTCTACATGACTGCTGTCTTGGTAGTCTTGAACCCTGACCTCAAGCTGTGGAAAGCTTCCCGAAATGTCCCATGTTCAGGGAGTTTGCTCCGCAGAGAGGGCCTTCAAAAGAAAACCTCCTCTTCGAAGATGCAAATTGCTAAACACTAACAGTCCTGGATGGCGGGTCTCCTAAAACACAACCCCAACAAACTGTGTCAATTGACAGATGAACATAGAAAGGGCTTCTTCCATCAGTTTGTTTCTTAAAGGGAAGGGGGTAGAGGGACAGTGCAGAAAGACAAAGGCAGAAAAATGTCACTTAAGTCTCAGTCCTGAGAGATGTACTCCTTAAGCAGCCTCCTTCTGGCAGGCCTGCACTAAAATCCTGGCTCCATCCCTATGCTGCCATCAGCCTGCACTCCCCAGGAAAGCTCAGCTCTGGATTTAGGGAGCCTATTTCTACTCCCCACAAGAGGTGGCAAGCAGACAGTCTTGTCCTTGAGTCTTCCTCTTCTTCCACAGCTATTTATCCCTCTGGAAAAGCAGAGCTAAAAAAATAAATGGAACAATTCTAGTCCCATGGGATTTATTTACTGAATTAGAGAATTGGTGCAACCTATTAAATATGAGCCTTGTCGGTCTGGGGACACATGATTGCCAGACTTATTTGGTGTACCGTCAGATCAGTGCCCTGCCTTTCAAAATGCCCTGCATGACTGTGGCGAGTCAGCATTGGTCCAATTTAATTCAGGATTAAAAGTCTTCAGGAGGTACTGGTTTAACTCCTCCATGGTCCCCCTGCTGCCCTCCCTCCCTTGCGATTTACAGCAGCAGCATCTACAGTAATGGAGAATAGCTGTATAGTTTAAGCAAAAGCCAAGAGCTTTGGACACCAAGAAAGCAATCCTCTCCACTGCCTGTCTTATGGAAAGAAAGGCATTGTGCCCATGGATGTAGGGCCCTAGGGTGGTTTTAATTTAGCTGAAGACTCTACTTCTGTGTGAAGTTTGGCTGCAAGAACAGTGTGGTAAAACACATATTACCACTTTCCTACATTATAGTTAATCACAATTTTCTAGAACAGTTAAACTGCCATCCCCTCCCAGAGAATAATTACTGCTATTTAATTGTATTTATAATTTAGTATACACCTGAAAAATATGCTATAAAATATCAGGGGGGTTCCCTTTAATACTGGTGTTCCATTTACAAACTGTCACATTTATAATGCGTCTTTAATCTTCTGTGGTCTGCTAGAATTTTATATTAAAGTCTGCTTTGTGCTTTAAATATTAAAGATTCTGCAGTACTTCAAAAGGTGATAATGCCTGATGCTCTGGTGGTGCTTAAATCTCAACAGCTAAATATATTGAGGAATGTTCGGTGGCCCTGGCTTAATTAAACATGTATGTGTATTTTCAAATGCAATCTTTTTCTGCTTGTTAGGTTTTTGACAAACCTCCAAACAGGTCCAGGTGGAACAAAGCATGTAAACAAGCTTGTGAATGCAAGCTTAAAACACTCAAATTAGCACCTTCTTACAATTAATATGCAAACCCTGGGATCTCTGTTATTGATAATGCCATTTAAAATTATTTGCAGCTGAGCCTTATAGTCTAGCCTTTTCAGTTTGATAAACCATGTCCACTTTAATTATGTGAAAATGTACTGTTAGAGACTAGTCATCCAATGAGACCCTATTTACTAGGAGAAACTTATTCTACCCTGTGTAACATAGTATAAATTACAGGGCTGCAATAGCAATTCAGCATGCCATTTGCTTTACAATGTTTAGTGGTCTAATTTAGCACATACGGCTAAATCTGGAACCATCGAGGTAGGCACACAGGTTAACACATAGTCTTTTTAGTGTTCTCATTGCTCGTTCCCCCCCAAATCCCCCAATGGGTTAATAAATTCAGGTATAGCATCTTCTCCCAGATTGGATTGCAAGTGCTATATTGGAAGTGCAAGTGCAAACTCTCTCCAGTAGGAATGATACCCACTGATGGGGCTCTGCTCAGAGCCAGGGCAGGATGTGAGCCTCTATCAGCACCCTGCTACCAAGTGATAGATGTATTAGGAACAGACTGACTGCAGCATCTGCTCCTGCAGGTTTCTAGCAACAGAAAAATATTTGGGAAGGCTTTTACTCTTCCCAAAATAACAGGAGGGTAAAGCTCAGCAGTCCCAAAGCAAGCAGAGATTGTGCCCCATGGCTGGTCCACTCATGCAGCCGGTTTGATTGGCAGTCATGCTAATCTGACTCCTTTTGCCCAGTTATAGAGTAATTGGTGCAGTCACGGTGTGTGTCATAAGGTAGCTTTTGCTACCTCAGAATTAGTCCGTATCCAAATGACCTGACTGGTCATTTGTTTTTACATTTTGCACTTTAAACTGTAGGGCTTCTATTAAATTGAAGTGCTGCAGATTTAAAAATAAAGCAAGCATGTATGAACACAGACATATTCATGCGTAGGTGTATGATACATATATGATATATGATACATATCATGTATGATGCATGTATCAACAAACCACATAAGTCTGCATCTGTGTAGGAGCATTGCCTTCCAATTCTGCATAAATAGAGACTAGCCATAATTTGAACAGGGAAGGAAATATTCCATACATTAAAAGGTGTGGGGGATTACTCCATTTGTTTAAGTGCAAATATGCAGCAATTGTCTGAATGCTGTAATTGTCTGAAATATGATGAAAATATCTATGAATGCACCCGAGAAATGTTCTTGTATTCTGTTGTAATAGGTAAGGTGATGGCAGAAACTGGGGAAGCTGAAATACAGCTATTGCAGTTTTACAGGTGAGGCAATGTTAGCAGGAAATGACAAGCAGGCTGTAGTTATTATAATACCTAGGGCAAAGCAGCAAGCATGCACAGTGATAGACAAATCTAAATTAATCATAGCAAAGGTGGTGTGGCATTTTAATGTAAACTTATTCTACTGTAGGGAAACTTGTAAGAATATTGTAAAATAGGTGAAATACCACTCATCATATGTGACTAACAAAATGTTTTCTATAGAAAATACAAATGCAAGCATTTTATCTTGCATTTCAATATTCTCCTGTTCAGACAGAAGGGGATGGGTTGGCTAGTCATCATTAAGTCCTTATGAGTTAAAACTGTTTGTTTCCCTGTTGGATTCAATATGTTTTCTCAGTCTGTAGCCGCCACCTATAATTAAAATGTCGTCCTAACAGCATCAAGGTGCAGAGAGTAAAAGAGTCAGCTCACCTCTGGAACTGCACACTTTGTGGAGCTCCACAACCCCTCAGAAATGGAAGCTTGGAGAAACTGTCTCTGTGATCTTTAATGGATTTTTAAAGATGACAGGAAAGGAAATGGGAAACTAAAGGCATGGAAGACATAAATTCCCTAAAGGTGCATTCTGAAGTAAATCAGAGCAACTGAAAAAGTGAAATCTTTGAGCCCTGGGATATCTCCCAGGTTTTTCAGCTGGACACTTACAGCTTGTCGGGTCCCTGAACACCTCTGCTCTGGGCATGCTTTGACACAGCAAGTCACAGAAAGATGAACAACATCACCTGAAGTGCTGTTTGAGGGGCAGAAAATTGCTCCCATTGCACACTGTGCTGCCTTTACTCTAAATCACATGACTTATTACAACCTTCCCTTTATAAAAGAAGTGCCATTTAGGTATGTTAACTTCTCCAGCTGTAATAGGCATGTTTCCCTCCTTATTTCCACAACAGCCAGATGCAGTCAAAGAAAGAGGTAAAGATCAGGTTTTATAAAATCAAACTCGGATTGTTCTCAGGGCTACAGCTGCATGAAAGCTAAATAACAATAGGCAAAAACAAGAAGCTTCAAAAAGCTCTGTGTTACCCAATGCATGTTACTAAGATATGTCTGTTTCTATAAACTGGTAGGGTAAAAAAGAAAACCAGTTTCCCTTCCAAAAACATCTGACCGTGGTTGCACTTTGTAGTTTTCAGTGAATAGTACACTCAGAGGCTGAATGTAGCCCAACACATGAACTGGATATACTTGAGTGGGAAGGGGTTAAGGGGGTATCCTTATATAGAGTGAAAAGAGGAACATTGGTAAAGATGGTGGTAAGTATTGCAGAGGGTAATGTTCTGACTGTATGTGTACCAGAGCAGTACCTTTAGACCACTCTGCTTGAGAAGCGTTATTCTGGCTTTCTTCTCCAGTGTGAATGGCTCCATGGAAAATGCTGCACTTTCAGTCAGTCACAATTTTACCCAACAAGCATAAATAACACCAGTAAGATAAGAGAAAAAGACATATTTTCTGTATTACCCAGCATTGTGAATCATTGATTCTGCTTTTAAGTGTGAGCTAAGGCATGCAAGGAAGATGACTTGCTCAAAACTACTGGTATTACAAACCTAGTATTGTGGCCTGAAAATTGGTTGTAAGGTTCACGTACCAGCATCATTCCCTCTATTTGCATTTCAGTAAAACATGTTTTAGGAGGGACAAAGTTAACATTATGGCTTTATTGCCAGTGTGGTGTGTATCTGTGTAAGAGGCTGGAGCTAAATCCTTTAGCAACAGGCACAGCAGTTTCTTCCCCCAACAGGTAAAACATGAATTCAAACGCCACAGTGACTTTGGGTCCAGTGCAATGCAATCTGTCACTTCCTAGGTGCAGGATGCGTGCTTTGCTAGAACATCTCCCTGCATAAGCTTTACTTGAGCAAGTCACACAAAATCAGCCCCTCAACCTGAGCACCTCTCTGTTACTATAGGTTTTGGTTCTATTAGCACTCTAGCGTTAGAGGCCTATTGATTAATGAGCATATCTGGACACCTGTATAGGAGGATTAAGTGAGAGAGATCCGATCACATACTACCTGATACTGCACAAGGGGGGTGGCAATAACCATAGTGAGAATTCAGGGTAAATGTCCTAAGAACCTGTCTTAAATCAACGCAGCTCTCTTGTTTTTTCCCCTTTCACCTTTGTACTTCAGCCACTTTACTGTGCAGCTCTCTGCCTCTTACCTTTCTGATGCCATTATCTCTAGGAAGAAAATTCCCAAACCAACCTTAATTTCTGGCAATCTCTGTTGTCATCTTTGTTTTTAAAGCGTGCAGCTATAATTAATCAATCGCATGTAATTACTTTTAACCAGAATTCAAAAGCAACAGATCATCTCATTGTGTCAGGTTGCTTTCCCGTATGTTATCGTTTTCAGACCCCAGTGTACTTTTTTCCTGGTGAAATGTTCCTCGTACCTCTATCAGACTGATTTATTGGATTGTTGCTTTTGTTTTTCTTTGGGGGGGATTATGCTGGTCATTTTTAGCGATGCCTTTGCCTCCAATCAGAAATACCTTTGTACAGCTTCAAAACACACCAGGATTCACAACTTGTAAATGTCTCTGATTCTTGATTTCCTTTTAAGTGCCTGCTACACTGGAGAAAAGGTAATAGCAATTCCAGAACTGAAGGAGAGAGAAATCTTGCTGCGTATCAGCCAGCTGCTGCCTTTTCTACTCATAGTACTTAATTGCATTTACAATTTCCTCCGATTTCCAACTATTTCTGTCAGGTTTGCTTTTAACTCACTACAGATTGTGTGCATTGACTGTGCAACAACCTTACTCCAAGCTGAAATATTTAATCACTACCCGTGGATAAATGTTTTCATACTTTATGCTATGTTGTTTAGAAACGAGGCATATATAAGGAACAAAAAATCTGTCAGTATGCATTTCCTATTGGAATGTTGCATAGGTTTTTAATTGGAAAATAGGCTTTTAAAGGTAATCATTGCTGAAGACTGCAGTTAGGAAGTGAAGCATATTTTTGCGTGATTTTTCTTCTTAACATAATGAACCTTTTTGTGTCTGTCATGGAAAACATGGAAATTTCATTCTCTTCTCTGTAACTATCTTCACTTAAATGTTTTAGGTTCAGTTGCTTTGAATGGTTTGCAAGTAACCTAAAGGGCTGTGTTAATATTAGCCTGCAGTGAGCGCATACTGGCACTTTGTTGCTGTTTGGAGAAATGACCGGTTTACTTGGTTATATTGACAGCTCTACTGTAAAATTTGCTGGCATTAAAGGTCAAAAAGACCCAGTTTTTCCTCCAGTTGCTTCTATCCAAAAGAGAATAAATCTCAGAGCAGAATCACTTCTCTGACAATAATTTATGAATTATGCACTGACTGTGTTTGAATTGAGAAAGGCTTTCATATCCTTTCCATTAGCTCAGATTAAGTTTTCATATAGATGCTGGGAAGCATGCTAGCAATATCCTTAGCTCATTTTTATGAAAATTTTATCAGTGCTTTTTTCTGTACTACACTTCAATTGGGATGTCTCAGAATCTAAAGCTCAGCTTTGGACATGAACTTCTCTCAACCTGGCTGGCTGCTGCTCTAAAGGTTTCAATATTTTATGGGCTCTGGCTAACTCAGCCGTGAGATTCAAGCTGCAGAGATTTAACTCTAATGTAAAATCATGAACGGATGAAAACTGGGATGTCATAAGTAATACATCTACAAGAGCAGGATGCAGTTACCATTTTTAAAAGGTTTTTAAAAAGAAAACAGCATTCTCTACTCCCTCTTTGTATCCTAAAATGAAAAGCCTCTGAGCTATTGTACTAATACATAGCCATCTTTTCTTGCCTGCTTTTCTTCAATTGCTGCTTAATTGTTGTGGGTTTTTTCCTTCAGGTCCACCATCAACAAGAAAGCCCCTAATGTCAGCTTCCTAGAGAAACGGGCATCACATCACTTAATGTTTATAGGCCAAATCCATTCCTTAGCATCTTCTCTTTTTGTCTCAAAACTGATTTAAAACATTTGGAAAATCTGTCTATTCAGCCAGAGTGTTCTGGTGCATTCTTTCCTAGAAACAGTGGGGTCAGATGTGATCTGTCTGATGGACTTTTTTGCTGCAATCTATAGCCGTTTCCCTTGAGTCCTGCCGAGCCTAGCAAAGCAGCGCAGCCCTATAATGGCCCCAATGACAATATGTTCTTTGTGTGAAAGAATCCAGGGGGAAGTGCTGGAAGGTGCTCTGGTCAGTAAAAAAAGATAGTTTTAGTGCTTGCTTTTTTTTATCATTATGTACGTTGCCTCCACTGGAAATATTTTCTTGACAGTAAATAAGAGTCACCATAAAACATTTAACAAGCATGAAGAGAACAAATACAGGGTCCTTTTCATCTTAAAAGGCTTCAGTTGTTAATGTCTGTTATTAGCACGTTTCACTTGAGAGGGCATAAAAGAGGGACTGTATCTTGTGTATTTTTGGGCCCACAGTCAAGAGTTTAGTCTGTCCACGAATGCAGCTCCCTTATGGGTGAAGACAGAAAGATTTCTCTCCTTCTTTAACAATGTGTCCTAGTCCAAAACTCTGTTAGGACAATATGATGACTGAGGTTTGTCTTTGCAGGGGTACTCAGGTGTAAAGTGTAGGTATAATTAGGGAAGCCCCTCTGTAGAAACAGCTTCAGCTGCTCCCACCATTGGTACCCATCTCCTGGGCACTCATCTTGCCTCGCATGTTGGTCCAATGGGCAAGTTTTGCCTTTGTTTTCAATGGGTGTTAGCAACACCTGTTCATCTGGTAACTGCAAATCAGGCTCTGCTCTTTCAGCTTTGCACACTATTCACTGACAGCTGGGAATATTCAGAATCAGAAACATCTCAACCCTGTATTGATAGTGTATGAGGTAAAACACAGCTCTGCTGTATTGGGTCACAGTACCCCTTAGTATTAAGTCCTCCATCACTCGCAATTAACAGGTAATTTGAGGTAAGTAGGAGTTGGACATGTACAGATAAATGGGTACCTCTTTTTATGTCTTTTAATTTCCAGTCATTTGCCTGATCATAGTCACACTGTAAAGCTGTCACAAAAATGTGGCTTCCACAGTGAGGTGGCACCAGCCCGCTGTGGTGGAAGGGAAGGGTGGAGACATTTAAAAAGGTCAGTAATAGACCAGGTTTTACACTTTAACTTCAATTACCCATACACAGGCAAGGCAGAACATTTATCTGGCTTGGCATCACCCCGCTATTCTTCCCCTTGGCAATGCCAGCATATGGGCAAACCTTGATGTCAAGAGCATGGCCAAGCATTGCCAGCACAGCCACACTGAGCACCTACTGAGTTGGCCGGACAATAAGGTTTTCCCTACGAGTCCGCAGTGTAGCTCTCCCAGGGCATGCCCCCACAGACAGCACCAGTGTTAAACCTTGCCTGCTAATTTAGAGCCAAGTGCCATGACTGATTCAGCAGCAACAATCCCACAGGGGTGAGCAGATTTACCAGCTGTCCACAATTGATCTCTGCGTGTTTGATGTTTGATTTGCCTTTTGCTCCCTTTCAGGTCTAAGGCCATTTGCATTTGTGCTGTCCTCTACCCATACTCTTCTCTCTTGGCAATTGTCTGCGTCTTCTCTTTGCAGCCTGTGGTCCTTTTCTTGGTTGCAGACCAGCAGTAATCCCTGTCCCCACTTTGTTACTATTTAAGCTAGGAATGTGCGGGGCTACATGAAGAACCAGACTGAAAATAGCCTAAAAGGAAGAGTTTTGCAGTTTCATTACTTTTAGTATAAGGTTTTCTCTGTATTAGTCACCTGAGGTTTTGTTTGATGCTAGACATTGTGTGAAAGGCTTTACTCAGGTCATCTGGTATTGCTCTTTTGGCTTTGCTGTGACATGTTAGTCTGAGGGTCTAGAATGCCTGGTCTCACTGTAGGCATGGTGGGAGCAGCCCCAGTGAGGTCTGTTCCTCACATAGCAGAGTCTGGCCAGTGCTCCATGAGGTTGCATGACATACTGCAGAGCGGTGCAGATAGGGTGTACCTCTCCTGAAGAGCCTGTTGAGTTGTAGCTATGTGTTCACAAGCAATTTCTCCTTAAAAAATGGGTCTCTTTAGCAAAGTTCTAATAAATTGCTTTTTTGGCAATGCTTACAAACATTAGAGCCTAGGTTGTTAAAATCTACATGTTTCTTACAAGTGTCTGTGATTAAGGTATATTTCCGAGCTACTCACTGGACATAAGATGGATACAGCTGGATTAGATTTAGGGAGAATGGTTTCCCTATGCTACGTAACTCAGCAGGATTCCTAAAATCTCATTCTGCATAGTAGGAAACATGGACATTCTCTGGGAAAAGAGGGCACATGGAGGAGCTGTGGTACTGTGAGGGAGATGATAGCCTCGCTTATAATCTCCTGTAGATTTGCCTTGCTATCTCTCCTTTGGATCTCAGTAAGGAATCAGTATTAATACTGCTGTGCCCTTTTTTATTCCTAAAGATGATATCAAAAGATTTGGTATCTGGGGAGCCAACACCACTTTTCAGACCCACCACCCTCTGAATTATGTGGATAATGTTGCTCTCCATCATGGCCAGGCAGGATAGCAGGGTATGGCAGGATGTGCTTTGTGTTCTGGAGGATGAAGATGCTGGGTCTTTAGTCTAATCTCAGGCCTGATTGTCCTTGGCTGTTCTCCACAATGAAGCCATTCACTCAAGGCAAACCATATCTTGAATATAGCCCCCAAAGGAACAGAAAGGCATCTTTGAGTGATCATCTAAGTATACTAGACCCTGCCTTAGAGCAGGAATTTAGAGAAGATGGAGTTCTTTAATTCTCCTTACATTTTCAGGTGTCAGGAGCATTTGCTCAGTATCATGCAACCAACTGAGGCTGTTTATAGCTGAGCAAGGAGGAGGGCTGCCATGTAGACTACAGCAAACAGTGCTGTAGTCTAAGAGTTTGCATAGATTCACAAAGGCACTTTGATTTTTGATGCTTCCACCCTTATGGGGGCTAAGACGCAGATTCCTGAAGCATATCCACAGATCCAGAATTTATCTAAAATACCTGGCTGTTTCTAAGCCAACATAAACCATCATGCATAGACTTGATGGCTTTCCATCATCTCCAGATGGACATTGCTTACATGGCCAATCATTAAAGGTAAACTGCATGGACATATCTCTTTTCTGTCATGCTTTTCTCTTGTATGTCAGTGTCTGGAATACATTTAGAGTACCTGACTGGAAGAGGGATGGGAGTTGGTCCTTTGCACCTTACAGGACTTTTACCAGCCAATGGGCTCTAGCAGGCCCCTGCAAGGCAGATTCTGTACATTTCCTTGCGCTGGGTCTTTTTTTGTAATTCCACTCTGCAGACAGTGCCAGTAGAGCATGTAAAATTTCATTTCCATCTCATCAGTGTCAGAAGCTGATCAAGGATTGCCCACAAAAAACTGTTGTGCTACTGGCTGCATCCAGAGCATATGGGCATGGCATTAGTCACCATGGCCTCCACAGCTCCTCCAGCGATTATCATCAAGGAGAAAAGGCATGTCATATACTGTAAAGAAAGGCACATTTCCACATATGTGTCCTAGTAGTGAACACCTCTATTTCTAGCACGTTAGGAGAAGTCAGGAATTGAGCATTATTTAAATCTGTAATGTAAAGTGTTGACCTCATTGCCATCTAAACCACAGTGCCCGGGGCATGTGTGTTATAAGCCGCTTGCATGCACTTTGTCTGGGGGCAGCCCTCCAGTATGAGCAAACACAGCTCCTGCCTAGGGCAGCGAGGCTGATAGGGCGCTAAGAAACAGCAGAGCTGGGATTTTTCCTCTTCTAATGCCACCAGCTTCTTATTTCTGCCTTAACATACTGAGGGATGACACGTTCCTTACACTCCTCACACCAAGGGGTATTTTCTGTTGGCTAAACAACATAAAGTATGTCATTTTACTTAACCATCTTTGTAATCTCAGATAATGAATCCACTAGGCATGTATTAAAATTAGCATCACTGCCCCAAGTAGAAGTTTGGGTCCTAGGTAGAATTCTCCCCTGGCTTTGTTCTGCAACAGAGAAAAAGCTGATTAAAGTGCAGAGATGCAGTTTAACCCAAAAGGCTCAAATTGGACCATTTTAATGGGGAAAGCACCCAGCATCCTTCTCCACAGGGTCCTAGGGGCATCTGGACTATCAGGAGTGGGTTTTTAGCTGGTCTCTCACCTTGGCTACTCGCAATGGATGAAATCCAATGAGGGCATGTTGGTGGCCACCCTGCATGGAGCATAGGCTGGGAAGGACCAGCTGGAGCACGGAGGAGGAGGCCTGAGGGTCCCATCAGGCTCTGTGTTTCATGTAAAGCTTGTTAGCGGCAGAGATTTGCTTGGTGCCATTTCATCTTCTTCTGTGGCAACAGACTTTGGCTTAAGGATGGTCCAAAGCAAAGTCCAGTTTGCTCTTTGGAGCCCTCAAGGATTTGTTGGGTACAGGAGTGTAGTGGTTTAAGCCTCTCTAACTCACGCAGTCACTCTCTCACTCACTTCCCCCTCTTTCTTCCCCCCCGCTCACGGAGGGATGGGAAGGAGAATCGAAAACAATGCAACTCCCACAGGTTGAGATAAGAACAGTTTAGTAACTAAAGTATAACACAAATCACTACTGCTACCACCAATAATAATAACGACAAGGCAAATACAAGGAAAGAATACAATTGCTCACCAGCTATACCCAGCTAACCAAGCAGTACACCCCCACCCTTCCGGGTCTCTGCTCTCCGTTTTTTCACATCCTAGGCATGACGTGCTATGGCATGGAATACCTCTTTGGTCAGTTTGGGTCAGGTGTCCTGTCTCTGCTTCCTCCCGGCTTCCCCTCCTCCCTGGCAGAGCATGAGACTCAGAAAGTCCTTGGTCAGACCAAAACATTACCAAGCAGTAACTGAAAACACTGGTGTTATCAGTGCTGTTCCCAGGCCCAAAATCAAAAACACGGCGCTGCACCAGCTACCAAGAAAGAGAAAAAATGACTGCTGCTGCTGAACCCATGACAAGGAGCATCACCTCAAAGTGGCCGCTGATCACAGGAAATAACATGCAGAGGAATTTGCAGAGGTCACCAGCTCCATGAGGGCTGCAGAGAGAAGAAGAAACGCTTGCTGATGGATGTACTGCTTGTTTAAAAAGCATTTGTGAGTACAGCGCCATAGACGCGCAGCCTCCTGGGCCTCCTTGTTTGTATTCATGTAGACACATAGCAGAAGTCATGCCTTATCCTGCCATATCTGAGGTACTGACTTTCCTCAGGAAATTCACCAGGACTGGATTTCTTTTTCTGTCAACTCCCAGAGATCCCATAGTCTATCATTTTGTTACTGTTTATTATTAATGACCATCTGTACAGTAGATAAATATATGGTTGTTTCTTGCTTCCAGTGAGTGCAAAGAGGAGCAAATAAATCAATTCTACTCTGATTCTGTTTACGTGATGATGAAGTTGAAAGTTTCCACCCTTATGTTTTATATCCTCTGTGATATGGACTTGATTTGAAGTATGTTCTTTGTTTCTTTACTCCTTCTGATGATCTTTCATTAGCTGCTGTGGTCCCCTACCTGTCTGTTCCCACAACAGAAGAAACTGATGCACACAAACCTTCTCCTTTGACATTTCCATCAGGAATAAGCTTCCCTGTGTGTCTGCCCTTTGCTAACTTCCCACTTGTGTCTGGGTTTGCTCTGACGAGTAAATAAAGGGCCATTCCCAGAAGCAGCACCTCTCTGTGAAAAGGCACTCTACAAGCTAAAGGTAGTTTTCAAATCACATCAGATGATAGTCTTTCTGTATAAAAATGAACTTTCTAAACACTATTGTTATATTAAGTTTAGAATGAAGTATTGTCTGGTAAGTACTTCAGCAAAATATCTCCTTAGGAAACATATCTGCCAGTTTTCTTTACGAAGAAAAATTCTGTGCTATAGAAATTATTTGAACTGTCTTTGTAGGGGTTGTTTTTCAGATGCCCCACATCTTGTATTGTAACAGATTATATTGGTCACAAATGATAATGCACAGATACAGTTCTTCAGCATTTTAAATGTATTTTCTTCTAGAGAATTACAATGGGAATAGGAGTGTTGGAGTAAAAACAATTCCTCCTGTGTGTTTTCAGGAAAATGTGCTTTGGCACAGTGAGGCCAGAAGCAGAGGGTGCACTGCGCTGGGTGTCCTGTGCTTTTTAAAGGCCTCCAAAGGGGAGGCTTGCTTCTTCCCATGCAGTGGAGCATCCAAAGCCAGTAGGACAGAGTGAATCAGGTCATGAATGTACAGTTTGGAGCTTATCTTGTTTGAAGCAGTAATTGCGTTGCCCAGCACTCGCTAAGAAGCTGCTGTTTGCAAGGCAAATATTTTGCATTGAGTCATTACTGGGTTTGTTACAAGCTGTGGACACATAATAAGAAATGACTCCAGTAATATCTCCATGATAGTCCCTCCCCTGATCAACTGCAAATGATCTGATTAACAGTCAGCTGCTGATTCCCAGTTTTAATTAATCCTGAATGGGCTATTGATGCGCTGCAACTGTTTGTCCTAATAATGAGTTTTGAAATTAGACTGCGACGAGCCACTTAGACAGCTGCCAAGGAAAATAATCATTTAGGAAGGCAAGCAATGGAGAGGAGAGAGGAGGAATGGCTGCTGTTTGACGGGAAATTCACATGGCTGTGTCACATGTGCTTTATTTCTACATTTGGAGCACATTAGCTGTACCAGCAGTAAGTGGTGACTGTGAGACACATAACTAGCTTTACAATTAAGAATGCTACTTCTCATCAGTATGCAAAAGCTAAACATGAAACATGAAGTGTGTTAATAGCAGGATATATGTACTACAGGCCATTGAACAATTTAGGTCAGTCCTTTGCAATGTTTAATTAGACTAATATATCTGTTTGCAATTAATAACAGATGTGACAAGCTAATGTGTCCATGTACTGACAAATTAACCTTTGCCCATCAGCTGCTTGGATCTGTGAGAAAAGTGCCATGTTTTGCCTCTGTTCAACTGAACCTAAATACAATTGCAGGATAATTATAAACATAAATGTTAATAGAACGTGCTTTCCATGGGAAGCAGAAACCCAAGAAGAATATTTCTCAGCCAGGCCATCATACTGTACTTTGCCACGTGACAGAACCTGCAAATTATATCTTTCCGTTTGTCTCAGCGCAATTAGTGTTTGGTTTGACAGATGCTAGTTCGATAGTCCTCACCGCTGATGGACATGGGACATACCAGAGACCCTCAATTAATAGCCAGGCTAAAAATGCTTCCGTAGCCATTCAGGCTTTGGCTTTATTTGTCATCTGTGAGCGAATGTGCCCTCAATTTGTGACAAGCGTTGCCACTGAAGTGACGTGGCAGACGTGTCTGTCAGGGCTTGGGCTGAGGCCATCCACGTATTCCAGATAAGTAATGGGAGCATCTTGCACCCCCTGGGCTGGTGGTCTGTTTGTATTTCCAATGTAACCTCTCTTTCTCACATCCCCCCCGCCATGTATATATATTTATATATATATATGTGAAAAAGATATATACATTTAAAAATTATAAGCACCTTATAAGTATATTATCTATTATAATGTATTATAGGCATTTTTCCCTGCTCTGCATTAGGCTCTGTTAACAAACTCCTGTTCTTGATGGGATTTATTGAGACTGTGTATATACATATATATTCACACACATGTGCGTACACATATAAATGTTGTGTACATATATATACACGTGTATGTACCTATCCACATCCAGGTGCACATCTATTGTGAAGGTGTACCGTACATAATATTATAATATAAATTTTCAGATTCTATACAATGGTTGTATTCCTCCAGATTTGATCTGAACTGCTCCCGTGTTATATTTAAGGTCTCAAAAGTGAGTGGCATGTTTGGACGCTCCATGTCTGCATGCTTACTACTTCTGCAAAGATGCTGGCATCTTGGCTTCCTCTGAGTGCTCTCTGTTAATGGCTGTCTAAGACTAGATACTGATCTAGGGAGGCTCAGTCTTGAAAGCCTTGCTCTGCTTTTCTGCACTCTTGTTCAGGAATATATTAATAGGTGATGACCCTGAGGCTGGCTTTGTGCTGGGATGGGGTGAAACTTGTTGGGTGATTTAGCATGGCGTGTTCTCAAGAGTAGTCAAGTCTGGGACTCCTACTGCAGCCCAAGAGCAGCCATTCCTCCTCTGTCATCTCCATTGCTTGCCTTCCTACATGTTTGTGGTAATAAAGATATCCAGCACTGATCAGTTTGAAGAAGCTTTCAGCTCGATAGGCACTTTTCATTCTAACCTAAAGATTTGGTCACAGGATCACCGCATCTTTGGATTGTATTTACAGCATCACGTCTGAGATTGAGTAGTATCAAATTATCAACAGCCCAGAACTAGCATCAGGATTTGGGAGGAACCCCATAGACCACGTTTCCCATAGACCATTAAAACACAAAGGAACTATCAATGGCATGTGTTACTGCTTCCTCAGACACCTGCTTTATGCTGCTCAAATATGCACATTAGGACTAGATGTGTATCAACGTCCCTTACCAAATCAGTGTTAAGAGGCAAAGCATCACTATCTTTCAGCCACAAAACCACAGTATCCACCTGTTTTCTCTCGCAAAGGTCAATCACTCACAGCCTGCAGATACTGCCCCTAAGATGATTGCCATGTTGTCATCAGCATTCAGCTCCACTGCTGCAGAATAAAGGGAGCCCAGCCGGCCACATGAGAAAGAGGAGATAAAAAGAAAGCAGAAAGCACAAATAAAATGCCTTAAGTCTGTGCTGCAGACTCTTGCCCTCCCTTGCTAATCAATTGTCCTCCTGGTGTGGGTTCTCTTTGGCATGTGGAACAGGCTGCGGATAAACCGGCAACTGCTCAAATCCAGGCACAACCCTGGCACGTGAGAGCAGCAGGAGCCATGGGGATGCTCCACATTTGGTGGCGCCTCTCCCTGCTCTGCATTGCCCTCTGTTAATAAACCCATGGGATTTAGTGAGAGTGGACCCTGGGCAGCTTGGCCTCCTGCCATGCTCATCACTGTTAACAGCAACAAGGGACAGGGTGTTCTTAGCCCTTCTTCTGTCCCATACCCCACATCTTAAGCAAATCTTGTTGCAGCAAAATTGCCTCTTGAAACCCTGAATGGGCATTTCTCAATTTTACCTTGGAATGATCGGTGTGAATTTTTTCCTCTGATCTGGTGGGCATGTTCATCCTTCAAATGAGAACTAAGTGAGAAAGGTATGTAATCTGAATCAACAGCTGGGAAAAGAGCACAGCCTATTTTGACAGTGAATGGTCTTGGAAAAAGTGAGCAATCCCAGTCCTTCCCTCAAAGCCCTGCTGTGAGGACAGTAGAGCTGAGAATGGAAGAAAGTGTCTCCATGAGCTAAGAACCCCAGTGTTACAACAGTTTGCTGCAGGGAACAAGCCCTACAACAGAAAATGCTGCCCAGAACAGTGAAGGTGCAGACTCTATGTACACTCACAGAAGAGGTATCACTTTGTCTAAGGGATGCCTCTAAGCACTGGCTGGAGTTTCAGGCTCTTCCCTTTCTTTTTGGCCTTTGCTCTGTGTGTTTGGTGATGGGATGCTGCGGGGTACATCAGGCGTGTGTTTCTCCTTACAGAGCAGGAAGAGTTGCACCATACTCGGGTACTGTAAATGATCTGCAGCAGGCCTGTGCCAGCTACACTGTGGACTGGTCCTTTCAGAAGGTTTGCTTTTAATAATTGTACAACTGCTCATGTGTTTGAAGGAGGGAATAGGTTCTGAGATTACTCCTGCCCCCTTTTTGCCCTGTGTATACTTGGGAGCGTGGCAAAAAGGCAGCTGCTGGTGCTCAGGGGAAACAAAGCGTGTAATGGCTTGGAAAAGCGTGTGCTTTACTGGGAAAAGTTCATCCTGTGTTTCTGGGTAGTTTAAAAATAAATAAATAAATGAATAAATCTATAAATGCTACATAACTTTTTCATGAACATGGCCTTCAGCAAGGCTGAATGTCCAAAACTGGGTTTGAACTGCTGCAATACCGTATCCTGACTGCTCCCAGTGTAAGGAAGCCTGTATTTGTGTGCTTCCAGGAAACCACTGTGACCGCTCTATATGAACCTGAATGGCAGGAGATACAGAACCAATGATTTCTAAATGATGTGTGAGACTTTGGAGTGGATTTATCCCTCTCACCCCACTTCTGACAAGCTCCTCACCAACAAGTGAGTGTTTTGCTGCCTTGCGTGTGGCTGCTGGGATGAGGGATGTAGCTGCGTCTCTTCATGCAGGAAGCCAGTATGCAGCTTTGGAAAGCTGAGCAGTTTAAAACTAGAGACTGCTCCTGGCTTTTGAGTTGACATGTTCCTGGTGCTGCAGACCTCTGAGGGTGGATGCTGTGTGCAGGATCCCAATGCACATGCTAAACACTGACTATACTCTCCTGAATAGGCTCTTTATTTGGATAGCTAAAAGGAAATTAATGAAAACCTGATATTTGACATAAAGGCAGACATAGCAGAATGAACTCTTTGACCATCATTCTTGCTATTCTACTTAAAAACGTGAGGCTTTGTGATGTTTCTTCTTGCAACCTCAACATTCTCGCCTCGCATTGCAGAAGTTAGTTCATTTCTCTGTAGAGCTACAATCAAAAGATGCATATATGTGGGGCCTCATAATTCCCAGAGATTTTTGTTTCAAGCCATTAAAGCTGAAATACATTACTCCCTTTCCAAAGCTTTCAGAAAATAAGCAGATGAAAGCTCTGGGCTTTCTGTTCTTTTTGTTCTTCCACTTGTACAAATAACATATAATAACGTCTGCATTCAAAAACTAAGGGGGGGGGGGGGGGTTGCCCTTCATATCCCAAACCAGTATAAATTGATGTGGTTCAGATCAGCTATTAAAAACTCCTCTCTACCTTTGCCTCAATCTACAGCAAAGCAATACAGGTCTGGTAGATGGGTATTGTGGCTACATGGTATTACTACATAACCTCTCATCATATGAAATTAGATTCTCTATCAGAAACAAAAGTTTTAGCAGGATGAAATTATGATTCTGGGAGCAGGTTCCTGCTCTGGCATCAACATTGATGCAAAATTGATGAAACTTCCAAGTGAAATTGCATTGTTTGATCTTCACAGTCCTGGAATAACATAGCCTAAAGCTACAGTTTCTGTAAACTTACTTTGCACAAACGACTTAGCTGGTACTGATGTATTGACATAGTGTGCCCATGAATGACATTAGGGCTACTTAGAAAAGAGACAAAATAACGGCAAAAGAATGCAGCAATTGGTTCTGAAATTACCTTTTTCCAGTGAACCTCTCTGAAAAATTACCTTTTTCTTCTGAGTCTCACTCAAAAATTACCTTTTCCAACTGAAGCTCTCTCAAAGTGCCTTGATGTTAAGCAATATAGTTTTTAGTTGAAAATGTCACAAGGCCATGAAAAGAAATTGATAGAAAATTTCAGGGTTCCTTGTTGATATTTGAAGCAGCCTGTGGATTTGTGTTCTTTAACACAGATCTGCTCTGCTGTGCTAGCACTTTGATTTCTGTATTGCCAAAACCAGCATGTTTCTAGGCTTAATGGCTTCACTGAGAGGAATGCGAAGGTGATTTAGTTATTGTTGTGGAGGTGATGGTACCAGTAGGAAATTGGTATACAGATGTCTTCTGAGCCATTTCCAGTCGTGGAGAAGGGGATGGTTTGCTTTTTAAATCATGAAATAGAATAAGTAATCTCTCTAAATGTCTTTCTTTTTAAAGCATATATAAATACAATGATACTCTGATTATCAGAACTACTTGGGTGAAGGTGTTCCAATATTAGCCTGCATATGTGGCTGAGAGGGAATAGTGAGCCAAAGCTCTTGGAAATCAATGGAGGAGCTCCCACAGCCTCAGCGGGCTTTAGCTCAGACCTGTAACTGGAAGTTAAGAGACCAGGTGAGTGCCAGCAGGAATTTAGAGTGGAGGATTGCAGAGGCAGAGATCAGGTTTTCCTATACTTGATAAGACCAGAGCCTCAGGCTGTTTGTGCAGGTGGATCTCACACTTGCACACAGCCTCAGTGAACTGCGGCAGGTAAAACAGGCAGCATATTAGCAAAACTGGGAGCCAAGGGACATCGAGATCAAAGCTATGGGCACCTGAATAACATACCACAAGGCAGCTAGGGAATAATTTTACAGTACATTGGCAGCAATTGCATGTGTGCACGTTCTTACTCTGGTAAATGCGAGGTTAACTTTCCACAAGGAGTAAAGAACTTTGCGTTTACTGGGGGTAGGAGCATGGGTGCAGGCAACTGCTGCAAAGAGCTGACTCGTCGCAAGCTCTCCATCTCACTTGCAGCCAGATACTTGATCTAAACTAGCAATTGAGGTCCCCTCAACAGTCAGTGGAGACAGAGAGGCCCCTCTGCCTGTCCTGGTGGGACTTTCACCCCTAGCACAGGTTTAGGAACTCCAGGGCATATGCAGTGGAGATAACACACTGCATCACACAGTGGTTTCACAGAGTTGGTGCTTGTGACACCTATCTCTTCATGTGATACACAGCTTTGTGGTCAATCTGCAGCCTGCCTGCAACACGCAGCATTGCTCTCAATGGCCTTTTCCCAACAGACCCTTGGCCAGTTTCTGGACGCACTGCCTTGAGGCATCCATCTCTTCCTATTGACAGTAGAGGGACACTAAAGACAGCCATGACTGAATGGGGCAGCTCCTTCTTGAAGATGTGGGAATGAAGGCTGGCAACTGGTTGCATGGATGCTCTGGGTTGTTGCCATGGTATTATTAACTTTACCTCTGAAATGCAGAGCAGGATCAACTGCTTATGGAGACAGTGGACAAGAGCAGCCAAATAAGAAGGAAGTAATGATGACTTAGACTTGCAATTCCCAAAAGGACAGTGTCTCCTGCTGGCATTCATGGGGGGATAAGTTGTACATAAATCATGGCGTTAAATATGAGTTGCTTGAAAGAAATAAAAGATAAATAGATGAATTAAACACAAAATTATTAGATATATATTATTTTATTAGAGTTATATTAAGAAGATGAATTACAAATCCCTTTTGGTTATGTACTGTGCTACGCAGGAACCAGAATAATGCATTAGGGAGAGGATGCCTGAGCATCAGCTGTTATCGGTCAATGAACACTGCAAGATCAGGTTTGGAGTTTAATAATATATTGAGCAGATTTAGCCAGATAAGAGCCTAGAGGAGGAACAAAACGCTTCTCATAGAAATAAGCATCTTAGGTAAGTTTTTGAGGCCCTGTAAAATGTGTTTATTACAAACTATGGTATTTCAAACCGATGCCGCTGAATTCCTGAATTCAGCATCAACCAGAACCCTTCAAATCATGAATTTTTTGCTTCCCTGAGAAAAATCTGTGCCATACCTTCCTTGATGTCATGTACATCGACTGAAATCATTGGTCAATGCTCTCTGCCTGTGGCTCTGATGTTGTAACTGCAGCTGGCTGGTAACAGACCATTGCACGTTGCGAAAGCTTTTGAGGTGTCAGGGTTTGTTTTCAATATCTGTTTGTGCAGGAAAATGAACCCTTCTGCGTTATTCCATTAACTGAAGTTTAATGGAAGTCCCCATAACGTATTTTGGAGTCTATGTATGTTCCTTGGTAGCTGTGGGGGCTGCTGTGCTGCATTCCAGCGTGGGTCTGAGTTTGCTGCGATGGTAGGAAGATTACAGGGATCTGGCATGGAAACTCAGGTTTTTTCATAGTTTTGAAGCTGGTGGTGCCTTTGTTAGTTCTCCCTCAGCTCATGGAAGGCTCAGGAGGCTTTTCCAACAGGGTTAGTAAGAAGGATGCAAATCTAAGCACTTACAGTATAACAGAAATAATGCAAGATGCAGTAACAGCATTTGGGGTAGCGCAAATATTCTTGGTGGTGGATGCCATTTTTCCTTTTTAATTCTAGTTTCTTGTGCCAGTCCAAACCTTTCTGAGTGCCATTTGCCATCACTGGTGTAGGGAGAATACATGTGGCACAGGCAAGTAGCACCATGAAACCCTTTAACATTGCAGATGATGCCAGTACAGGATGTGCAGGTACCTGAGCAGAATTACTGCACTGTAGAGCAGTGACAGCCAAGAACATACTTGCATAAGGTTCCCAAGCAAATCCTGACAGCCTCTGTGCAGGATCAGTGCCTTTACTGTAGAGGCTGGGAGGCCATGTAATGTCTTGTTCAAGCCCTTCCTCTTCTTCCCAAAAAGGAGAGTATCCCTGTCAGAAACACCATTGGGTGATTTCTTTAGTGTTCCATGGGGATGTGGCACACAGAGGTGTGACTTTTAATGGGCCAAAAAAATGGTTTCTAGGAAAACCACTTGCAAAATCAAATCAAGAAATACTCTTTACCAGGCACAGCAGTAAATGTCCTGCAGTTTCCCTGAAGGAAAGAGTACCCTTAGTCTTGCAATTTAAAATATGTGGGATAGGTCTCTTCCCAAAGCAGCATCACTTTACAGCCAGCTGCAGGACTCCACAGCCCAGCCAGGTCTGGCTCCAGGTCTGCCTCTGCTGAGCCCAGCCTTGGGCAGTTTTTGGGGTTGCATGTGGTCAACGTGCCCAAACACTTTCCATAGGAAGGCTCTTATGTTGGATGAACTGATTGTTAATCAGGAGACACAAGCCAGTGCTTTTAGCAATAATTAACATGGTGCACGCAGGTATCCTGGCACAGGGAGACCACGTTTTAACACTCAGCTTCATTTCACGTGGAAACAAATCTACAATAACCTTTGGCATTTTACTCATTAACCTGCTAATGGACGCATTACGGGACTCATGTCTGTAACCATACAGAAGTCAAGGGGGGAAGTATGATTCTGTGGGTTCCTGAAATCCATTCCAATCAGCAGGAGCTTTTGGGAAGCTACATTTTGAGGCAAGCTGGATCAGTTTGCTGTTATTTTATAAAGACAGTCTGGGACTGAACACCTTGCACAGCTAAACCTCAGAGTTTGAGGTACAAACAAGCGTAGGCTACAGCAGTGGAGGTCCCCCCTGCAGAACAGACCAGGTAAATACAATCACTGTTTGAGATGTCTGTAAGGGTAGATGGGGAGGAAAAGGGTGATGTCTCCTGTTCCATTGTAATTTTATATTCCTTAAATATACGAAGTACAGAATAAAAGAGGAGGACTAAGGTCATTAATAGGCCAGATAGGATACTATCAAAGTGTCTCTGGCTCCCCACTTGCATTAGCCATGCTTTCCATAAAAAGCCTGGTAAAATAACTGCACTCCAAACAAAACCTCCTAAAGAAAATGCTCAGGTTAAAGTCCACATCCCCTAACGATCTTGAGGTTTACATCACATGTATATTTCATGCTCTTTCAAATGTTCCTGACATTTTTTTCCACCTAACAGGGTCCCCAAAACCACCCTGTACTCCTTTATTCCCAGCAATTCCAGAGGCTCTGTCAGGCGAGCTGTCTATTTGCATTGTTGGTAGCTCACCTCTAGATCCAAGCTCCAGCTCCATGTGAGGAGGAGACAATGCCACAGGAATTCAGCTTCACAGGTGCCTGGGACTATATTCCTCTTGCACTGCAGCAGGCACCAAGCCCCAGCCCAGCCCAGGGGCCGCATCCTGCATCCCTAGTTGTGGCCGAGGGGTCCGAGCCTCCCAGTGCCATTTGGGAGCCCACCACTAGATGTCCCATGGATTAAGCCAGAGGGAAGGATCACTATATTTGCATTGACAGCAACGATGAGGGTTTGCAAGTATAGTAACACTGGGTTGAGTTTATGAAAGCACAATTAGAGTGGCTGAACAGTGATGAAGATGGGTTACACTACAGCTATCAATCGCATGTGTTATACAGTGTACACACTATACTGGCTATTTGCCAAAGAAACAATTCTGCACAGCCTCATTTAAAACCTGTATTTCAGCCTTCCAGTATTTGCAGGAGGCCTGCAAGGATGCAGGAGATGGACTGGTCATTAGGTACTGTAGTAATAGGAAAAGAAGCAATAGGTTTAAGCTTAAACAGGGAAGATTTAGACTAGGTATTAGGCAAAAGCTCTTCTCTGTGAGGGTGGGGAGGCTCTGGCACAGGTTGCCCAGAGAAGTTGTGAATGCCCTATCCTTGGGGGTGTTCAAGGCCAGGTTGGACAGGGCTTGGAGCAACCTGGTCTAGTGTGAGGTGTCACTGCCTATGGCAGGGGGTTGGAACTGGATGAGGTTTAAGGTCCCTTCCAGCCCAGACCATTCTGTGACTCTGTGGTTCTAAGGCATACTGCATTGCATGGCTATATACAGAGCACTGTAAAACAGGCCTTGGTTAAAGTCTTCACCACTCAAGTCACACAGAATTACCTGCCCCAGAATTGAGCTTTTCCCTTTTTCTTTCTTTTTAAGGACACACATTTTTTAGGAGAAGCAGGAGTCACGTTTTTCTTTACACAAGGTACATAATCATAGAATCATAGAATAGTTAGGATTGGAAAGGACCTTAAGATCATCCAGTTCCAACCCCCCTGCCATGGGCAGAAGACTCTCAGTAGTAACTTCTAGGAGACTCAAGACAAATTGAGGTTATATTTTATTCTCTGTCATAGCCTGCAGGTGTCCTGGGGTACAAAATGGGGCAGATACATGAAGTTGGCACCAGCTTCTCCAGGTCTCCGAGGGGTCCAGAAATCCTTTCCGTAGCAATGTCCTTTAACATCAGCCAACACCTGTTGGGACCAGGGGAAGCAGAGCAAGTATTCATTGGTATTTTATTAAATACATTTAAAACATGGAAATAAAGCCCAAAATCCTTCATTTCTGCCCAGTGCCTCTGAAGGAGAGTCCCAGAGACAGAAGTGTAGCCTTTATAAAGTTTCCTTCCCAGAAATACAGGACTGGAAATGGGAAGAAAGCAAGTATGAATTGCACCCATACAGACGAGGGGTGAAAAGGAAGAGGGTATAGTCACCTGGAGCCAATTGCCATGGACTTGCTTTATGTGCTGGAAAACCTCTGACAATACAGAGCTGGCTGAAAAAGAAATCAGATATGATAGTAAGAAACATGCGGCCAGTATTTATGCGTTGTCCTTTAAGCAAAACATAAGAGAAGTATGAGTTATTGTATGATCGTTTATATATTACAGGGAATATGAGACTCACTTGATTAAAACCTATCTGAAAGAATAAACCTCTTTCAAACTCGCAGCAGATTAGTTGATATAAGGCCGGGGATGAAAGATATCTCCAATGTCATTTGCTTTTTTTTTGGTGTGCTGAGTTATTGCACCCTGGAACATTGCTGCAGTAGCCACAGGCAGTGACATGCAGGAGTAAGGGCAGAAATGAGCAACTACAAGCTTTTCTTCCAGCTTCTAAACTTACCTGGTATGTAGCTCAAAACATGGCTCTCCTCTGTGACAGCCCCCAGGCTCTTGAGTGCTTGTAGGCAAAATGGCACCCAGCCCTTCACCTTGGGGAAGCAGAGGGGAAAAGCAGCAGTGGGTGAAGAATTAAAGGACTGGTTATAAGGGTTTGGGTTGGGCTGGTTTTTGAGGGGAAATGCCTGTGGGTTTATTGCAGTTAATTTGATTTACGAGTATCCCAAAGGAGACAACAGTGTAGTTTAAAACCACAGACCCTCGGTACAGCAGCAGAACCCAAACCCCTGCGAACAGAGCCAAACCCTGGCTGCTGCAAAGCTGCAGTGTGGGAAGGCAAAAAGCAAGTCAGGAGGCCTGGCAATGACTTTGGCTGTTGTGCTTAACTGCACTGTGTGAAAACCTTCTTTATTTGGCAAATTATCATGCCCATCATTGCTAGTTGTCTGGAGGAGAGAAGGTTCAGGTGGGGCTTATTGCTCTCTACAACTACCTGAAAGGAGGTTGTAGTGAGGTAGCTGGTCTCTTCTCTCAAATAACAAGTGATAGAACAAGAGGAAACAACCTCAAGCTGTTCTAAGGGAGGTTTAGAGTGGATATTAGGAATAATTCCTTCCCCACAGCGTGCTCAGGCATTGGAACAGGTTGCCCAGGGCAGTGCTGGAGTCACCATCCCTGCAAATGTTCACACAACATGTTGACAAGGCCCTTAGCAACATGGGTTAGTGGTGGCATTGGCAGTGCTGGAAAATGATCAGGCTTGATGATCTTAAAGGTCTTTTCCAGTTGAGTTGATTCTATGATTCTATTCTAAACAGCAATCTAAACTAAGTGTTTCAGAGCTGAGATGCTGGCTCTGTCAGGGCCAACAGGCTGGGGATCACATTCATTTCAAGACAAACATTGCTGGAAAGCAGGCAAGTTGGGCTTGGGGAGGAGCACTGCTTTCTGCTGCTCTGCTGGCCTTCCTGGAGAAAGGAAAGGTTGGGTTTGAAACCATCTCCAAGCAAAAGGGAGAACCAGGAGGTATTATAACAGAGCAACCTGGGTTAGAGCTGCGTGTGAGGTACAACAGCACTGGCTGATTCACATGGTGAATCAGTGTGTTGGTATGGATGTATTGATGGCTGATGTCGTTTGAGTTAAATAACAGAATAAACATGGATTTGTAATCTTAAACCCCCTCCTGCCATGTTTAATGAATTTTTAGTACATAAATAATCAGGCAAGTCAAACAACAGGAATTACGTCTTACAATGAGCAATAATTAAACCTAAACTATAGACTAAGTCTCTGTTATACAAGGAGATGTAAATAACCTCTGCTAAAAAGAGCAGGAGTGCATTTGCTCAGCTATAATAGTCCCATACATGGATAGACAGGAGGTTTATACAAATGATGTCTTTAATTACAATGTAGGAAACAGAGCTGCATCAGGGTATACTAATAATTTCTGACAGCTGTTGGAAAATAAAATAAATCTGAGATTTGCATTCCGGGATTAATTTTTAACATACATAATAATAATTCCAATTAAGTTCATTAGATAAAATGAAAAATTGTTCCTTAAAAAATACTCATTCAGCATGCAACACGGAGTAGAATTGCCTTCTAAGTGGGACACGAAATAACACTGAGTCCCATTTGATATTGCTCTGCTAAAAGTTTAATAGAGAAAATGTTCTGTGGCTGATGCTTGATAGCCTGCAATACCAGCTTGGGTTTTTCTTTGGCCAGTTGGTTGTTTTTACTGTGAGCAAACTGATATTTCATAGTCTTCTTTTCATTCCTCTGTTTAGGAAAAAAAAGAGTCAAGGAGTGAAACACAACCTTTGGTAGGCTGATCTGTGACACCCCATAATCTTTTGATACCGCCTTGATTTCTAATTGTGTTTTTCACATTTTTTAGCAAAAGAAATATGAAAAAGCCCAGAAGTGTAACCTATATTATTATACTTTAATGCGATGTTCTACTTTTCTGTTTGTAGTTCTTGAAGTTTTTGTCTTACTTCATTAAACATTTAATAAATCACTGCCAGTTTTGTGACAGATTTTAACCATAACACAAACAGCAGGAGGTGTAAACTCAGCTCACTTGGTATAGGCGTATAATATCCATGTCGACATCATCATCCCCTCAGGGCATATTGGCAAAACGGCCAATGGAAGCTAAGCTTTTTCCGACAAAGCTTCGAAACTAAAGTTTTCTTCTTTTATCTTACTACAAATCAATTGGAGCCCTTACAGCAAAATCCTATAAAATAACTTCAAACACCGCTTCTTAGTCTCAAAATTTGTATTATGGCTAAAACTCTTTGAAGTTTTATGACTGAAGTTTGGAGAAAAATGATTTAAGTGCTATCTGCTAGACATCAGAGTGTCAAAATTCCTCTCTGTTTTCTTGACACATAAACTGCTACCTACTGTATGTTTTTTAGGGCTTTTTTTTTCCCCCTTTCTTTTAACCACCTAACCCACCTTGCTTGATAAGTTTCTTAACTGCATTTTATCCCATTGAATTAATGCCCTTTCAAGCTTCAGCTTTAAATAACTGATTATTTTCTGGTTTTAGCCTCTCTGACGACACAGGTGGTAAAAGGGTGGGGAAAGAGACACATTGCAAGTGGCCTGTTGATTTTTGAATAGAAAAGGAAGCAGAAGTGCCCAAAACATCTCATGTGCAGAACATGCAGATGAGTCCTTGTGCTGGGGCTAGTGTTGGCAGGTCTGTTGTGGTGACCCACTTCACAAAGGGTATTAAAGCTCTCCTTGTAGGAGAAGCCCACAGGACACCCAGAAGTGTTGGAGGTAACTCAAGGTTTCACATGGAAACACATGTGTGAAAGAGACCCCATCCACATCCCCTTGCATGCCACAGCACCAAACTAGTGAGTAGGCAATGGTTAAACACTTTGTGTTGATACTGAAGTACCTGAAGACCCAAAGGATGCATCCATCAGCCCTTTCCACTAGGTGGAAGTTGGTCCTGTTAAAGCAGGTAGCTGTCAGTGCTGGGCATGCTGCCATATGCACAAACACCACCATGAAATGCCACTTGGGACCACTTCATTTGGTTAAAATGCCCACTAGGCACATAATCCTGAGGAGGGACTTTGTAACTGGGAGCACAGGAAGAAAAACTTGATCTAAGCCACAACTTTTCTATTTGCTGTTATTTTGATTTATTTAATTAAAACAATCATCAGAAAAGAAGGTTAAAAGTATTCTCTGTAAAGGAAAAATGGTGGTGTAGTGTCAGAGTTGCATCAAAGTGACACGTGTCAGAATGCAGTAGGATGGTCTGCATACCAAAATTAAGCAAGGAGCGTGAAATCTTCATCGGAAAGCAATAGCAAAAGATGTTTAAAGGTAAAAAAAACCCAAACTGCATCATCCTGCATTACTGCAGCCTTGCAGAATTTTTTCACCCAAGATGAGTGATTTGTTTTGATGGGCAAGCAAAATACAATCATTTGAGGGAAGAAGGAGGGAGAAGGGAGGGGGGTCCATTATCATCATCTTGCGAAAGGGTGGGTGAATACATTTTGTGTCTGAGCTGGTAAACTTGTAACACAGCTTTGCATGGCTGGGATAATATAATAAACTGACTTAAATATAAATGCTATTTAGGAGCTATTCCATAGTGAACAGTTAAAATGATGGCATTCAACAGAACTGCCACAACAGAGCCTGCTGTTGCTGCTAATTTGCTGAAGTGGATCTGCTGTCTTTACTTCCTCCGCTGCTCCTGCTGCACCTCAAGGCACGCTGAGGGCTCATCCATCATGTGCTGGCTCATAACAAGGCAAGAAGAGGGAGCTCGATTGTAGCGTACAAGAAACTGAAGTGTAGGTCCAAAAGGTCACAGGAAACCATCAACTGTTTAGAATGGGCGAGCTGCATAATGATCTTGCAGAGGAAAACATTGCACGAAGACAGTTGGCACGTTCTTCCTTCACTGTTAGCAGTGTTAGAAGTGATGCTGTGTGCAAGCAGGGCGAGCTGGAGCACACTAAGGACAAAGGCCCAGAAGGCCTTATTGTGCTTGACAAGCTTTTAATGCAGAACAATTGCAAATTGCCATTAATGCTCTGATGGAGAACTGAGACACACAAGTTTATTCCCTTCTGTCATGTGGCATTAGGTCAAAAGAGTGGATAATAATGGCGAGGCATTAGTCCCACTGGAGTGCTGCACAGACACATACTGCATGGACACGTGGGCACGTTTCTGGCATCTAAGTGTGCTCTGCTATGACCTAACTTTTAAATAGGTGTTCTTAGGTCATGTAACATACAGCTCTGAGCAAACCTTGGGGTCTGGAAATGTGCCTTGCCTTTTCTTGATCATTTCATGATCATTTAATGACAACTTCATGATCTTTTCATGATCATTTCATATTTTTTTGTGAGATGGTGGCTAACGGAAGCCACACTGGTCCATGCTATCAGACAATGTTCGGGTGGGTATTAAACCTCCTGGCAAACAGTTTAACATGCTCTTCCTAAACCGATTCCCCATGATAACTCACCAGGCTGCAATGCAGATGATAAAGCTCCATCTGACAGTGCAATCCAGACTTCACACTACCAGTCATGTCGATCAACATCTGAACTAATGTCAGAGTCTTCTCTTACTAATGAGCTGCTGCACTGAGGCTCAGCCTTGCTATCAGTCAGATACCTGTAATGAGGGAGAATGAATGGCAAGACCCCTCTTCAGACACTTTCTCTCATCTAGCCACAGAGGGGCTTCATTGTTCACTTATTTCAGTACAGAGCAAGAGTTTCTTCCCGAAGGTTTCCACCAGTATCACATACATTCATCTAACACCTTTTTTATATTTGTTTTTTGCAGCTCTTTGGAGAATTCCTACCAGGAATTAATCTGCGGGTTGTTTTCTTTTCCATTCTAATCATTTGCGATCCCAGTGCTTGCGTATAAGGGCATCTTAATGTACGCTTCCAATTCAAAGTATGTTGCCATGTCCCTGAGTTGGACACCTCCTTGTAGCACTCTGCTTTCCTTAAATTATCTAGCTACAATGCACATTTGTCCAGCTGCTCAGACTTGGATTTTAAGCAGCAGCTACCATGCAGTGGTGCATCCTATTTATACATCCCTTGATATCACTGGAGGAACCAGAGGGATGTGCTCCAAATCCATAGCTTTCCATCAGTGCAACAAAACCATAGTAATGATTTCTTTATCTCTCTTTGCCTGTCATGCTACTGCTGAATGGCCTGAACTGAGCACTTACTGCTACACCCAGAGGTTCTGCTCAAGCCAGATCTAGGGCTGTTCGCTGAGAGGATAATTTATAGCTGCAGTGATTGGAGAAGTGCCCATAAACTGTACGAGACAAGTCAGTGAGCAATAAGGAAAGCTCTAGCATTTGGTACAATATCTCCCACTCAACCTTTCTATGGAATTCCTTTTTAATTGCTAAATTAAGAAAAGGAGGGCTTTGTTTCTGTACAGGGCTCAACTCAGTGCAGACAAGTTGGCTATTATTCATTACTCCTATCAAAACAGACATTACGGAAAAGCTGGGCTTGGGTTTGTATTGCAAACTGAGGTTCATTACAGAAAAGCTGGGCTCTGGTTTGTATTGCAAACTGAGGTTGTGACTTGTCTCTTTCTCATCTTCCCAAATATTTCAGTCAGGTTTTGTTTATCTTAAACCAACATCTTACATCTCTCAGTGGCAGGTCTCAGCATGCAATTATTTATTCACTTCTCATTCCATGCCACATAAAAAGCATTACCGAGTTTGTATCTTTAAGACTAATGAGCTGTTGGTTAACACTTTTGAGCCAATTAACCAGCAGTATCACTTCTTATCAACTGACAGAGACATCATTGCATTCAAATTTCTCTATGGGGTAACTCATACATCCAGAATTCAGCCCCTGCTTGTTTGCCCTGTCAGTCAAGGCTGCAGGTGAAGAGCAAAGGGAAATCATAAGCGACCTGTCCATTAGAGCCCCGGTGTGGTGGCTCATGCAGTCTGTGATGCACTGGGGCAGATAGGACAGTGGCCTTCAGCAGAAGTGCTTGCATTTGTTACTCCATACGCACAGCCCCTCTCAGGTTGGTTATGAGAGCCCGCTGCCTGCATAGGGACCCCGGCCAGGGCTCCTCAGAGCCCTGTCACTGCCTCATGCTGCAGCAGTCCCCCAGGGCCAGCAGCATGTGCCTTAGGCCAAAACTGCCCTTCAGGTTTCTCTGGCTGCTGCCAAGGGACCACAAAAGCAGGCTCAAGATCAGGGTAGAGCAAATCATCTTCAGCAATGGCTGTACCATTATCCTTGACCAGGACATACAGAGGAAAACCTGGTGAGGGTGTGATGAAGTCCGTGAGGACACAGAGTCTTTAATTTCCATGCTCAAGCACCCACAGGGAAGTAGCTTGGAAGGTGCAGAGCTCTCCTGTGCCTTTAAAACGCATGGCTTTAAAATGCATACTTTTATTTCCTGTACAGTTGAGATTTCTTGCTGTGAAATAACTTTTTGTGACAACACTGATCCTCCACACACATCTAATTGACAACTTTGGTTTGTTTTTTTCCAGGATTAGTATTTCATTTTAAGTTTACTTTTCATTAATAAAAAAGGGAGGGTTTGTCCTTGTCAAAAGGCCATTTTTTGTCACAGCATGCTTTGTGGCATCCTTACTGTTCCACTTGGCTGTGGGAGGAAAGATTCATGGACCAGCACACACTCCTACAGGAGAGTAATAGTGAGAGCAGCATAGTACAGGGGCAGGCAGTGCAAAGGTGTCTGCACACCTTCCCTGCTAGGAGGTATTACAGACAGTTAGAATAGGCACGTCTGCACAGAGAGGCAGCACCATAGCCACTCTTCACCTGAGGGACAAGCCTAAGGGGCTTTATTTGGCAGCCCGGACTAAGCATCCCACTAAAACAGAGGACAAGCATAATTCCCTTATAGCAAGCGCGTTCCTCACATGGCATGGCAGCCCCTCACAGGAGACATGGAGTCAAAGCCACAGCTTCATCTCCTTGATGCACATCCCACTCCCAGGGCTCTGTTCCAGGATTTTGCAGGCAGAAGTTAACTTAATTCTGTGCTGCACCTGAAAGAGGGATTCCGATGCCTGGATTGTGGCTGCCAGCCCCTGTTGGTACAGAAAAGCCCTGGTGGGAAAGTGCGGTGACTCTAAGGGCATTGTAAATCAAATGAATCCATGAGGCTCCGGGGAGGTAATGTTCCACCTGAGATTCATATGCAAACTCTGAAATATTAAAAGCACCCCAGTGAAAGCATTGCTAATTAAAAGGAGAACACGTTTGTGTGTAGAGAACAAATTATTTAAAACATAAATTATTTCTTATTTAGATAATGGTGTCTAATTAAATGTTGAAAGAGCAGGATAACAGCTTATGCTGTAAAATGATCTGTTAAACACGTTCCCGTTAACATCAATACAGCTATTGACAAGCAGATCCAATTTTGTTTTACTTTGAGAGAGCAGACAACAGACAGTTTTACTACTGCTATCTTATTTTACAAGCATTAACGAACAATTAACTAACACTGGCACTCTTTCCATCTGTAATCCTGTAGTAGGATCACTAATCTCCACCAGTAGCAGCTAATGATGAAGGTCTCTTAAGCTTCACTTCTTATCTCAGCCAGTTCTTAATACTTGCATAAGTATGCTTTCTGAGCAGGGCGGCCCCCCATTGCTCTGCGACTGGAATACAAAAGACTGGGGAAATTTTTGAAGGGTTTTCTGTTCAATAACACCTCTATACTTATGTTTGCCTTCCTACAACAACAAACACAAGTGATCAGCAGAGGACTAGCAAGGTCACTAAGGGCTCTGTGTTTCCATACTTGTTCTAATACTTATAAGAATGTATTCATGCCCTATTATATATATTCCCTGGCTGCTCAGGCAGAAGCTCTAAACTAAACTAAACTGAAATGAAATAAAAGGGGGAAAAATCAGAAGACTAAACCAGTATTTATTTCAAGAGCAAGTTTGCTGTTTATGTCGAACAAAAGGAAGTTGGAAAGTGGTTGCCATTAAAAATACATGCAAGATGAATGCAACTTATTGTACACAATACACATGACATTTTCCAACTTCTCTTTCAAAGTGTTCCTGTGTATAACGTACACATGAGATCCGTGTACTGGGATGACAGGGAAGTTGCCATATGCAGCTCTATTTATTACACGCACGTTGCTTGAACACAGTGGCCCTGACCCAAGCAGAACTCAGGACAATTCAGGGGTAGCTTCCTGGCCTTGACACAACTACTCCAGCTGGGTCCAAACATCCCCTGCAGCTGCTGAATATAAGTAGCAAAAGGCTGGTTCCATTCAGGGAGGTGATAAGGGTCCATTAAAAGCTCAGCTGGACCCTGCTTGCATTAAGGTGTGCAGCAGATGGACAAGCCTCAAGTTGCCCCACCATACTTGACATGGAGGAACAGCCTCAGACTGCAACAGGTTACCAGGAGCTCAGAACACATCTACAAGCTATATCCCCAGAGACTTTATAGCAATAACTAGCAGCATGCGGCATTGCTGAGGAAATGTGCTGTATAAGCAGCTAGAAATAGAGGATTAATGTTTCTAAAGCAATCAGAAGCTGCCTTCTTGCATATTCTGTTCCAAGACTTCTTCCAGTCTAAGGCATACAGAGAAACTGAATTCACCTGACACCCACAGCTGGGAGAGAACTTGGAAACAACTCCTGCTGAGTGTCACAGACACTAATTGCCCCTACAGATACAGGCTGGTTTGTTGTTGCACTTGTACAATGCATATCACAATGCTGACCTTTTCTTTCACCAGAGCTCCTCAGCACAGACAATAAATAGCATTAGTTAGAGAAAAAAGCGCACTTGCTCTGTACCTCTGCAGGAATTGTGACTAAACCTCACTTTGACCAAAAGAAAGTACCGCTAAAATCCTAAAGTAGCCTGGGTGCGCATGTTGGAAGGCACAGGGATAAAGGGAAGAGAGGTTCTGGGACTACCTGCAGTCCTTATTTATTCAAGTGAAACTTCTATTGAAGTCAAGAGGGATTTTGCCGAAGTGAGGCCAACCAAGATGTCAGCAGCAGGCCTTATCAAATCCAGAGAGTGAAATGACTGCTTATGGAAAAATCACCAGCCATTAGTGAGAAAAGAAGGAAGATTTTGATTTGTTTCACCCATCTTTTTCATTTTTAAGCCTTTGCTGTTTGGCTTCATATCTGATGTATGGAGATTTCCTTGATGTGACAGTCACCCACAGTGAGGGTGGATAGCTCATTCCCATTCCCCTCTGCAGGCTTCAAATCTCAGCAATGACTCCAGGTGACAATGGCAGGATCAGAAGATGGGGAAGAGGAGGTGGATGGAACTAATTTCTGCTTGACACATTATAAAGATTCTCA
Source organism: Ara ararauna (assembly GCA_028858755.1). Lineage (NCBI taxonomy): Eukaryota > Metazoa > Chordata > Aves > Psittaciformes > Psittacidae > Ara > Ara ararauna. The sequence continues at coordinate 9,371,579 of CM054382.1, read as the reverse complement.
TTACAATGGTTCCATAGGATACAGCTTGGCATGTTTATGTGGATTACCTATATATTTGACCATGAGACTCATGCATTACCCTGACTGCATAGCAATATTTGAGCTGTCTTCAACCCAGCTCAGCTGTACAAGTACCAGAGAGAAGAAAATTAACTGTATTAACACACTCCACTACATCTCTATCCTAAGAGGGCAAATTATCCAGATTGGAGATCTGGAGTAACACAGCTAAGCCCATTCTGATCCTTGACATAGCATCTAGGTCCACATTTTCCTGCACAGCACAACATACTGTCAGGGCTATTGGCAGTGGCTGGAACAGCAGTATAATGATCATAGACAAGCATAAGCACAGGCTAGTCAAATAGTTGCTTGGATTAAGCATAAAATCAGTCACTATTTTCCTTCAACTGTTTCAAAATGCTCATTTACCTTCACATAATTTTTGCATTTTCCCAAAGGGATTGTCATTTTTACTGTTATCTGCTGTACAAAGAAAATGTCAGTGTTTAGTGCATTGTTCCCATCTTTATATGATAAAGGGGAAGATAGAAGCTAATTAACAATACTGTTTCCAAGATAGCAAAAGAGCTTGTCTGTGATGATATTGCTTTGAATTAACCAGGATGAGGCCAAAACCTTGGTTCAACATTACCACTTCGTAGGTATTGGATATACTTCTCCACCCCCACCCAGCTCACATATTCATTACCCAAATTGCCTATCCACAAAGTGATAATATAGTGTGGTACAACATGCCCCGACAGGACACAAATTGACTCTGTGCCTAGATACTACACAGACAGTGTAAAGCAAATATCTCACTCTATTATCTGTTGTCTCTATGAATCAACAGATTACATGGTTCACTGGGTAGCTGAATAACTTTTACACAGTTTGCTCATATCTATTTACACATATTCCACAAAAAATACATTAACACCCAAGAACAAATGTAAAAAAAAAAGTATACCTGCAGGAACCAGATAAATTACACATGTGAAAAAACACAATAAACAGTCATGCTTATATTTCATATGCAGTGTCTGTAGAAAGGAGACTCTTCTCTAGTGACAAAAACCTCAGACCAATAGTTCTGTGCAAGGCCCTAAAAACCTTAAAAGGAAGCTTTAATTTGTGCAAGTTTGTAGCTGAGATTATGCACCACATTTTAAAAAGCCTTTAGTGTTCCCCAGAGTAGGCCCACAGAGTAGGACCCTCACCAGAGGATGCTTCACTGATGATCTCCTTGTAGCTGCATCTCCATCCATCTCTAAGCTGTGGCTATTCAGAGCTCCACTTCTCCTGCATCTACTGCCATTCCTAGCCATCATTTAGCCATTATTTGGAAGGGAAATCAGCAAGCCATGCCTTCTTTTTTCATGCCTTGTGTGACAATGTCGTGAGCGGAGCAGTTTGTCCCATGTCACCTTAGAAGGGAACAGAGCTGCAGCCAGCTGTAGGATTTATACGCAGCCCTCAAACTGCATACAAAAATATACCCCCCTATCTGGATCACTTGTGTTTGCCAACACTCAAGAAGCAAAAGTGAAAGCTGTGCAAGAGAAGAACGGAAGGTGTCTATGCCTTTCAATGCTGCACCTTACAAAATTCAAATGCTCAATTTCCGCACACACACCCCCATACAGACACACACCCATACACACACACACATATACACATTCTACATACATATACACGCACAGAGTGGCCTCACCAAGCAAATTTCCCTATCCAGTATCTTCAGCGATTCTCCACATTCTTCTCCACTCAGCTCTGTAACACATTGCAAGTGTTTGCACTGGTGCATTACAAACTGTTCTGTCTTTTCCTCTTCTGCTGCCTACAACCAACTCCTTTCCCTCCCAGATACCATTTAAACCTATCCCCTGACTTTGTTAGAGCTCCACTTTTTCTCTGTCTCACTCCAGACAGTGACTTTTCCAGGCTGTCCTCAGACAGTAGCGCTAGAAGCTCTTGCCCTGCTGTCTGTCTCCTGCATCCCTTATACATCTTCTTCCAGCAGTGGAAGCATCTCTCTTCAGCAGAGATAACAGGCAGTGAAAACTTTGGTCCACCTACTCATCATGTGCTTCTTACCTTCTTTAAAAAGGGAAGTTTGTCTTGAATTTCTGGGCCAGTTATTTCAAACCTGACACTATAATGAAGCAAAAGAGCTTAAAAATGTATCACACGGAAGTTAAGTGGGAGTATCACAAACTTCCAATTATATTAAACAGAACAGCAACAGTAATTTATTATAAGATTAAAGCTAAACAGAGGGATGCATTCAAATTTAGTAGCTTACAGTATCTGTTTGCAGGTTTGAAATAAATAGCTGTGAAAGAAAGGCTTTTCAGTGCTAATTAAGTAGCATATGAACAGTCAAAAACTGCTGGATATTGGATTTTTAAGAGCACTGGGTGAGGGGGATTTGTAGTATTCTGAGTTGGTTAATAATGTTTAATTTGAAAAGGAAGGTTTGTTATAGCTGCTATATTTTCCTCTGTAAATGATGCTTGTTACTCTGGGCAGAAAATCCTACATACTTTTGGTAATGGAAGATGCTGTTGTAACAGCCTTTTGTGCATCCTGATTGAAAATTCAGCTACATAACCCTCACTGAACTGTTTATCTTATGTACTTATTTAACTAACATTCAAACTGACAAGTCTCCTATTTCTGGGCTTTCTTTTTATACTTTAATGTATGCCTTATCAGATGAAGCTCAGATACTACCAAACTTTGCATGTTTTTGATTTTGCACATAAACTGAAGGGCAGAATTCCAGTCTATGTCCTCAGTCATTCAATTTTTCAAGATCTTTGAACAAGACTTCAAACCCTGCAAAAATACAACCCAAATACAGGCTTGCTTCTCTGTCTGTACAAATACGTGAAAGAAATGGTATGTCAAGTTTCAATGTAGGCAAGCCTAATTGAAGCTTTAACTACATTCGAAACAAGAGGCAGGCAGCGCTACCGAACTGCTTTATTCAAGGGCAGAAAGACATTCCAGAAAAGAGCTCGAATTATTCATTACAAAAACATTATCCAATTAATTTAAGGCAATTTTTCTGATCATTAATAATTCACAGGCTGCTCCTGATGGTGGCTGATGTGTGCAGCAGCCCTGATCCTGACAACACTTAGGCGCATGTTTAGCTTTTAATTTTCCCCATCATCCCATTGAACCCTATCAATTTTCCCTGTGTGTTGCAAGTGAGCCTATGGAGAGTTTGTGAACAGCTTGTTTCCCTGGGTAGTATTTTAAGGAGTAATCATTTGCTTGAGTTGTGCAATATTGTGTCCGCACCTAATTGGATGAATGACAGTTCTTGAAGAGAAGACTGAATGCTGAGTAGCAAAAGATGAATGTTCTTGTTCAAGCACTTTCCTTCACACAAAGAGGTTTCACTTGAATAAAGCAGCACTTTCACAAACAGTTATTTGAACAAAACCTAATACTGATGCAAATATTCATAATAGTGAACAAAGCAGGACATGACATACCCTACATGAAAACAGACCGCGGGAATGAAGGGTTCTGAATGTTCTTTAGCCATAGGTACCTTATAATGTCTCCAGGAGAAGGCCAAATGCAAATGCCATGTATTGGAAAGCATTCCAAAAAGCCTGTTGTGTAATTTGACTTCCTGGCCCATGTGCATATTGTAAATTATGCCATCCTAAATGATAAACAGGTTCTTTTCCTATCTCTGCTCAGAAGCACTTGCACTTCCAAGGTACTTCAAATGAAATAAAACCTCACCTGGCTTGTTCTGTGGCCATCAAAAAAGCCATGAGCTATTTCCTATCATGCCTATGGTCTCCACACAGATCTTCACTCCTGTTGCAGTACACCTGTGGGAAGCTTGAATGGTTGTCATTTCTAATGCTTTAAGGATATCTCATTATGGAGTACTTCTGAAAGAAGAAAATAATTATTAGTTAGCCAATTTATAATGAGATTTCTCATGTTCTTATTCCCATTTCTCCACAGGTCCATTTCTTTTGTACCTCAGTTAACACTCTCTTAGCTGCAGAATCATAGACAAGTTTAGGTTGGAAAAGACCTTTAAGATCAGAGTCCCAGCTGTTAACTCAGCACTGCCAAGACCACCACTAAACCATGTCCCTGAGTGCCACATCTACATGTCTCTTAAATACCTCCAGGGATGGTGACTTCACCACTTCCCTGGTCTGCCTGTCCCAGCGCTTGACAATAGATCAAATACTGCAGCAAGTCCCCTGTAAATAAGATGTAATTAAGTGCAGCAATTCTCACCGATGGTTTAAACAATTATGCACATCTAGATCTGTGCTGACAGATAGGCATAATGCCTTGCAAACTTTCAATTACCTGCTGTCCACCAACTGCTGTCTCACTCAAATCAGCCTGAATTGCAGATCACTTAGATTCTTTTTGGAGAGACCCACTCAAACATAGCATGATCCCAGCATCTGACATGTAACAAAACATGATTGCTAAAAGACAAAGGGAAACAGGCTTATTTTTTATCTGATATCTGACAACAACATAGATACAGTGAGTATTTGATTCAATTTTGTGTGTCAAATGGCAGCGGAGCAGACAATAAGGTGTCCACGGTATTTATGAACAGGCAAACACCACAGTTCACTGACAAGGCAAAATACTTTTAGGCAGCACTGAACCTGTCTGCTTGCATTAGGTTGGGGCAGATTTCTAGATTGGATAGAAAAGCTGCTATTTTTTATGTATTTTAACCACTCTCACTGCTAGCACAAAGCTTCAGACAGCTCTGACCACTGTCGTTGTGGCCCTCTCACCTGACTGTTCTTTTGACAAAGCCACTTCCATTTGTTCTCTGCATAATCTGCCAGGCTGGATTTCAGTCACGCTGATGCACTGCCCACACACCACAGGGAAAGAAACATTACCCCTAAGGTTACAAGGAGGAATAACCTACTGGAGTTTCAAATCAAGTGGCTATGGACCGTGCCAGGGAGGTTCTATCCCGTGCTCAATGGCAAGCATACTTGGAGAGCAGCGCATTCAGTCTTTCTTTCAAACAAAGCATGTTTTTTCCAGTCACTGCCCACAGGGCATCAGTTATTATTACATTTATTATTAATTATTAAATTATTAACATAATTTCTGCTGTATTATTAGGAAAAATCTTTCCACTAGATTTTCTTCAGCCTTTCAGGAGGAGCTACCACAGCCCATGCTGTAACAACCACACTGCCAATACTCCACTACTGCAGTGCAAGTATTTGTGGAGAGACCTGGATGCTCCCTTCAGTTCCACATAGATAACTATTTCCAGGAAGGCCAAAAGCAGTAGAGATCTACACATCAACACCTGTGGAGAGTGTGATACTCCAACCAATTCAGCACTCTTACATCAGTGCAAAATGCAAATATAAATGAATGACACTACACTGAGAGAAGCTTTCCTTGAGTGCAAAACTCCCTACATTCAAGTTATTCTGGGGAATGAAGACTTTGGGAAACCAAATGTCACTGTTGACTGCAGAAGTCATTAATATGGTGACACAGGCATGTGCTACCCAAAGCCTTTGGGTTGGTGGGCACAGCCTGGCAAAGCCTAATAACAGTATACCCGTGGAAGGGAAGTTGGAACTAGATGATGTTAAGGTCCTTTCCAACCCAAACCATTCTATGGTTCGAAGCCTGCTTCAGCCTCCCTGCAGCCCTTGCCATGGGAGGAGCTGCATTGCTCAGTGCTTTGGAAAGACAAATAGTGAGGCTCTTCTTGCTCACCATAGAAATGCTGGCCTGAGGTAGGCAAAAGCTCCTTGTTCTCCATCACACCAGGATGCCCGGGGCAAGCAGAGCAAGGGAAAGATGCTGCTCCCAGCAAGGCAGAGGGGCCCATCACCATCCAGAATCCTGCTCCTGCCCTCACACTGCCTCAGCACCACCTGCCCCATCAGTGCCTCTGCTAGGAGACTCTTTGATAGGTATCCTGCCTCCTGCTAGAGTGATATTTCAATCAGACAGAGGCTTTCCTTGGGGTGGGAGAAGGGGGGGAATCAACTGTTCCCTCTCAGAAAGTGTCATAGTGATCCTGTGAATTGCTATTTGAACCTGACCATATTCAGAGACATATTTTCTTCCACAGTTGCCAGCTGGCCCCAAACTCTCTGCCCTGACTGCACTCAGAAGTCTTCATCCTAATCCCAAACTATTCATCCCAACGCTTCTGCTGCCATCAATAGATTTAATGTGTTTTTAATGCCTTCCTTGAACTTGCCTTGTCTCCTGTCAACCAGCCAGAAGTGCTTTTTATCAGGAATAAGATTCAAAAAGCCTGCCCTGCAGCAATCCCATCGTGCACTTCTTTGTCAGAATCCTAATGACGATTTATATACACTGAGAAGACTATCTCCAGCTGTAAAACTGAACAGCTTCTGGGGGTCTATACAGTTCTCTGACCTCAGACCTGTCTTTATATTTTGATCTTGGGGATAGTGCCTCCCAACACTCCGAATCCTCCAGTTATCCCTGCGGTAACAAAGCGAGAGCTTAACCAGTAGTAACGAGACGTAAAACAGGGCACTCAGGATCAAAGTGACTAACAAACTTGAGTATTAGCCACTGCATCAGCCCTAGAGACAGTCATGTTAAACTGCAGCATGAATATGTCTAAGCCTCCATGCTAAATCTAAACATCACTCTCCTGAGGACATGCATTCGAAGAGCCATTTTTGCCAAGGTATGTATGAAAGCATGCTTCATTTACCATGCTAAACAGGCATCTACTGCAGACATTGTCCTCCCAGGCAGAGAGGAATTATACAATTAAGTTGCTTTTAGGCTCCATGGAGCTATTTTTAGGATTTTTCCTGCATTATTTGCTTTTACTTTCATCTCGAACAATAACAGAAGAGATTTTGCCCTACTGATTCAGAGGAGATGAGGAAATACAGAGAGTGTGAGAGCACTGATGAGTCTGGATTAAGAAAAAACATAGGCAGGATAAGGTTCTGTCAATGAACTGACACTTCATTTTCCTTCCATTGTCTGATTACCAGAAGAGCAGTACACTAGCAACAAGGATGATCACATGAAGGCGGGAAAACACAACTGCCAGGCTTCAAGGACAAAGCCTATTCTTACATTGCCATTCCTTAAATCCAGACATTAGAGCAAAAGGAATGAGAAAAAAAGCAGCTCACTCATGGCTAGCTTACTGAGGATACTGCAAAAGATTATGCTAATCTTCACTTCATTGTCCTCTGCAAAATGTTTTCATACCATGCCTTTTATCTGTGGAAGGGATGCACAACCTCTCAACTCTGTGACAGCGAGCACTTTCTGTGTGGTTTCTGCGTAATTAACACCAGCACTAGACCTTTTCATTTTTGCTACTCAAGCTTATGGCCTTTTAAGGATACCCACAGGGGAGCATCCCTCACCCTTTTACTTGTGGCCTAAGTGATAGTCGCAGCTTATCCTTAGCTACATATACCATCTGTTAATAGCAGAAGGATCAAAAACTTTTGGCTAGCCTGCATTTCCCAAAGAATGGGGGCAGGCAGCATAAACAACACATTAGACAAGATTTCCAAGAGTTTTAATTCTGAGCCGAGGCCTGAAGACTTCAGGTTTTATTTAAACTGCCATTGCATTATTGTCTAGATTATGCCCCCATGCACAGTCGTCTTAGGAGGTGGCTTGAATTAGATAAAAGTCAGCATTTAAGATGAAATCCATTCTAACATAGCCTGATTTATCAATGAAGTATGACATGTTGGATACTGGTATTTTTTGGCAATTGGCACACAATGAACACTGAAGCTGCAGTTTTGCCCTGAAGTGACCATCCCACTTTTTGAGAGTAGAATCAGGTGCTTGACAGTGTATTTGATGCCAGTGATGGTGGAAATTGCACCCCACAACAATTATCTCTGAGCAGCACAAACCCAATCTGACACTCGCAATCGATGCTCTTCTTAACTCCCGAAACTGTGGAGTGCTTAAAAAGTGGAAACAGCAAATTATTGTCACTTTAGCATTAATGCCTATTTTCATCAGCTTTACTACATGCAGATTTTATCTAATGGGGGGGTTGGGGGTGGTGTTAGTTCTTCCTGCCTAGGTACATTTCCCTGCTCCATTTTCCCACCAGGCCTTGCCATGCTGGTGTCCTGGCCTCCAGGCACATACACACCACATTTCAGTTAAAGGCAGAAAATTAGTGTATTCCACAGAGCAGTATGTGTTTTCAGGGCTCACTAACTGCTTTGCCCCCTGCCCAGGAGCAGCCACCTCGCAGCAGGGCAACAACCCACAGAGGTTTTGTCCTACCCATGCAATTCCCAGATCCGCTGAGGCTCCGTAGTCCATCTTTGCCTCCTGCCATGTCTGAGATTGTGGGGAGGCTACCGATGAACCAGACAATGGTGATATTTTGGTGGTGTTCATGAGATTACAACTGAAACTGTTTTGGAAGTGGATTGGACCTCTGAATTCTCTTTCTGAGCGTGATACTCGATAAATAGAGGTAAACTTCTTTATGGTCTGTCCAGAAGCACCAAATGTGGTTATGTGCTAACAATGGGCTAAAAGCACAGCTTTCCTTTCAGTTACCATGCATGTTGACATACTCTCCCCTCCCCAAGAAAGGCAAATGTACCTTGAGATAGTTTGGCAACATGACAGGTGGTAACTACCACTGTGGCTTATTATAGTGCTGCCAACGTCTCAGATGTGCATTAAATTCATACACTATAGGATGTCTCAAAGAAATGTTGCTCTACATTTTTCTGCTCAGGCATAATCCCTTTTCAAATAAAAAGGCCAAAGACATGAAGATTAAAGCCCTCTCTGTCAGGATGTCCTGCACCGAAGGGTACATACTACAGAGAAACTTCTGATCTGAAGTAGCACCATGCTCTTAAATCTGAAACCAGCTTGTTCATTGCTGCACATAAAAGCCTCATGACTCCAGCCAGTTCCCCTCCAAACAACCTAAAGTTTACCACACAGAGAAACAAGCTGCAAAGTGCGTAAAAGAGGTTTGAAAAACTTACAGGAGAGAGTAAACCATTGGTTAAATTCACATCACTTCAGTGTTCTGAACCAACTAATAAGGGGGGGGAGGGTGGGTTAATTCTTTTAAATACCATTTTTATAACTGTTAAGACTTTAATATGTTCTCAAGTCCCGTCAAACCCAAAGCAAATTCTGTTTCTACAGAGGGTGCAGACAAGTCATGGGATGCTTGTGCTCACGTTTTATCACTGGAAACTTGAGCTGAAATCCTGCTTTAGGTGGGAAATGAACATAAAAGTGCTGATTGCTGGCAATCCCTGTCCATGCCTGAAAAATCAAGCCATAATTTGCCATTTTGCCTTCTTTTTCTTGCTTAGAGAGGCTGCCAAGAAAGGATCTTTAGAAAACTGGGCTTAGGCTGCCAGTATAAAATAAAGTGAAGAAGTTTCCCAGCATCCAGCCACACTTTGCCAGGCTCAAGCTTAGTCCTATGTGCCTCCATTTTCATAGGCACTTCCAATAACAGCTCATTTTACAAAGAAATTCAGGAAAAAGGAGCTGCACTAAGAATGGTTGCCACAGACCCAACTCCTGTGAAGCTGACATTGGGAAAAGTGGGATAACAAACACCTTTCCTCCATTTTGAAGCTTCTGTACAAGAAACTGTCCATGATCTGGGAAGGGGACTTGGAAGCTGCTTTTGCACTCTCAGTAAGCACAAATCACCGAAGTTGCTATCGTAAAAAATAGCCATAGAGTCCTAAAGAGATAGTTCCAGATTTTTCTGATTCTCATTCAGCTCCACTGACATACATGGAATTACTTTTAGACTGCACCAGTTTAAGTGAAAATAAAACACATCTGAGCTCTGAAGGCTAGATTTCCAGCTCGCTTTTTCTGTGTCGTGTGGATAATCTTAAACAACCTTAATAGACCCATTTTTGTGAAAATATAAAAGTCTAACATAAATACAACATTTTCTTGTTGCCAGCATTCACAGCAGGCTGACAATGCTGACAGAATAATAATTCCTGTTAACTGTATAAAACTTCAAAAGAAGCTAATTTCCTATCCTACCTTTAACCAGGACCCTGGTACAGTGACACTCCAAACAAAACTAAATAGGGCTGTGTTTGTAGCAGGAAAAGCATTCATTACATTCAAACCAATAAGGTCAAAACCTTTGGCTCACTGCCCATAACTCTATTGTCTTTCCGAAGTTCCCAAAATTTTCCCATGATTTGATAAAAATGAGATAAACTTGCTAGTATTCCTTTAAAACTTCTTTTATAAAGGCACCCGAAATGCCACTCTCAGAAGCTGGTCTGTTAAATCTCCTATTAACTCGAGACAAAAAGCCTCACCAGCAACACAGGTTTTCTGCAATAAAGGCACAAATAATCTAGTTGGAGTTTCATTAAATGGGTAGTCCACCTTATAGTCACAGCTCCTGCAAGTGCTAAGAGCCACTAGTTTCTGTCCTCAGTGATTAAACTTTGTGGAATTATATTACACTAGATCTCATACACCTCTGCAAAACAGCATTGCTGTGAAAACACCACTTACTGGCTACCTAGAGTTTTACTTGCTATAAGCTGTTTAGACGACATGAAACCTGCAATACACTGTTAGATCTTTACAAATTTCATTAAATCTTTTTCGGATATCCAAAAAATCCTGAACTACTTGAATCTTTTGTCTTCCAGCACTGGGGACTGACCCATAATCTCTTTCCCAGCCAGTATACCAAATCTGTAGCCAACCTTGTCACTGACTCCAACAGCTGCTTAAATTCACCAGAGGGGATAGCAGCAATCCTACTTCTAAAAGAACACCACAAGGCTTACGTTCATGATGCCTTGAGGAGACACTGAAAGGAAGGTCAAAGGTGAAGAAAAGATAAAGTGCAGTACAAGAAGATCAGTAAAGTTGAATCTTCTTGATGAAAAACTCATGTCTGTTTCTTCATGATGCAAACAACATAACTTCATTTCAAAAAGCCTCTGTTTTTTGTTGATTTTTTTCTCCCCCTTCTCTTTTGGTTTGGAGTATTTTGAAGTTTATTGAAGGGTTTTTTTCTTCTTTTTTAGGTCAGAGCTCTGTGCATCTAAAAGCCTTATTCAGTTGTTCTTGTCACGAGTACTTTGTCTTACACAGGCTGCATTACTCTTGTAAACAGAGGCAGCATCAAAGTGAAAGCAGATAGAGTCACATCAGTGGATTAAGGCCTTCTGCATGATAAAGTAGCTACCTAGGGTGGGATAAACTTAATATGTGAAAGAATGTTATTGAGGAGGAATAAAGTGCCAAAACTCTGTCATTCTCTTCGTAATGTCCTAATCTAATGCCTGACACCAAGGCCTTAGGCCAGTGTTAGTGTTAATCAATGAAATACCCATCTGTGTTCCCTGTCCTTATCGCTATTTAGAACTAGCCTAAACTCAATTATTTTCCCTTAGAGACCAAGATGGGATATTAAGTTGAGTGAAAGGGATTGTGTCCCACAAAGAAATCTCAGCGTTAAAATGCAGAGGTGTCAACATCACTAACTAAATTTCAGTTAAACAGAGAGTAAGTGCCAGTTCTTTGGACATGAAACACTGCATAGATTAAATCTGGTTAAAAACCCTTATTTAGAGAGTGGCTAAAAACTGTTAAGCAGTTTAATCAACTTATAATGTAAATTTTGTTCCTTCGTATGCATTATTTATCCCCTGCAATAACCATTGTACAATAAATGTTTGAAGAGCACACTCAGCTAAAGCACTAGGAAAGCAAAGCCTCTTGCTGTTACCCAATGCTTTGAATGATACAGACATTGCCAGATACATAATGGTGATCTGAGGAGAATGTAATTTATCCCACGAGTGAACAGCAGATCTCATAATTCAAGACTGCCTTAGTCACGAATGAGTTATGGAGATGTTTTTCACAAGTGGGATTAATCTCACATCCCATTGATGCTCATCATTGTATTCTTGTTTTATATCACCAAGATATAAAATACTATCTTTGTTTTATTAAATTTTCAAACTTGTTTGGCTTGTGTTTTTGTACCTTTATATATATATAATTAGAAATCTGAAGACAGGAAGATTTTGCAGAGTACACAGATATTAAAGGTATTTCAAAGTAGATATGCAGAAAAAAGATAAATCAACTTCTGATTTAACAACAAATTAATACTTTCAGGGGCTTTGTAATGAACACTTTCTAGGGTTAATTTCTGAATAGTCTCTGTGCTGAACTCACCACGCGCTTTTCTTTAGCATCTTCTTTTCCAATTCCTTTTTTAGTTGGAAATTAATTGGGGATGCTTCCTACCACGAGCACTTTCATTTTTTTGGCAAATCCTTTTAAGGTTAGTAGTCAAAAAATGTTACATAAATTTATAGCAAAAACATTTCCTTCTAAATGAAGACATGTGCAATCTCTCAGGTATATATGAATGGAAAAGGTACTGAAAAGACTAAAAGCAGATAAACATTCCTACTATGACTATCATGGCAATGCCAGAGAGGAAAAAAAATAAAACAGAAGAAACACCTTTTTAGCTCACTTTCCTGGCCAGTAATTCACTGAGTGCAACCATCCTCATGGTATTGGTCTTACTTTTAGACATTCCACTCATGTGGTTTTGGTTCAGTACACCTTCTTATTTCTCTTTGAACTATCACTATTATTTTCCTGATTGCCATTTTGCATCTTTGTTTAGCATCCCAAGTAAATTGATTGGTGAGATGGTAGTAGCATTCCCTTAACACTGGTAAGCACAGGATGCTGACAAGGGTTTTGGTGTCATGAATGTTCTTTTTTCTTCTTAGCCGGAAGCATGGAAATGATTGCAATGGAGCTTTCTGACTGGGGGGGTCCCTGCTCTTCCTCTCCTCTCCAGCAGAAGTTACACGTAGTAACAGTTACTGGTAAGCAAGATGTATGTGCTTTCTCGTTGGCAGAGTACAGCAAAAAGTCAGCATTTTAGACTCTTTCACTTAAAAAGCAACAGATTTCTGTCCTGGTTACTTGGGACCCCGGGCATGGGAGCTGATTTTATGTGAAATACAGTCAAGGGGGAAAAGCAAACATGATTGTGTGAGGGTTTGGGGCTGTTGGGGTTTTTTTCCCTCTTCCAAGAGGGAAGGATATGGTATTTCAAATTATAGGCAGTTGTGAAATGCTGGTTTACACAGTGTGGAAAATGTAAGTAGTTCTTGGGTCATTTAGATATTTCTCAAGGTAACAGTTGGAAAAGTTCATAAAAAAAGCATTGTTTGAAGCCTGAAAATGTAATTTTGTCAAGATTTATGGGGAGCATTAAAGACTTGAGGAACTAAGGGATTCAAAAGTCTGCTTCTAACATAGCTGAGTGAGCTTTGGTTTGTACTTTAGAAAGCACTGTGTCTTCTTGGGTTAGCAGAAATTGTTAATGATAATATAGAAGAGAAGGCTGGCGAGAGGGCTCCTCTTAAAAAAAAATTATGCTTTTTAGACCCATTCTCCTCTCCAAGGTCTCAGTATTACTTTGGCTGAATAAAATTGTTCCTAAAGGGTTGCATTACAAAGGCTGAGTCTACTCTATTTTGATGAATCCCAAACTTAAAGAGAAGCACACACCACAATAAATAAAAAGGCCGCTGCTAGTAGCAGGCATTTGGAAGTCCCATACTGGTGAAAATCTGAAGGCAGCTGTGTACTGTTCTCATCACAAATCAACCTTTCATGTTCACAGTGACAATACTAAAAGAGTGAGCTGGTTTAAAATTCTTAGTACTTATTCTTGTTGGGAGTCTTTTTGCAAGTTTAGGGGTACTAGAGTGGCTTTAGGTGGGCTTAGGGTTACTTTGGTGGCTAGGGAGGAGTGTCTGAGAAGGTTATTGAGAGCTTTGCACTTAGGAACTAGGGCAAAGTTTTGCTGCTTGCTTCACTCTCCAACCTGGCATTGGAGGGTATTGTGTTATTATGGCTCCCATCTCATGCGATGGACATAAAACTGGAGATTCATCCACATGTATATAAATCAAAGTCCAGACTCCCTGCTACAAGTTGCATCAGTTGTATTAATACAGTGGCTGTAATTCATTCTTCCTACTTGAATCCCCCTGCAGGTTTTACAAGCAGGTTTTCTGCCTGTAATTGCTGGGTACTATTTCTGTGTATGCTACCCTGCAGATGTGGCTGCATTTCAGTTACAGCTAAATGCTTCCCTGCTTAAGCAGTATGCAAAAAGTATGGCCAACCGCTTAGAATTCTTCTAGGAAACATTGTGAGCTTTGAGATGCTTTGCCCCACCTCCATCACAGGGATGGAGCTATAAGCTAAAGCACAACCAATCCCATCTAAAGGATACAACCTAATGCAATTCCAATATAAATTATAGATGAACATTGTAGCACAAGACAGTCAGAAAGCTCATTGTGTAATTCAGCAATTCAATCATGGTTGCTGTTAGTGTACAGTACTGTACACTATAGGTGGAGAGGGGAACTGAGTGTCAAGTGGTCAAAAATAGTCTATGAGAGCCAGCTAAAAAAGGTTATTGTATTTAGTTGACTGAAGTGGAGAATGAAGTGCTCTCCCCTCAATTAAGGAAAGTGCAGTGGAGCTGATTAACCTGCTGGTTACCTTTGTAACCTGAGATTTAGATTGTGAATGAATACATAGAGCTGTAGATTCCTTTTATCAGACAAGAGTAGGATGAACAGTTTGAATGAGAGAACTACAGGGCTGAGAGGTTCTGGCACTTAACCTGTTTATAAGACAACATTTAATTTATAAGAGGTGGTCAGTGCTACTATATACATAAGTTACCAATACAGAGCATGACAGGCATATGCTATGCTACAACTGCCTTGCAGGTTGAGCACACAGATCTAAACACTTAAAATCCTTCATCTACACAACATCCCTGAGCTACCACAAAAGCTGCATGGCTTTGGGTTGGCCTGAGCAATCACAGCATCCCCTGAAACCACCAGAGCTCCTGCATGCGAAGTGCTCACGGTATACCTTGTGCACCTCATCTCTCTACTCACTTCATTCTTTGTCTTCTGTGCATCTCAGGCTAATGGATCAGACTTCATATTTATTAACGTTAAGCATCTTTCACCAGCCCTCCACCCCTTTCTGGAAAAGGCCTGGGGCTACATTCTCCCCTCAGTTACATCTGTCCAATCCCATTGACTTCAGTGAGGTTGAACAGGTGTAAGCAAGGAGAAAATTTGGCCCCCTGTTGTCTGTGAATTGCATTATCTGTATTCACCACTGCCTTGACTTTATGTCACTGGCAAGTATAATTAATTTATAGTTTGTCTTATTCTCTTAGTTGTTTAATAAATAGATGAAAACAGAAGACTCCTGAGGGACTTACTCCAGTTACCTGTAATAGAAACTCCCCCACTGATACAGCTTCTTCAGGAATATCCTTCATACATCCTCCTCTTTTTATCAATTCTTTATGATTTTTCATTATCTTCTCTGGATTCTGCAGTTCTGCAGAATTACATTTCCTGTGTATCATGATGTGACCTGTTAGAAAATAAATGGTGACACTACTGAAAACAGAGTCTATCTTAAACTGAAAATACTGACTTCTGCCAAGACCAGTGTCTACACTTAGCATGAGGAACACCATCAACTAGCAATCAGACACAATAAATCATGTTGCCATAAAGACAGTTGCCTGAATTAACTCAAAGATACATTCAAGAAGTCCTCGGGGGCTTCTTAAAATTAACAGTTTACAAGATTTAATAGTTTTGTGAGCCTGAATTGAAGCCTTCTGAATAGCAGTTATTGTTCTATATGCTCAGCTGTCTTAGAAAACTGGGGCTATCTGACCACCTTCCAAATGTCCCAGCACAAAATCTGTTCTTTGCTAAATTAGGATTTTATAAAACTGTTGCTTGATTAGCAATATAATCAGTAAAGTGTTGATAAATGGTCATCTAAAGCAGAAAAGAAAAAGCTTCATCTCTGTAATGAGGAAATCCCTCCAATGAGATCATCATGGCTACTTTTGCTAAAACCAGTAAGCTCAATGTCAATACACTTCAAGCATGAAGAAGGAAATCAGCAATCCTTGTCTTCCAATGTCACTTTCAGCTTTCTGAGCATTTTAGGCACTGTCATCATCCTTTACCTTGTTGGTGTATTATAAAGAGGCACACTTCAGCCGAAGATCATCCAGCAGGTCAAAGGCAGAGCAGGATCCCCAAGGTCCAAACTAGCTCACTGTTCTCCAGACTAAACCTGTTGTGCACTGCAGCAAGTCAGTTGAGTCCCATTCCACTCACTTCACAGGCACTGGAAACTCTGTACGTTCCTATGGAATAATATAAATCTGACTTCCCTTTTCGAGTATTTTTTGGGGAGGGTTGTATCTTTTAAATACTATGCCTGGTTTATTCTGAACTTCTAGTAAAACCTAAGCAGAAGTTTACAAACGCAGGGGGTTCAATGATTGGCAGTGCCTTTTGCTGTATTGGTAGTACATTTAGAGTAATTATTGAATGGTGTTAAGTCAAGAGCAGGCCACCCGCTCCACACGTGGCACTCTTCTCACCTCCCACTAAATTAATGCCTCTCTTCCTAGACGTATGGATTTCCTGTCACAGAAACAATCTTCTTCCAGAAGAGATACAACAGACTATTATGCCAGCATCATGCAACTTTCAGCTGATAACTAGAGCTCGATGTATTATGTATGTTCTACTGCTCTAATAAATACAGGATTGACTTGTTTACTACCACCAGTGTTGTCTCGATTAGCACTGTGTTTCTCTAGGCCATTATTCATTGGTGAGAGGAAGCTAAGACCCACTTGGTTCTCCATTAATCCAAATGTGTGAAACAAACTGGCTGATTTTTCAGCTTGTGTTGTTGGTTACTTAATGTGGAGAAATCGATTATTTCATTGCTATCATTAACACCCTATTTATGAAGTGCAACATCGTTTATTTTTCAACTTTGAGCAACAAATTAGTGTCTCTTGTTTCTCCATGGAAATTCTGCCTCAAAATTTCCCTCGTCGGGCCAAAATTTACATCAAGATTCCATACCATAGTGCCCTGGAACAGGCTTCCAAACAAGGCCTTTGACTATTGTCCCGGTCAGGAGTGATTTTCCCTTCTCATTGACACCAGTTGGAGTTGAATCAAGCCTGGCATCCAGGATCTAGGGCTCACTCACTCTGATTGTCCATGTATCTCCAAAGATTGTAAACAGGTAAGTAACCCTGAATCTACCCAAACTTAGAAATTCCACCCCTATTTCTACACCTTTATAAAACATCTAGCAAGGAATTCCCCACTGGGACTAGAAAGACTCCTCAGAAGACTACCAGTGAAGACACAATGAACTCCTGGATTTAGTTCAGTGCAGGCAATAGATGGTTGCTAGCTGAGGTCAGATGACCTGTCTAGGGATGATGCTGCTCAGTCAAGTACATAATGTACCAAGTCCGACCAGACCCCAGCTATTGTCAGGGTAAGGTGGGAAAGGAGAATTACAATTAATGAAATAAAAGCCCTACAAAATAACATCAGCAACAAAAGAGAGGACAGACTGAGAAATTAAGGAAAGAAGAAATGGGTCCGCATAGGAAGAAAATCCAAGTACAAAGCCTTAGATTAAAATATTAGACGTAATATGTGTAATAGGAGCTAAAACAGCCTCAGCTGCTCCAGCAATAGACTGTTCAAAAGCTAGATGTATAGGATGGCCCAGGTTCTCAAACAGAGGGACCCCATGTCTTGTATTAGATGTGTAAGCAACTGATCAGCTTATCTTAAGTGCCAAGTACCCAGCATGATCCATGTAACCCTCCACAGATTTTAGACTGTTGTTTCTGGAAACAGCCCAGCACAGTATATATTGCTGTGGAGCACTTGACTAAGCCATTCAATTACCTACAACAAGTTATGGTCATTAGAAGGGCAACATATTTTTCACAGTACTGCCAATATCCATTACTTGTCCATAGACATCTAACACCATCTTAAAAAGCCAAATTCCAGGCAGAAAAGCATCCACAGTTCTAATCCTGCCCTTTCCAATCCCTTCTGGACATATCTTGGACCACTGCAGTAATTCACTTTAGCATCACAACAGTTCAGTTTTCTGCCATGATCTTACCTGGAACAATCAAGCTGCTGAGAGGTGACAAGTAGCACTCCACAATTTTAGGCTTATTTCTCAAGCTGCCCCAGTTCTGATTCTTTTCTCCTCCTTCTCATCTGTCAGGTATAACATTGAAGGGTCAACCTCTCGTCAGCATTTGCATTAGATGGCCACTTCTATTGGGGCTACTCTGCAGTCGTTTATTGATGTGTTTTGAGGGAATGTAAACCATACAGAAAGGAAAAGAAACCTCACATCAGTACCATTCATGCAGCAGAACAGAATTTTAACCCTGTACTTCTTAGTAGTCAAAAAATACATATCTCACCTTAATTTTGTGTGTGGCAGCTGGAAGCACAACACCTGTAAAGCAAGACACACTTCAAAAGAAGGATGGGAACTAAAAGAAAAAAAAGCCAACCGAAAAACCAGCTGCTTTTCCTTCAGATCTGAGAGTCCATTGGGTGCACCTTTTTACATCGCTCTAAAATGCAGCATGAGTGTTCTTGTAGCATTTCAAAGAGAAGCCAAGCTCACAGAGATCACTGTTTTTCATGATACTTTGGAGAGAAAAAGGATTGTGGTGGCTGGGAAATTCCCATCCAGCAACAGGAAGGCTTTCTGAAGGATTGATGTACAGTAGTGCCCACATGATACCACTGACTCAGCTCACTGGCTCCCTAGAAGCCTAAACCTGGCCTTGTTGGTGTTATGTGAGGTGACTGCTATTGAAGAGGATGATTTTGCTGTAACTAAGAGTGCTTCCTTGCAGTCCTCAAAAGCACTTGTAAAGAGAACAATAGTAAACACAAAATCAGAAAGTTGTTATGTGAAGACAACTATCTTTTTGCAGAACATGTTATATCCAGGAAACTCTGATGTAGAGCTATCTTTGCCTCTCTTTAGCCTGCCTTGTAAACTGCTACTGAAATAAAAGCATGATTTTGTTAGGACCTGCATCTCATCATGTTTGGTTTGCACAGACCAATGCTAGACTTCATGTTCCATGTGGGGTCACCAAATTGCAAAGGCCAAAAGAAACAGCCTACCAGCTATGAATTGGTAAATACAGCAGGAAAAACAAAAAACACCCTAAGCAAGGATTTAATGTTAAAGGTGAGGAGCGAAGAGGCAAAGGAGGGTTGGACAATTTTATTCGCAGTTTAACTAAAACCTGCTGATATTTTCTGGGTAAGCCACATAATTTGTGTGCCTATGTCACCTCCTCTGAAGTAATGAAGCTGAAGCCAATGTATCTAGGGGACTGAGTGAAGAGTCATAATTCATTACGGCTCTGACCTGGCAAGAAGATGCTTCATTTCTTTTATGTCAATCAAGCCCAAAGGAGGGAAGGCCCCAGCCATGGCTGTTGTGGAGAACATTGCTGCACCCAGTAGATATGGTTTCAAGAGTCAGGTCCTTTTTCCTACCACCACCAGCCGTGCAATCGGGGCTGTGATCCAGAACTGCTTGAACACACCATGGATTTGAATTAGAAAACAGGGTGCACCTTTAGACCATAATACAGGCAGATACCAAGTAGTTACTATCCGAGAAGATCCTGCTTATTTTAGGGAAAACAGCCACCTTCTTGCCTTCTAATGGTGTTCATGGCCAAACAAGTGTTCTTCATCTCCATATAGTCTGCACTCATCCTGGACACCTGAATTACTTTCTCTTTAAGCTGTCTCCAGATGTTGAGTACCCATCCCACTGTTAAGCCTTCCTGGAGGAGTAATTTGTTACTTTTGTTTTGCAGACCATTCATCCTAAGCAACATTTACTGTGATGTGTTATTCTGAGAAGTGATGTTATGAAATCAGCAACAAAGTGCTCCATGCTCAGAGGGGCTTCCTACATTCCTAATTAAATGTGGTTGGGAAACACCTCAAAGGATGCTCAATATCTGACTTTCATCCTGGAGACTCAAGGTGAAATATGACCATCAGCCAGGCTCTCCCTTCACAGCATTGCCAGCAGTGATCCATCTGCAGAACCATGGACTGACTGACAGCTTCACTGGAGCTCAGAAGCTTTACACTGGAAGATCTGCCCTGTGGATCTCCTCAACAATGTCCCCCTAAACAAGTGCCTCACTGGGATCTGAAACATCCTCTGGAGTGGCAGAGCCCAACCACGACAGCAAAGAGACGGTGATCATTTTGTGGAACTATATTCGGCACAAGATACACCAAGAGCCAAGTTAAGGTGCAGCAAGACCTCCTCTAATGACCTAGCTGAAATTGTTTAAGAGTTACAAAACCAGCTCTTTGCTTAAGTTGCTGCTACGGTGCTGCAAGTACCTGTACGTGAACTAAATAATTTTAATGTGATTGAAATTTACCTGGCTGTGATTGCCCTGAAACAGGCCAGGAACAGACAGGATTTGTTTGACATCTGATTTGCAGGATGCATTCCTTTCCAGCTGAGGGGCACTACAGAACCAGAAGGAGTAGGTTCTTATGCTACTCAGTCATACCTGCACTTGCTAATGCTCTGCTTTGCCTCCTTCATAGGAGTAAAATGGCCTTTGAAAGACAGAGGTCCTGTTTGAAATATTATTTGAGACCACTGACTTTCTACTGTAGGTCATATATGTGACAGAATAGCCAGAGTTTCACCTAGGCAGCCACTTGTTATTAGTTAAATAAAAATAAATGATACATAACAATCTCCTGCTTTAGATCCCAAAGCAAACACAGCTACTCATCCACACTGAATTGACGTGCTGCTTTTCGGAATAGAACCACATCTTGAACAAATAAAAACACTTTGTAAAGGTTATAATCAATTACTTTTTTTTCTTATTGCTGCATATTTGTGCTGTATCTTAAATTGCTCTTTTTGTTTCCATTCCTCTTTTACTTGAATCAACCATGGAAATTACAGCCAAGGTTGCTGCCAGGTTCCCAGCAATACAATTACTGTTTTTATGGTGGAGCTGCAGCAACTGGTTGGACAGGAATGGCCACCTTCTCCCATTAGATATTATGCTCACCCTGCCCATAATATACTGGAAGTCAAATTCTCATATAACCTGAGGGAACTGTTTCCTTTCTTCATTTCGCCACCAAACTGCAAACACCAGAAGAATACACTCTGACTAGAAGAAATAAAAAGGTTCCTGTAGCTACAGTTTGGGTTTGTGTATGCTGCAGAAAGAGGTCAGTTCTGTTAATGGCATGTGAGAACTATGTATACAAACATGCTCGCTGTTGGGCAACCACTAGCCTTTAATGTGTGGGGAAATCAGCAGAGACTCATATGGATGCTTCATTAATTCTCCCTCTATCTTAGTCTATACAGGCCTGATGCATGCATGCATTTAGGACTTTACATACCATTGGTTCTAAGGTTTGAGGTCAGATAAGAAGGTTGATTAACTATCACGCAAATAAATTCAATGACGTCTTTGAATCATGGCCTGCACATAGTCATGCTGCTGCTGTGCTGGAAAAGTGGGAAGAAGGATGGGCAGCACCTACCAAAGCAGTAAGGCGAGCTATAGCTCAGTCACCTTATTCTGACACTGAACAGAAGAATCACATCCAATTCCCCATTCTAGCCCAATGTTTCATTTGCCTTATGAATGCTAAAGACAAAGATGAACACAAGCTTCAACATTTGCAACTACACTGTGTAAAGACATAAGTTTTACTTTGCTTACAAATAGAGCCCCTTTTAGCTGTCAGCAGAAAGAAAACCCTATAGCTTTCCCGATGCTGTTTGGCAAAGTAGAACATAATGTTCTATGGGTGGCTGGTTTTTGGCTTGCTTTCTAGCTCACAAGCCCACGATGGGGAACAAGGACAAATTCATCAAGTTTTCTAAGGGAAGCTGGAAGAGTGTGTTTGCTACAGCAGATGTATGAAAGGACTTCTCAGAATGCAAGGCAGGTGACCAAAACACAGACTACAATAACAAGCAGTATGGAAAAAGCCAGAGAACATGACAATTGCTTCTGAAAAAATAACTGCAGTGTCTGTAGGGCACTATTCATATTTCAGCTGTTAAAGTCACTCAAAGCAGTATTATCACCAGCTGCTCTGTAAGGCTCGTGTAACTGAAAGGTATTTGAATCAGATATATAGGACTGTCCTTCACAACCCAAGTTGCTTATGTTCAGGTTAGTTTTTCCCACTTCCATACAGAAAATCATAGGCAGTGTTAGATGTGGTTTTACCCTTTACATATTAGATAAAGACAGTGTATGAGCAGCAACAGCTGCTCACAAGCCTTATTGGAAGAGCTCAGGACTTTGCTCCCTCATTCACAGAGACAGTAAGTGTATCCACATCTGCGAACAGCCTACACCATCAGGACAGTCACTGCCTCCATAAAGCGTGGAAGATCAGTCTCATTTCGTATTCTGACAGACTCACTAATAACAGCTTAAATTTGGAACCACAGCTGTAAACCTATTCCAAGAAACCTTTCCGAAGCCAAGATGGTTCCTTGGTCAAGCAGATATGACAACTGCATAGAAGCAAAAAAATAAGGTTTTGCAATATCTAGTCTTATGAAAATGTAAAGGAACATGCTTGGTTGCATAGATATACCCATGAGGTATACATGAGGGTGAGGCTTAAGGATAAGAGATATGTTGCGCATACCTGTTTCTGCAATGTATCAAGAGCAGATCCACATCCAATGGAAGCTGGTCTTACATGTAGGAGACAAAGATAAGCTGCTTCCTCATGACCACCACCCCTTTTGCCATACTCCTGCAAGGTTGGAATCCAGCCGGCAAACAAGGCAAAGAATGGCAAGCATCTATCCCTCTGTCACTATAAACTTAAACCAGCGAAGCACTTGGTGGAATGAGATTCTTTTCAGAAGATCCTGGCCAGAGGAGGCTTGTGATAACCTGTGACAATTTACCTCCAGAGAAGACAGACCATTAGGAAGTGATAAAAACAGACACCCGACTGTGTGGGTACATGTTTCCTGCAGAAACATCTAGATCTCTCCACAGGGGAGTCATTTTTGTTCACAGTCTCTAAGGAACCTGTTGCCACTGCACAAGCGAAAAACCCATCACTTAGCCCTCTCCCATTATATCTCATGGATCTGGCTGGAACCAAGGACACAAAATGGTAGCTTCCTTGCCTTCTGGTTATTCCATGTTTGTGGTAACAGGAACCAAGATCTGATAAGGCCATACTAATCCTCACCATGGAGGAATGGTTGTCTCTAAAAGGATATAAAACCTTCGTGTAGCAGGGTATGTCTCAAGCGAGTGACATTCTACTGCCATGTGGCAGGAAATAAACTCAGGATGGTTACATATGGACTCACATCAATACCAGTCTCTGAAAGCAGAATTTGACGGAGCATATCTGCCGTGGCTGATTTTATTAGTATGTGCCGTATTCAAACCTCCCATCGGTATGGAAAGAACTCTGCATAAATTGGCACAAAATAGGAGCTTTTCTGTTTAGGTTAGCTGCATTTCAACTGAAGGGCTGAGCTGAAGTTCACCGGAATTCTAGGCAAAGGCAAGCATCGCTATGGACTTTAAGACCCAAGCAATTAAACGCTGATTCAACCACTTATCTTTGAGAAGGTAGGGCCAGTGGTGCTTAAAGTGGGGTGAGGCCCCATGTTTTGCTGACTGCTGTTGGAATTGGTAACAGACTTTGCATATTATATCACCAGGCTTTTTTGGTTGTGTTTCACATGCAGTGTTTTTCTGCTTTTGACTTTGAGGTGTGAGGGGGAAGGCTCTAATCATATGGCCTTGTGCAGATGCTCCATTTGCATTTCTATTAACCCAGGCCCTCCTGGAGACATTTGAGCATAGGCACAGCATGCTCCGTGTTTGAACTTGTGAGAACCCACACCACTGCTTAATAACTTAATACATATGTATAGCCTCCTTCAGACAGCCCACTAGGAGGCAGAAGCAGGGGGAGGTGCTATTAGTGCATGGGCTGCAGGGCTCTATGTAAATGCATTTCGAAGAGGAGGATACCTTGCCAGATAAAGAACCCAGCTCCTAGTGCTGAGCCGGTCCTGATTTAGGTCAGAAAACTTGTTTTACTGGAGTTTGTACAAATGAGAGCTCACACGGATCTGCTGGACAGTGTTAAAGGCGTGTAGCAACTTTGCTCAAAGTGCTTGAATGTAATAATGGTACACTCGACGTAAATGAAACATGAACACAAAACAAGTCTGGGTCTTTGCACCCCTCTACTTTTACCTTCCCTGAACACCTCCACAGAAGGACACCCAAGCCTTTCTCAGAAAAGTGCCACAATAACCCTAACAAATGGCAGTTTCCCCACGTTTGAAGTGCTTAATAGCAGATGGCTTAGAGCAGCAACCTTTGGGCAGACCTGGGCTCAGATCTTTTACTAAAAAAATGGCTTCCACTGAAAATAGAGGCAAAAGGGAAAGTTTTTTATGCAAAACATGCTCTGGAGCCCATTGCTGCAGAGCACCTGCAAGAGGAGAGAGAAAAGACGTGCAGATGCCAGCAGATACAGATAGATGCAAACAGGGCCAATACACTAGCATGCCTGCATGGTCTGAGTCCTGCCAGTAGAGAGAGGTGCAAAACCCCTCAAACCCCAACACACCCTGGTCCATGCAAAGCCACCCCAAACAAGGCGCCAGCCATCTTGCTGCTGCTCCCTCCTGGGATGTCCTGGCCCAAGACTCACTCTGAAAGAGGCCAAGATGGGATTTGGATAGGGCTTGGCCACATCAGAGTGAGTACCAACAGCAACATGTAGGAGAGACAAGGGAGGAGGGACTGGCTCTGAATGTCTCCTTTTTCCCCTCAAAACATTGTACTATTCATTTTGACACAAAACAAAAGCTAAGCAACTTCCCAAATTTCCTCTGTCCCATCCCCACCATAATTTCTGCTTTCCAGCAGCTCCAGCAGATGTTGCATAGGATTAATGTGAAACACTCTGCAAGGATAACACCATTTTATCATTTCCGTATCCTTAAAAAAGAAAGTGTCCATTACTTGCTCCACTCCAGCACCACCCTGAAGTCCCCATTGAAGTCTTCTCTATGCAGGCTTGGATCCCTACGAAGTCAGTTTACACAAGATTCTAGGAAGAGGCTCTTATCTGTCCCACAATAAAATAAACTGGGCAAGGGGGGATGCTAGCCTCCAGGACTGACACTTGGCTGCAGACAAAATAGCCAAACATGCAGTAAGCAATCCAAACCATTGAACTGGCAGCTGCAGACAACTGGGAAAGTGACATGCTGGAAGCAATACTGAGAGAGAAGGAAGAGCACCCAGGTCTGACAGTCAGTCTTAGTCCATCAGGTAAAGAGAACAGATGAGAGTAGGGATAAATTGGTGATGAGACACTTGAAATTAGGTGCATGATAGGTCCACCACTGCCAGGCCACATTCATTTTTGTTACACTCAGTAAGCACTGATGGGAAAGGGGGGAGCTAAGAACATTCCTTAAACCTTTTCATCCTCTTGTCACATTTCTATGACTCTGTATCTCCCTCATAAACACACAGACAATTGTCCTGTGCTGGCTGTCACCCACACAGCTCCACTATGGACGTGCCACACAGCTCCACTATGGACGTGTGGCTGCAACAGAGCTCACAACATGGGCCAGCTCTTGTTCCCACAGATCTTGGCAGAAGGCAACAAAGCTCATGTCCATGGCCTTAGCCCCAGCATCCCACCACAGAACTCAGGATGGGGGCACAGGACAGGGCAGCGTGGTGTCCTTTGTTTTGGGGGTGATGGGGATCTCCCAGAGCTGGCAACAAGGTCCCACAGATGCAGAAAACAACCATCAAGCTTTAGGCTTCTTTTTGCCATCTCAATTAGCAACTGACTGTATGAAATCATCCCTCAAACCACTAGTGCTGCAGTTGAAAATGGCAATGCCCAGTCTCAGAGGGACTGCTCCTGCTGTCCCACATGAGGAACAGCCATCCCCTCTGATAGCCGCAGGCAATGGCACTCCTCACCGTGGCCGGCAACACCCGCTGTTTCCCCTTTTGCTTATGAGCTTCTTGCAAATGACACATGAACCCATACTTATTAATTTACATTAAGTTCATTTAACACCAATGAGAGAGACCAGAAGTGTCTAATGAGCAAAATGTAACGAGCTACCAACTACTGCTAATCATGCTCAGTTTATGCATTCTTGTTTCATTCTTATAAAGTATTATTGGAGTACAAATGCTTTGCTCTTATCTTACAAGAAGAAAAGAAATAAATTCTCTAGGTATCACACCAGCGAATAACAAAGGAATGAACAAGCTTAACAATCTCCAATCTGATTTTTGCCCCCGCACATAATGATAGAGATGCTGTGAATTCTGTGGACAAAGTACATGAAGAAGCACCCACAAGTACTGAAAATTTAATTAAAAGTCAGAAAGCCATTGCAATGAGGACTCAGCAGAAAGCCATTTATTTTTAAAATCTAATATATTCTTCATGACTAAAGGCTAAAGCACACGCTGACTTACACATTTAGCTGTAACTGATTTCAGCTACTTGATGATTCTTTTGCGCACAGGGTGGCGCTCAATTTGCAATGGAGTAAATTGGCAGGATTTAATTTGGTGGGTTTTTTTAACTCTGTAAAAAGAATCCTCATTAAAACCTCACGATAGGCTGTATACTTCTTTTCATCATTAACCAGCCTAACTGCAGGTAAAAGAGATACAATTATGGATTCAGATAAATCCTATTGTCAATTTACAGCTCAAAGACTGGTGAGTTACCTCGTTTTAAATAGGTTATTTTTTCCCCTTAACCTTTTTTTTGTTTTAATGAGGATTCGGTTTGTCATTGTCTGGGTGCTTGTTTGCAGGAAAGTTTCTCATCATGTGAAGGAGGTGTAAGAAATAACAATAGAAGATGTTCTGCTGATTTGCAGACCCCACCACAAACTGTGGCCAGAACATTCAGCCTTTAAATATTCAGCTTTTCATGAAAAAAGATAAATCCCAGCTGGCTTTCAGCCCCATATCTATTGTATGTCACATGCCCAGTTTTCCCTACCTTGCTATCCTTTATTTAATACTACTTCCCACCAAATCACTACCAAATCCATTCTGCCCCATCCAGCACCCCAGGCAGTTCTGGGTTCAGTCCACATGGTAGTGTAGAAAATGGAAGAGAAGATGCAACTCAAACCCAGGAGTTCCCATAAAAGGACAGCCAGTGCTGTTGCTGAGAGACCCTTCTGCTCAACAGGAACACAAAACAAGGTCCTGCCATAGTCAATGAGGCAGATTCCCAGGTGACAAACTGTACAAGTTACTGCAGCTGAGCATCAGCCCCAATAAATGTCTTTCCACTAACTTGAAATATTAACTAAACTTCTAGATACAAGTCTTAGTCTCCAGGTAGGTTGGCAAGAGGAAGACTTCCATATAGAGTCTTACTTCATAACAGCGACCGGGAATGCAGTTACTCTTCTTGTCTGACTGAAACACTGCTTCCTCTTTCCTCTACCAAGCTTCTCCAACAGCTACCAAATAAGCTCAGGGACTGAAGGGAAGACATAGGGATGGATCAAGTGAGCAGTGTCTGTTACCTATCCCCCCTGATTTGAATACTTTCAGAAATTCACTTATGAATTCATCACTCATCTTCACTCTACATACTACCCTGCAACGTATAAGAACAGATACAGCAAGCCAAGGGGGAAGGAATTGTTCCCATAAGAAGACTGAAGAAAGAAATGCTAAACACAGAGAAAAGTGATTTGTAAGACGGGCTGGTTTTTAACCTTCCTTGGGGTGAGGGAATAAGCATGGCTACTACTCTAAGCACTTAGATGTTGAAAGCTGTTGTTCTTCCTCTTTGAACTTTTTACCAGATGTAACAATTAAATGATAAAGTTGTCTTTAGCTCATTAGCTGATGAGTTAATTATATGCCAAAATTAACCTTTGTTAAGCTCTTAATAGAACCTCTTTTATCTGAGTAGCCACAGCCTGTGTTAAAATTCTTAATGATCTGGGCTAAAAATCAATAGCTTTTATGACTTCCCTGTATGAACTGGGAATTAAATGTATCTTTAAAATGTACTGTAATGATAACCTCAAGCTGAAATTGAAATAAAGATATTCCTTGGTGATTTGAAGGACAACACTTTCACCAGTGCAGAGGACGTATAAGCCACTAAAGAATATTGCCACTGGGGCAGCTCTCCTGCCTGCAGCACAAAGATAAATCAAGCCAAGACTAAGTCCAAGATTTTGGTTTTTCCAAGCACTCTTGTGCTGCAGCCCTGTATTTTGCATTTATGATCTTCCTATACATACCAGTGCTCAGTCAGGAGTGACTGTTCTTTTCTTTAAAAGCTGGAAGAACGGATTCATTTTAAGACCTAATATACCCCTATCAATGATCAAAAGAATCTATTCATTCCCCCATGTAGAGAGCTGATAGATGATGTGCTTTCCACTATATAATCAATTGCTAGCAGATATGACAAGAATTCAGCAACCATCCTGTATTCAGTGTGCATGAAGTTTTTCACGTTTAAAGGAGAAAAATCCTATTATTTGTCAGTTAAATTGTATGCACTCACTTATACTGTGAGCAGCCAGACTCTCATCTCCAGGTTAATTTTCTTTCCTTAATGCCAGGGAGCAGCTCCTTCTTGAGACATTGGGAAGCATGGCTCCCTGATAACGTAAAGGTGTGGCTTGCTGTAATGCCTTGCAGAATGTACACTACGCCTTAGCCTGTGTGGAAGCCCAGAGTTGAGCTAATTTTCAGACCTCACCATCCATATAATGGCAATTCATAGCTAGTTTTTGGGCTGATAACAAGCTTACTCAAAGTATTTGTGAGGGGATGAAATAGGAAGAAAATAAAGGTAATATTTCAGTTTCACCATGAAACAATTGGTGTAAAACCATTGCCATAAAAGGTTTCAAGCATCTTCCAGCTAAAGGAATTCTTTGCATTTGTTTAACAGCATTGCCTTGTTTATGATATTTACATTGCAACAGATTTCTATAGGGTCCATAAATCTAAGGCCTCTCAGGCATGCCAGGGTGCTGGAGGACAGTCTAAATGGACTGACCTCTGACAACTGGACTTTCTAGTAGAAGGTGTCTCCTTGGGTGCTATAGCTGGGGTAAGTCAATTTGAACAGATAGGGTAAGGCAGGCTAGGAGATGGGAATTATCAGTCAAGATTGCTCTGCCAACAGGCACAGTACATTGTACGATAGCAGGCTGAAGGTTGTGCTATTCCCTGGAGCCAGTTTGATAAATAAGAAGGTTATGGGTATGTGACTGTCAAGCATGAAGAAATTTTTGTTGATGTATCCTCAGAAACTAATTCTTTTTTTCTTTAATATCCTGCAGGGCTACTCTTCAGCAGGATTACCAGTCAACTCTGAGAGCCAAGGCTGCAATAAGCTGAATCACACTCCAGTTCCTTAACAAACCTATTCTGCTACTGACTTGCCTTAACTGTGCATAGGAAAGTGCAATACAGGCAAAGGAAAACCAAGTCTTTTCAGCTAACTAAAAGAGAGCAGAAGTTAACAGAGAAAGGTTACATCTCTTTAAAGTTGCAAATTGGTAACGGAGCTGTATATCAAAACAACAAGAGTACTGTTCATTTTTAAGAAGGTGTAAATTGCTAATCATACGTCAGGCTTTCTTTTTAATACCTTACTGAGATTTCTATCAGTGAACTTTTACACATTAAACACCTAAAAATACAAAATATGGTACAACAATGATACATAGCATTCATCAGTCTCACTTCTGAAATACAGTGATCTTGGCTAGCAACTCCTGCCACTTCCATTGAACACTGCAGAAAAGGCAAAATAAAAACTACCCTTCTTACACCTACAGAATAAATGAAGAATTGTGGTTTACCTCTCATTACACGCAAACAGGGACCACAATAGCACAAAGGGACTGACGGAGCAGGACCTGCCTGTAACTGCAGGGTTACCCACATAGGCCATTTGCATGCTCTTGTGCACAAAGACCCATTTTCTTGTGAAACATTTAGGAGTTCAAGAAGGATATCAGTACACAGGTACCAGCAAACCTTATAGTTGGCCCAGAAAATTAAAGCTCTGAATGACAGCCCAGTTTCTCAGGTAATACCTCCCGCTTTGGCTGGGTTAACTTGGTTTAATTTGACAAGTACTAATTAGAAATGACCTGTCTGCTCACCAGTGATCTGCTGAAAAAGCCCTCACAGACTTCTCTTCCTTGTGTCTTATGTGAGGCATCAGACAAGGCACTAACTTTCCTGCAGTGCTGAGCAGCTTGCCTCATTCCTCCTCTCTACAATATCAGGTCCTGTAATTCGCCATTGAAATGATAAGCTGCCTTAGGAAATTTCAGCTCCCCAAAACTCCATCTCACCCAGTGGTTGAATCTGTCGCTATGTCTTTTTTCTTTTATATATCACTTTTCTAACTACAAGCTCTCCAGCCCCTTGTGCAGCTCCTTTCAATTTCGTTTCTCACCTGCCTGACAAGAGGCAGAAGTAGGAATTAGTATTGCTTTCACATCCTCCCCCTCTCCTCACATCTCAGGGCACTCATGTTTCTCTCTCCATCACACAACACAGAACCTGACCAGGAGCTGGCTGGGCAAGGCCACAGTCTTGCTCTCCAACGGTCTGATAGCTCGTTGAAAAGCATGCTGAATCTACCCACAGACTTCAGTGGCCTTTTATCAATCTCATGGCCATAGCACTTGGAGCAAGCAGCCAGAATGACTGAACAGAGTGCACCAAGACCCTACTCTGGGTATCAGGTACTCAAGAAGTCTGTTGGCCGCTTAATTTGACCTAGATCCCCCAAACCATCACACTTTTTTACAGCTGGTGCTGGAGACATTCATTTTGCTCTGCCTGCCAGTCAGGGCAATGCAAGATGGAACTCTAAATCAAGCCACAAAAGTTGATCACCCCCAAAATTAGCCGTTTAAAGGACATCAGTTTTCAATCACATCCTTTGGGCAGATGGCAAAACTTCAAAGGCATATGGGAGAAAGACAACCCTCATATATACTCTGTTTGGTCTCAGAAACACATCGCTGGAGTCTCTAAGCATGCATTAGGGTAAAAGACCAGAAGGGTTGCTTATATGCTTATTTGATTGTGCCGCTTTCAGGGGCTCTAAAACCATCTTCTGCATCATATGTGGTAAAATACAGGCCCACCTCAGTTCTGTGCTGAATCTGGAGAGGTGGTACCTGAACCTCAGAGGAGTGCCATGCAGGCAGTGGTCTGTCCACTTGCTTCTCTACCCTTAACCAAAGCCTTTATTCAGCTCACTTAACTCGCCTTCAGACCTGGTCCTTGCCTCTTAGTCAGTCCTGCTGCCCCTTTGGCCAGTCTTCTTGCTAGGCTGGGTAATATTATTCTGCAAATTAACTTCATAACAGGATCAGTCACAGAAAAACCTAAATTTAACATTTGACGCTAAGCAAAGGGGTCCACAGGGACATGAGCAGCTTCTAGGATTGTAAGAAAAAGCTCAGGTAACATGGTAAAAAATATTTTCTTTCATGACAGAATTTGCAACGATGCAGTGACCAAAACAAAAGAAATGAATGGGTTTCTGCTGTGTTGTAAAAGTGGTGGAAATGCAAAATTTCCTGGCTTTGTGTATAGATGAGATGTCAAGATGATTTGAAATACTCTTAGAGGTAAGAGCAAAAAAGAGTGAATAAATAACATGCAACATACGTGGAATGCAAAGAAACACTGTAATTTGCCTTATTTTTTCACAGAACAGAAATACATAAACATGAACATGCCAGGGATAAGACATGATGCTAAGCTACTGCAGTGATATGTGCTTTAGGTATGTGGGTAGGTGGAATGGATGGATCCAGAATAAACACATTACACCTTATTTATTACCTGTCTCAATCCATATGTTATTTCCCATTGTCCTTAGCACATTCTTTTGTGTGAATAGTTCAGGTAAAATTCTGAATGTTACGAATGCATAAGCCATAATGAGACTCAGCTAATAGAAAAAGACCAAGCTATCACCCCAAAGCTGCCTCACTTTTTGCTTGCTCTTTTCTCCTCAAAAACACAAGCTGATTTTGTCTTAGTGGACTAAGGAAACCACATCAACATGTGACTCTTTACTCAGTTTTCAAATCTCTTCAATTTTGGTTTCTAAAGGCCAAATGGTCTAGGGTAAGATTATTATTGTCCTGCTTGCTAATGGCCTGTAGGGACCTCTTCTGTATATTTGTACATATGTTACCTGTACTTTGACCTGACTTTCTTAGGTGTGAATTTTACGACAGTTGGTAGGTGCACAAGCACATGCTTTGCCTACTTGCTCCAATGAAGCGGTCACCATGGAGGGAACTGGACAGATAAGAAAACAACATACCCTGTCTCTATCAAACAATAAGCAGCAGTTTGAACAGTTACAGGCATATACAGAAACACTAGTATTGCCAGCCACCACTATGAAACCATCACCAGTAACCACTGCAACTCCTCCCAGCTACATGTCAGGCCTTATGGAGATAACTGTACAACACCAAGTAGATTAAACCCACACACTGATTTGTGTGGTGTTTATATTGCGTCTGCAAGCACTCCTGAGGCAGCATCTGTCCAGTGACCCATACTGAGTGAGCCATGACCACTTAAGCATCCACTGCAAACATCAAGTCCTGAATTTCCCATTGCAGCTCCTTCACAGATGAAGACTAGTCCAGGCATATCTACACGTGGCAATTGTATCTCACCTGTGCAGCCCAGGTAAGGGCTTAAATCCAACTGTATTTTACATTGCTGAGGAATGGATGCTATGTCTGCACAGACAGATGACAATCCAGCCTTTGCCTTCTTATAAATAATGGTCCAACCATTCGGATAACTAACATACTCTGCTGCTCCACAGGATGTTACTTGCCTTGGGATCCAGAGTGCCCGTAGCTCAGCATCCTAGACAATGTCATTTGGCACCCCTGGGCTATGGACAGCTGAAGGTATGTGAAGGCTCATCTTTCTGGAAAGAGCACAAGAACTCTTAGAGCAATCATGAATGTGCAGTTGAAGACAGAACTCATCACCTGAAGGTGGTTTGGTTGAATTAATGGTGAATGCAATATTAGTTGCATGTTTACAGCCCTTATGATTATGGGGGCCTTGTCATCATCCTCTTATGGAATGTGATTCAAATTAACGAGTGTGATCAAATTAACCTGAGGCAAAGTGTCAACTGCAGAAGAACTCCAAATTAATCAGGCAAAGTGGTCAACTGCAGAAGAAACCTTTCCAAATTGCTATAATCACTGCTTTGGCTAAAATCACTGAAAGTAAATAGGACAATTTCTTTACCCTAGCCACTAAGTTACAAAGCCAATAGGCAGTTGAAAAATTTTGTTCTGGTTATATGGATTGCCAGATTTTTAATGACTATATGCCAGATTGAATCAGATTACTCTGCTGGTTTATCCAGGGTTAGAAAAGGTTTTTGACTATGTTTTAACTGGTTTTTCTTCATGAAAGGAAGAAGGATTCAAACAAAAGGAAATTAAGACATAGAGGCTTTAAAGGTAGCTAAGGCTCACAGCAGCTTCTGCCACTGTGTCACTATTCCTGTGCTTTGCAGCAAGTTATTCTGTGTTGCTCATCCAGCTTGCCTAGGCCAGTGGAAGCCTTTGCTCTGTCTGTCAAGAGTAATCCCAATATTGGGAGACTCCAGGCAAAGGATTGAACGTGGCCTGGCACTCCCTGTGGCTGTTTGTTTGATGCTGATTTCACAGCCATTGAATGAGCCCTTAACCTCATCATTTGCAGCTCCTTTTTGGCAGCATGTCAGGTAACAAAATTGGCCTTGAGAAATGCCAGACATTGCCAGCTCCTCTTCAACAGAGGATCCAGTTGTTCTGTCAGCGGTTATTCAGCCCATGATATTCCCAGGTTAGTTTCACTAAGCTCAGAACAGAAGTGGAAACACTGTCCCACACTGCATCTCACTTGTGCTAAACTACTCTCAAAATTGCTAGGGTAAGAGCCTACCTC
The DNA here is from genome assembly GCA_028858755.1 of Ara ararauna. Lineage (NCBI taxonomy): Eukaryota > Metazoa > Chordata > Aves > Psittaciformes > Psittacidae > Ara > Ara ararauna. The sequence goes on along the minus strand of CM054382.1, from coordinate 9,337,447 downwards.
AGCTGTAGGAGTTTAAATGTAACCCAACTTATTCTCAAAACATGTATTTTGTACCACAGAAGAATGTACACAAATAATTTGCTTGCTAGTTTGGACTATGATGATACCAATAGGTGGAGTTTATTACAGACAGGCAAGGAAAGGAATAGTGACTAGCTCGAACCCATAAAAATTGGGGAAAAGATATTTCTAGGCAGATCCACAGTGGAGGGAAAAATGGTGAACGTTGTTGCTTTAAAAGAACTACCACCTGCTTTTGTATTAATACTGTCTTTTTTAATCAATAATCAAAGTAGTTCATATATCTGTTAACTGGCTGCCTTAATGCCCAAGTCTTTTCCATAACAAAATCCTTAATGTACTCAGCACCCATTAGCCTCAGGTGAATGTTTCTGATCCAGTAGGCTCCAAGACAGCTTCAAATTTTAACACTCAGTAACTTACAGTAAATTAGGGTGGATTTTCTCTTCTGTTGCTTAAATTCTGGGAGGAAGTAATATGTTTGAAGTACATGCTGAAGTAATATGTTTGAAGTACCAGTTCCATGAATATGCATTTTCTCACAGTTCATGTGTTCATCAATATGATCTCCACTTCTTTCCCATTTAGCTTAGTATAATATCTATAAATGTATAGATACATATATCTTAGCTGGGAGAGGGCAAGGCAGAGTAAATTGTCTCTGGTTTCTCTTGAAACTCTGCAGGGTGCTGTTTCGATCAAAAGTCCTTAATTATTACTAAGATTCCTTCAGATATATATTATGCTGACAAGCCACCTTCACATTGATAGCTATATATACTAAGACCAATAAATCCATGTGCAGTAGCTTTCAGGTTGGAGGGTTTTTTGTGTTATTCAGCAAAACGTAACAAGATCAGCATGTGAAGATCTCCATGTTGAGGATTTTACCAACCTGTCTCTGAGACCACCCCAAAAAAGAGGAAGATGATGGTTTCAGACAGGAATGACCTGCTGTGACCAGGCTTCTGAGCATATACTGGTGTCTAGTTGAATCTGCAAACCAAGATGATTGTGATGGATTTACCTCCTGTCTCTGACACAAGGACACACTGCTTCCAGTGTTACCAGTTGTCAAACAATGTGGCAAGATGAAAATCCTGACACTTGGCACTCTTCAATGAGCAAACTGGAAGAGTGTGTGCCCTTGGTGGGTGTCTGCCACAGGCACGCGTACTGGCTCTTTCGTTCCTTCAACATCTGCAGGGGTGATGCCTTCATCTGTGGACAGCTACAACTCAAAAGCAAGGTTCCTCCATCATTAGACCTCCTTTAACAGCAACCCTGGAGGTGGAACGGACAGGAGCAAGGATGAGAAAACCCCAAAGCTGGTGCCAGTGTGAAGGTGCTGACTTCTACACACCCTGAGCAGTCCTAAAACTGCATAAGGGCAGAGCAAGAACCTCGTGCAACTCATACCTTCATTCTATGACTAAACACTGGGCTCCACAGCTGCATCCTGCTTGCACATAACCCAGGGAAGAGTCAGAGGTGGATCTCTGCAATACTGAACTTTCGAGCAGCGCAAATGGTAGAAGGCTGCTGAATATTTAGATATCCGAGTCCCTCCCCCCCCCCCCCCCGCCTTCCAACCCGCTAGGAGTAAACATGCAGGGTTTTATGATGTGCAGCTCTTGATTCACAAGCTGGATATGGGGTCAGGGCTATAGGGACTCAGTGGGGCTTCTGCAATGTGACATAAAGTACAGCAGCATGTAAAGGTCATTGCCATTCTACAGTGAAATCAATACACTCCCTCAAAAACCTATTAGGCAAAATATAGACTGTGACAGGAAGTTTAGAAGACTATAATAGAGCACCCACCTCTGTGCCTTAGATCTGAAGCATGGCAATGCAAGTGGGAGAGTGTTTTGCAGAGAGCAATCTCCATTTACACTATAAGCACAATTTCTCTCTCACTGACTGGAAGCTCAAGAATTAGCAGGATCCTCTCTGGGGTGTTTGTGAATCAGCCTGAAACCAAAAGTGGGACTAAACTTGGGCAACTCAAAGGGAAAATACAGGAGGCAAGAAGACATGGAAAGCTTCTCGAGTCAGCTCAGGCAGCAGAAGTCGCATTACAGCTTGCCAAAGCAATGCATCTTCCAAGCACATTCACATGTGCAAGATTCTTCTCATTTATGTTACTTTGTCACAATGGCTTTCGCTGAGTCCTCTTCAGCCCTGAAGCCCCTTCAGACATATTTGCCAAAGACAATAAGATAGCAAAATGTGAATGAGTTTAGCCCTGTAGCAGTACGTCATTACCCAGATGTGAAGAAAAGACAAGTACAAGATGTTTTTAGAAGAAAACTGAAGTGAAAAAGGTAAATGTGTTGTGACCTCAGATCAGATGCCACTACTCTGTGAAGTAATCTTTACTGAATTCTTCTTTCTGGCTTCCCAATTCTTGCTTTGCTAAAAGTTGTACACGGCTTACCGCTCCTTCCAGGCTGGATGCAGCCCTTCCTCCCAGGTTCTGCACGCTCCCATCACCACAGAGTGCGCATCGACTCCCGTGGGCTGTATCCTTGTCTGCAAGCATCACTGAGAACGAGGGACTAAACAACAGCAACACAGATTTCCTCCTGACAGGAAATGATTTGTTTTTCCTATTGCACTCTTAGCATTAAGCTGCTCCCTGGAATTTCAGACTAAAACCCACTATTATAAAACATCAAATGCCTTTTGTATTAGTATAATGAAATAACATAATCACCTTTTGCCCATGTGCAGGGAGGAACTGCAGTATCAGAAGACCTCATGTCTTTTTTACTGGAAAGGAAACAAGCTGAGACATCACAAAGGAAATCACCTGCCTCTGGAGCTGCCATTGATACTGCACAGCACCTTAAATGTAGCTCTACCAGAAAATTCCTCTGACTTTTGCTAATAGCCAGCACAAAGCTGGCACAGAGTATCATCATTATTTAATGACTGTAAAATAATGGTCCGTTATAGGCACGCTTAAGTGTTGCAAACCATCAGGAAAGACTGGAATTTTGACAATATGCTGGAGGTAAATGGCTATGAAGCACATGAGTGCATTTTATTCCACAGAGAGACTGAAAGTCAAGCAAAGATACAGAGCAGCATCTCCTTCCATAACACAGTTTAGGTATGGTCTGCAAAGGGCACATGCATTTCAGTCCTAGCTGAGATTCATGTTAAAATGGCCCTCCAGAGGTATTCTGCTTTGTTTCTGTCTTCTTGGGTTTTTGTACCAAATCATATTCCTCTTCACTGAACAGGAGGAAAAAGAAGGCATCGAACTTCCCTGCAGGTGAGGAAGCCTCTCCACATTAATGGTCAGGTTAACTCTGCTGTACTTTTTCAAGACTCTGAGAGGGAGGTGATCCTTTTGGAGATAACACCATTTTTGCTATAGCTGTGGTATTTCTGCAGATGGTACTATTCCAGCCTTGGTCACAAGAGGCACTCCAGGTACTTGAAATACCTTTGAATTTGTAGATACTTGTTGCTAGGGAGCGTGGTCTGGGAGGCACCTGTGGAGAAAGCAGGCTACGAGCTCAGGGCAGCTCAGGCATCCCACAGAGCATCCCAGCACTGCATCATCAATGCATGGCACCAGGTTTAAGCAGCAGACAGAGACACTGGGGTCCAGGGTTTTAAAGCAGCAACTTCCTGACATTTTAAAAGATTATTTGGAGATTGCAAATAGTATTCTGCTTAAATTGCAGATCAGCTCTAAGAAGGAGCATCATAAACCAGGACAGTGCAGCCCCATGTTTATTGAGTCTCAGTGGTTTACAAATACAGTAGAATCTGTTTATAAGCTTTTAAAAATCACCCTCTTGTATCCACTGCAAATCTGCAAGCTTAGAACCTGCAAATCAGGCTGAGATCCTTCTGCCTTGTGCTTCAGCACCCATAGTAAAACTTAATGGTCCAGTTGTTGCCCTTCCCTCTACCTGCATGCTGTTTAAGCCAGCCACACAAATACAGGAGGTATAACTAAGGACCATCACTAGATTTGCAATTGAAACTTATTTTGTATTCATACTAAGAACACCTTGATTGCCAGAATAAAACCCTCATATAGTTGTATTGGTTCTGTAGCAGGAATAAATAATATTAAAACCTTAACTCTGCCCTTAAAGAAAGCAAATAGGACTGGAATACAGGAAATGGGTCTACGGAGTACGTAAGTGCTGCTTTGATCTACTGCTTTTAGGAAAGCAACACACGTTAAATTCAGCTCCTAAGTGGAAGAGGGTCAGTAAGCAGAATTTCCACAATAAAAGCTCTGTGGTTGCAGGTGTTCAGGCATATACATCATCTCCTCCCCTGAAGATGAATACCAGGATTTGCTATCAACTTGACACAAAGGATTGTACTGCTCACAGCAGGATTTATTTACATGATATCCCCAGAGAAGGATGCTCTCTTCCTCCCTCTCCCTCTCTAAAATATGACCAGCAATATAGTACCTGAACACTCTTGCCATTTGATACCATTTTCAGTTGCATGTTTTATTTCCAGGATAGAGGAGGATATTCTCCCACTTATACACAGTATTGCTTGGCTAGGATTTTTTTGCCTCTGCCTTTCTCCTGATGTGAGAAAAACCAAGGTCAAGTTCCTGCATCCTTGTGATCTGCCTAGTGAGTGCAAGGATTTACTTCAGACTTTCAACCTGAAAGCCCACCCTGGATCTGAGAGCACATTTGCAAAAAATTTGGTTCCAGCATTTCCTGAATAAAATGTATTTTTTTGGGGTTTTTTAGCCAAATTGAAGTTACTGTTTATCCCACCTTTAATGCAGCTAAAAAGAGGCCAAGATCTCATCTCCAGGTACAGCCATATTTTACTATCCCTTTCTCCTGTTTATACTACTTCCAGTTCAGTATGTCCTTAGTCTCTAAGACAACTTCCCAACTGAAAACCACGCAAGCAAAACTCAGA